>CM076576.1:438482998-439206735 GCA_034641835.2 Pinus albicaulis | reverse complement strand
TCAAAATATTTCCTTCCAAGTCCTACAAAAAAATTTCATTTAAAAAGTTAGACAAAAATTCATTTTAAAAAATCATTATAAAAGATTTACTTCAACCCAAAACACGTACTCTAAAAAATTTCACTTCAAAAAATACCTCCATAAAATGTCGACTGAAAATTAATTCCAACTTCTTAAAAAATGTCACTTTAAAAAATACTTCAAAAAAGCCTCTAAAAGAATATCACTTAAAAAAATACTTCCAAAAATGTCCTTTGAATATTAATCCTAAAAATAGTCCTTTCAAAATTAAGCCTAAAAAGTTTCCTTTGAAAATTAAGCCCAAAACATCTAAAAACATTGAAAATTAAGCCCAAATCCATACAGTCAAAAAAATGAAGCCCAAAAAAAATCCAAAAAATGTATCACATAGCTCCAAGAAATTTCCCTTTAATTTACCTCCAAGAAAAGTCCTTCAACCCAAAACAATTCTTTGCAAAAATGTCCTTTGAATATACCTCCAAGAAAAGTTCTTAAACCCAAAACAATTCTTTGCAAAATCATACCAAGACCTTTGTAAAATGTGCTAACATATGCGAAAATAATGGATGCTTTCACGTCAATTTATATTGCTGTGAAATGTTTTTTTGGAGGGGCTTTGTGTTATTTTCTAGCTCACGGAAAGTCAAGTAAAAGTTCAGCCGAACTTTTATAAAAAATTCGGCCGAACTTTTATTTCGTTAAACTTGACGGGTTGTTAGTGCAAAAAAATATTTTATTGAACCTTTTTTAAGAGTTTGTCCGAACTAACACTTCAACAATTACAAAGAGCCAAGTTTTGAATACATATCTTCAACTTTGGACTGATTAAAGTCCATGACACATTCCAAATTAACTGTCGGAACTTAGACAGGCATTTTTAGAATTCAATCTACTTTCAGGAAATATAACTTTTATGGATTTTCATAAATATTTGCTAATTTTAATTAATTTTGTAATAAAACAGGCGCAAAAAATTTCTGAAGGTCATTATGATTCATTGAAATCATAATTTTGTATCTTCCAAAATACATTGTAAAACAAATTAAAAAAATTATGGTACATTACATTGGTGTGTCATTTGTAATGGGTAGTTTTTAGAGTTTTAGTTTATAACTTATATGTTTAGAAATTTATTGCATCGCGAAACATATTCAAAATATGCAGTTTTTTCAGATTGGACTAGTTTAAACATTTCTAGTAATTATGATATTCATCTGTTGGCTTGGTAAATATGACGGAACCGAAGTAGACTCTATCTAGATTGTTGTAACACATTTTGTTTCTCAAAGGCACAAAGTTTCAAAGAATACAATAGTGCGTATTAACATGACTTCTTATGAATCCTTTGATTGTTTAAAAAAACACACTCAAATAAACACTACGATGAAATATCAAATGTGTATAAAAAAATTCCAAAAAATAACTAATAGAAAGCTAATAAAATTTTTGACAACTTTAACTTTTATTGAAAAATGAAATTCTAAATAGAAAAGTTGTTTTGGCTTGCAGAAAGTTGAAGAACAGAAAAAAAAAATGAAAGTTCTTTCTCAAAAAATGGCAAAAATCGTAACCCAACTTCACATTTTCACCAATGTGCATTGTCAATAACGTTTTTTTCTTACACTAAAATCAATGCATATTGTTAATCCAATCACTTTAAATTAATGTACCATCATATAACATCAAATCAGAAATCAACATCTACATTCAAATCAATGAATTTAATGCAAGCAATCAAAAAATATTAGAAAATAACTTCTACACTAAAATCAATGCATTTAGTGTAAACAATCAAATAGGATTCGAAAAATATACATTGAAATCAATGCATCTAGTGCAAGCAATCAAATATAATTATAAATCAACATCTACATTGAAATCAACACATCCAGTGCAAGAAATCAAATAGTATTAGAAATCACCTCCTACACTGAAATCAATGCATCTAGTGCAAGTAATCAAATATCATTAGAAATAAATATCTACACTAAAATCGATGAATCTAGTGAAAATAATCAAATACGATTAGAAATCACCATCTCCACCTAAATCAATCCATCTAGTGCAAGAAATATTCTTCCCACTCTCCACCCTCCATCCATATCTATATCCCCCTCCATCTCTTCTTTTTTCTCTCTCTATCTCACCCTCGTAAACACACATGCTCTCGCACTCCATATCTATCAATCCCTTTGTCACTCCTTCCCTTTCCCCATCTCCTTGTTCTTCCTCTCTTCACCTTCCATCTACATCTCTATCTTCCCCTTCTCTCCCTCTCCCCTACTAATATCTCTCTTTCCTGCTTCTGTCCTCTTTCCCCCTCTCTCCAACTTCCTTATCACTCACTCTCTCTTTCTCTCCACATTTTTCTCTCTATGTCTTTCTTCTTATCTACCTCTCTCCCGCCCTCCAAGTCCATCTCTCTTTCCCTCCCTCTCTTTACTCTCTTACATCCTCTCTCTCTCTCTCTCTCTCTCTCTCTCTCTCTTCACCCACAAACTATGTTACTATATCCCTCCCTCTTTCCTTATCTCTCATTCTCTCCCCCCTATCTCCATATCTCCTTATTTGTCTCTTTATCTCACCCCCAAACATAAACACTCTCTCTTTTCCTCCCTTGTCACTCCTTCTCTCTCTCCACTTCTCACTCTCTATATTTATTATTTCCTAACTTTCTCCCCCCTCCAACTCCATCTCTTTATCGATCCCTCTCTCCTCCTCTCTCTTCCTTTCTCTCCTACCTCCCTCTCTCTTCCTTGATCGGTCTCTCTCTCTCTCTCTCTCTCTCTCTCTTTTCCCTCCAATACTCTCTCTTTCCCCATCATTGTCCTCCCCTCTCTCAATTCCTCTCTCACTTCCTCCCCCTCTCTCCCTTTCTCTCCTACCTCCCTTTCTGTTCCTCATCTCTCTCTTTCTCTGTCCATACATCCTACTTTGTCTCTTTATCTCACCCCTAAACATACACACTCTCTCTCCATCTCTCCCTTTCCACTCCCTCTCTCTCTCCACTTCCCTCTCTCTATATATTTATTCTTACCTCCCTCTCTCCCCCTCCATCTTCATCTATCTATCCCTCCCTCTCTGAAGTCCTCTCTCTCGTCCTTCCTATATCTCCCTTTCTCTCATACATCCCTCTATCTTCTGCCATATCTTTCTCCCTTTATCTCTTACCCACCTCTCTCTTCCACCATCTATGTATCCTCTAATCGTATCACTAACTCCCTCCCCCTCTCCTTGTCTCTCTCCCCCCTCCATATTTGTGTCTTCTTCTCTCGCTCTTCATTCCTCCTCTCCCCTTTCCTCTAGTTTATCTCCATCTCTCCCATGTCAATCTCCATATATCTCCACCTCTATCACTCTATATCTTTGTTCTTCCCTCCCATATATATCTAGACTTTATATATATCATGACACACACACACACATATATATATAATATTGTATTAATCTAAAATTATTAAATTTAATAATATTAATATTATAATATATTAATATGAGTATTAGATTTAATAATGATATTTTAATATTATATTAGGGTTAATAATGTTTTTTTTTGCATGGTATTAATAGTAATTTAGCCCATGGTATTTGGACCATAGGCTTCACCTAAATAAAAACTAGTTTTTGAGTGTTTGTAAATATAAAGCAAATTATGGAGTAAATATGAAAAGAGGTTTTACTTACTTACCATACCTCTGGTTTATTTATATTTTTATTTATTTACCATACCTCTTTTATTTACTATGGTATTTGGCCCGTAGGCTTGTTATATAATTAGATTTTTATTTAGAATCATATTTGATATATTTTTATTTATTTACCTTACCTCTTTATAACTCTTTTATAATTATTATTTACCATGCCTCTTTATACCTATTTTATGTTTATCTATCTATGATACCTCTTTATACCTTTTTTGTATTTATTTATTTACCATAAATGTCGTATTTATCCCATGGTATCAATATTAATTTGTCCCATGGTATTCGTCCCATAGGCTTCATCCAAATAAAACCTAGTTTTTGAGTTTTTTAAAAGATAAAAAGGTTTATGGAGTAAATATAAAAAGAAGTTTTTATTCATTTACCATACATCTAGTTTATATATATTTTTATTTATTTACCATAGCTCTCGAGTAAGTATAAAAATAGGTTTTATTTATTTACCATACCTTCAGTTTATTTAGATTTTTATTTATTTAAATTTTGAAATATTGCAATTTTATATGGGGAAATATATATATCTTTAAAGATTTTAATTTATCCATAGAACATAGGTTTTCTTTTTAAAGATTCATTTTACAAATATTTATTTAAAAAAAAATATTAAAAGATTTTGGATTTTGATTCTTTGTGTTGAATTAACTCTTTTCCTTTTATTTAGGTAATGATATTGACTTTAGTAAAGAGTAAATATGTTTAAAATTTTACTTATTTTAAATTCAATGTCGTAATTTTTTTCTTAAAACTAAATTTATGATCTATTCAAATTCACATATATAGAAAATCAATTACTAAATGGGTGAGATAATTTACTATCCATTCAAGTTATATAAAATTAAAGTTTAGGTTAATTCTTTGGCAGATATTAGAAAAAATAAAATTTATTATTTTTGGAGGATGTGACATACTTAACATCGGCATCATACTGGGCTATATATTGCGCCTCTCGGTGCAACTATCGGTGATAGCGTGAGATTCTTGACCATAATAATAAGGTAGAAGTATTTATGCAATATTCAAGAGAAATGGGCATGCCATACTTGGGAGTGTGTATTTTTCACTTCGATGATAAAGGAATTCGAAAGCCGCTTGACACTAATCGATTGTGTTGTGTGACGCAATTCCAACGACTTTTTACGCGTTCACAAAGTTGGTGTGCAAATGCTCTACAAAGTAAAATTCAAACATTGAGAAATTAACAAAATCTTCACTTCTCTCGATAAATACTCCTCCTCGATACCCAATGGCCTTCATCGAACTCAATCACTGTTTCCTTAAGGTTAATTTAGAAAATATATTATTTTATATAGATTGAAAATATGATCAATTTTAGTTATCCTAACGTCTATTTTAGCCATTTCTACATCTATTTAAACTCAACTTCTCGATCTGATCTCTCACCTAGTCCTAATTATGAACCACATTTGTTGGTTCGAAATGCATTAACATTTTTCATTTGAATGTGATTATTACCGAAAGAATTCTATATAATTTTATGATGGATCACAAAAGCCAAAAATTTATAAATATTGAAACCTTACTTGGTAGGGCCTTTGCGACAAATATTCATCATTTTGAATGGGTACGCTTGTGGGTATCTAAGTTGAGATCAGATCTTACCTTTCTAAAAATATGTAGAGATGATTCCATTACGGTTATTAAATTTCAAAGTCAAACTAGCCATTATCCTAATGGCTAGTTTAGCCATTTCTACATCTATTTAAACTCAACGTCTAGATCTGATCTCTCACCTAGTGCTGATGATGAACCACATTGGTTGGTTTGAAGCGCATCGACATTGTTGATTTCAATGTGATTATTACTGAAAGAATTCTATATAATTTTATGATCTAGCGCAGAAGCGAAAATTCTATAAATATTGAAACCATGCTCGGTAGGGCCTTGGAGAAAAATATTCATCATTTTGAATGGGCACACTTATGGGTATCTAAATTGAGATCAGATCTTAACTTTCTAAAAATTTATAGATATGCTTCCATTACTGTTGTTAAATTTCAAAGTCAAACTAGTCGTTATCCTAACAGCTAGATTAGCCATTTCCGCATCTATTTAAACTCAATGTCTGTATTTGGTCTCTCACCTAATCTTGATGATGAACCAAACCAGTTGGGTCAAAATGCGTCAAAATTGTTCATTTGAATGTGATTATTAGCGAAATAATTCTATATAATTTTATGATGGATCACATAAGCCAAATTCTATAAATATTGAAACCCTGCTCGGTAGCGCCTTGGCGACAAATATTCATCCTTTTGAACGGGCACGCTTGCGGGTATCTAAGTTGATATTAGATCTTACCTTTCTAAAAATATGTATAGATGCTTCCATTACCGTTATTAAATTTCAAAGTCAAACTAGCCATTATCCTAATAGCTACTTTAGCCATTTCTGCATCTATTTAAACTCAATGTCTAGATCTGACCTCTCACCTAGACCTGATGATGTACCACACCGATTGGTTCGAAATGTGTTTACATCATTCATTTGAATGTGATTATTACCGAAAGAGTTCTATATAATTCTACAATGGATCACAGAAGCCAAAATTCTATAAATATTGAAACCCTGCTCGATAGGGCCTTGCCAACAAATATTCATCATTTTGAAGGGGCACGCTTGCGGCTATCAAAGTTGAGATGAGATCTTATCTTTCTAAAAATATGTATAGATGCTTCCATTACCATTATTAAATATCAAAGTCAAACTAATCGCTATCTGAACAACTATTTTAGCCATTTCTGCATCTATTTAAACTCAATGTCTGGATCTGATCTCTCACCTAGTTTTGATGATGAACCACACTCGTTGGTTCGAAACACGTCGACATTATTCATTTGAATGTGATTATTACTGAAATAATTCTATATAATTTTATGATGGATCACAGAAGCCAAAATTCTATAAATATTGAAACCCTACTCGGTAGAGCCTTGGCGACAAATATTCATCATTTTCAATGGGCATGATTGCGGGTATCTAAGTTGACATCAGATCTTACCTTTCTAAAAAGATGTAGAGATGCTTCCATTATTTAATTTCAACATCAGAATCTGATCTCTCCCCTAGGCCTCATGATGAACCACACTGGTTGGTTCGAAAACATTGTTCATTTGAATGTGATTATTACCGAAAAAAATCTTTATTATATATATATATATATATATATATGTATAATTTATTTATGCATTCAAAAACAAATTTTAAATAACAAGAAATCAAGGTATTACTCAAAACAAATTTATACTTTGACAAAAAAAAAAAAATTATTAAAAAAACAAAAGTTTATAAAAATTAAAATATTTATTATTAAGAAATGACAATCTTACCTAAAAATATATTACTAAATTATTAAAATTAAAAACCGAAACACTTGTTAATTAAATTATACCTTATTTAACAATAATTTCATTAAATTTAAATTTAAACTTTCAATATAATTCATTAATAATAAAAATAAATACTTCTTATAATAAAGAGAAGTGAAATTATAGCTTATATATTCATGAAATATTTAATATATATTTTGTTAATTCCTACAGAACTAAAGACTATGTTTTATGTATTTTATACATTTCCATAAACTACGTCTCCGTTTAATGCATGAGTCATATTTCATGTATTTTTATCTAAAATCTTTTATATTGGAATTAAATTGTCAATATAAGATTAGGAACTTATCGAAGAATTTAGATCAGTTTTTGTGTTTGGCGTTATTTACTGAAACCCGTAACTGCGAAATATTTAAAATAATGTTCTGCAATGTAAGGTAATGAGATATTTCATAAAGAAAATTGTAATTAGATTTCTGCTGTTTCTGCTGTTAATAAAGTTTAAATCTAAAACGATTTAATTAATATATTGTAAATTATTGTAAATTCATAGTTTGAAATCTAGATTGATCTAACTAACGTATTATAAATTTATAACTTTATATATATATATATATATATATATATATATATATATATATATATATATATATATATATATATATATAATTTAGGATTGTTCAATTAATATATTGCAAATTCAGATCTTGAAATCTAGAATAATCTAAATAATGTATTGTAAATTCATAATTTGAAATAGATACAATGAATAACTTCAACAGAGTTTTACGGAATTTGGTAGCCCTTAACATATGAATAAACCTATGCGATCGAGTTGTGTTAATAGTGTTAA
The DNA here is from genome assembly GCA_034641835.2 of Pinus albicaulis. Classification (NCBI taxonomy): domain Eukaryota; kingdom Viridiplantae; phylum Streptophyta; class Pinopsida; order Pinales; family Pinaceae; genus Pinus; species Pinus albicaulis. The sequence goes on along the minus strand of CM076576.1, from coordinate 439,198,789 downwards.
AAAAACAAAAAACAAAAACAACAACCTGTTAAAAAACCAAAAAAACAAAAGCAACAACTTGATAGTCCAACTGATGTGGTCAATAGTCGAAACCAAAAAAAAATGTGTTTGCAGGGAAATGTGTTGGAAATTTCTCAACCAAATTTTGGGCAGGAACATGGTGGAATTCGATGTCTAGACACATGAGATTAATTATATCACCCACATATATATGTAAAATCTCTTGAAATCAAAGTTTGGATTCTTCATGCTAATGATGGAATTTTAGCATATGCATGCATAAAAAAACTTATGGGTGTTGATCCATAATGATCCTTAACTAGGACATTCTGATGGTTTCTTTAATTGAATTTTCTCATATTCAATCCTATAGAATCAATTCATCTGCAAATAATTTGTACATCTTAGGTAGGATGCTTTCCATTCGTAGGTAGTCTTGACAAAATCTCAATTCTCAATGAGGACTAGGGTTTCTACTACTCAAACAAATAACAAAGAAGCGCATAGTGCGGGCATGCGATGGGGTACCAGATGCTAGATTTGCAATTTTGGATATCTGTGAGGGAATATTTCAAACATGGGTAGATGCATGACAGAAGAAAATTATTGCAATAAGTCGAGACTAAACATTTTGTGATCAAAGGAATATTGCAGAAATGACACTATGTAACGCTTTGGGGCTTTCATGAAGGTGCAAGAATTCACCTCATTCAAAAGCCTTATCCATTCAAGTTGCAAAGCGAGAGGAATTCACATATAGGAGATTGATGAAGACAACATTGAATGCACATTCTAGTTAATGGAATCACTACAAGAGCTTGAGAAAAGAACGTTGGAATCATTCGGACTACCACTCGATTTATTTTGATGTGAAATGGCCGATTTCTCTGTGTAGGTGTCAAAAACAAATTATGATTTTTAGCACTAATATTGCTTGGATGTGATGATCTTCCAATGCCTTCAACTTAAACTCTCAAATTTGCACAAATGCAATGAGTAAATCTATTTAAGTAGAAAAATAGGATTGGAGATTAAAATAAGAATTACAAGAAAATGACTCCAAGGGAATGTTTGTTTAGTGATTTTCATACATTTCATTCATTAATATTCTCAAAGATGATTTTAATGATTTTAATAGTGTGCAAAACATTAATGATAAAAATAAAAATAAAAAAATATTGAACTTGATATTTAACATGCAAATAAAAATTATAAGAAAATCATTTCAAGGGAAGGTTTTACAGTGCATATTCATACATTCCATTCCTTAATTTTCTCAAAGCTCATTTTAATAGTGTGCATCACATTAATATTAAAAATAAATTGAATTAGATGAATGTGGAGCTTGTTTCTATTGGATTTTCTCTAAGAATCACTAGCCATATGAGAAGCATGTGAATAATGCATTTATGTCACCAAAAAACAAAAAATACTAATACATATGCAATTTAAGCTTTTAAGGAATATTTTAAAATTTTTGAGTCTTTCAAGTTGGTGATATGGTAATTGTGTTAAATCGCCATAAGGAAATCTATCTATATTTATTAATCCAATAATGTTACAAATAAACACATAAAGTGTTGTCTCAAGATAGGGAAATTATCTTGGACTCAGAATCACTTGTTTGAGAGAATATCTCAGCCACACACCAATCTAGGAAACATAATAGGAACACACTCCTCTAAATAGAAAGAATCACAATTAAGACAAGTAGTAATTACATTTTCCAACACACCCCCTTAAAGACTACTTGTCTCGATATCAATGTGAAAAGTCTATTTGTGGTCAAACATAACAAAATGATAGGATCAAACATCTACCGAAATGCATGGGTGCCAACCGTTGAAACCGCTAGTCTACTAGGATGTCCTTCGCATACATCATTCTCTCAACCATTATAATTGCATACATGTACCTTTAACTGCAAATCATCCCCTAATATCATCATCGTGGGTTTTATTAGATTACCCATAACCATGCTCTTGGTTTTATCGAATTACCCTCAACCATGCCCATAAGCGCTCTTAGCCACCAAGGCTCAACTCAAGCACCAAGGCTCAAATCTGCCACTAAGACACTCAATTCATCCACGAAGGCTTGAACACAACCAAAAAGGCTCAACTCTGCCACCAAGGAACTCAATTCAGTCACCAAGGCTCACCAAAGTCACAACTTAATCAGGCACGGGGTTTTCTCGGCTCACCCTCAACCATGCCAAGGGTTTTGTCGGCTGACCCTAAACCATCCCTACAAGAATCCCTATCCACTTCAATCTCACATGTGTTTTCTAGCTTACCGCAAACAAACACCACAAATAAAAAATGGTTTTAATATTACCGCAAAATTTATGTGGATACACATGCCTAATCAAAATTACATTTCACACACCAACTCTTGAACTTACGAAGTACATACTTTACAAAAACCACTACAAAAACATCTTAGACTTGCTTACTAATAAACGTATGTGACCATCATCAAGAGTCTATTCCACAAACTCACACAAACTCAATTGTTGATCATCACCTAATTTCATTGTTTCTTTGAACAAAATTAATATTTGACACACTTCAAACTTATTACCCACCACTGAGTACCTTTGCATCCTTTTTTGGTTTAATTGTTGTCTTGGATTCACGTGCACCATTTGTTAGAGTAGTTAATTCTAACAAAACCACTGCATTGAATTAACTAGGCTCAATGTTTCTACTTCAAAAACATTTATAAAAACCATTATTGATTCTTCTTTGGAATTTGTAAGCATGCAATCATAAATATTTTAATAAATTTCATTTCGAAGTTGAGTCGATCAAGCTCAATGTACTTACCTTACCAAACTTCGAGTAAATTCAAAAATATGAGGTTGCCATATTCCTCAAACCATAGATTTATGATAAAATCTTCAATCTGGTTGGCCTCATTTTCCAACGAGAACGATTCCTTCTTGGCCGAAGTATTGGTATCACATCCACCATCCTCGTATTAAAAAAAATATTCCAGAGGCCAATTCCTTTTTCTCCAGAGCCGACTCGAACATTCCACCACATCAGTCTTTGGAAGATCTGTAGCTTTTCTAGTCTAGCCATCGTCAAGTGCTGGCCACGCTTGCGCTTCTGTTGACTTGCTTGCACTTGATGCATCAATTCGACCAGGTTCACCTCGAAAGCCACATTTTTCTCAATAGATTATTCCATGTACATATACATGATGAACCCACAAATTTACAGAGCCATGATATTAATATCTTCTATTTTCTCGAATCCCAGACCGAGATTTCCCAGCAGGTTGCTCTAGCTTCCATCCCCGAAGGAGAGCGAAAATTTGTCCTGGAATCGCATAAAAACTCATTAAATTGAAGATCGCCAAACACTTTCTGCAATATTATAGATCCTCAACACGCACTTTCTCCATGCGAACTGCAAGCATTTGGCTAGATGAATTCCACAAACAACAAATACCTCTCCATGTCAGCCCTCAAAGATCCATCGTCGTTGATCAAATGTAGTTCACAGCCCTGTTGCACAAAGTGACCCAAATGGGTTCCATGGTCGCGAGCAACATCCCCTCCAACACAAATATCTGCGTGAAGAATGATCAATCTGATGCCTGTCGATGCTTCTCAAAATGAAAAAATGAATATCTTTGTTTCAGATTCAATTCAGAGTCACCCCTCTTATGTATCTTTTGTGATGCCTGAGATCTGCTTCATTGGCCTTTTATCCATGTTGCATGATCCAGGTTTCAAAGTTTCACGCAGGAAAATAAATCGTCACCGTGGCTCTCAACATCCGTTCTACCAAGCCTCCACAAAACTACGAATAGAGCCTTCACATGCTCACATGAACTCCCTCACACTCACTGGCCATAGGCCACCACTCCTCTACTCCAACCCTCAAAACAGGTCAGATGTCAAAAATACCTAGTAGCTGCATCCTCGACGCTTTGCAACTCCTTGCATTACACATTCTACCAGTGAATCTACTCCACATCATCGCATCACATAGTAGCAAGAAAATAAATTGGGCACATACACTAAAATATGAACAAATAAACGACCACCAAACTCTTTAATGTTACAAATAAATACATTAAGTGTTGTTTTAAGATAGGGAAACTATCTTGGACACACAATCATTTGTTTGAGAGAATCTCTCAACCACACACCAATATAGGAAACATAATAATAATAGACTCTTCTATATAGAAATAATCACATATAGAAATAATCACAACTGAGACAAGTCAGCATTACATTTTCCAAAAAATTGTAAATGTGATGTTCCAAACAACTCTCCCTTGGCTAAAATAAAATTTGTGCACGGACGCTCTTGCGATAGTGTTTCATTTACCTTATGCCTTTAGCAAGAAAGCCTCAATGAATCATACCCTCCATTGCATTGTTAAGCCTTAAAGTTATTTCCTAAAGAAAGTTAAATTCTTGGTCATATATTTCCATATGAGAGATTGGAGGCTAGAAGTTTAAAAGGTTGTCACAATGATTGTTCCAATATTTTACCAATCCTCCCATGTCAATGCAGTAAGAGACAAAACTTCCCACCTTTGCACATTCTTCATGTCAAAGATCAGCTCTGAGAGGAAATTATGGTAAGAAATTTGGATATGCATCCATTTCTCTCAATTTTCTAGTGACAACTCTAGAAGAGAAAAAACATTGAACTTATAGAGTCTGATTATCTCATTTAACCCTATTTGGAAATAACCCCTACATATGTTTAAGACTGGGCCACCCTTATTACAGCCTTTTTGTAAAACCTTTTGCAATGAGTATATTTTATCTCTGTGAAAGGGATTCTTCCACGTTTTTACACATTATGTCACGATTATCCCTAATAGATATGGGCATGTTTTTACAACATTAATTTTAAAATTTTACGAATTTAGTTCACCAATCACCGTAGACATTTCATATCGAGTCGTACTCTCATGAAACAACTTTCACTAGTGGGATCAACGACCAAACTACAATGCATTACAATTGTTTCACGTTATGTTGTCACTAATGACAACAGGATGTCATTGATTTTAAAGGGGTTATTGATTTTAAAGGGGTTTTCCGACACAACAATAGTATCATTCATGATGCAAATTGAAGCAAAAGTGCACTATATCAAGCAATAAGACAAATAGGACTCTTAATGGATTTCATCAAGTGAAGTAAAATGTGTTTGAAGTTATCTAAATTCTTGATATAGTTATGGTGTCCTAATGATGCTATTAATAGTATGCTTGGGTAGGTATCCTTGATACCTTTCCAATGGTATCTTGTTATGAAAAATTGCTCCTGTATGAGAGGTTAAGTCCATTTGAATATAATCTCTAGTTGAAGGCCTAAACTATAGGGAAAAAACCAGAAATATGAATATGTTAAAGAGGGAACACCTTCTCAGCATATACATTTTCCATTGACCCAATCAGTCATCGATCTCAACATAACATGTTTGATAGTTAACAATGTGAAATATAATGAATCTTTCCAAGATCTGACACATGTAACCGAAATATGAACAAACCGGAGGGAAAATGACATGACAGCTTGCACCAGCGATAACTCGCACCATGGCCTCCCTAAGATTGACATGTGGAATGCTTAGATTGGTTCACACATGGAAAATGATCATATTCTTTTGTGCACATAGATGACGTATCAATCCCTGATTTCAACATGAAGACATGGTGTTACCAGAAGTTTCCACATGGCAGGGAAAAATGGAAATTTTTTGTTAATATAAAGGTTGTAAATGGTTGGCATGTGGCACCCCTAATGGGTTTCCACATGGCATGATGACATCAAATTAGATCATCATGTGAATGGTTGGATTCTGCTAGGGATCCGATCATATGGCATGGCCAGATGGTACTAACGCATAGTTTAAATGTTCAATCTAAAGCTCCAAAAGTAGCTTCTTCACATGGTGGGACTAACTCCACTGATATGATGGAACCAATTATTGAATGGTAGTATGTTGAGATTACCAACCTCATATGAATGAAACAATTGTGTGACAAAAGGAATGTGCATTCCATCCATATAATGAATTCATAAAGGATGGGCTTGGCCCTTTGTTACCTACCTTGAAGTTTAATTGATATCAACCCTATTATATTATCCAAATCCATGGGCCTTTGGTCGACTCTTCATACTCTCATGATGATGGAATACTAAATATATGTGCTCGAGTCACTCAAACCAAACAACAAGAAATGGAGTGACATATTGGTAGAATTATTCTAAATGGAGCAATTCGTTTGATATTTTTTTCAGTTTAAAATAAGAGTAAAGAGGCTTGGTGATTTGTTCTTTTGATTTTGATTTAAAGTCATATTATCAACCCAAGTTATGGGTGGAATATGACACACACATGGTGTTTACCACAATGGATTCCACATCATCATTCGGGCAGAGTAAGATATGTTAGTGTAGTGTGTAACAAGGTGTGGCATGAGGACCATGCACTAGCTCTAGTCTCAAACTATAGTCATTATAAAGCTAGAGGCTTTGGCTCACAATCCTCACACATAGTTTGGTTGGTAGTACATCTATGTTATATTAAGAAAGAACCTAGTTCGAGTCCCAAGGGTAATCGAGTCCTCACAAATTTTTATACCAAATTGTGTTTGTTTTGTAGAGTGATTAGTAGGTTGGAAGTGGCATTCCTTTTGTGTCATCATGAGAATATAAATAACTTATAGAAGCATTCCCATAGTGCAACATTTAGTAGAGTTATTACTTTAATACACAAATTTATTTGGTTTTTGTGGGATTTTGGGTTCAATATTATTGGTCCAAATTGGATTCTAGAAGAATTTTTGTGATAAGTGCTTGTTGATGATGGTTTTAAGCATGCTAGTCAAAAAGGGAAAATGACCCAGACCAAAATTGTTAAAATATACCTAGTTTTTTGGTGTCATCATCCTTGATAGGTTTTAAGACTCGATTAGCCTTTGGATTCCTCCTCTTGCGAAGAAGAAGCTAGGGAAAAACTAATCATAACTAGTTATGGTTAATCTAAAACAAATGTAAGACTAATGTATACTATATACTCTTAACTTACCTAATATTGTAAGTTAATAATCAATTAAATATCATTCATCAAATATTAAATTAATAATATAAATGAAGTAAAACAATGAATACAAAATATATCCATTGAAAGAATAAGACTGCATATTTCCTTACACTATCTAATTCAATTTATATATATTATTTTAAGTCAGAGTCAATTCTACCATATAATAATATGCTACATGAAGATATGACATGGAATAATGTAACATAAACTAAATAAGATTTGTTAGAATGAAACATATATATAGGAATACGATACAAGAATCAACACGAGAAAAAACTATAACTAGTCCGAAAGAAATGAAATATCATTATCTGTGGAAACAATAGGAAATGTAATTCATAATTTTCATTTATATATGAAACTATAAATTAAAATTTAAAAAAAGAAGAAGAGAGGTAATTCTTAATTTGAAAGAAAAGATATGAAACTACTAAAATGTAAGTTTCATATGTTTTGAATGAATGAATATCAAACTATATATATTCTTAGTGTTGGAATCAGAAATAATTGCAAATAAATCTAGCTGATGCAATATACTTCCTATTACTCAACCAACAAATAAATGATTGATGTAACAACTTCATAAAAAGAGTAATATTTCAATTTATGAATCTACTCAATAATAAAATCATTGAAATGAACACATAAACATAGAAATCACTAAATCATAAACATTAACTCAATTCGTATGAGAAAAATGGCATTATCTAAGTTGTAAATTTATAGATTAAAACCACAGGAATCTATACCATATTTACATTCACAGATCATTTATCTACCTTAGGACACAATTCAATCGAGGTGATACTTATCATATAAAAAGGTATACAAGATGAAATAATATAAGGAGGAAAGGAAATGTAATGAGTCACTAACTATTTATGTAATAAAACCACATAAACAATAACGATTATTTGTTGTATTCATAGAAATAAAATTACACAGAAGCCATCAAATGATAAATATCAATGAGTATGAAATTATAAAAAGCACTATAAGTAGTTAACTAAATAAAATGAAGTCAACAATCCACAACCACATATAGTTTGAAAAACCTTTCTTTTTACAAAAATCCTTTTTTTGATTCTATAGGTATCCCCATCTATTGTATAAAATTAAATGATTTTATAGAGGTGGAAAAACCTAATCATATCCAAAAAATATTCCTAAAATGTCTCTAACTATCTATTACTAAGATAATTTAAACTGTTTTTATGGCCTGTTGATTGAATTTTAAATTGCAGAAGAAGAAGGTAAATGATTGACAGTGAATCTATGCACAATTCAGAACAGGTCTAAGCCAATCAAGCATATCCTTCTTCATAGCATCCATAACCAACATTCAAAAAATATCAAGGACCAACTCTAACAAAAAAACAAAAATTAATTATTATATCGGCAACACACTAGGGTTGTTACAAAAGCAAGGATCCTATAGCAACTATTTTTTTTAATTCTAGTAAAATAATTCAAATTGAAATATACATCAAAAAATTCAATAATCCCAATCATATATTACAAAAAAATATTTTACTTATCAAGACTAGAGTCATCCATATCATAACATATAACAACTTTGACCTTCATTGACTCTATGATAATATATGTATCTCTATCTTATCGTTTATTTTCAATATTAGAAGATTTTTGTTCCTTATTTGTTTCCCTAGCTTGAAATGAAGCCCTAAGTTGTTCATTTTCCATTATTAATTATTTTATATGAACATTAATACATGGCACAGTGAATATAAACTAATGATGTAAATACAAGTCCAACAAAGAGGGATCTAAATTAGAAGGAGTGTGGGGAGTCATCTCGGTGTTGCTATTAACATTGCACTCAACTTTATCATGTTCTAAAAAATCTTCAACATGAGTTTTGGTTTTTTGGTTGAAGTTTTGAGCAGATTCTCCAAGTCAACAAAGACTTCCTTTGGAGGAGTTCTCATATTTTTTTTATGCCTCGCTTAAGAAAATTTCCTTTGAAAATATTTGATTTTAACTTTTAATTGAGTATTTAGTTCTATATGACTCATCTCTTCCTCATGTGTAGGATTTTTACATGTAGGCTCATGCTAAAGCCTAACCCTAAATAATTTATTTTCCTTTTTATCCCTAAATTCCTACATCATTTCAATAAGATATACAATGTTTCCCTTAACCATGATTTTCGTTAAACGAACAAGGGTAGGCTTGAGGGTTTCACTTCTATTTTCATCTGTGATACAAGGGTCTAGTTCATGAAATTGTTTGTCATAATAATTTGGCAATGAATGATGAGATGGTGAGTGAACATGACCATCCAAAAGAGGGTTTAGTGCATATATACCTATTAAATCAAAATATTCAAGGAGTTCAAGTTTATCAAAACCATTTCGCTCAAGTAAATTATTCCAATTGTCCCCTGCCTTCTCCAATTTGTGTATAACAAAATATAGATAATAATGTGATGAAAGAGTCATAATATTTAATAATTCTTATGTTGTAACTAGCATATGCAACCCATTTTAGTCAAGGTTCTATATAAACAAAATGGAAAATTAAGCTTATGCTCGAGAAATCCCATTATCAACCTTACATGATAAATACAAACCAAACTATTTCTCCTTCACATGTAACATACTGACACATGAAAATCCTAAATTCTACCATTACATTTCAGAGAAGAAATAGCCATACCTTTCACATGATAAACACACTCTTCACTGGAGAGAAGTTTCTTCCATGGGATATCATGTAGTTCATAGTTTTTGGACCATTTCTCTCCCTTAACAGGGATTTGGAAACCTTTTTAGTGAAATTAACATATACAACAATATCTAGGTCACTCACTTGGTATTTCTTCCTCTAAAATTTAGAAGTGAAAGTTGTGACAATCCATTTACTCAAACCCTGAAACATTTGCAAAAAATTCCACGAGATGACTATGTGAAACAAGTCTGCACATTCATTATATGCCTCTGCCATTTCTATCCTAATGTATTCTAGCCATATAAAGTGCACAAGAGGGTTTCTACTAGGAATTATGGTGAAACCGAGAAGAAAATGCAACAAGTGGGTAGTTAATCCCTAGCTTGTAGAGAAGTATGTGAAGTATGAAGGAAAACATGAAATGACTAGGAGTTACTAACCTAAAAACCCTAAGGAATTAATTGAGACATCAACAACCAAGAAGAAAGTATAGAAATAATAATGTTTATGAGGTCCGAGTAATTGTGAGTGGTGGATTAGAATTAGTATTATCATCACTGATTACGACACCAATTGCTCGTAAAACCCTAATGAAAATCTCAAAGTAATAACACTTAGCTAGAAAACATCATGCCTAATGATTGTGGATCCAAAAAATTTTAAATATCATCAGATATATGAATGCATGCTCATATTCCTAACTCAGTCATGTAGCCAATAAGTTAAACCAAGTCTCATATATTTCAAATCATGGTCATAGTTCCTATAGCAATTAAACTATTTGTTATATCAATTAGGAAAATAAAATGTTAACCATGCATTAATATAAGCCATATATATATATATATATATATATATCAAGGAATATATGTGACTCAACATATGACATGAAGTGTTAGAAACACATTATGATATGAAAATTACAATAATTTATTATCCTCCTCGACCATTTCCTCTTTTGGCATACATTGGTTGCTCATCGTACTGATCTATGGTTTGCGTATGATAAACGAAATGATAGTTAATATTTTTATTTCCTTTAACTAGGCATTCTTGAATTGAGTGACTATATTCTTCATAAATGGTACACCATTTGGTCCTAGAGCTACGAATATTGTACTGACAATATTTACTATTATTATTTGAACCAATTTGACATATATCAAAATATACGATAGATTGTACCCATTAAACATCTTGATCAAAGTAATCAGCAGATTTACAAGTATCTTTAGTGTGTCCTTTATTCTAACAGTTACTAAACCATAATTTATTCATTTGATGTGTTAAAACCAACAATGATTTTTGTAGTTTCTCAATTTTTTCTTCAAGTTCATTATCAGCCGATGAGATAGTCGATTGACGTTCGTCATTTGTTTCAATACACTAGTCCAACTTGAGAACTTCTTCAAAAGTTTTCATTTCATGCATTATCAAGGGCCAATGGATCTTTTGTAGGAGACCAGCTACATACCACTGAACTAATAAGCTTTTTTCAATGCCATATAAGATTTAGATTAATAAATATTTAAATATTTTTTCATATTCTCACATTGTTTCTTTAGATCACTATTTAATTTCATTTAATTTTTCCACTACCAAATTTTTTAGATCATGGGCCTTGAGGAATGCCAAAAAGTTGGTTTTAATTTCATCCTTTCATTTTTGTTCCTTATGAGTGAGATTCATGAACCATGTTAGTACATGTTTCCTCAAGGCTACTACAAATTGTGCCATTTATTTTTTTCATCAGTATTGTCATTTCGTACCAAAATTTATCGTAAATGAACCAATGAATTTTAGGATCACCATATCCCTCATAGATGGATATTTGATTTAATCCCATTTTACTTATTAGAGGTTTCTACATTTCCAATATTCTAATATTACTTGAATTTTTGTTGATATGTGACGATAGATCAATTTCTCAAATGTATGGTCCTTCATTTATTCTTGAAGTTATCTTCCAGGAATGACTCCTTGTTGAGGCATGCTCTATAAATATTTTGCATAAATTTACTTACTTTGGGTTGTGATTCTAGCCCACAAGATTTGAAATTTTTACTTCTTCGAAAGTTCACATATTCCTCATAGAGGGATATGTGATTTAATGCCATTTTACTTATCAAAGGTTTGGACATTTCCAATGTTCCATTGTTACTTGACCAGTTATTGACAACACGATAAAAAACAAGTGGATTACATAAAGGAATGCTACTTTATTTCTTCCCAATATTGTGTTATAGGAATGACATTCTAGTCAGACACACTTTCTCTCTCTATATACACAATAAACTGACTTACTTTGGATTTTGGAAATTCACTGACTAGATTTGTACTTTCAACTTATTCGATGGATAGCAATTGCAGCAGGGGGCACAATTGTAAGAATTTAGAGTTAGATAAGTACTTGTTCAATTTATTTGATTGGTTGATTCTCATAAGGATTTTTCTATTTCTTTTTTATTTCTCTATTCATGTTCATTATTCAAAACAATTTATATGTATGAATAATTGCATGATGATTGTTGAAGGAATTATCTAATGGTGGGACTTGTTATTGATACAGTTGGAATTTTTCGTAGTGCAGGAGTAGAGTCATCAAATTCCATTTCATCTACTTCGCTTCTAGGACTTATTTGTAGACCACTATTCTCTTCCAGAGTGGGAAGCGATATGCCACTAAATTCTTCTGAGGAATCCCATGCACCTTCACTCACATAGTCTCTAATTTTCATTTTAATGCTATGGTATTCTTCTCTTATTTCTTCACATCATTTTTTACTTTTTTTCCTTTGTTATTTTCCAAATATCAGTCGACTACTTGTAGTGTCAATTATTCTTTCGTTGAGTACTTTATTTTTGTTGTTTCATGGCAGTCGACCTTCTTCCTTCCATCTTTATAATTTTAATCTACTTCTCCAACTTCTTTATTTTTATTTTTCATTATTTCTCACGACTCGTTACCCTCCCCATGTCAAAGAGACATAGTGTTAGTTGGTGAGGGAATACCCAAGAAACATTTTTATTTTCTTAAAAAGTAATCCTGTGATTTTTTTGTATCTTTACACTAGGTCTCGAGGAAGTTCTTTGAGTCAATTATCCTTTGTTGTCAACTGGTATTTACTCGAATCAACAACAGAGGTTGGTACTTGATGATATTACCACCAACTTTGTCGAGAAGGAACTTCTCTAATAGGGTGGGACTCAAGTAGAAGAAACTATCATGCAGATCATCAAAGAACCTAGATTTGATATGTTTAGTAGAGGTTGTTTCTTCTATCTCTCATGCCTTACAAAATTCATCCAAAATTGATTCGACCCACTTGTAGAAATTTTTTCAATCACCATTTCATAAATTCATTGAAAGTCGGGCGCTGAATATTGTTTCTAGATTTTCAATGAGCAACATGGATACGGAATTTCTTAATCTCTATTGGGGAGCCTTCAACAAATCGTTCATGTTCTTATGTGAAAAAATTAGACCTATCTTCTACTAAAGATAGTATGTTCCTTCTCCCATATTTCTTCAGTTAGTTAATAGTCTTCATCTCCCACCATTGTTGTATCTATTCCAATGTTAACATCTATGCTTGCATATTTTCTTATGACTTGAGACAAAAAATATTGGAAATAGAGCCAATGTTGTAATTTAGGGAAAAGTAAGCATGGTTACAAATATTAAAGATATCAGGCATTCACATAATGTAGTGTACTTAGAGGGGATAATATAGGGAATCATTATGTAAAGAGAGAAAGAAGATACACGAGTAGTGGAGAACCAATGGAAGAAAAATTTGGATTATATCACCTAAAAGCTAACAAAAATTGATACATTAATGCATTCATAGATACATATACCATGTAGATACAATTACAATAGTTTAAATGTCGACCAGACTTAATTTAATCTAACTTATTTGTCGACTTAACAGGCTTATTGACTGACTTACCATCTGTTTTTTCTGATTCAACTAAGCTAGGTAACTAATTTGACTAGCCCCTCCAACAATGACTTATGTTTATATGTGTTTGTTAATCACCTTGAGTTAATGTCACCATGTTGTGTGTTGTACCATGTAAAGGTTAAGATAAAGTATATAGTTAAATATTTTATGAGAAATCAATGATTAGGATATGAGTTCATAAGAAGGGAAGAGGAAAGAGATTTCATGGGAAGTGTGGGCCATTATTTGCATTTCTTCTTTGGAAAATTACTATAGTGTATCTCACTATGTGTGGAATTTTCTAGAAATATCATATATATTTTTTAATCAAATTTTTGTAGTAAAGTATTTTTGTCCTCCTCACAAAATTATTACAAAGGATGGATTGCAATAGTATGGTCTGAAATGTCAATTCAGAAACAAATGCAATATTTTAATGAAATTCCACATAAAATGATACTATTCCCAAAATCCTAATGTTTCCTTTACAAAAATAATATAATATTAAGTTGTATATTTTATAACTATATAATAAAGAGGAGAGCTCAAAAACTTAACTTTCAACTAAGATGGTCATCGAAACCAACTATGCAGGATTATTTTTCACTAAATTGTAGGGAGTCATTGTAAATTCCACGATCATGCTAGGTTATGATTCCACTAAGGAAAAATAAAAGAAGTTTACACTCACAAGTCACTCATGAAATGAAATAAGATTTTTATTGAACTAATGTATTCATAATTGACCACTTAGATAAGCCTCCATTGATTAAAATTTCATGGTACCCTTATCCAATGTCAACATAATACAAGGAATACATATCCCTTGTTTCGTGAGTAATCCCTTAGGACTATTACCAATTTTAGGTCTCTTAGTGTAGGGAAGAGGAATCCTTTGTATTGTTTGTTTTAGTTTCTCATTTTTGCACCCAATTAGCAGGAACTAATGGGGGGAAGAGACATTGAATAAAAAATCTAGCCTCTATGAGCTTCTACATCCAACTATAACTCTTCCTACATCCATGAATTAATCTATGATAGCTAGTTTGGTTCTTTGTAGATTTGAGTTACATGAATCCATCAAAAAAATATAGACATATATAGTTGTAAACATAAAATATTAAAACTAATAGGATTTTCCAAAAATTTATGGAAAGGATGTTGAAGAGATGCTTATATCAGGGCAACTTATTTCGCACTCTAATTTTTACTAGAAAGCTCATAAAGTTCTCATATTGTTTTGGCTCCATTCAATTTATCTAGATTTGTCCCACAATATTCAGATGTTGGGAATGTCCAACCAAATTGATGGTCACCCTACATTATCCTTTCCCATTTTTGTTTTACTGTATATTCAACAAGAATGATTGAAAACTCAATTCATAAAGTAATGGATTACTCATAAGCATCTTTAAACATGGAGAAATTTTACAAAAAGAGATGGTAGTGTGACACCAAATATATCTATAAGTGGTGTCTACCAGACTTCTTATAGAATTCAGAGGTATTATTTCTTGAATGAAGGAGCGAGAGATAGAATTTTTGCGTTTGAATTCTCCACTATCTTTCATTTCATCCAATGTAACTATAGTAGAATATTGCACCATATTTATGTTTTTAGCATGTCTACCTTAGAATCAAAGTGAAAAAAATTTGTTCTTATTCTTATGTGTGTGTTTTTTCATTTAACATGTTTCTGGTACTTAGCGGTTTATAGGACCTCTTTCTCTTACAATTGAAATAAAAAAGTGTAACAAAGTCGGGCTAAAAGTTCATGTCATAAAATTTAATAAAGGAAAAACATCCTAGTGAATGTTCATTTTAGTTATGAATTGCCACTTCATAAATTTATTCCAAGCGGAATTGACCCATTTTGGTTTTACTTTCTGAGATTTGGTTATTTTCTTGTTGAGGGAATAATTTTTCCAAGTTATGAAATTGGTTTTTAGCCTTTTATTGCATTTTTCCAGATGCCATGGTGTGTTGGCATTTTGATATTCATTTTGAGATTTGGATTTTAAGGATGGATTTCGAAATCTGGGGCAGAGGTGGTCTCAAGGTTCATTCCCAAAGGTATAGGAATCCCTTGAATGATTTTGGCAGGATACATGGTAAATCCAGAGGGAGGTGTCTTAGTTTAGGGCCTAGTGATCCAATATTGGATTTCCGTAAATCCTGAGAGACATGGAGACAAAAAAATCGTCAAGGATAGTGATGAATTCTGGATGGATTTTCAAAGATATGCTCAGTTTTGTGATTAGAGCTTTGGTTTGGTGTGATAACACTATGGTGAGGGTGGAGGTGTTTTAGCCTATGGATTCCCTTGGCTATTTTTGGATTGTTTTATCCATCATATCTGACATTCATGCTTGGAATATGACACGGGGTTGACTCGCTGAAGAGATATTTTGTTAAGCCATGTATAGTTGAGGAAGTCTATAACTTGGTCAGTATTTTCCTATGTTTAATGGAATTTAATTTCCCTTGCATTAGTGTCTATTATTATGTGGATTCAATGGTTGTATTGTAACTGTTATTTCCATGCTTTTACGCTGGCTATAAGAATGTCTAAATGATCAGTTCATGTCATGGTTATTTCATGTATTTACATGTAATTGTTAAAATTATGGATGCAAGACCTAATTGATGTCATATCTGGTTAAGGAAGAGGGTGTTGATCCTTCTTGTAATGTCTTATAAGATTTTTCAGTCATTTATGATTTGTCTTGCGTCCTAGACCTATAGATTACATTCATGCCAAGCTTTTGAAATAATGTCAATACCTATTGGGGAAGGCTATGCCTAGTAATGGAGTCAATTTTTAGTTTATTAGTGTTTTCATTATGTGTTTAATGGATTATGAAAGTTACAACAAGTTTTTGGTAGTGGCCGGAATTATGCGCTTGCAAAGTTCCTTAAATCCCACAAACACAGGAACAGTTATAGGAAATTTAGTCCCTGGATATAGGCATGTAGGCTTATGCATGTGTCCAGAGCCTCCTAGATGCATGGATGTAGTATTATGGTAGTGTGCATGGGATTTCCTTCATGAAATATCAGTGGGAACCATGGAAAGGTTAGTTGGGTGACTAGGACAAGCTTTAGGGGTCTAGTATGAGGTGGTATAGGTTTGTTTTATGTTTTTGTGCTTCGATTCCACTTCCTTAAAGTCACCAAGGAGGTTGAGTCTATCTTAACTACCTCTTGTCTCATATTTACCCCAGTTGGTTGGTTACTTGGGTAGGTTTGAGGGGAGGTGGACGTTAGAGGTGGTATTAGAGTGTGGTTGCACTCTCCCTGGGCAGTGCGTTGATTGTGCATTCATGTCAATTTCATATGTGTTCCTCATGGTAATGTTCCTTGTGCTTGTTGCATATGCATGGCGTTGTCATAGTTGCAGTGATGTCACCCTGTGAAAATTTATTGTGGTTGGATGTGGTCGCCATGAGTGGATGTTAGTTGTATATGCATTTTTTATGCATGACAGTGTCAATATGTTGTTATGCATGCATTTTCATGGTTAATTTTGTTCCTTGTGAGGTCATTGTATGAATTTTAGGTGATCATGATGTTGTTGAAAAGATATGATGTCAATATTTTAGCTAAGCTAGAAAAAAAGATGCAGATCGTCAAAGTGAGGTTGAAACATTGGACCTTGGGTAAGAGCAGATCATCATCTAGGTTGTATGTTTGGAATGCAGGTATGTGGTTAATGGTTGTTATAAAAAATAGGGTTAAGTTTATACATGTTTGTAATTTTATTGTTGTTGTGGTTACATGTATGATAGATTTTAGTGAATTAGTGTGGTCATAAGTAGGTTCATTGAATAATCGTGCATGGTAGTAACTTGTTGTTGTTTTATGTTACTTAAACTTGATGATTTTGTTATATGTTGTTGATGAGTATGTTCTATGTTGACTTTTTGTTGTTATATCTTAGTTAAATTGATGATCAGGGTTATGGCACTAATATCTTTATGTTATATGTATCATACTAAGTGAATTGGCCTACGCAGTTGGTTAGGGTTATGAAATTTAGGTATTAGTCAACCTAATTATGATAATGTGTTGTACTAATCTAGACTGACTGTGCATACATGAGTGGTATGCATGAATGACAATTGTTTATGAGCTTATGGTGTGAGAATGTTAACTAGTTACTGTTATGGATATCATGACCTTATTTATGTTTAAGTTGTTATGTTGTGAAGTTATATCGTGCTAATTAGATTGATTGTTCAGACAGGATAGCCTCCTTTGAGATACATTAAGGTATGAGTTTGATTATGTCATGTACTTTATTCTTAGTTGTTTGATTATTTCATCTATCTGATGGTAATTTTTTGGTGTTTATTATGTCATATAGATGATATATCTAACATGGCACACTTATAGTTTGTTTGAATGTTTGATTAATTGCATGATATAAGTATGTTTTTATAAGATTGCATGAATAAATGATCTTGTTTTAAGAAGGTCGTACTAACACATATGTGTTGGGACAAATGATACGTACTTAGATTGAGTGGTCAGAAATTTATCTACAATAGACATCTTTGGATGTCGACGTTTCAAGTCTATAACAAGACCCATCACCAGGAAAAAGGTCCTTAAGTGTAAGTAGGTGATAGTTGTAGCAATATGCATTATGACTAACAACTGTGAGTTGATTATTGATTATGACATGACTGTTAGAACTGGTAATTGTGTATTTAAAGTTAATAGATATGTTTCTTTGACCTTTGGTACATACGAATGACATGTGTGTTCAGTTATAGGTCGGCGTTCTTGGCACAACAAGGTAATATAACTTGTGTATTGTTATATCTATTTATGCGCTAACATTTTTATGTTTATGGAAGTATGATGTAGGAAGTTGTATGGAAGAGAGACTACCATGAAATATTGAAGAAGGCTTGGGTTGGGCTTTCCTTTGGACGTTTTTGGAAGCCATGGGGATTGATTCATGGTGTTTATTTCTAGTCTTTTACTTTGGTCTTGTGTTATTTTTTGTGCTTGAGTTGCAGATTTTTTTATGTCTAGTGCATAGCTATGCCATTGTGTTTTTGGTGTTGTTATTGGTTTCTTTTCTTCTCTTGTTTTTGAGAGCCTTGGGTATTGTTTTGGAAAGAGGAAAGTTAATGGAGCTCAGGGAGACCTATGTGGTATCCAATAAGTAATGTAAGACATAGATGAGGGTCAATGCATGAGTAAGTGTAGCAGAAGGTAATAATATGACAGTCAGTTGGGCTAGTTGGGTCCGTTGTGGTAAATGGACAATAGCAATATAGATATGAGAAAGGCCACAGAAAAGGTAAATAAAAATATATCAGAGGTGTTAGATGCCTTAGCTATGTCATGAATTGTTCTCAATGTTGTGCATGTTATGCATGAATAAAGGAATTTCTCCTAACCTTGACCTTATGACATCTCGTAATTATGATGTGATCATGATTGGCTCGTATTTATATATGTAGACATGTATGTATGTATGCATTTCGTCTCTTACATTGTCATCATAGATCATGGTTGTTTAATGCTAAATGTGTATATGTATATATGTGTGTATGTATGTCGTTATCTGACAAGATGATGATTGGTTTATGCTAATGATTATATATGTATGTATGTATGTATGTTTGTATCTATGCCATTATCTTATCGGGTTTTCAAGGATGATTCTTCTGGAGGAATGATTTTTTATGTAGGTGAATGGCATGAAGAGGTTCCTAGCCATGAGAAATCAAATAGGAATAATAACCCTAACATAAATACAATGTCAGTATCATGTGGGTAAGATTTAATGTTACATACTTGTACTATTCCTACGTTTATGTTATAGATAGGTAATGTTAAGGGGTGCATCAATGAAATGAAAGTAGTGTGATATGTGGCATGCTACTCTAAGCATCGATAGTGGAAAGAAACTATAAGAAAGGTTGCTTGTGGGGATAGTGTGTGGTCTATGGATGTGTAATACTATTGTTGTGTATATTTTGTGCATGTTGTATATTTAGTAATTGTACCTATGGTGATGTCTAGATGTAATATATGTATTATTGTGTACATATGATGTTGTATTCCTATTGTAAATATAGTGTTTTGTGTCTATTTCATATGTAATGTTAGGTATAGATGGTGTTATATACATGTTCGGTACATGGTGTGGTCTATAGATCATACTGTTCACATGTTGGATATGCGGTGTTGTGTGGATATGGTGTTGTGCACAACTTGGATATGTAGTGTTGTGTATGTATGGTGCTATGTAGATGTCATATATGGAGTGCTATGTACACGTAGGGTTGTGTGTGTGTCGTACATATAGTGCTATGTACATCTGGTGTTCTGTGCATGGTTGTACCTGTGGTGTTGTGTGCATATGGTCCTGTGTACATGTGGTGTTGTCTGCAGGTGGTGTCGTGTAGATGTCGTGCATGTCGTGTTGTATATGTCTGGTGTCATGTAAATTCCATGCATGTGGTGATATGTACATGTGGTATTGTGTAGACATTTTAGTGGCGGTGTGGTGTACATGTGGTGTTGTATACATGTTGTGCAGGTGGTGCCGTGTACATGTGATGGTGTGCATACATTGTGCAGGTAGTGTTGTGTACAAGTGGTAGAGTGTACAGGTTGCGCATATGGTACAAGTATACAAGTGGTATTGTGTGTATGTCATACATGATGTGTTGTGGGCATCTGGCATGTGTATATGTATTGTATTGTACATTGGGTGCAGCTGTATGTGTTGTATGTCGATGTAGGTATATGTATTGTGTTGTATTTTACACCGACTACAAGTGTATGTGTTGTATGTCAGGTATGGGTAAAATTATTATATGGTGTTGTATGCCATGTGTGGTTATATGTGTGTGATGCACACTATGTGTATGTGTACATGGATGAAGAGGAGAAAAGGAAATGGGTGCTTCCCGAGTGTGGAAACTGATCTGGTGTGTGTACAAAAGAACAAAGGAAGAAGTAAGAACTGGTGAAGGATAAGTATCAATATTTTATTTCAGTTTTATTATGAATGCGATATGTTATTATAACTTATGATGGTTAAATGTGCTTTATGATTATTGTTTATGATGATCTCATGTGATTCATGATTTTAATTTATGATGGTTTCATTTTGATCTAACTAGATGTGATATGTTTATAGATGGTGATTTTATCAAAAAACTAGTTTTACTTGTTGTAATAGGAATTAAATAGGATTGCACATGTACCTTATTGACGAGCTACCAATGAGATATAATTTTGATTTTATTTCAATTTTTTTTTAGTCTAATGGGGATTATGTGTTTGGTACAAAAAAGCACAAAAATTCCTGGTTCGGTGGTTGAAACTGAGTGGAAGCATTAGAAGAAACAAAAAAAAAGGAATTGAAAGTGGCAAAAATATGTTGGTAAAGCACTTAAGGAGAAAGGCCATTTTGGGACACTAGTACCCTATAGTGTCGATTGATTTCCATGAGCATGCTGTCACTAGTATTATGGATTTGAGATAGGAATATTCCTTGGTTTTTATGTAACTATATTCCTTGGTTTTTGTATCTTTTGATGTGAGGGGATAGGGGATGTCAGGGAACTCAGAAGGTTAGTGACTGCACAAAAGGGGATGCCTGGATTTCCTGAGGGATTGTGTAGCACAGAAGGGAAGGTTAGGGATGGATTTTTTTCATCATTGGCATTTATAGATTGAATCAAATGCACATTGGGAGTGTGCCATGGAACAATGAGCTCGTAAATGTTCACTAAGGGTACAATAGCATAGCATTGTAGCACTAGAAATTATATGCAATTTTAGTTCTGACAATGGATTCTGGATGTCCTGGGAAGGAAGTGAATCCTAGGACTACTATAAGGGTGGAGGTGTGAGCCTATTTATACCCTTACTGCAGATGCATGCATAATATCCTTTTATTTTTTGGTTGAGAAAATGTGCATATGTGTATATTATTGTAAATATTGTATCGAGCTTGATTTATAAAGCTCCATACACAATATGCTTGTATATATGGATTTCATTGTAAATACTGCAATGAGATTTTTTAATAAATATCCATTGGCAGTATGATTTATTTTCAGTTGTTTTCTAGTTTGTAGGTGTCATTGAAAACTGACGGTGTTCCCCCAAGGTGGAGGGTTCTGTAACAGAATCGAGCTAAAATTTCATGTAATAAAAGTTAATAAAGGCAAAAAGAAGAGCACAGTTAAGGGAAAATTATTCCAAGATGAATTTTTTAAAACACATCCTAGTGAGTGTTCATTTAGGTTATTATGGCTAAGGAAATTGGAAAAGGAAATGACAAAGTCTTTGGAAAGGAAAAATGGCATTTTTTGAATTTTATTTACGGAAATAAAGGAGAATAGGAGAAAAGGGAGGTGAAAGGTTGCAGGTTGCATGTGATGAGGAAATTGAAGGAAAATAATGGAAAATGAAGAATATAGAGGAATAATTGATAAAAAGGCTTTTGAGGATCAATTGGAAAGATTTTTCTCTAGTTTTGTGAGTTTATTTTTCGAGCTATCTCATTATTCTATCTCTCACATAGTCTTGGATACTTAGAGTTTTCTTGGAGAAAATCAACATTGATCTAAGAAGGAGAAAATCAAGAAAATGAAGTTAAAGGAAAGGAAATTAAAGAAAATATAAGACAAGGAAGAGCAGGATCTAGTAGCTTAACAAGAATACTTGCAGGTAGCATATTGCTTGTGTGATTTCCTAGCTGGTTTAGACATGCATGGCTTATTTTTATGCAAGTAAATGCCCTCTGCAGATAGAGATGATCCCTCTAGCCCAAGGGTGGGTCTAGCAACTACAAGAGCATACTAACATCTACCTTCGTATATTGTAAATGAAATTTAGAGCAAGGAAGATGACCTACCTTGTTATGATGCTATGTTGTCGTCTTCCGATGAAGCTTCTTAATGCGTCACTCTTCCCAAGCTCGATACAAACTGCTACCAATGTTTGGTAACATATACACACAGTCAATACATCATGACAAGCGTAAAATCATGGAAAACATAAAATAATTACAACATATATAACTGATCAAGGAATGCTATAAGTCTCATTATAAATGTAAAAAAGAGTGGAAGATAAACATTAGTTGCATTTTATTATGATAAATACAAGGAGTGTTTACAACCAAGCCATGATGTTGAGGCACTCCTTTGGCAAGTCTGTATCCAAGCACAGTTGCAACACCCTCATACACAAAGGTCCAAGATCTCACTATGTTCCTAACACAAAAATAATCACACTCTACTCTATTCTCCCAAAGCTATACTTGCTTCTTCTCTCTATGATTTCTGCTTCTAACTCCTAACTCTCACTCTAAATAAGGAAGCAGAGGTGAAAGAGGTCTTCTTATATAATAATGGAGGAGGAGGATATGGGCCCTCAAATAATGGGAAAAAGTCTTATCCTTTGGTAGTTACTATTCTATGGGAACAAGAAGCCCAAAGGGGAATTCCACGACCATATCTGCAAAACAAACTTCTAGCTCTCTGCTTCGCAAAGGTTCTAGTCATAGAAGCTTCGCTTCTATTTAAAAAAAATTTGAAAAGAGCATAGGTGCGGGTCAGACACTAAGATAGAGTGCTAATCAGCGCGGGTCTCAGTGTAAATCTCTGTTATCGCTATGGGTCAAACACTGAGACAAATCACTGACCTTGAAAACCATGTTTTTATAAGGATATTCCAGAAAATTTGTAAAGGGAGATGAATTGGAAGACAAAGTGTGGTTCAGGGGTATGTATTCCATGCTTGGGAAGTAGACAAGGGTCACTGTATGGGTCCTCTAGGATCAAGGAACAAGGAGTACAGGGACAGTGACAAATTTTTCTGTAACAGATGCCCCCTAAAATATGAAGTCTGAACACAAGCGAGGGGTGAAATTATTTACAAGTACGTGCAAAGAATTAGACGGTGTCGTCGAGAGACCTGCAAATCAAGCATAGATACATATACATAACTAAAATTTCTAATGAAAATACATGAATCAAGGTATGAACGCAACCTTCCATAAAAGGGACCATGGTATGGTCGTAGCCATCCATCTGAGAAGGATCCCATATAGAATCATGGTATGGATGTAGCTATCCATCTGAAAGAAACATGTATCTAATCATGGAAAAATCATATTGCCTCACAAACTAGACTTTAGAGAATTAAATCTAGGGTCTTGCGCTCCATTATGACCTGATCAAGTACTATTTCAAGCATGCAAATAAATGAGCTGAAGTCAATCATGCAAGAAAATAACCTGATTACCAGTCAATGATGTAAACTATTAATAGGTGCGAGAGAAATGACCAATAATGACAATGATTCTCAAGGTACTACTAGTACAATCCATGAAATGTGAACGGTGAGTTGGAGTCGAACACCCGTGAAATCACTCGATCGAAGGCTAATGATGAGAACCTGTCATTGAATGTGAGGAACTTGCCATTAGGGCATGCAAGTTCTAAGGTACGAGAAGGGAGTCTCTAGATCAACTTCCCAGATAATGAGCTGAAGTCGACAGGAAGTAATCGGTCGAAGGACAGTCATAATGAATCGCACATCATCGACATGAAACAGAGAATGTGATATTAGTGTTAATCAAGATTGAAATAGAAGATCAAGGAATGAACAAACTGCTATAGGATTTTCCCTTGAACATATTGGCGACACGCTTTTTCTTACTATCACCCTTGACACTTGGTACGGTGATGTCATTGTATATCTCCAGACTTCCACCTTCTGATCTAGGTTGACGAAGGATGCTCATCGAGGCATCCACCATCATTCCAAACTTTATCGCATAGTCAGAGATACTCTCTATCACATCGGAGCTGATTATGTTCTCCGCCAGTGTTTGAATCTCTAGGAGGCTAAAAAGGTCCTTAATGATTGCCACTCTAGTGCCTGTGGTGGTCACATGTCTGGATATGCTACTGGACAGAAGATCCTCCATACTGTTTATTTCTATCCCACATTCTTTAAATATTGCATTGTTGCTATCCGTAAGTGTCATGATTTCCAGATTTATCAACGAAAGAAGCATGCGCCACCCACCCATCTTCATCATGTCATTACCATTGGATCCTTTGCGAAGTGGGGCATCGATTTTATGACTTGTAACCCTCACTCAGCTAGGAGGCATGCTTATATTATCGTAGTCATCAATTACTTCATGAAATGGGCTGAAGCAATGCCTACACTTACAACTGATGGTAAGACAGCTGCAAAATTTCTATTCAATCATGTCATTACTAGGTTTGCTTTCACTCAAGCCATTGTTACCATTCATGGCTCTCATTTTTGTCATTACATGATGGCTAAGCTGACTTCTAAGTTGGGTCTGCGTCACGACAGCTCGATGTCGTACTACCCTCAAGCCAATGGCCAGGTTGAAGCTGTGAACAAAGTTCTCATCACTATGCTTCAACGTACAACTGGGATGCACAAATCAAACTCGAATCTCATGTTTTTTTTAGCTCTATGGGCTTACCGAACCTTAATGAAGAATGCGATAGGATTCACTCCTTTTCACCTTGTTTACGGTCTTGAAGCTACCCTTCAGATTGAATTTCAAATCCCTTCCCTCAATTTAGCTATTGAATTTTTGCCTAATACCTCGTCGGAAGAATAACGTCTTCTCTATTTAGAGAGGCTTGATGAAACTCACGGCTTTGCTTCTCTCTTCATATAAGAACAGAAAAATCAGGTCAAAGCTCATTTTGAACAGTGAGTTTCCCCGTGTTCCTTTATATAAGGATACCTCGTCCTCCTGTATGACTAAGCTCATGATAAGCTGGGGGCAGGAAAATTCCAACCCATGTGGCATGGGCTCTACATCGTTAAGAGTGCTTTATAGAATGAGGCTTACAAGCTAATTGATTATGAAGGTTATCCTCTGGATCAACCCAGAAATGGGTTGTATCTCAAAAATTAATATGCATGAGTTTTGTGTGCATGTTTCTTCTATACATAGGTGTTTTTTTTCATTTTTGTACATTTTGGCTTGGTGTGCTTTGCGAGTGGTTTTCCTACTTATTATATCGTTGCTTATTGTGCATATGTATGTTACTCCTTAGGTCGATTTCATGGATGGTGCCTCTCCCAGTACCCAGAATCTGTCTTCTATAGCCTAGGTGATTTATAACCCTAACCGTGAGTTGATATACCTTCAAGGTATTTTTCTAGGATTAACCACAAATAATGTCGCTAAAGATAGTGTTTTCATTGAATTATTGACCGGAGCCATTTCTCTTGACATTCGTTCATTGATTGTTAACATAGACTCACACCTTGTTGTTCTTTAGCTTAATGGACATTATTTTGCTCAAAATCCTCAAATATTAAGGTTGTATTTGTGTGTTCAGTTACTAGAAAGATATTTTGATTACATCACATATCAACATATTCCTAGATGAATGAATGTGTTAACTGATACAGTAGCCAATATTGTATTAGATAGAAATTTACGTAATTTTTGAAACGTCATCATCACATGATAAGATTCATATAGGAAAATAGATTCATATATATATATATATATATATATATATATATATATATATATATATACATATACATATACATATACATATATATATATATATCGAGTGTTTGCATCCACATGCATCATAAGTGCAAAAAACATGTATGTTTGGTCACATCTTGAGACATCATGTCTCCCAAAAAATATATGCAGAAGTAAAATCCTAGGTGTCTAGTGAGCATGATTCTCATGATAGCATGTCACTACCTCAATGAGTCTCCTCAGTAAGTGTTGAACACAACTTGACACCCCTGTTGTGTGTCTTTAGTACGTGCGAGGAATATCATCAAATATTGCATAGTTAGGGATTCCACTGGAGAGTGCATATAGGTGGCGTATGATTTCTTCCTCGTTGACCTTACCATGATGGGCCACATCAAAATCATGAGGAATCCTCCGTGCCATTGGGGACATTCTAGAAAGTCTCTTTGGGCTGAAATCTACAAATACATGGATCAAAATCAGGACATATATAACAAAAAATCATAACAATCATCAAAATTTTAAAAATGAGTCTTACCCAATGCTTCATCCCAATTCTCTCCTGTTGGGAGTGGCAGATCCGGATCACCTATAAAGTTTGTGCCATAATAAGGTCAGTCCTCCATGACAATAAGTTATCATCAGAGCCACTCAAAGAACTCCAGTCTTGAGAACATCTATTGACTGCCCCCTGATCTTGGCATTAAAGCTACCCAATGGACCATCCATGGATCCTGGGCTGGTGGTGTCAGAACTATCACTTCCTGACATTGGAATATTGGTAATCGTTCCAATATGAATGGTACCAAGATGGACCGATAGCCAAACTATTTTAGCTTCCCATTATTGCATTTTTTCAACTGGCATTTCATATTGACCATTACCGCCTCTGCCCAGTTGTAGAGATTTGGTGCCATGCAATTCTACTACAAGAAGTAACTATGTTTTTGTGGCCTCATGTGGAGCTTGAGATCCAAAATCTTGCGTAACGGTGTGCAACACTAATTTTAGTGACAAATCTGGAATAGTTTAGATATCCACCTTTCCGCTTTTGGATCCTTTCCTTGCCCCTCAGCACACCCTGTTGATGACCATGCTCATTTTTTCCATTGTGGGTCAGGTACCTATTAGGATTGTTCTTGCTCCCCTCCGTGACAATCCGGTTATGAAGTAAGTATCTGAAACCTCAATCTCTATGTTGGAACACCTAATCCTACATGGGTAGGTGTGGAATGCGAAAAGTCACAATGGAGTCTAAGTGACCTTGGAATGTGAAACCAAGAGTCACACCATTGTACTATAAATGTACATCTTTGTATAATGGAAAATAAGAAAGCCTCACGCTTATCCTTCATTGTGTGTTTTTTCTCTTGTGTGTTTGTTATTCTTCTCATACACCATGTGTGTGCTTCAACATGGTGTTGGTATCGGGCGGGCGTTCTTTGACTACTCACTTTGTTGGTATTTTATTGTCTATGCTTTGTGCATATCTGCATTTTTGCGGCATTTAAGCATTCGAAGACTTTGTCTTTGAGAAGGAGTAACTTCGGCATTGGTTTGAAGAGCGTATGCCATCTAGAGAGTTCATTCTCATTTTTCCTGCAATTTCTATTAATTTCTGCATTGAAGAGTTGCTGGAAAACACTGTTTAAAGAGGGTTTCTGAAGTAGAAGTTTCTGGCTTTTTAATGGAAAAGAATTTTGAGTTTTTCTGCTGCTAAGCTATTGGAAACTTTTCTGGGTTTTACTGCTAATATTTTCTGGAGAATTCTGCATTTTTAAAGTCCATTTTCTTGGAAAATTTTCGAAGTTTTATTGGCAATCTCTGCAAATTTTTCTGCAGTGTATTACTACTTGAAATCCTGCATTTCTGAAGAAATTTCCTGCTGCTGCTTTAAATTCTGGAGTCTCAATTTTTCTCCTCTACTGCTAGAAGAAAAAAATTTCTATTCTACTCTGCTGTTTAAATTAAAAAATAAAAAATATATTAAAAAAATAAAAAAAATAAAAAAAAAAATCACTGCTCTTAGCCTTTCGGCCTTCCCCATTCCACCTGCAACTCTCAACTCTGCTCACAGGGCCGCCCCCTCTCAACCTCCCTACGCCTTTTGCGCACTCTCACAAAATTCGACCTGCTCTAACCATTACACTTCACAACGCTCTCTCCCTTCTACATCACACGCCTTCCCCCCACGGCCATACCCAAACTCCACGGTAACACCATCACTCAAACTCGTTAACCATGCCATCCCTGCTCTATCCAATCTCAACGCACACTCAATAAAACTCTCCACCTCCCCATCGCTCTGCAATACTCAAATAAAACTCTCCACCGCCCTTACGCTACAACACTCAACCCATTCCCCTACGCCACTATCCGCACAAGCATACGCACTCCCTATTTGCAAACTCACCCAGCTCTGCAACTCACATACGCCATACCTCCCCACTTCCCATGCTACACAACTTCCTTCGCCCTCTCCTATGGCTCTACGCCTCCATAGACCTCACACTCCACATACGAAACGTCCCTCACCTTACCGCCTTACCCACGGCCTGCAACGCTTACCCCGTACACAAGTCCAACTCTGCATTAACTATTCGACTCCTCTCATAGACCCACGGCCCTCATTGCATTCGACCCCTACCATTCCATTCGCCCGAATTTTTTGATTAAAATTCCTCTTTTATTTTAATACTGCTCCTTTCTTTAAAAGTCGATTTTTATAATCTTAATAATACCGCCCCATTTCAATAAAATCTCCCTCTTCCATTTTCAATATAGTTCCTAATTCCCATTAATTTAATTCCCCTTTCCATTTTTAATAATTCCCATTCCCTTTTTAATTATTTCCCTTTCCCTTTTTAATTAATTCCCATTAACTCATTTTTTAATTAATTTTTAATTAATTAAAAAAAAAAAAAAAAAAACAACAGAGAGAGAGAGAGTATGAGTGGATTTGAACAGCAGAAAAAGAGGAATGACATGTGAGAAGAATTGAAGAAATGGAATGGACTATATTTAGAGAAAAGTGGATTTGACATTTTATGAATTGTGGCTTATATAAGAGGGTAATTTTTTGAATAAATTTACACTTGAAGACAAGTTTTCCATCATTGAAAACATCTCTTTGAAGAAAATTCAGCTGCCCAAGGCTTCTTGCACATTTTTTTTGCTGCACATTTTTGCAGAAATATTGTATTGACACCATATGGCTTCTTCATTCATAATCAATACTTGAGTTGTTGAAAATTGTTGATTGCCCTCCATCATTTGAGGAGCACATTTTGTACTTTGAGATTTCCATAGTTGGAAATTCTCTTGAGTCATTTGTATTTCTTCTAAATGGATGCATTTTCGGTTGTAGCCGACGCCCTTTCTTTTTTGAGCCTAAGTTGTTAAAATGGCAAAAATCAATGAGGCATTAGTGTTGTTGAATGACCTCATTCATTCCAATGTTGATGACATGATAAAAATGAGCAAGGATGTTCTTTGTAACATTCAAATTTGTTTGCAAGATGCACAAGAGAAGATTGAGTTTTTGCAGTTGGAATCTCAACTCCAGCAAGACGAACTTCAGCAAAAGAGTCACCATTCTGAACCTATTTCTGTTCAGAAGATTGTGAAGGACTCTCTTCAGAAGAAAGAAGATAAAGTTGCAGTTGATCCACATTTAGTGCCTTGTACTAGAGAAGATTTACAGGCAGATGCAGCAGCTCAGCCTGCACTTCCTAAGCCCATCATGAGACCTTGGGAAGATCTTGTCCACAACAAGCACCGAATTGGTCTTGGATATGAAAAGGATGTGTCCTTTCATATTCCAGACTACACAAAGCCCATCATATTTCAGAGTGCCGGATTCCTGTATGAAAGTTCACCTACAGCTATTCCAGATCCTGTTCCACAACAACAACAGATTGTAAAATGCCAACATTGTGATCGAGTTGGCCATATGAAATATCATTGTTTTGATCTTCATCCATGCAAGCACTGTGGTCGGCACACTCATTCTTCAGACAGATGCTTCAAACACAAGCCTCCTGCAAGAACCAAGATTCATCTTGGATGGATTGCTTCTTGGCAATGGGCATCAGCAGCCAAGAAGATGTTTACGACACATGTTAGAACTTGTTCACGGATATTGAGCAAACTTGCAGTTGAGTTTTCACCATCATCTCACCTTGTCCCTGATAGGGGGGAAAATGGTGGTCATGTACAAGCTTCTACGTCAGATCAAGCGAGCCTGAGCCACAATCTCTCATTCCATGTTCAGAGTTGTAGCCAGTAGTTCAAGTGAGCCTAAGCGACAATTCGTCATTCCATATTCAGAGATGTAGCCAGAGATACGGATGCCCATGAGCATACATTCGGTTGGTGGATAACCTAAAACCATCATCTTTGGTTGGTGGATAACCTAAAACCATCATTTTCGGTTGGTGGATAACCTAAAACCATCATCTTTTGTTGGTGGACAACCTAAAACCACCACAGGTCGTAGACCTCCCTTCTTTTAGGTCGAAGGTCTCCCTTTTATATGAGGGACAATTCCTCTAGCAGAAGCTTTTAGCTTCTTGCCAGTTTTGGAAGAGTTCCGGGAACTGCAACAAGTTTTGCGTTCCAGTGTTTGTGGTCATCCTAAAAACACCTCTTTTTTCCAACATTTCAGAGAGTTGATTCAGCCCAAGTGCTGCCATGTATACTTTGCAGATTTGTATTACAACTCTTTTCTTGGACTCACACATACCCCTTCGGATTAAGGGGGGATGTTGGAACACCTAATCCTACATGGGTATGTGTGGAATGCGAAAAGTCACAATGGAGTCCAAGTGACCTTGGAATGTGAAACCAAGAGTCACACCATTGTACTATAAATGTACATCTTTGTATAATGGAAAATAAGAAAGCCTCACGCTTATATTTCATTGTGTGTTGTTTCTCTTGTGTGTGCATTCTTCTTTCGCATACACCATGTGTGTGCTTCAACATGGTGTTTAACACTCTGGTTCATGATGATCGATTATGAACCTCTCTCGGTGAGTGTCCCATACACTGATCAAGTATTATAATAGCTCTGGTTGAGCCTAGAGACATGGTTCTATGAAGAATTGTCTGAGCCCATAGTCTCTTATAGATTCCATGCATCTGAAATTTTCCAAGGCTTGCTCATCTTCTTTGCCATGTTCTCTTTCCTTCCATTCAGTCACCAGTTGTCATTGGCAAAATGATTTTCTTTTGAAGTGTTTAAAACGGGCTCACTTGTTGAATTTACAAGCTCAAAGTTGTGGCCGCGGTGAGCATGAATCTTTGCCCCCATTTTTATTTAAGGCTGGTTCGCACGGGTCCATGCCAGAAACCCACACCGATCGCCGTGCCCTAATTAACACAAAATCCGCTCCACAGATCTACAAAATAAGGTTGCAGGTGATGAAATTTCTATCAAAATGCAGGCGAGGATATAGGCTATTACCTGGAAGAGATGAATTCACAATTTACCTTCTATATTTTCCGCTGTCATCTCTGCAAAATCACATTGAAAAAGGATAAAAAATGCTCACAATGGGTAAAAATGAAAAGTAATTTATTTTTACTATTTTCTGAATTTTATAAACTTTTGGGAACCCTAATTAGGTTTTGAGCATATTTTTTTATTATTTTTCTATTCTATTTCAAAAATGGGTTTTACATGCGTCTCTTGTGCAACAATAGGTCCTCAACATGACCACAATGAA
The DNA here is from genome assembly GCA_034641835.2 of Pinus albicaulis. Classification (NCBI taxonomy): domain Eukaryota; kingdom Viridiplantae; phylum Streptophyta; class Pinopsida; order Pinales; family Pinaceae; genus Pinus; species Pinus albicaulis. Next base: position 439,166,781 of record CM076576.1, on the reverse strand, counting down.
GTAACGAGTTATATTTTATACTTCTTTTAGACTCGGTAAAAGCATGAAAAAGTCACCCCTGGAATCATCTTTTAGCTATTTTCTGACTCTCGAAAATTGAAAAGATCACCAAGACTCTTGTTGTTTTGAACTTGTTAAAAGGCTATGAAACGATATCTACCCAGTATATATTTACCCCTTTTTCGGGCTGGGATATATTATTTATGAAAAAGGAATACCTTAACCTATCGTGACTAAGAGGTTCTCTCAGACATAGTTTTCTAACTTTTCGGATCTATGAGACTATCTACGAAAAGGGACCTGCTGGAGTTTTATTTTTCAATTTTTTCAAACTCTCTAAATATGAAAATACTCTGAGTTCTTACTTTTTCAGACTCATTAAAACCTAATGACACCGGAAATCGTCACCATGACGTAACCGAGTTCCTCCTTCCTAGGGCTCATAAAATGTACTAGGATGGATTTGTCCGAAGGAAAAACTTACATGAAAAACATATGCTATCCCCTTCAAGCTTGTTTCAAAAGATAATTGGGGTACTCACCAGTAATGGTGGGGGGAAATGCAACCAGTTCTCAGTCATGTCACTAGTATGTTGCTCTTGAACATGACACTCATCTACATTCATGTCAGGTTGGGGACATATCATTTCGTGACTTCTGCCTTCATGGGTTTGGGTAATCTATTTTTTCCTCTCATCTCATATTTCCCACGTCATCATGACCTTAGATCCCTTGATGTCAAATACTGCCAGATTCCAGTGTCATGTTTTCAATATGTTCAAGAGGAGTTTCCTTCTCCAGTTTTCAACCTATGATCCTCTTTTCGGTCCTGATTCACTATCATCTTGTTCCTCTATCTCGTGTCAATGATGTGGGAAACATTATGGCCCTCCTTTGACCAGGTCACATCCTATCAACTTCAACTCATTATCTAGAAAGTTGATCTTGAGACTCCCTTCCCATACCTTGGAGCTTGCATGCCTCAATGGCAAGTTCTTCACATTTGATCACAGGTTCTCATCATTGGCCATCGATCGAGTGATTTTGCTGATGTTCAATGCCAAATCATTTTTCACATTCTGAGGATTCTACTTATTGTACCTTGAGAGCCATTATCGTTATTGGTGGTTTCTCTCATGCCTATTAACAGGTTTCATGATTGGCTGGTAATCAGGTGAATTTCTTGCATGTTCGACTTCATCTCATTTATTCACATGATTGAATTTGTACTTGTTCAGGTCTAGATGGAGCGTAAGACCCTGGGTTTTTTCTGATGAAATCTAAGCTGTGGGATATTTTGGTCTATCATGATGATCTGCATGACTCTTTTGATTGGATGGCTGCAACCATACCTGATTCTATTTCTTGATACTTCTTGCTAGATGGCTATGCCCATACCCAAATCTCATTTTTATATGTACTCTATTATGGATGTGCGCATGGTTTTATACTAGTTATCGACACGTTGAAATTATTATTTCATGTCATGGTTGTTTCATGTATTTACTTGTAATTGTTAAAATGAAGGATGAAAGATCTAATTAATGCCATATATGGTTAAGGAAGAGGATGTTGATCCTTATTTTAATGTCTTATAATGTTTTTTATTCATTTACGCTTTTTCTTGTATCCTAGACCTATAGATTACAACTATGTCAAGTGTTTTACAAAATGTCAGTCCCATTTGGGGATGGTGAGTCCTAGTATTGGAGTCAATTTTTGGTTTATTAGTGTTTTCATTATGTGTTTAATGGATTTCAGAAGTTACAACAGGTTATGGGCAGTGGCCAGAATTATAGGCTTTAAAAGTTCCTTAAATATCGTAGAAACAGGCATAGTGCTGGGATATTTAGTCCCTCGACATAGGCATGCAAGGTTATGCATGCGTCGAGAGCCTTCTAGATGCATGGATGCAATATTTTTATAGTGTGTATGGGGTTTTCATCATGAAATATCAGTGGAACCCTAGGATATGTCATATGGATGACTGGGACAACATCTGGGGTCCTATAGAAGGTGTTATAGGTCCGTGTTATGGTTTTCTACTTCAATTACACTTCCTTAAAGTCACCAAGGAGGTTGAGTCTATCTTAACTTCCCCTCGTCTCATGTTTACCTGGGTTTTTATGGCTTCTTGGGTAGGTGTGAAGGGAGGTGGTCATTACATGAAGTATCATTTAATCATAATTCAATCACAAGTTAAGAAGTTGATGGAAAAATAAGAAGAGAAAGGGACAAATATGGTGATTTATGAACAATGTTTTATCTATATATTAGATTCATAATGGTGACATGTGAAATCTATAAATTTTAATAAAATGGGATAATCACAAGGGAATACTGATAACACAATCCTTTAAGCATAAAATGGGGTTCCCATATAATGTACCTTTATATACATTGAAGAACCTTATCAAGAATTAGATGTCATCTTAAATTATAGTCTCGTGGATTTCAGAGGGAGATCTACGAAAAAAATTAATGGATTTCATGTGAAAGGAGAGTATCTAAAACATGAATCCAACCAAGAGGAAATTTCCCAGCTTTCATTTGCATAACATAATTTGGTATCATTTTTCCTATCATTGAATGGTATTTAGGATGAAAATGTTTGGAAAAATTATATGCAATTATTCAAGGGGGTGGTCTTGGAACTTATAGCTATGGAGTTTATGAGGTGATACTTTAAGAATTTTCAATATTATAGGATTTGTAGAGGGGTTTCATTGTCTAAGAGTGAAATATAAGATTGAGGAAATTTCATGATACTCTCCTTAGCATTAAAAAGTGTCATCTTTTATCCCCCAATTCAAAGTCCAAATGTCACAATTGATCTCTTGCAACATGAGGGCAAGAGTCCAATTTTTATGGAGATAACTGATCCTATGTGAAATTTATAAAATGAAGAGGGAAAACAAAGAATATAATAGGATAAAATATTCAATGCATATATAAAAGGCCAAATTTTTGACTTCGTATTACCTACAAAAGGAGCATTTTTGGTTTTCTTTTTATTTTATGCGTTGCTTTGATGCTCTATCACCAAGCACTTGATGTAGTTTCTTCTTGTAATCTACAAATTCACTGCAGTTCACCCAAATTTTCTCAACTGATGTAATTATTTCTCGACACTTTCTACCATCTTTTTTTAGATTATCTACAATGAGCACACACTCACATTATGAAACTACTTAAATACTTTAATCTAGACTTCTTCTTGGGATATTTGGGTAGATTTTAATCTGAAAATAAAATAAAATAAAAAAACCACCCTTTTTACATATCATTTGACACTTCATACTGAGGCAACCAAAATTCATGATTAATAAATCTTTACCAGAGGAACCCTTTCAAATATGTCAATAATATTGTTCCCATGTAGAAATGGTCCCAACTTTGCATATATATAATCCTTCCAAACAAAATTTAGGATATTGTTTTCTTTGCATAATTTAGATATTTTTCTTCTTCATTCTTGGATTGTTAATCCCAACTACATTAATGAAGAGAATATTTCTCTTTTATATTTTCACAAAGAATCCTAAAATTTGGTAAATATGGTGGAGATTGATGCTCTTAACTAATTAGAGGTTTAGAATAGTAAGTTATGGAACTCACTTCTATCTCCAAGTTGGAGCAATGAAAATCAGAAGCAATAATTCATATAATTTATTTCCTGGTAAACTTTATGGAGCCATGTAAGAAAAATAACCCCATAGCACAGATGTAGGGATCATTTTTATTATAGTCATTAGGCCCAAATATCAACCCAAAAGAAGGGAATACATCAAGTTTATTAGTCGTCACTCCTTAACAATTCTTGACAATTAGATGCCTCTTGAAATTCTTGACACTTCTTTAGAAAGTCATCCAACTGAGGGAACCCAACCTGCCCTAGAAATGGGCTTCAAACCAACTCAACATTGATATTATTTTCTACCCATACGAGAATGAGAATTGAATCTAAGTGAGCAACATATAGATAAGGAAAAAAACAATAACTAGAGAAGATAATGAGCACGACATGATGGTCAATGCACCAAAAAAATTGAAAACCATTTTTGTAAGGGAAAAAAAATTAAATGTTATGGGGATCAAACCATTCCTAGTCTTCGCTCAATTTAGTAAAATTCCATATTATCTATGGATCTAAGAAAGAAGTACCATTCGAATTTATGGACATCTCAGTTGTTTTCCTCGTACTTGCATGACTACGTTATCAACATTGTCCTAAAATCAAATATGTATACCTTCGTAGGTCGTGCTACTATAAGGGTAGAAAAAAAAACCGGATCATATGTATATTTCCCACATCAATCGAATGGAGAGGAGAAAAAAAAGCAGGAGCTATAACATATACAATATTGAATCGACTGTATGTAACAGTTTTCATGTTTGCTAGTCAAATATGGAATCTTCACTTCTATAGTACCCATCATATTTATCTTCCTTAGTTCTACTGGAATATTTTGGGTAAAATTAATTTCTTAATAAAAAAAACTAATCACCTAATAATTAATTATCAATCCAATGCATGCCTTTTTATTTCAAGGAAATAAAAAATTTTATGCAAGAAAATACCATCAGTTAACATTGGTTTTACATGATTCAGTTTTACATAGTCGAGATCATTCAACAAAAATAAAATGGAAGGCTTATAAAAAAATACTAAATTTCAAAAGAAGAAAGTAAATGATAGGAAAACATTTATTCTACTCACATGAATTGAATCAATACTAAAGTAAATCATACATTGTTGGATTGGACATTTAACCTATTGCACCCAACATAATTCAAATGTTAATCTAGAGTAATAAATTAAATGAAATGTAGAAATTGCGGGAAAGAAAAATTTGGAAGATGCAACAAACAACAAATTACTCTAAAAAAAGGAAATTTACTTTAAGGAACAAGAATTGAAATTTAAATAACTACACACACAACTAAACTACTTTATTTTTTCAAGGCCACACCTCATCCAAGGTAGCGGGACCAACTACCCAAGACTCAGTTCCGCCTTGAAGAATAGTTCAGCTCAAATTACAACTAACATATGTAGAACTCAGTGGATAGATTCCTTCATTAAAATATATTAGAGAAATAATTACATGAAAATGAAGTTCTTATCTTTGCCTCAAATTCAAAAATTGTTCGTTCTCCTCTCTTTGTTCTCTATTTTCACTTAAATACACATAGAACAAATAGAAATTACAACTAAATTGATTACAAAATGATTTTCCATTACAACTATAGATTTGATACCACAAATTGATGAGCAAGATAAGACCTAAAATATCTCTCCATCATGACTTAGCTAGAACAAGTCGAATCTGGTATTGCAATTGGAAGAATTTGGAAAATGGCCACACCAATAAATCATAAAAATTTCGTTTATATAACCTTGTGTTTCTCTTAATCTAGACCGACTTTTAGAAAACTTCTCATTGAGAAACTAATGTGGTTCGTTCTACAAAAAACCTGTCTCAGATTTTCAAGATTATTGTTTATTTCCACGAAAACGCCAATGCAAAACATTCACTTTTTATCCCAACGACTTTATGAGTTGTAATATTTGATTATGAGTTGAAGATAAAATTTGTAATCTGGAAGAGATATTAGAGGTTAAAATCGTGGGTGATGCTATGAAATTAATAAACCATCATTTGAAAAGTAATGCATAATAATATTCAATTTATTAAAAATAAATAAGAAAAATTATTACTTATCCACAAAAGCATACATAATTATGAAATGGAATTATATGATAAATTATGATAAATAATTTGATAAAATAATGGTGGAAATGGATGAAATAGATGTCAATAAATAGTAATAATAATGACAAATCCGTGGCCCAACAGAATACAATCATCATAAACATGTTTAAAAGAGAATAATTTACCTAGTACATAATAACAACATGGTATACTCTCCAGTTGACACTAGTTGCCTTTAATAATAAGCCCAAGAAAATATAATTGTGATGATAGAAGAAATTTTACTAGAGTTCTTGACTAGTTGGAATATTTTTCATGTCTCAATAAACAAAAGGAACATATTTGTGATTGACCTTCTCCCTATAACTTGTATAGATATCCCCAAAATACTCCACCAACATATCTTCTTCCGACTTGGCCCTATGTTCATAATACATGAAGCATACCAAAATAAGAAAAAACAAGTTGAAATAGTGTGTAAGGAAATGTAGTAACCAAAAATATAGGCATATAGTTTTTGTAGATTGGATGAATAACCCATCAGTAGGGACAAACCATAATCACAGTTCTAGGGTCTACAATTTTTCTAAAGTAATTTCGCAACAAGTGTGTTGCATTGTAGTGCACAACCATTGTGAAGAAAATAACAAGTGAATGAATAACATTGTTTCATGCTCCTGGAATCATAAACAATGGAGGGGATATCATATGCATCTAGAAAAATCACTCCCGCAATAGAGGAAACAAAAATAATTTGTACAATTCTGGAAGGGTTGGTTTTCCACTACTTGTGATCAGGTCGAGGGCTTGGATCCACATAGAGAGTATATCTTATGGAATAATTAATCATGAATAATCCAAAATATACAAAAAAAATAGTTACTTGCCAACCTTCTAAATATCCATATAAATGAGTCGGAGGAACTATAATAGGCCATAAATGTGAGGGTGATAGAATGAACATATGTTCACATTATCCAACCTTCCATTTTATCTTTTTGAATCCAAGAAATAGAGAGGAAAGTACCAGGAAATATTTTTGTTCATTTCCAAACTATAAAATACCATCCACTATACATCCAAACATACATATTCGACAATAGACCCAGAGTGACTTTGGACGGCCAAATGGCAGTGACTTCGATTGCTCCCCACATGGAGGCCTCCAAGGGGTTTAGCTATGTTAGTCACCATATTATTACAATAGGGTTCTAGGGAATATCGACTGTACCAATGTGGATGGATATTCATTATCGATGACCTCATCTATGCCTTGCATTCAATTTCTCTCTTCTTTGGCCTGTTACATTCTGACGAGTTAAGCACTCCAACGATAGGTTTTAAACTTGTCTGCATGTGAAATATTAAACCCTCTATAAAACCACAGTGTCATCTTAGATAAGCTCTCAATTATAATAATTTCCCATTCCTGAGGCTTTCAACGTAGGATGCAATGTGGGGTTTCTCTAGAGATAATTTGATTTTGAAGGAGAAATTATGCAAGAGATTGAGGAAGAGAGAAAGGTAGCACCTACTACCATTGGAGGAATATTTGTTGTGGTATTTATGATGTTTATTATGCCCTGTACAAATTCTACAACTCTTCGCTTTTCCTTTTTCATAAAACCCTGCAAAAAAACACTTCCCAAATCTGAAAACCCCAAACCCTAAAAATTCAAATCTCCAAAAACGTGTTTTATATGGAATATGTTAAGATATAGTTAGCTATGTATGAAATAGTATATCATTTATCTAGAATTCATTATTTATGACATTGCTGATGACATTTTTGGTCCTGCTATGTGAAATCTCATGCACCACAACCTGCGCACCACTTAAATCCCCCGTGACAATAGTGGGGGTTAAGAATGCCATCCCAGGATTCTCCATTACTCTAAATGGGAGACTTAGGGACAATACAAGGAGATTAAATATCTCTTATTCATATTCACCAAATATCTTTCCCTGCCTACCTTTTTTATCTCCTTTTTGTTCGTGAATTCGTGTTGTCCAGCTTCGAGAACTCGACAAGGTCAAGAATAGATTATCCTCTGTGTTCATGAATTCACATTCTGCAGCTTCCAGAATATGACAAGTTCTAGAATAGATAACAGTCCTAGGACCAGCCTCTTTAAAAACCATATTCCTCACTCCAAATGCAAACATATATTGATTTATTCTAACACCCTCTTTCCACATATACCTAAGTAACCGACCAATTGGGGTAAGCATGTCACGACAGGTTATTATATGGGATTCAAACTCCTAGTTGACCTTAGAGAAGTGGAACCGATGGAAATAAAACATACAGACCATGTACATCATCGATGATAACCCCAAGAGCTAACCCATTCTTTTAGGCCACTTATTCCTGGGTCACATTGACATGTTTGCCTCTTTCAGCCATATCCACAGGCAAAACATTGCATTTCTATGGGTAGGGCACCAAATTCTTAGTTCTGTGACAATTTCTTTGGGATTTGAGCCAAAGTTTCAGGCCCAGAGCCCAGGTCATTGCCCAGAACTTCATGAAAATTTAAGGGATGATAAATAAAAATAGGACAACGATACAAAAGTAATCACATCAACAAGAACTCATCTTGATCCCTCCTAGCTATGATAGGAATTTCTTCAAACATGTCACAAACATTGAATCTATAGGTGTAATTTATTTTTTAAACATAGGGATCTCATACATACCTGATAATTGGTAAGAAACATTGCTCCCTTACATCATTAGCTTCAACACAATTTATTGACCATAGATACATTAGGAATTAATTTACGAGTAAAAACATGGATAGAACCATACGTCATCATTGATCAAATACATGCTTATAACGATCACAATAACCAAAGAAATACAATGGATACAAAAAAAATAGAGTCTACATAGAAACCAATAGAATTGCATACCAAATACCAAACGAATGAGCTCTTCATTATTTAATGTAAAAATCAACTGGAGATGGGACTTCCACATTCTACTCAACCATAGATTAGCTGAGCCAAGTCTCACTTCAGCCAATCACCCTCATGCCTTATTAGAGGAATGAATGTGGGATCTCATCAAACACATCAATTGCAATCAGTCCAAGTATTTTAGAGGCCAAACCACCTCAACCCTCAACCAATGATTCCACCTAATGGTCAGACATCACAACCATCAAGGATTGGTCTTTATCCAAGTTTTTCGAGCGCTCTAGAGTTTTTGTTCCAACCAGGGATTCCAGGACTAGTAAGTCAACCCCAACTATTATAGGGCTTCCATAGCGTTTGTCCAACTAGGGCTTCCAGGACTAGTAACCCAACCCACCTAGGGATTCCACAATGTTTGTATAACCATTTTTTCCAGGTCTAGTAACTCAACCCACAGTTTTCCTTCGGGCTTCTAGAGAATTTATCCAAACAAGATTTCCCAGAACTAATAACTGCACCCACAGCTAAATGAATCATGTGAACCAACCAAAAAAGAATCAATGGAAATAAACCCACAACACCATGGATATCCATGAAATGGAAAGGCTAGGAAAATCTGCATGTATACACCATAGATGCCAAAACCATTGAGTAAAACATACATACAACTTGGTACCTAGAGTGAAAACCCATTGTATTTGTTGATATTGATGTTTGTCGTGCTTTCCTGATCTTCCTTTTCTTTTTGCACCAAGCATTCACATTCTCAAAGAGTGATCCAAGAAAACTCTAAGTATCCATTAGTATGAGAGAGAGATCCAAAAATGCACTAAGAAAAGGTTTGAGCCAAAATCTTGCCAATTGAAACTCAGAAGCCTTTTTATAGATGATGGCTCTATTTTCTTCATTTTCCATTATTTTCCTTCATTTTCCTCCTCACACACAACATGTGACCTTTCATGCCCCTTTTCTCCTAATTTCCATTATTTTCATAAATAAATGCCAAATAATACCTCTTCCCTTTCCAAATCCTTTACCTTTGCCTTTGTCAATTTCATTTAGGTATAATAAACCGAATGAACACCCACTAAGATTTTTTTTCCCAACATTAAGATTGGAATACATGTCCCATCAACCATAGTTATTATTTTTACATGATATTTTACCAGTGTTATTAAAAAACCCTCCCCCTTGGGGGAACAATTTCCTTATTGCTCAATGACACCTACAAACCAACAAATTGCTAAAATAAAAACATACTTCCTACTTAGCTTTGTAACAAATATCATTGTAGTATTTACAATGAGAAATACTAAAACATGACAAACATACCGTTTACTAGAGCTTTATAACACAACTCATTATAGTATTTACATTGACAACCACATATGCTTAATCAAATTTTCTTCAACCAACAAATGATCATATTATTTATGGAGCTTCATAAATCCATCTCGATATAATATTTACAATAAGATATACACATACATATATACACATTTTCTCAACTATAAAATAGAAGGATACAATGCCCATATCAGCAAGAAGGGAATCAATAGACCCACACCTCCAACCTCAAGGTAATACCAATATTCACCTCCTTCCGAGAAAGTCTAGAATCCACTCTCAAATTCAAAGATGGATCCAATATCCAATGCTACAATTGCGTGCCATTTTTCCTCTCAATGAAAAATTACTAGTTCATTATTCCAGGGAACACTCCCAATGTGTTTTGATTCCATCTGGAAATGCTAATGACCAAAAAAAATCCATCATCGGCCTTCCTTTATCTTATACACATTCCCTTAAGAAATTCGATCACCCCCTACCATGTAGTTACTCACCTTCCAAATTCCACTGGTACCTCCATCTCATGCAGTCCATCCCTTGACAAGTATTCCTTGTATTAGAAGGTCAAACAACCAAGGCATACACTTGCCTCAAAACCATCATACTAGTTATATCATGCTCATGGAAATCATTGAAACTATTGGGTACCAGTATCCCACAATTGCCCTACTCCTGAAGTGCTTTACAAACATATTGCTACCTATTTCAATTCCTTTTAGTTTTGTTTCTACTGGTTGTAGTCAGTTTCAACCACCCAACCAGGATTTAATGTGCTTCATGTACCAAGCACATAACTTCCATTAGATTAAAAAAAATGAAACAAACTCAAATAATACCTCGTTGATAGCTCATCAATAAGGTACACTTGCAATCCTTTTTACTTCTTGTCACAAAGGAAAATTAGATCTTTGACCAAATCGTCATGAATAAACATATCACATCTAATTAGCTCAAACACAATCATCATAGGTAAAAATAATGAATCACATGAAATCATCATAAACCATAATTATAAATCACATGTAACCATCATAATTCAAAATCGTAGATCACATGTTTAATAGAAATGAAATAAACTATTGATACTTATCCTTCATTGATCCTTACTTATGCCTTTGTTCTTTTGCACACACATTGGATCAGTTTCCACACCGACAAGCACCCAATGCATTTTCTTCTCTTCAATCATGCACACATACACACAATGTACATCACAACATGTACATCCACCCAAGGTGTACAATACCACAAAATATATACACCCAGACCCAGTGTACAACACAATACAATAAATACACTTACATCTAGTGTAAAAAACAACACAATACATACAGATACATCTAGTTTACAACACAAAACAATACATGCACCTACATATGTTGTACAAAGAAACACATACACAAACACCCAATGTACAACACAACACATGCACCTACATCTTGTGCACAACACAACAAAATACATATACATATACATAGTACAACACAATGAAGACACATGCCACGATACCATGACTACACCATGCACATACACAGTACTACATGCCCGTGACACAACATGTATGACATTCACACAATACCACATGTATACCAGTACCATATGCACCACATGTACATAGTACCACCTATACACAACACTACCAACACAATGTGTCCAAAGTATCACATGTACAGGCCACCACCTCCACAATGTGTACAAAATGCCAAATGTACATTATACCACATTTATAATGTGTACACAATACCACATGTACACAACACCAGATGCATGACATGTACATGACACCACATGTACATATCGCCACATGCCTAACCTTCACACAACACCACATGTACAACATGTTCACAATACCACATGGACACAACATGACATGTACAATCATGTAAAAAACACCATATGTACATAGCACTGCATATACAACATGTACATAGCACCATACATACACAACACCATATATACAACATGCTCACAACATGATATGCACAGAACACCACATATCCCACATGCACATAGTACGATATATACACTGACACCACATATCCAAAATGTACATAGCACCACACGTACAATCACTAAATATACAACATGTGCAAGATATACACTATAGTAGTACTACACATCTATAAACCACACACTCACTCCACAAAGAACCTTTCTTCTAGTATTTATACCATCCATTATTGTCTGACCATGTCGTAGATCACACTGCTTTCACTTCGCTTATGTACTCCTCAAGATTACCTTACCATAAAATAATCATAGGCATAGTATTATGGTATATCATTAAATTATATCCACATGATACTGACTTCATAAATATTTCAATGTTACTCTTCCACTTAATTCATCATAGCAAAGAACCTCTTCATGCCATTCACCTGTGTAAGCAATCATTCCTTCACAAGAATGATTCCTAAAAACCTTGTCAAACCGTGACATAGATACATACACACATACATATATATAATCATCAGCATAAAAAAATCATGATATTATCACCTAATGAAATATATACACACATATATACATATAAACATTATCATTAAACAATCATGATCCATGATGACCCTATCAGACATGACATACATCCATACATATATGTATACATATATAAACACTATAATAATCATGATCACATCATAATTACCAGATAGCATAAGGTCTAGGTTAAGAGAGCATCCCTTGTTTGTTCACAACATGCACAATGTTGAGAACAACAATTCCCAACATAGCCAAGTCATATAACACCTTAGATACATTCGCTTTACCATTTATGTTACCTTTCTCGTTACTATTCTGCCACCATCCATTTACCTCAATGGACCCAACCAATCCAACTAGTTGTCATATTCTTACCTTCACCTTCCCTTATACAAGAATGAGGCTTCATCGAATTCTTTCACTACCTATTAGGTACCAAAAATCTCTAGTTGTACTCCATTATCTTTCCTATTTCCCAACCTATTCCCAACACTCAAAAAAAAAGGAAAGTCTAACAATAAACAACAAGAAGAAAATGATGAAAACAATTAACAATATGACACCACAACCAAAGTGGCATGGTCATATAGTAGTCATAAATAAATACGAAAATCAAGCAGAACATACCACAAAAGCCCAAAAGTCAAAGACTGCAAACAAACACCATTACCCAACCCCATGGTCTCTAAATGCCTCCAAGGGAAATTCAACCTCAGCCTCCTTCAATATTTCATGGTAGCGTCATTGCCATGTAATCCCCTATATCATACTTCTATAAACACATAACCGTGAGTGTATAAAAAAACATAATAATACACCATTCACCTTATGTTGTTGGGCCAATCATGCCACATTGTAACTAAACACACACATATCAATCACATGTTCCAAATATCAAGACAACATATCTATTGATTTGGAATGAACATTTAGGAAGTCTAAAACCATGTCATAATCAACAATCAACTCATAGTCATCAGTCATAATACAAGATGCTACAACTATCACCGAATTACACTCAAGTACATATCAATTGTCTTAACACATATGTGTTATTACAACCTTCTTAAAAAAAATTCATTACTTCCTACAATGTTATAGAAACATGCTCATATCATGCCATTAATGAAACTTTCAAAAACAAATAGATGGAATAATAGACACCAACACTCAAACACCAAATACGTGACATAATCAAACATTCAAGTACAAAGTAGATGACATAAGAAAGCTCATACCTTAATGTATCTCAGGGGAGGCTATCTTATTTGGACAATCAATATAGATTAGCAAAATATAACTTCACCTCATATCAACCCAAACACAAAAAAGTTCAAAATATCCATAATAGTATCTAGCTAACATGTTCACACCCTAAACTCATAAATAATTTCCATTCATGCATACAATCACATATGCACAGTCAGTCTATAAATAATACAACACACTATCATAATTAGGTCGACTCATGCCTGAATGTCACAACCTTAACCATCTAAATGTGACAATCGAAATTAGTATAATACATATAACATCAAGAGGTTAATGCAATAATCCTAATCATAAAGTCACTAACATGTAATAACAACAAGTTATATATCATGCTCATAAACAACATGTAACCTAATCATCAAGATAACTACCATAAAACAACAACAAGTTAACCCATAACATACTCATCAACAACATATAAGTTATCTAACATAAAACAACAATGGCAATGCATACTGCCACAAGTTGCTATCATTTTAATATTCCTAATTATATTTTATCTAATTCTAATATCAATTTTTTCTTTCCTTAATTAAATAAATGAATAAGAAGGTAGAGGGACCCATAAATCCCTTTACTAGAATAAAACCACTTCCCCGGTGTGAAAGTGGAACAATGTGGTAGTGGAAGGGGCCAAGAGGCCAAGTGAAAAGCCCAGTCAAGGTGGAGGATAAGGACCAATAGAGCATTGTAGTTATGATGTGGGCCCAGAGGTGTGAGGGTTCCCTATGTATAAGAAGGGGCTGAGGGCAACCATAAAGAGAATTTTGAGTTATTTGATTTCGTGTCGTTTATGACTTAAACATGCTTGAGATATTTAGCCGAGTCTGTAGTTTTGTTTAGCACATGGGTGTTTTCGAGCGCAAATCCCAACCTCGTCTTCGAGGGACATCAAGTGCCTCATCAGAAGAGGAGTCCTTCCATACTTCAGAGAAGATTTCATTATTCTACCATCAAGCTATCTGTAGCCCTCTTGAGCAGTGCAGTCACCTAGTGACTTAGGTAGTGTAGCAGTAGAGAGATCCAGAGGAGGGTGAGATTCCATAACATCTTCGCTTGGAATATAGTGAGGGGATCAACCCTTCAACATCTGATCTACGATGGAGTATTTGCAGCATTTTGTTCGTCATTTCAGCTCATATCACTGCATACCCAGTAGTAGTGCATTTTCATGCCCTAGGAGGGTGATTTTCGGGGGTCTGCAAATCTGGAAATCCTTTCTGGGTTTTGTGTGTAGAGGTCGGTGTCAAAATTTCAGAATTTTTTGAGCACCAGAACAACCTCATATGCACAACCCTTTTTAGTGAGCAACAACATTTCCAACATTTGCAGTAGGGGCAACGCAGTGATGGAGTCCAACAAAGTATTAGTTATAGAGTGTTTCATTGGGGGAGCTTGAGGGCCATTCTAGCCATCTATGTTGGCTTGAGTGCTATCATTTTTTAGCACTGTTGTACTTGTTATTCCATCTCCATATTAATAAAATGGATCAGCTATTTCCGACTCTATTTATGGTTTTTTGATATCACATCATATTAGTGTTTATTTTCTTTGTATTATTGTGGTTTTCCTATTTGGAATATTACAGTGGTATCCGATCCCATAGACTTGGCTCAACCTATGGAGAAACTAGTCTACGAAATTTGAAGATAGAGAATATAGGACCGATAGGACAAGGAGGTATAGATATAGAGAACATAGAGTTGAGATCATATTTGGTGAAGGGGGCTACATTCTAGTAGAGGAAGATAAAGGGAAAGCTCCAATGGCAGAAGAAGATGACAAGAAGGAGTTTGGTAATATCTTCCTCAAATCAGTGTAGGAGATGGCCAAATAGATTAAAGAAACAAGAACCGATAGGCAGAGGGAAATATAATGGGGATTCCAAAATGGAGAAGGATTTGGGACTTCTCACCATTGGGCAGAGCAACTAGTGGTACCACAAGTATCACAACGTTCCACCATGTCCACTTTCTTAGCAGTGGGTATGGGAGCAGGAGTACTGCAGAAGTAGGAGGATCTGGGTGACTACTTCATGGAGTACCAATATCATACCCAAGGTTTCAAAGATCATATGACCTTCTAGGAGTTTTTCCATATTAAGGATAACCGAAGACCTCACAGTCATAACAGAGGAGGAGGGTATAAGTAGGGAAATGACCTATAACGTACTGTGGGTAGACTTTTTTTGCCCACTTTTGACATGTCTTCCAAGAGTACGACAAAAGCTTGGGTAGAGAAGTTAGATATCTATTTCTAGCTGAATCAAATGGCAGATGTA
Source organism: Pinus albicaulis (assembly GCA_034641835.2). Lineage (NCBI taxonomy): Eukaryota > Viridiplantae > Streptophyta > Pinopsida > Pinales > Pinaceae > Pinus > Pinus albicaulis. Next base: position 439,150,761 of record CM076576.1, on the reverse strand, counting down.
GAAGCCATCAAGGTGGCAGCACTGCACCTTGAAGGAGAAGCTCATGACTGGTGATTCCATGTGATGTCCACATTGGGTCATGCAGGGGTGACTTTGTATGCAGAGCTCACCAAGAGGCTAGTAGAGAGATTTGACAGAAGGGACCCACAGTAGCATTTCATTGATTTATCCAAAATCAAGCAAACAGGACACCCAAATATTTATATCTATGAGTTCTTGAAGTTGTCGATGATGTTTCCAGATCTGTCCATGGCCAGGAAGGTGTATCTGTTTGTTGACGGATTGGTGGAGCTTCTATGTGGACTAGTTAGATCCGCTAGACCAGGTACTCTTGAGGAAACGCTTGGGAGGACCAGGGATCTACAGGATGCCTTACCTAGAACAAGAGCTTCATTTCCCCAAAAACTGAAATTTCAACCGAAGAGGAAAGACATGATGATTCCACCTCCAAAGGGAAATCGAGACTGTGGGCCTTTGGATGATGCCCAGAGGGATTTCAAACAGAGGAAGCTATGCTTCACTTTCCAGGAGCAATGGGCACCAGGTCATTGATGTGCCACAGGAAAGGAGCACTATATTGAGGTCTTCTCCAATAGTGAGGGAGAAGAGGGAGCATATGAGGAGTTGGAAGGAGATGTCAATGTCGATACACCAAGGGGAGATCATCCACCTCCACCACCACTACTAGAGGATTCCTTGCATCTTTGTGAGGGGTTCCAAATTATTTTACATTAAGAGTCCGAGGAATAGTCCAAGGATAGTGTGTTATAGTGTTGGTGGAGAGCGGGGCCACACATAACTTTATTGATACTCAACTAGTGCAAAGGAGGGGCATACCAACCGATAGATTTGATGGATTCTTTGTATTAGTCCCAGGTGCTAGAAATATAGAGTGTTTTAGGTATGTTCTAGCATTAACTGTAACCATGGGGACCTATATGGTGATAGAATATTCCTTTGTGGTATCTATTCCAAACAACAATTGGATATTGGGTGTATAGTGGTTGATTACATCGAGAAAGGTCACTACAGATTCAGAGACATTGGATATGGAGTGGAGAGATAAGAAGAGTGGGAAATGTTTGTTGATCATAGGAATGCACAAATATCCACCCCAAATAGTCTCACCACACCGGATGGACGTTGATTTCGAGAAGGGGAACATAGAGTGGCTAGTGGAATTGCATGTTTCAGAGGTAGGGATCGCAGGGAAGTCTATAAACCCCAATGTGCAGTCGATATTAGACCGACACCCTTCAATATTTGAAGGAATACGTCCAGGACGACCACCGGACCAGGGGTTTGAGCACACTATTGAGTTAGAAGAGAGGCTCCAAGCAGTGATCACCACACCCTATAGGAACCCTAATGTCTACAGGGATGATATCAAAATAGCCATCAACGAGATCTTGGCACTCGGACACATCTGACCCAGCACTAGCCCCTTTGCTTCTTCCGTGGTGTTGCTGAAGAAGAAGGATGACACTTTGCAGATGTGAATCGATTACAGGGCTCTAAATAAGAAGACAATGAAGAAACGATACCCATTCCCGAGGATTTATGATTTTATGGATGAGTCTCCGAGATCAAAATTCTTTTCCAAAATCAATCTGAGGTCAGGGTACCATCAGATGAAGGTGAGGGAACAGGATGTCCCAAATACTGCATTCATATGCCACTATGGCCACTTTAAGTTCTTGGTGATGCCTTTTGGTTTGACCAATTCTATGACCACTTTTTAGTCTTGTATGAACCACATCTTCCATGGTCAGTTGAGAAAGTTTGTGCTGATGTTATTTGAAAACATCCTCATTTACAACCACACTTGGGAGGAGCATTTGCAACATATTGAGGTAGTACTGCACATATTGGAGGAGAAACATTTCTATGAAAAACTATCCAAGTGTGAATTTGGACATACAAATATTCTCTACCTAGGGAATATCGTTGTAGTAGACAGAGTAAGGATCCATGAGGAGAAGATCTGGGCCATTCATGATTGGCCAGCTTTAAAGAATCTGACAGAATTTTGGGGCTTTGTAGGCATTTTCACCTACTATTGGAATTTCGTCAAGGGGTTTTCCTAGTTAGCAGCACCCCTCACGGATCTCACCAACAGAGGAGCCTTTGGATGGATAGACACTATGCAGAAGGCCTTTGAGAGGCTCAATGAAGTGATGAGTAGCTATTTGGTGTTGGCATTTCCGGACTTCAAGCAACCATTTATGTTGAAGTGTGATGCTTTAAGAGAGGGAGTTGGTGTAGTACTGATGCAGGGAGGTAACCCTATAGCTTTCGTGGATCAGAAGCTCTTTCTGCATAAGAGGTTGTATTTGATATACAAAAAATATATGATGGCCATCATGCATGCATTGGCCAAGTTCCGGAAATATTTGGTGGGTAATTGATTTCAGGTGAGGACTGACCACAACAATCTCTGGTTTTTTCTTGAGCAGAAGAATTTGTAGGAGAGGCAACATAAGTGGGTTAAAAAAAATCAAGCTTATTACATTGAGATTGAGTATGTCAAAGGGAAGAAAAATTTGGTAGTGGATCCCTTATCATGGAGACCAGCAGCGCTATCCTTCATGAGCATTGATACAGACTAGAGGGCCCATCTATTTGTAGATTATTCTAAGGACCGCTTCACATGTGAGTTATTGGAGGGGAAAGTTATTAATGATAAGTATTGGGTGATGGATGCGGTCATCTATTACCAGAAAAAGATTTTCTTGATAGAAGCCTCTCAGCTCATGGAGAATATTTTGCATGCAACACATGATTCACTACTTTCAGGCCATCAAGGATTCACCAAAACATACGGAGCCATTAGAGAGAGGTTCTCATGGAGAGGCCTCAAGGAGGATGTACTCTGACATGTCACGGAATGCGAATTTTTCCAGAAAAACAAAAGGATAGTTGGGCCATCCCGCGGGGATGTTACAACTACTTCCCATTCTAGAGGGGAAGTGGGAGTGCATTTCCATGGACTTTATCATGGGGTTTCCTATGGTGCGGGTAAAGGATCGTATCTATGTGGTCGTTGATCGACTGACAAAGTATGCTAATTTCTTCGCCATCTCTTCACGATACACTGCTTCATAGGTGGCCGAACTATTTTACATGGATATTTTTAGGCTTCATGGTCTCCCTAAGACCATATTCAGTGACAACGACAGTCGTTTCATGGGCATATTTGGCAAGATATTTTTCATTTAGTGGGTACCAAGTTAACACCTAGTACCAGTTATCACCCACATACGGATGGACAGAAACAGATAGTAAAAAGGTGGTTGGAAGGCTATTTTCAAGACTATGTCTCGGGGCAACAGAAGGCATGGCTCAGCTGGCTTCATCTGGGAGAATACTACTACAACACGACATTTCATATGCCGATCAGTATGTCTCCATCCTATGCTTTATATGGTTATGATGCTTTAACATTTGATGATGTGATGTTTAGAGAAAGCAAGGCCCTAGGGCCAAGGACTGAATCCAAGAGAGTTAGGATATACTTTGTGCTCTTAAGGACAACATTGCTACAAACCAAAACCAACAGAAGTTGTATGCAGATCAAGGCCGCGTTGAGAGGCAGTTTGAGGTAGATGATTTGGTCTACCTCCATCTACAGCTGTACAAGCAGTCTATGTTGAAGCAGAAGGGAGCTGAGAAGGTCAAGACCCATTTTTATGGGCCATACAGGGTGATCCAACATGTTGGGGAGGTAGCATATGAGTTTGAGCTTCCAACTAGGAGTAGGATCCACAAAATTTTTCACGTCTCATGCCTGAAAAGGGCTCTTGGGTAGCGAATAGTTTCCACTTGGGAAATCCCACCTATTGATGATGAGGGGAACTTGCTATTATAGTCGGAGACAATTTTGGATACTCGAGAGAGGAAGTTGAGGATGAGGGTAGTCGAAGAATATCTTATCAGATGGAGGAACCTTCTAGATGAAGATGGCACTTGGAAGGGGGAGAAAATTTTGCTGCATCCTTCCTTGTAGTTGCTTGAGGACACGAAACATTTTGGCGGGGAGGATTGTAATATTCTTAATTATCTTTTAACTAATTAGAATAATTTTTTTTTATTTACTTAATTAAATAGATGAATAAGAGGGTAGAGGGACCCATAAATACCTTTAGTAGAATAAAACCACTTCCCTAGTGTGAAAGTGGAATAACGCAATAGTGGAGGGGGCCAAGAGGCCAAGTGAACAACCCGGTCAAGGTGGAGGATAAGGACCAAGAGAGAAGCGTAGTTATGATATGGGCCCAAGGGTGTGGGGGTTCCACAAGTATAAGAACAGGGTGATGGAAGCCATAGAAAGCATTCTCAGATATTTAATTTCTTGGCATTTATGATTTGAGCATGCTTGAGATGTTTAGCCAAGTCTGCAGTGATGTTTAGCAGATAGGTGTTTCCTAGTGGAAATCCCAATCTCATCCTCTGGGGACTTTGAGTTCCCACTCAGGAGAGGAGTCCTTCCATCCTTGAGAGAAGATTTCATTATTAGTATTATACCATTTACTGCCCTCTTAAGCAACATAGTCACCCAGTGACTTACGCAGTGCAGCAGTAGAGAAATCCAGAGGACGGTGAGATTCCATGGCATCTTCACTTGGAATCTAGTGAGGGGATCAACCCTTCAATAGTTCAGCTACGTGGTAGTTGTAGTAGAATTTTATTTATGATTTTAGCTCATATCACTTCATACCCAGTAGTAATACGTTTTCATGCCCTAGGAGGGAGATTTTCCAGTGTCTGCCAATCTGGAAATCCTTTTTGGGTGTTTTTGGGTTTCGTGGGTAGAGGTCTGTCAAAATTTTTGATTTTTATAAGCACCATAATGGCCTCATCTACAAAGACCTTTTCAGGCTGCAAGAGCATTTCCAACATTTCGAATAGGTGCAACGCAGCGAGGGAGTCCATCAGAGCAGCACTTACCAGTGTTTCAGTGGGGGACCTTGAGGGCCATTCTAGCCATCTATGTCAGCTTGAGTACTATCATTTTTTAGCATTGTTGTACTTTTTATTCCATATCCATACTAATAAAATGGCTTAGCAATTTCTGACTCTAATTATGGTGTTTTGATATCACAGCATATTTGTTTTTATTTTCTTTGTATTATTGTCATTTTCTTATTTTGAATATTACAATCATTCATGACTATCTGACACATGTATGTATAATCACCATAATCAACTACTATCTATAATTTATGTAACCATAACATCAATATAATGAAAGGAATGCTCATAACCATAATCCATATAAGAATCCTTAACCTAGATGCCTACATGCCCAAAACCTAAACTTGTATGACAACATGCTCTTTCCTCAAGGTCCAATGTTGCAACTTAAATTTGATGGCCTGCATCTCCTGCTCTATCTTAGCCAACACATTAGCATCATAACATACTAATATCATCGTGATGACCTAATTACATACAATGAACTTATGCACAACAACCTTCACCAAACCAATGCAAACTTTACCATAAGCACCCACTTGACATGTATAACCAATCATGAACGACCAACGCATGCCCCACACATAGCATCACATAAGACAACATACACAAACAACACACAAGCATGACCAATGACCTAGCATAAACAATAAATGCATAAACAACATGTAACAACAAGTAAGCAAGCGTGAAGGGAAAAAACATAAACAGTCATACACTCATGACAACATATTGACAATAACACCATACCCCCTTCCATGCCGACACCATTGCCACCATTGTCGATCACAACATGGATACAAAAAATACATACACTATATGATGGAGAAAAAAATATGAAACCAATAGAAAAGCATGAGCAACACACCGCCCATCCATTCCAAGGTTGAACCATGCTTTGATACCACTCTGTAACACCCCATTTCCACATCTACCCAAGTAACCGACCAACCAGGGTAAACATGTTTCGAGAGGCAACTATATGGTATTCAACCTCATATGTGACCTTAAGGAAGTGCCACCAACAAAAACACAACATACAAACATTGTACATCCTCAATGACACCCCCATGAGCTAACGCAACCTTTCAGGCCACTTACTTATGGGTCACACTGACATTTTGGCGTCTTTGAGCCATATCTGCAGGTATAAAATTGCATTCCTACAGCAAAGAGGCTATATCCCCATGAATAACATTTCATGACTATAGCTAGGGCCCCAAATGCTTAGTTATGGTCCTAAAACTGTAGGATTTGAGCCACCTTTTAAGGCCCAAAACCCAGGTCGTTTCCCAAAAATTCATGAAAACTTAAGGGGTGATAAATAACAATAGGACAATGATATGGAGGTACTCACATCAATGAGAAATCATTTCGACCCCTCCTAGCCATGATAGGATTTTTTTCAAACATGTCACAAACATTGAATCTACAGGTGTAAACAACAGACTTGAGAATAGGGTTTTCATACCTATCTTAGAATCCCTAAGAAGCATTGCTCCCTTACATCATTAGCTGCATTAAAATCTATATGACCATAGATACATTATGTATTAATTTACAGGTAAAAATATGGATAGAACCATACATCATCACTGATCAAATACATGCTTATAACCAACACAATAACCACATAAATAGAATGGATAGAACAAAAATAGAATTCACATAGAAACTAGTACATTTGTATACCAACTACCAAAGGAATTAGCTCTTAATTATTTAATGTAAAAAAAAATCGGAGATGGGACTTCCACGTTCCACCTAACCATAGGTTGGCTGAGCCAATCATGGAAAATTTTAGGGGCTAATATTTGCGGGTGGGCTAATTTTCCATGCTTGTTCCAAAAAAAATATTTTCCAGTTTCCAATTTCTTTTAAAATTGATTCGCCCAAATTTTATTGTATAAAATTATTTTACCCTAAAAATGGCCAAAGTTTTATATATAGTAATATAAAATGATTATAAAAATAAATATTTTTACAAAAATAACATCAAAAATTTTACAATTTACATATTGGGGACTAATAAGATTCGCCAAGGTTTCTAAACTTTAAGTTAAACATCCATCCTAAAAATTTTCCCTGGAGCCAATTCTCACTTCATCCAATCACCCTTATACCATATTCCAAGCATGAATGTGGGATCTCATTAGAAACATCAATCATGATCAATCTAAGGCTTCGAGAGGCCAAACCATGTCAACCCTCAACCAATGATTCCACCTCATCATCAGACATCACAACCACTGCTTCAAAGACTAGTAACTCAACCCACCTAGGGCTTCCAAAGCATTTTTCCATCGAAGGCTTCATGGACTAGTGACTCAACCCATATTTTTCCATCAAGATTCTAAGGAATTTATAGTCCAACCAAGGTTTCGAGGAACTAATAACTCCACCAATAGCTAAAGGAATCATGAGAACTAATAAGAAAACAATCAATGGAAATAAACCCACAACACCATGGCTATCTAGGAGATGGAAAGGCTAGGAAGATCCACATGCATACACAATGCATGCCAAAACTAGTGAGGAAAACATACATGCAACTCGGTACATGGAATCAAAATTCATTGTATCTATTGATCGAGATGTTCTCTTGCACTTTCCTTCCCTTCCTTTTCCTTCTTGCTCCAAATCACCAAGTATCCACACTGTCCAAGAGTGACCCGAGGAAAATCTAAGTATCTAAGAGTATGAGAAAGAGAGAGAGAGAGAGAGAATAATGATAAAGCTCAAAATATGGACTAAAAAAAGATTTGAGCCAAAAAATTTCAAACTTATCCTTACAAGCCTTTTTATAGATGTGACCTCTATTTTCTTTATTTTCCTCCTCACATTGAAATTGTGACCTCTCATCTAGATTTTCTCCTAATTTCCATTATTTTCATAAATAAATACCAAATAATGCCTCTTGCCTTTCCAAAGCCTTTACCTTTTCCTTTCCCAATTTACTTTAGCCATAATAAAATGAATGAACACCCATTAGGATGTCTTTCCTAACATTCCTCTTCGAATATGTGCCCCATCAACAGTGGTTATTATTTTTACATGAATTTTTACGAGGGTTGTTACAAGTATTTTCATTGAATAGTGGGAATGACTTGTGCTACAACTCGACCAATAATGGTTTTTTCCAGTGGTGGAGACCTTGCACTTAGGAGGCATATCGGGGACCTAGCACACAAAAATGAAAATAGAGATTGCATGGTTCAATATTGCAAAAAAGTAGCCCACTACGACGAGAACGAGGGTTAAGGCATTGCTCGGGCACTGAATGACATGTTTTGAGGCGCCAGGTGCCATTTTTTTTGTTCAAAAGAGGAGGACAAAAATAGTCATTTATGATTGGCTAAATCTTCCCAACCAAACTCCATAGAGGAACACCTATCCCCATAAATATAAAAAAATTATGACCTCTTACTTCTTAATTATCTTAATTTCATTTTAACTATATAAATTTAATGATTTTTTTTGTTTTTTTTTAAATGTTATTAGTTTTTATTGTACCGAGATGCACTCTTCAACCTAGTATGAGATAGATATTGTCACTTAATATTACATGTAAATCAATAAAATAATAATTAGTTTATAATAACAAAAAAAATATTTCAGTAATGCACATAAATATTAATAACAAATTATTTTGTAAGTCGTACTAAAATTATCTACTTTCTTCCCTAATTGTTTACTTTCCATGTTTTATTAGTTTGAGAGAGATGCGCAATCACTTCATCACTCAACTAAGAGATCTTACACATGAAATATAACTAATATTGATTTTACAGCTCACAACAACACGAAGATTACACATCACATTTAAAATGATATTGATATTACAACTCACTATGAAGGATGCATATTATATTTATATATATATATATATATATATATATATATAACAACATTTGAGTATCAACCATCAATAAAATATTTCATTTTCTATATCGAGTAACATAATTTTATGTCAAATTTATATAAAAATAAATAAATAAATTAGAAGTAAAAATTTCTTATATTTCTATGTTTGCAATAATATTTTAATTTTCATATTAACTTTTTTTATTTTTTTGTTTAGAATAATATTTCAATTTCCATATTAATTAATATAATTTTAAAACAAAAGATAAAAAAAATCTTAAAAAAAAATAATCTTATGCATTTATTTTTGTAACATGATCTAGCTCTCTAATTCCTCAATATGTATCTTGGATACAATATTTGAATATGCTTGTTAATAAATATTTCAATCTCAATTTCATACTTATGTATATAAAATTATATTTGATATTTAAAAAAATATATATTACAATGCCTAAATTATGTAAAATAATTTTACATTAATTTGATGAGAGAAAAAATAGCATAGAGAAATATTTATTCAGGGCATGTTGGAGATGTGCAATTCTTTCGCTACTTAATATGGGGTTGACATGTAGTATTTTACAAGAATATTAATAACAAAAATATTCAACACTTGTATATATATCCGCATAAAAAGATAAAGATAATGAGAGAGAATGAAAGCTCGTATTCTATAGATGCATGCTTTCTGATGCTTTCTCATACCTAATATGAAAAAATATTCTATTAAAAGATATGTCAATCTAAATTCTGTACATATTATATAAGATAACTCAAAATACAACTTTCTTATGGAAAAAATATTTTATTAGTATGTTGCTCAAAATAAAATGTTATAGGACTTGTATACATGAATCAACATAGATCCACCTTAAAGTCAGATTTATCAAGGGTTTAGAAGAATCAAAACTTTCTAAGTGCAAACCTCTAATCAAGTTTTGTGGTTTAAAATAGATGATTTGTATTGGAGGAGATTTGATCTCTAGGTAAATCTGAATTTAATATGTTTTAAATCTATTATAATTCGACAAATCTAACAGTTTATAAAACAAATGAGTAACTTAGATAACCAAATTTGACCAAGTAACAGAGATTAAGTTATGGGGATTGCTTGTTAAGAATATGAACATGCGGATGAGCAATCCACCCGTAACGATTTTGACAGTCGATTGGGTTTTAAATTTTGACGGTCATCGTTCAGAATTCATGATTGAAGTAGCCATGACGGAAAACATCTCCATGTAGGCATTAGGAAAAATATAATGGTGCAAAAGTTGAACGATAGATGCATGGGGAAGGTAAAAAACCAAAATAAAAAGAGTTGGGAAATCATACTCTTTTTCGGACATAAGATTTATTACTTGTTTAAGTCAGCAACAAGTTCAATATACAGAAAGAGTATCTTCAATAATAACGATATAACAATGGATGCAATGACTAGTAAGTCCATGACAATGCAAACGCACATCATAAACGATACACCATGACTATCTACTCTGACTCAGCCATACACTGACATGAGTGCTTAACATTTCGTTAATGTCCCGTACCGGGAGTCTTAGGTGTACTTGGGTTTCCTCCCGGGTAATCCAGCAACAACCTATCAATTTGTTTCTTCAGATCGTGGACTGTAGTTGGGCTGCCCTGCAGTTTCATTCACAGATGTATATAAGGACGAGACATGGGAGAGCATAAATTGAAACGACGAGGACAGTGGAAGAGTTTGGTACCTGTTGCATTACTCCCCCCTTACTTTCCATGCCAATATCATCTGGATGTAAACAATATAAATGAAATATGTCTGTTAACAAACTAAATAACTGAAAACAAAATTTCTGACAACTATCCATAAGGTGTTAATGGTGGAAGAAAAGTGAAATAAACAGAAAACAAAATTTCTTAGGGCTATTCAAAAGGCAGCAATGGTGGAAAAAAAGTGGGAGTGAATAAGTGCCTAGTGTTTACCCAAGTAACGACATTTTGAATGGTGTATGAGATTCCCTGTGAAAAGAATGACGATGAGTATGAGGGTTGTTATATATCTCAAATCTCTACCCATTAGACGTCCGTATGGTGGTTCAGTTCAGAAAAGAATGTGCTGCAGACTGAATGAAATTTAATAAATAGCGGTTGAGCACAAACGGGTACCCAGCAGGAGTATTAATGACAGCTGCGCTCTTTAATTCTTCTTTTCTCAGGCTAGAACAATGTTGCAGCACAGCAACTTTATACTCAAACTTCTTCAGCTAGTCTTGTGGCAACGCTAATTTTAGAATGAAATGAAATTTGGTAAAGATGAAATTGAAATTGAATTTAATAAAAATGTCAACGGTAGCTTAACTTATAATTGATTCAATTGAATTTCTGTGAGAAATTGAGTTACAACACATTCAAACTTTTATTCATGGAAAAACTGTCTACCGATGCAGCCATGTTTACATACTCTAAAAATAGATTACAAATATTTTATCACAAAATTCCGAAAAAAGAAAAATTGCTACAAAATTAGTCTACTCCTTACTTCTCTGTCATGTCCTGTTAGAGGTTTGAATACTAAGAGCTATAGGTTTTGAAGTGTTCAACGTTTGAATAATTGCTACAGCTTTTGAACCGTTCGACATTTGACTACTAATAGCTGTGGCGTTTGAAGTGTCCAACGTCCGGAAACTTCTGGTCATATCCCATTTTCACCTTTAACTTTTTGTCACGGATTCTGCAGCAATAGATAAACCTTTAACTTTTTGTCACGCGTTCTACAACAATAGATAAAAATTAACATACTCCTTGATTATGTGCCACAACTTCTAGTTCTATGTATGAGAAAATTTCAATCAAATTATGTGTTTGAAGCGTTAAACGTTTCACTTCTAATAGTTGGCTTCACTCCGACTCGTGAGACTAGCTTACTGTGGCCAGCCTTTATGATACATGGGAACGAAACCTATCGTGTCAAACTTTGAAAGAGGTGCACAATGTCATCCATATTTCTCCTTACATCTCATTTTACTAGGAGTGTCTCAATTTTCACGGGTTCTACTTCGATTGGTAAAAATTAACATACTCTTTATTTGTCTCCCACAAGATCTAGTTCGATGCATGATATAAAATTTCAATCAAATTACATTTTTGAAGCGTTAAATGTTTGACTTCTAATAGTTGGTTTTACTCCCACTTGTGAGACATGTGAACTGTGGCTGGCCTTTATGGTGTCAAACTTTGACCATGATTAACAATGTCTCCATCTTTCTCCATACATCCCTCACATGAGAGTGCGACATTGTTTTCCTTATTAATTAGGAGTGTTACAGTTTGACAAGAGTGAAATGAACATGTGAGTTTGACAAGAGTGCAATGAATACGTGATATTGCCAATGAACAGGTGATATTGCCAACATATAGGGTGCTAACATATAGGGGATCTTCTCGATATGAAATTACAATTAGAGCTCACACCGGCATTTGCTATAGGAGTCACATCTAATTATATGGTCCGACCATGATTTTGAATGATTTAAAGGTATGGTTTGGCCACAACACACACACGATCATAAGCACAACTTTGGGGCAACAAGTTCATAAGCTTTGTGTGACATTGAGTGTAGAGTGTAAAGGAAACTTCCACGAACATAAAGGAGGCAAGGCTCTAACAGGGAAGTATAGTACTATCTGAAGTGAGACGTACTAGTGAAGGAGAGAGACTTTTTGTTTAACTTGCAATTTAATTCACAAGATAAGCAACAGTCATGAAATAATAAACAACACCCATTCAGCAAGATCCATATCTAAATCAACCAAATAGTTCATCATCTTTAGTATGTGTTATATCAACATATACTGCAAGCATATAAAGAATAATCTTACTACATTCACGATACATGCATGAAAGAGTCTTGGCTTGAAAAGATTTTGATAATTAATAAAAGATTCCAAGTACATTGTTATATAGTTGGAAAAATAGTGTAATATTCCTTTTTCTAAAATATCACAATCTATTCCAGAGATTGACTATAGCGGCATTTACTCGATATGTCACCTTATAAAAAGGATGAGATCCAGAGGCTACCTGGCCCACTACAGACTTTGTCTATAGATTTTGTAATATTCCTCCTACAGGAATTGCCCAAAGAATGGGGCTGCAATGATGTCTGAACATACAATGGAATCCACAACGTTATTTTAATTAGCCAGGGCACATGAAGTTGCAAATAGCTTAACAATGTACAATATAGCAGCAACAGAATACAATGCTTTGAGTAATCACTCACTCAAGCTAGGCAATGAGAGCCTCAATAAGACATATACAAAAAATGTGATAAAACACTGCTATATAAAGTTGCCCTAGCTATGGCAGCGCTGTTTATAGGAGACACTGCAACATATAACATGAAAATATAATGGTATAGCAATGATAGCTCAAGAAATAAGGGGGAGCAAGCTCTCAACCCTTGAAAACACTAGTACAACAATTTTTAGAAGGATTGACTACAATACATGTACAAAATGGGAAAATACAATAATGTCGGAGTTGCCGGGCAGCAACAACTCAAACAAAATAGGAGGAAATGGTTGAATGAGATCCTCAATCTGAAATGGCCTCCTCCAATGGGAAATATGAAGTGAAAGACTGATTCTTTCACCTAAGATCTCACCCTCCAAATCTCTGCTAATCCCTCACGGCAAATGCTCCTCCAAGAATAATGTTGTCTAAGAGAGGTACTACACTACATATGATGGCAAGTGGTTGACCTAGTGCCAAAGATAGTGGAATAAGCTCATGAACCTCCTTTGTTGATTTCCCAAAGAGATGGAAGCTCCCTCCTCTGAAAAACTAGCCAAGGATGGTGTTGTGGAAAAACTGCCCAGCAACACCCAGCAACACTGCACAAAGTCCACCTGGAACTGTGCTGATGAAGAAGGATGATACTTGACCTCAATGTATGAATATGGGGAATAGAGTGCAATCCTCAAAGAGCTACCCATGAAGGAGAGGAAATCCTAAACAGGAATTCCCTCAGCAATTCTTGCTAACCAGCAAGATGTTGCTGCAAGTCCACCGGACGAAAGATGAATAATTCTCAAGATGATTTTCAATGGCAGCCTTGCCCTCCTTTTAAACAATGTGAGCTCGCTCTCAATGGACCCCACTCATTAGGGTTTCCTTCCTCCAGAAGCTTCCCTTCTTATCCCACTGTGTTGGCCCACAATGTGCTCTCCAGCTCATGCTACTGCACAGTTTGACTTCGTCAACTTGACCTAGCCTTCTTGCAAAAGCCCCCTTTCACACATGGAGGTGTGAAATCAAGCTCCAAAAGTGATCCTCCCTCATGCCAAGAGGATTTTTATTCTCTATCCAAAAAATAAATGGGTCTCCTACCCATTTTATTTATCTCCCATGTGAAAATGGAAAAATTAATGTTCCAATTTTCTCCATGAAAAATTGGGAACATTACAGTCCTCCCCTCTCAAAGATTGCTTATCCTCAAGCAAGTGCAAGGATAGACTAAGTTCTTGTCTTCTCCTTTCCCTGTAGCATCCCTGTATGATGATCTCCTCCAAGGAAAGTGATGCTATCTCATCAAACATATCTCCACAATGCTCCTCCTCAGCATGTAAGTTAGCTATCAAGCCATCATCATGTAAAGGTGAAATACTCAAGACAATAGCAAAGTGATGTCTAGAGTTCCCCTTGAAGAATGGGATCTGCAAAAAAATGGGAACTATCTTTCCCATATGGATCCTGCATCTCCAAGCTATGAGCCATGCAATATGAGTCACCTTCCAACTAGGAAACTCGTGAAAGCTGTCATCCACCTTTAGCTCCGGAAAAGTAGGTGCGATGAAAATATACATATGGTAAGCAAAGTATCCTACCCCACACTGTCCATATCTCCACTTACGATAAGTGTAGAGTGTTGGTTGTCCATGGACTGCAATAAGTTTTCCCTCAAGTGGAAATATGAGGACTATACCCCCAAAGATCTTTCCCCGAATGCTGTAAATCAAGCTGGCCCCAGTATCATCCTATGTGATGAGTTGGAATTCATCAACATATGGTATTTCATCCATCATATGGCTCACTTCATATGGAAACAAGTGATTTGCTCTAGTGGCCATATCATCTCCCATGTTCCCCTTAGAACATGTAGTGCAAAAAAAGTGAGGAATTTCTCCCTCAAAGGACACATCCACATAATGTGTCTCTCCCCCAAGCATGCCCCTCACAAAGATAGCAACAATGGAACCATAGGGAGAAAAAATGAGCATCATACTTGCTACCATGTGCAACAAATGTGAAGGACAATGGTCGCTCAAGTGCAACCAACACAGCTTGACCCTCAACTGCAATGGAGAGTGATAAAATAAGTGGCTTCTCAACCACTTGCATGCTGCTCTAATCTCCTCATAAGTATGAAGGAAGTGAATAATGTAATATGTACAAAGAGTATGCCATCCATAATATGCCTCTTCCCCAAGTCCTCCTACGGAATGGCCATCCATAATGCTTATGGCCTCAGCTAGACCATGAAGCTCAAAAGAAAGGTTGCTCCTCCTCAGATCAATATCCTACACATGTATAGTTAAGGGACATATACATACATCATATGAATGCTCATGTAACCAACAATGAATACCCTTACCATACTCTCTGCTCATACAGATGGAGTGGCTCATAAAGGAGTCTCCTCTCATCCTCAAAGTGAAAAGAGGTGGCTGTGCTAACTCTCTCAAAGAGTCATGTCTCTCCTCCATCTCCATCAGGTCCATGCATCTACTCATATGCTGATGTATCTCCTCCTCAAAGCCCATCCAAAAATACCCCTCCATGATGGTGTGGTATGCTCTCATAGAAGAAGTGGGGCTGAAAAGGAAATCCTCTCGAGCTGCATGTAGCAACCTCTCCTTGAGCTTGGAAGCTCTAGGAAAGAATATCCTACCATGATAAAAGATGACCCCATCTCTAACTGAATATGCCTCCTCATGCAATTTTCCATCTAAGATCATGCAAGTAAAATGATCCTTGGAATACTCCACTAACAGCTGGGAGTTCCAATATGGACCATCCTCCATAGTGACATTGCTAAGCATCTCTCATGAAGAATAGTTGTCACATGGTCATCCTCTTCTTTGACATCTCCTATGCCAAAGATGTAAGCTAGAAGGTTGTTTTCCTTCCCCAGCTGCTTCTGCCACAATGCAGAATCTGAAATGGAAGTGGGTACTGATGATGTTGAGAGAATGCTCTCCCCTTCCTTGAGTCTACCCCAGACTCCCAGCATTGTATCAAGATCTCTGCAGGTTTCCACCCTTCCGAAACCAATGATTGATTCCTCAATATGTGAAGCACCCATCCCCCTCTGCTGATCCAGTGGTCTTTCCAGAAAAATGTCTCCATGCAATGAGACATCATCATCAATGGATGACTGAATATATGAATGGAGAAAGCTCTCCATGCTTTCACTGCTCAATCCAATCACCTCCTGAGGTGCATCAACCTCCAGAAATGAATAGGGATGTATAATCCTCATCTCAAGATGCTGGGTCTTCTCCCTACCTCCTCCTTGTCTCTCCATGGTCTCACACCTCCTCAACAATGGCACAGATGGAACATGAGTTGTGCCTTGATCTCTACTCATGAGATCCTGGGAACCTTCTTGCAAAGATGCAAGCATCCCTCTATTTGGAGCAATGGCTCCTCTTTCCTCTGCATGAGGTGCTAGATCAGCTCCAAATATAATAGCCCTGTTGTCCTCAATTTATACAACATGAATGGGAAACCCTCCAATAATTGGATCCCTCCTTGAAAAAGAGATCCCCATGACTCTTTGCTCAAGGGTTTGAGAAGAAAGTTTCTCCTTCGGAAAATTATGGTGCAAGTTTTCAGCATCTTGATGTGGTATTGTGTTATCATGCAAGGGTTTTTTTTTAGTTTCCTTGTTTGTCTCCACCATGAGTGTTTTATGAATCCCTCCATCAAATCTTTTCACTGATTCCTTAGTGAAACTAGCATAAGATGCAATGTTTACATTTCTTAAAGAAAATGATTCAAAAATCCACCAGGCAAAAGCCTTACCTCTCAAATGCAGCACTGCAATTCTGATGGCTTCATCCTCCGGTATTTGGTGTTGCTGCAAGAAGGTCTTTAGCTCTCCAACCCAAGATTTGGCTGAACATACAGATGAACCTCCAAAGGTAGATAGATGGAATCTATCCTGTTACTCTCTTTCCTTCACCTTCATATTGCAAAACTCTAAAAAACTGAGATGATCTATGAATTTCTGAGTTTGAGACTCATACTCCTTCAAGAAATCGCTAAGCGTTTCCCTCCTAGCAACCTCTTCTTCTCTTCCCATCTCTCTTCTGGAAATCTTGGGCATGTGACTGCGTTGTACAAGATGGTGTGTAGTTGCATGCTCACACTCCTGCAATCTAGAGTTTGCTTTTGAATCAAACCGTCTAGAAGATTCTCTATACTTCTCCTAGATCTCCTCAAATTCTTCATGGATTATATGTACAGATTTAGGAAGAAGCTTGGTAAGCTTATCCCCTTTTTATTTTTCTTCTCCAAAAGATGGAGTCTTTCTCCTTCTTATTTCTCTATCTCCTTGATGAGAATAGGAAGTGCAGGGCTCTTCCTCTTTTTTCTACATAACCTCCTTGGGGAGGCTCTTCTCTACTCTGAGAATAGATGAGGTTAAGCTCATCTTCATCATCATCTTCTTCTTCTTCTTTCTTGGGCTTGAAGGCCACAGGTTGAGCCAAGAAAGGTGCTTAGATACCACTATAATATTCCTTTTTCTAAAATATCACAATCTATTCCAGACATTGACTATAGGGGCATTTATTGGATATGTCACCTTATAAAAAGGATGAGATCCAAAGGCTACCTGGCTCGCTACAGACTCTGTCTATAGATTTTGTAATATTCCTCCTACAGGAATTGCCCAAAGAATGGGGCTGCAATGATGTATGAACATACAACGGAATCCACAGCGTTATTTTAATGAGCCAGGGCACATGAAGATGCAAATAGCTGAACAATATACATTATAGCAGCAATAAAATACAATGCTTTCAGGAATCACTCACTCAAGCTAGGCAATGAGAGCCTCAATAAGACATATACACAAAATGTGATAAAACATTGTTATATAAAGTTGCCCTATCTATGGCAGCGCTGTCTATATGAAACACTGCAACATATAACATGAAAATATAATGGTATATCGATGATAGCTCAAGAAATAAGGGGGAGCAAGCTCTCAACCCCTAAAAACACTAGTACAACAATCCTTAGAAGGATTGACTACAATACATGTACAAAATGGGAAAATACAATAATGTCGAAGTTTTTGGGCAACAGCAACTCATAAGAAAAATAGGAGGAAATGGCTGAATGAGATCCTCAATATGTAATGGCCTCCTCCAATGGGAAATCTGAAGTGAAAGACTGATTCTTTCACCTAAGATCTCACCCTCCAAATGTCTACTAATCCCTCACAGAAAATGCTCTCCAAGAATAATGTTGTCTAAGAGAGGGACTACACTGCATATGATGGCAAGTGGTTGGCCTAGTGCCAAATATAGTGGAATAAGCTCATGAAACTCCTTTGCTGATCTCCCAAAGAGATGGAAGCTCCCTCCTTTGAAAAACTAACCAAGGATGGTGTTGTGGAAAACCTCCCCAGCAACACCCAGCAACACTGCACAAACTCCACCTGGAACTACGCTGATGAATATGGATGATACTTGACCTCAATGTCTAATTATGGGGAATAGAGTGCAATTCTCCAAGAGCTACAAAAGAAGGAGAGGAAATCCTAAATAGGAATTCCCTCGGCAATTCTTGCTAACCAACAAGATGTTGCTGGAAGTCCATCCGACCAAAGATGAATAATTCTCAAGATGATTTGCAATGGCAGCCTTGCCCTCCTTTTAAACAATGTGAGCTCCCTCTCAATGGACCCCACTCATTAGGGTTTCCTTCCTCTAGAATCTTCCCTCCTTATCCCACTACGCTGGCCCACAATGTGCTCTTCACCTCATGCTACTGTGCAGTTTGACTTGGTCAACTTGACCTAGCCTTCTTGCAAAAGCCCCCTTTCACACATCGAGGTGTGAAATCAAGCTCCAAAAGAGATCCTCCCTCATGCCAAGAGTATTTTTATTCTCTATCCAAGAAATAAATGGGTCTCCTACACATTTTATTTATCTCCTATGTGAAAATGGAAAAATTAATGTTCGAATTTTCTCCATGAAAAATTGGGAACATTACAACTAGCTCCAATAATGAAACATGAAGCTACATCTTGGTTCTCCAAAGGTTTATTTTCTCTCCTATGCACCACTAGAGAAGCCAAGGCCAAAAATCTCAAAATTCAATCCCCTTCTTTGAGTTATGAGGAATTTTTTATAAAGGATGATAGAGTCTTGAATTTCCTCATGACTCTTCAACTTCTATGACTAATGGGCTTCCATATAACCTTTCAGATTCTACATATGACTCTCTACATTCCATGTGTGTCTCTTTACATTCCACATGTGTCTCTTGGACCCCATTACAATGTAATTTGTATTTAGAATAGACAAATTACACATAAGATGGTGGCTACATATGACAAAACTCTAACGAGACAAAAATGCTCTCACATAGGAGAAAGACACAAATCATTATCTTTGACATTGAGTTCATTGGTGATATATGAGTGCCTTGCTCTAAACTCTATTATGATGACTTTCACTCAGACTGCAAACTATACTATATATCACATCTTTACCTCCAATGCCTCTCATAGTATGGGTTTGGAGTTGGATTGAAAACTATTCAAAAACCAAGACAACTTCATATGAACTTTAGCTGGTGTGGTTTCATATTGTAGGATAATGTATTTGGTAATGTATAAACCTTCTTGACCTATTGCTTGACCAATTTGTTTAATTTAGTGCTTTATCTCCTACATAATGACATCATTTCCTTTTATTTCTTCTAATGCACCCACAGTTAAATGGTTATGTACTAGAGACTCCAAACCACTATGTAGTCAAGCATAAGCCATTATAGCGTTGGTCGCTTGTTAACTGAGACATGAATAATTTTGAATCTGGAGTCTCAATTGTACTCTTTCAATCTCAGCAAAAATTGTTTCCTTCTTGACCAACCACTCTTAGACATATTGATACTTGATGCCCTACTCATGTATTATATCAATAACTTTCTTTTCAACCTTTAGGAGCTTCACGATGTCTTGAGGTTTCTTTTGTATTATTACCAGTGGTACCACCATCTCATGCAAGAGAATCATTTCATTATATAATTGCCTCACAATGTCCTTCATTGGCCTCAGATTATTAAGTACAACTGACTAGATCTCCACCGTATTAAGACTGCTAGAAGATAATCATTGACTCTCTATAGTGAGATGATCTACTTATCACTTTATTCCAACCATGTCTTTCCTCATCTGTGCATTCTCAATCATAAGATACTAAAATCTCTTTTGTGCAACCATCAGAAAAGAAACATTAACTTCCATGACTTCTCTAGGGTTTCTCCTATTGTTAGCAGTGATTACCTTCTCAGTGGATACAAAGACTTGATGTTCATGATCATCTGGGAAATACCATCAATTTCCTTACGCATTCCTCTTCTTCAATTGATCGAAGGGAACATTACATACATCCATGTTTCTATCTTATGGTTGAGGTGTAAGTCCCATCTCCATGAATGAGATATAACCACCTGTAACAAGAGGATCTCATGAAGTATGTGGTTCATCTTCAATGGGATCAATAACATCTTCCTCCTCCAATTCAACTTCTCTTTCCTAGGTCATATTTTATTCCTCCAACATATGTGTGGATTCTCTCTCCTGTAACTTATTTTTTTATTGTTCTTCTATGCTTTTCCTTTCCTCTTATACCTTCCTAATTTCTTCCTTTGCTCCATGTTGATGTTTATGTAGATCCTCTTGCTTCTTCTTTTCTTATTCTTCCTTCTACAAGTGCTCCTTCTCCTTCTTTCTCTCATCTTATTCATGCTTACTTATTTTCTACTGCTCCCTTTGCTTCATTTTTTTCTCTAATTCGAATGGAGCCCTTACTCATGAGATCAACCTTAAACCTTTTTTTGGTTTCTACCACCTCGTCATGCTTAATCCTATTTCTATGTGTTGTAGTATCCACTTGACTAGTTTCTACTTGTTGTACCTCTTTCATTTGAAATTATGGAATCCGTTGAATCTAGGAGGGGCATGCCTCATGTTATGGGTGCTCCTTTCTCTATGTGTTGTACCAATTCTTAAAATTTTCACCCTCTGAAATAGTCATTGGTACATATGCCCAAGTGTAATGTATCCTACCATAATGTTTCCTACACACCATTCTAGGATCATATCTGTGAAAAATCCTAGTTCCAAAATGAAGACGCTTTAACTCTTAATTTCTGCTTATATTGTCTTAAGGCTCTTTAGCTCATAGAGTTCGATCCAGAAAAGAAAATTTGGAAAATGAGCCTTTTTTATCCTATGGAGTTGTGGAGACAATCCATTGTTTAGTTTATAAGCTACTTTTTTCAAGACCAATCTATGAGGTCATTATCATCTAGATATGAGTTGATATTGTGTTCTTGTACTATGCCTATGTTTATGTTATGGAGGGCTATTTTGAGGGATACATCGGTTGAATGAAAGAGATGTGATCTGTGACATGTTGGGAAAATCATAGATAGTGGAAAAACACTAGAATCAAGGTTCCCTTGTAGAGACAGTGTGCTCTCTGGATGTGCAGTACTATTATTGTGTAGATGTTGTACATGGCGTATATGTGGCGGTATGTATAGATGGTGATGTTTACATTTCATATATGCGGTGTTATGTATATATGCTATTGTCTACATGTTGTATATGTGGTGTTGTGTAGATGTGGCATGGTGTACACATTATACATATGGTGGTGTGTATCCATGGTATTGTGTACATGTTGTAGATGTGGTGTTCTATATATGTGGTGTGGTGTGCATGTTGTACATGTGTTTTGTGCATATGGTGTTGTGTACATGTTGTACATGTGGTGTTGTGTGCATTTGGTGTTATATACACATCATGCAGGCGATTTTGTGTACATGTGGTGTTGTGCAGATATTCTGTATGTGGTGTTGTGTACATGTGGTGTTCTATACACGTTGTGCATGTGGTTTTGTGTACATGTTATGTAGGTGGTGTTGTATACATATGGCCCCTGTGTACACATCATACACATTGTGTTGTACATCAGGTGTAGTTGTATGTGGTGTCTTGTATTCAAAGTGTAGGTGCATGTATTGTGTGGTGTTCTATGCTGGGTGTAGGTGTATGTTTTTTGTTGCATGTTAGGTTGATCAGGTGCTCAGTTTTATGCTCAAAAATCAAAGTTCTTAGATTAGCTCGAAACCTTAACGACCAGGTAGTCCTCATCGTTCTGAATCCGTTGCACTTCATTTCACGAAAAATGGTCATCGTATGCTCTCGAAAACTCGATCTATTCACTTGGCTAAATAGGCAAATTCTGTGCGTGGATCCTGACTAGGCATTTGTACCATCCAGTCAGCAAAAGTTATATTCCAAGGAGTATTCCTTACAATATTCTCAAAATATTCCCACATGTGGATGAATGAATGGATGACAAGTGTCAGCATCGCATTGGCTTATTAGTGGTGGGTTGGACCAATGAGGTCATGACATGTGGCAAGCCCGGAGGTTTCCATGTGCCCTCATGGCTGTTGGTCAAAATTTTATCAAGGCGTTGGGGATTGACCTTACAACCTCCCCATTGTCAGCACCAAGATGTACCACCTCCGTTATCCAATGGTTCTTAACTACAATATGACCTGACTTCTATTTATGTTTAAAACATTGTTACGATGGGGAAAAAGAGGGGCCAAACCCAATCCACAAGACCACACATCGTGACTGCCAGTGAGAGCTCTAACTTAAACGCATGGTTTAAAACACTAGCCACAATTTGTTAACCTTGAATCGATGTTTAATGCACTAATCTGAAATGTAAATGTGGTTAACATAAGTGTGGGATTGGACCCTTAACCGCACTGGATTAGTGCTTCACCCCCACTTAGCATTAATTGGAGGAACTCCTGATTTGGTGGGAACAACCACTTTTAGTGGAAATTAACTAATTTGAGGGTCGGATTTAGTGAAAAAATTTGAAGAGACTATAACTTTTTCAATTTTCGACCGATCCAGGCTCAAAAAGAGGCTATATAGCCATTCCGAGCCATTCTTGACTCACTAGAGTAGGTTACAAGATCAAAGGAGCATTGTGAAAACGTTAATTTGAAACTTTGAGCACAATATAGAGGCCCAAGTCATGGAAGCTGGACCAAGGAGATGTAACCCAGGAGGGGTGAACTCCTTCATCAAATACATGTGTTAATGTTATGTGTGGTGATTTTGTA
The DNA here is from genome assembly GCA_034641835.2 of Pinus albicaulis. Lineage (NCBI taxonomy): Eukaryota > Viridiplantae > Streptophyta > Pinopsida > Pinales > Pinaceae > Pinus > Pinus albicaulis. Next base: position 439,127,474 of record CM076576.1, on the reverse strand, counting down.
TACTTTATTTTTTTTTGTTTAGCTCTTATTTTTATGTTAAATTGCTCACTAAATTGACTTGAAAAACACAATGAGAATTGGTAATTTGCAAGAAACCTTGAACCCTTAAGTGTGCATAATACATTGAATTGATAATCAGAAGGAGTAATTAGCACAACAGCACTAACATACTCCATTTAGATCATTTTTTGTATCAGATCTCAAATTCATTAGGTTTTTTTTTACAAGAAGGGATCTAATTGTTTTCAAGTTTGTGTCATTCTTACAAGGTTAAAACTCAAAAGAGAAGAAGGGAAGTTGGTTGAGAGCCTTGTAGTTGATTCAAGAGGAAGAAGGGAAAGGTTTCCAAAGTCTTCAGCACCAAGACATCCTCAAGTTGAAGTTCAGTCTTCAGTGAGAATGTCTCATGAAGGAGAACCTATCATGATAGAAGATGAGAGATCATCCAGGAAGGAATTATTTGATATGACTAAGATGGTTAAAGTCCTCTATCAGGAAAGGAATGTGAGGATGCAAGGAGAGAGTTCAAGGCCTCCAAGAGGAGAGGGTTCTCTAGCAGGAGGAGACCATGGAGATGGTAAGAAGCCACCATCCACTCCACCATCATCCTCACCACCATATTCACCTTCCTCATCACCATATTCCACTACCAAAAACCTACAATTTGTTCATACACATAATTCAAAAGGAGCTGGTAAATCACCCTTTCTTAAACTAGATGTCAAATTCGAGCTACCAATGTATAATGGGGAAGTGAATGCGGAGAAGTTGGATAATTGGATTCTTCAATTGGAGGTTTATTTTGGAATTCATAACCTTCAAGAAGATGACATAAATATTCGATTTCCTTCCTTAAGAATGGAGGGATCATCAATTGTATGGCCAGAGGCAAGGACTCAAGAAGAGATTAAAAACCACGGTAAGATCTCAATGTCTTGGTCAAATTTTATTGCTACCATTAAAAGGAAATTATATCCTCTAGCTTACATGCAAAAATCCATTATGGACTGGAAAATTTTTATACAATTGAAAGGGAAAAGTGTGCAAGATTATACTCATGAATTTAGGTGAAGACCTCTTATATTGGGTGTCAATTTTTATTCCAAGAAACTTTGTTAAAGTATATTGGGGTTTTGAATAGTTACCTGAAACATACTATTCTCATGTTCAATCCCACAAACTTAGATGAGGTTTGTGTTCAAGCCATACATCTAGAAGCAAGAGGGAAACATAGTGCAGACGAGAAAAGTGATAGTTTCCTTGAGTATGAGGGTAAACGAAAGGGTAAGTTTAATGGAAGGGGAAAGAAAAATGGTTCTATAAAAATAGAAAAAGAGAAACTCACATGTAAACATTGTTTGAAGAATGTCCATGTTGAATACCATTGTTGGCAACTCCATGCAGAGTTGAAGCCAATAAAACTTAAAACCAAAAAGAAGGGTAAAAATGTTGCAATTATTGAACATGACTCAGGCTCAATGACGGCTACAAAACTGAAAGTCGGCCCCTAAAGATAGTTGGTCTGCTTCTGTAATTCTGTCAGCATTTCCCTTCAGTTTGCTTGGTTCACCTCCATGCGGTCTTCTTATTTTTCTTTGGTTTTATTTATCAAATTCGAGGAATTTGATAAATAAACATAATCAATAAATTCTGTAAAGTAAAATATGTCTCGAGCATTCTATTTCACCTCAAAACCTTATAATCAAGGGTTTAATCCTTCGCGTTTTATATAAATACTGACGCTTTTTAAAAAAATGACTGTGTAATAAACATTTGGCTCCGGGCCCCACCTCTATGATCAATAGCCCAATCAAATGCATGCACAGTACCTTGGTTATCGTCTGCACATCTTTATCAAACGATCACCGTCTAATGGTTCCTTCCCAGATCAACGGCGTTCCACGATATTGCTCGGCTTCCTTATACAAACTTTAACGTGCGATGGCACAAGGAAAAATGGTTTTGGGGGTCCTACCCTGTGCCACGTGTCCAAATCTCAATGGAATCGCTCCTAGAATTTGAATACTGCTCAACCCGCAAAAGCGATGCGATATGGGCAACCCGGGTTTTCTAATCCACTCGCGATTTTGGTATCCAAGTGGCATCTTCCTCTGGCTTATCCTTCCATTTTATTAAATACTGAAAGTACTCTTGTCCTCTGGTCTTCCTGGACACTCTTTTTTCCAATATCTTCTCTGCTTGCAATGGTTGTGCTGGAGGTAGCTGCTCCTTCCACTCAATCTGTTCCTTGTCTGCTGATCTTTCTTCTACACCATCATCCTCATACTTGTACAAATTTGCAACATTAAAAATGGGATATATTCCAACATCAAGTGGCAATTCAATCTCATAAGCATTTGCAGAAAACTTTCTAAGTATCTTGCATGGCCTAATCTTTTTGAACTTCAATTTGTTATACTGCTTCTTTGGGAATCTCTCCTTTCTCAAGTGTGCCAAAACCAGATCTCCTGCCTCAAAATGGACTTATTTTCTGCTCAAGTCTACTCTATTTTTGTATTTGATGCTGCTACCTTGTATTTTTTGTTTCACTTGTTCATTTATGGCCTGGATCTTTGAAGCAAATTCCTCACCATCAGCACTGCTCATCTCTGCCCTTCCCAGATTTATTAACTCTAATATTCCTCTGGGGTGCATTCCATAAACAATATGAAATGGGCTCTGCCCTGTGCTCCTATTTGGTGATTCATTATATGCATATTCTGCCTGGGGCAGAATATGATCCCACTGCTTGGGATGCTCTCCTGCAAGACTCCTCAACAAATTTCCCAGACTCTTATTCACTACCTCAGTTTGTCCATCAGTGTGAGGATGATAAGCTGAGATGAAACTCAGTTTGGTACCAAGCTTCTTCCATAGTGTCCTCCAAAAATGACCCACAAATCTAGTGTCTCTATCTAAACAAATTCTCTTGGGCAACCCATGCAATCTAACAACTTCTTTGAAAAACAAGTTAGCAACATGGGTGGCATCACTAGTTTTATTGCATGGAATAAAATGTGCCATTTTGGAGAATCTGTCCATCACGAAAAAGACTGCATCATTCCCTCTCTGAGTCTTGGGAAATCCTAGAACAAAATCCATACTTACCATGTCCCAAGGCCTGTCTGGAATAGGCAAGGGAGTGTACAATCCTGTGTTCTGGCTCCTTCCTTTGGCATATTGACAAATTTTGAAACTCTTCACAAACTTTTCCACTTCTATTCTCATCTTGGGCCAGTAATAGAAGTGACTCAGCTACCCATAAGTTTTATCGGTACCAAAGTGTCCAGCAAGTCCACCACTATGCTTCTCCTTGATCAAATTTTCTCTCATGGAACATTTTGGTACACACAGTTGGATTCTTCTAAATAAAAAGTCCTCCTGCAAGAAATAATCGAGCCACTAGCTTCTATCTGTTAAGACAGGGTTACAACATGCCTCAAATGCTTCCTTAAAATTTGAATCTATTTTATACAATTCTTTGAGAAAATAAAACCCTACAACTTCAAAATTAGTTTCTTGAACAAGCATGTGCCTCCTACTCAAAGCATCAGCTACTTTATTTGCTTGGCCACTTATATGTTTCAAAAAAAAATTAAAACCTTTGAGATACTCAACCCATTTGGCATGCTTATGTTTCAACTTGGGCTGCTGTACAATATACTGCAAAGCACGATTATCAGAATATAGTACAAATTCTTTTGACATCAAATAATGTCTCCACTTTTTTAATGCCTGAACAATTGCATAGAATTCCTTCTCATAAGTGGAATACTTTCTTTTGGTGTCATTTACCTTTTCACTGAAATATGCCACAGGTCTATCATCCTGACTCAACAAAACTCCAATGGCTTACCCACTGGCATCACACTTCACTTGAAATGGTTTAGTAAAATCAAGCAGAATCAAAACAGGCTTCTCAGTTATCTTTCGCTTCAAAAGTTTAAAGTTTCTTTTAGCTTCAGCAGTCCACTTAAATGGCTGTCTGCTCTTCTTTATTATCTCAATGATGGGTGCATTAATCTTACTGAAGTGTCTTATAAACTTTCTGTAAAAACTAGCAAGTAATCTTCTTACCTCAAAAATATTCCTGGGTGAAGGCCACTCCACAATTGCCTTAACCTTTTCTGGGTCCATCTTCAATCCTTCTGCAAAAACAAAAAAACCCAAATACTCCAACTCTTCCTTCATGAATGAGCATTTATTTAAGTTTATCAGCAGTTTCTCTTGATGTAGCTTCTTCACGACATGATTAAGATGCCTTAAATGTCCTTCTTTAGTTCTGCTGAAAACTAATATAACATCCAGATACACTATCACAAATTTACCAATGAATTCTTTCAATACTTCATTCATAAGTCTCATGAAAGTATTAGGTGCATTTGACAACCCAAAAGGCATTACCATCCACTCACATAGTCCTTCATTTGTTTTAAAGGCAGTTTTCCACTCATCACCCTCTCTTATTCTAATCTGATGGTATCCACTTTTCAAATCTATATTTGAAAAATATTTAGCACCACTCAAAAAATCCATCAAATCCTCAATTGTAGGCAAAGAGAATCTATACCTGGTTGTGATCTTATTGATTTCTCTAGAATCAGTACACATTCTCCAGCCCCCATCTTTCTTTGGGCTCAATACTGCTGGTACTGCACATGGACTCAAACTTTCTCTGATCAGTCCCTTGTCCACCAATTCCTGTACTTGTCTCCTGATTTCCTCATTTTCTGTGGGAGTCATTCTATAGGCTGCCTTATTCGGTAGATTTGAACCAGGGATAAAATCTATCTGATGGCTGATCTTTCTCATAGGTGGTAGCTCATCAGGTAAATCATCCATAATAATGTGACAATAATTGTCTAACATCTCTTGGATTTCTACTGGAAAATCATAAGTCTTTGTACAAGTAAGAACTACCTTAGGTTTGCAAACTAAAGAAAAAATTACCTCTCCTTCTTCTATCTGCTGCAGATATTTCTTCCCGCTCAGCAACAAGGTCTTTGGATCAATCACTCTGCTGGATGGCTCTCCTTCTTTCATGGGTATCAATGTATGATATACCCCATCCTTGAAGAACTTGTAAGTGTTCTTCTTGCCATCATGCACTACTTCTCTGTCAAACTGCCAAGGTCTACCTAGTAGTATATGACACACATCCATGGGAATTACATCACACAGGATGTTATCTTTGTATTTTCCCATTCACAGCTCTAGATGACATTGTTCTTTTACAACCAACTGGTGCCCTTTATGCAGCCAGGACACCCTGTAGGGAGTTGGATGCTCCCTTGTCTTCAACTTCAACTTATCTATCACCTTAGTGGAAACCAGATTGTCTGTGCTTCCACTATCAATGACTAGCTGGCAGCATTTCCCTTAGAATTTGCATATGCTCCTAAACAAAGTCTTCCTTTGTGCAAGCTCAGTGGCTTATTTGGTTTTCTACAATAGGACCTTGTTCACCACCAAGGACTCTCCCCTTTCTAGTAGAGTTTCTTCTTCAATTTCTGCCTCTTCTCTAGCCTGGGCAACAACATCATTTCTTGGACCCGCACCCACATTCTCTAGACACTCACAGTGCCTATGTCCCACTTGCTGACATTTATAGAACCTCAATCCTCTACCTCTGCCTCTGTCTCTGTCTCCTCTTCCTTTTCCTTTGTAAGAACCCCTTCTGCCCCTTTCATCATCCTCTGTAGATGCATTATAAGGTGAGCTACTATTAGCTCCATCCTTGGGTGTAGTAGGCTTTCCTCTACCACCCTGACTTCCCTTTCCACGAAAAGTACCTCTCTTTTTGGCAGATTGCTTCCTTAGGAGTTTCTCCTTTGCTTTCAAGGTCATTTGGTAAGCCTCTTCCACTGTCTTAGGAGACAGGAGACCAATCTCATCTTGGATCTCCAGCTTGAGACCATTCACATATCTGGAAGTCTTCTCTGGTGTGTCCTGGAATTGCCCAGCTCTTATGCTTACTCTGTAGAATTCCTCTGTGTATTCTCTTATTGACAGCAACCTCTGTCTTAGGTTCCGCATCTTCCTATCAATGTCAGCTGATAATTACTAGGAAAGAATTTAGCTTTCAGTTTAGCCATCATTCTGGTCCAGCTTTTGATAGGTTTCTTGCCAACTCTCCTCCTTTTTGCCTGCACTCCATCCCACCAAAGTGCAGCATGTCCCTTCAGCTTTGTCACCGTAAACTTGACCTTTTTATCTTCGCTTATTTCTTCATAATCGAAGCACTTCTTCATTTTATTAATCCAGTCTACTAGTTCTTCTGGATTCAGTCCCCTTGCATTACTCGACACTTCAATTCTGGGCTTAACTGCAGACCCTAGAACAGTTATGAGGAGCCTCATGTCAGGAGGAATCTCAACATTTTATTCTGCTTCTTATATCTCAGGTTCACTGATGTCTTCAAGATCTCTGGGTTGTCTTCCCTCTATGGCATCCATTCTGGCCTCGACCCTCTACAACATCCCCAACACCTCTGCATTGGCAACAACTCTCCTTTTGCCAGCACCTCTACCAGCTCGGATTTCCATGTTAATTCTCTACAAAAACAACTTGAAACAACATCTCTGATACCACAAATGACGGCTACAAAACTAAAATTCAGCCCCTAAGGAGAGCTGGTCTGCTTCTGTAATTCTGTCAGCATTTCTCTCAATTAACTTAGTTCACCTCCACGTGGTCTTCTTATTTTTCTTTGGTTTTATTTATCAAATTCGAGGAATTTGATAAATAAACATAATCAATAAATTCTGTAAAGTAAAATATGTCCCGAGCATTCTATTTCACCTCCAAACCTTATAATCAAGGGTTTAATCCTTCGCGCTTTATATAAATACTGATGCTTTTTAAAAAAATTACTGTGTAATAAACCTTTGGCTCTGGACCCCACCTCTATGATCAATAGCCCAATCAAATGCATGCACAGTACCTTGGTTATCATCCGCACATCTTTATCAAATGATCACCGTCTGATGGCTCCTTCCTAGATCAACGACGTTCCACGATATCGCTCGGCTTCCTTATACGAACTTTAATGTGCAATGGCGTGAGGAAAAAGGGTTTTGGGGGTCCTACCCTATGCCATGTGTCAAAATCTCAATGGAATCTCTCCCAAAATTTGAATACCGCTCAACCCGCAAAAGCAATGCGATATGGGCAACCCGGGTTTGCTAATCCACTCGCGGTTCTGGTAGAGTGGTTAACCAAAGTTAATTCGGGTTTATGATGTCCTTTATAATCACTCCGGTTCTCAACCCAGGTTCAAACTCTAGAACAACTATCTTCCTTTTCAAGTGAGGTTTCACTCTCATTAACAGATTTTGATGACCACGATTTACACAGACCTCGTCTACATGTGGAATTTCTTTATTTATTCAGACAATTCGAGAGAAAGAAATGGATAGCGAAATACAGGGATTACGCAGTGACCTTATTCAATGATTTCACACAGACCAGTGTTCAATCGCCTCATAGTTAAACAATTCTTCACAATTAACAATTCGAGACAATTCAATGGCCAACGAGCACTGAAATTATTTAACTAGAAACAATTGTTAACACACACAGGGATTTTATTGCAGAAAAGCTCTCTTCTTCTTCTCTTCTCTCCTTCAATACATCCGGAGAATACAAATTATATACATTACAATGCGTCTCTTCGGTTCCTTTGTGAGGACCATTTTAGAAATCAAAAGCCTAATTACAATAATTCAACTAACTGAAACATGGCAGATGGACTAACTGAACTATTTGACTTCTACAACCCTGACTAATCTAAATGATACAGTCAAATAAGGTATTGACACCTAGCTGTTACAATTTAGATGATTTTGAACCCTCCTAGCCACAACATGTGGACCAAACCTCCTACATTGCTGGCTAGTGCCTAATGCCCCTGCATCACTCAAATTCAGGAGATGAAACCAATATTACAAAAATGGGTTTGAAAGGTGAGAACATAGCAAGCACTAGTTTTTCAAGTTGTTCCAATGTAACCTGAGATGAAGATACAAGAATATAACTCTTTCATATTAGAGTTCTTTCAAAAGATACCAAGATAGACACAATATTTGATAGTGGTTCTCAAGATAATTTGATTTTTGAAGACTAAGTTAAGAAGTTAAATTTTGACTCTTTTGCACATCCAATGCCTTATCCGTTAGGGTGGATATGCAAGAATGAAAATTTGCAACTAACAAGGAAGTGCATCCCAAGGTTTGCAATCAATTCAAACTTTCTTGACAAATTTGAACTTGATGTAGTGCTGCTTGAGATTTCAGGTATTGTTTTGGGAATTCCTTGTCTTTATAATAGGAAAGCAGCATTTCATTGCCATGAGAATAAGTATCACTTGCTTAAGGATGGAATTGAGTACATAGTTAGAGTGCATAAGAAGGAGAGAAGTTTGTGTCTTACACATGTAGGAGAAATGAAGAGAATAGTGAATACAAGTCAAATTTTGACTTTGTTAATGTTCAAACATAGATATGTTTTGAATGATACTTTTCAAAAAGATGAATTGAATGAACAAGTTGATTTCGTTGAAGTTTTTAATGCTTGTAATAAGATGTTTTAGGACTCTAACAGGTTTCCTTTGAAAGGAGGTAAAAAAGATGTGAAAGATTTGTAGTAATCAACATCAGTGTTGAGCAGTGATAGAAAGAAGATGCCAGTGAAAGAGAGTGCAAAGGTGAAGAGAAAGCACCAAATATATTTGAAAAAGAAGGCATAGGTTCCACAAGTACTTGTTTTTTGTTTCAAAAGTGTATATGACTATGGAGAAACCACTTAGTTAAAAATTGATGCAAGTACAAAGCAAGACAACCTAAAAATTGCCATGTCGATAGTGTTTGAGGTGAGACAGTTTTCAAGTTTCCTTTGAAGGACGACCGAGGTGGAAACAAATTTTTTTCTTCAATGAGAGGTTTTTGTTTTGTAAATTCAGGAAAATTGCAGCATGACGGTGTCTACAACACCAATACAGGGTCTCCAGAATCAAGGAAGGAGACTAGTTTTTATGAAAAGCTCAAGTCGATGAAATTGGGAAAATTCTAGTGGATTGAGACTACAAAGGTGAGGGAATTGTACCCTCATCCACATGTTCAGTAATGCAAGAGATTTTGGGGTCAAAAAGCCTTTCAATGGGGAGGAATGATCAAGTTCTCAATTTTATGATAAAAAATGAAAGTTCTCATACTAGCTCGAAACCTAAACGACTGTGTAGTGCTCATCATTCTCAATCCGATGCACTTTTTTTCATGAAAAATGGTCGTCGCATCCTCCCAAAAATGCTATTTGTTCGCTTGGCTAAATAGGAAAATTTTGGGCAGGGATGCTGACTAGGCATCTATATCGTCTAGTCAGAAAGTGGTACATTCCAAGAAATATTCCTTAGAATATTCTCAAAATATTCATTGGAATATTCTCATAATATTCATTGAAATATTCTCGAAATATTCCTTTCAATATTCTCAAAATATTCCCATAGGTGGACGAATGAATGGATGACAAGAGTTGAAATTATATTGGCTTATTGGTTTTGGGTTGGACCAATGAGGCCATGAAACATTGCAAGCTCAGATGCTGCCATGTGCCCTCATGGTCATTGGTCAAAATTTTATGGAGGTGCCAGGGTTCGACCTCGCGACCTCCCCACCGCTACGACCAAGACTTACCACCTCTGTTATCCAATGGTTCATAACTACAATAGGACCCCATCTTATATTTATGTTTAAAATATTGTTATGGCGGGGAAAAATAGGGGCCAACCCCATGCCACAGGACGACACATCGTAACCACGAGCAAGAGCTCCGACTTAAACGCAGGGGTTAAAACACTAACCACAATTTCTTAACCTTTAATCCATGTTTAATGTGCTAATCTGAAATTTAAATGTGGGTTAAGATAAGAGTGGGATTAACGCCTTAACCATGATTAATTAGCACTTAACCGCCACTTACCATTGATTGGTGGGCCTCTGGATTTGGCGGAAACAACTAGTTTTAGTGGAAGTTAACTAGTTTAGGGCCAAATTTAGTGAAACAAATTGAAGAGGCCATACATTTTGCAATTTTTGACCAATTAAAGCTTATAATGAGGTTATATAGCCATTTTGATCCATTTTGGACTCACTGGAGTAGATTACAGGAGCAAAGGAGCATTGCAAACATGTCAATTTGACAATTTAAGGATAATATAGAGCCCCAAGCCATGGAAGTTGTACCATGGAGATGTAGCGAAGGAGGGTTGAACACCTTCATAAAATACCCATGTTAATGTTATATATGGTGATGTTCTATACTTTATTTGATGTTGTTAAACTCTTGCTTTTATGTTAAATTTCTCACTAAATTGACATGAAAAACACACATGAGACTTGAAAATTTGCAAGAAACCTTGAACCCTTAAGCACACAAAGATATTCAATTGTTAATATGATTGAGTGATTAGCACAACAACACTAATGTAATCCATTCAAATCATAGGTTTAGGTGCATGTATTATGTGGTTGTACACTGGGTGTATGTGTATGTTTTGTGTTGTATGTTGGGTGTAGATGCATGTATTGTGTGGTGTTGAAAACCAATCGTAGGTGTATGTGTTGTGTTGTATTTCAAGTGTAGGTGTATGTATTTTGTGGTGATGTACATAGTATGTGGGTGTATGTGTGTGATTTACACTATGTGTATGTGTACGTGTTTGAAGAGAATGAATTGGGTGCTTCCGAAGTGTGGCAACTAATTTGACGTGTGCATGAAAATGACAAAGAATAAATTTCGAAGAAAAGGACTGATTGAAGGATAAGAATCAATATTTTATTTCAATTTTATTTTGCATGTGATTTTTGACTCTATTTTATGATAGTTACATGTTATCTATGATTTTGACTTATGATGGTTGTGTTTTAAACTAACCGGATGTGATATGTTTATACATGATGATTTGATCAAAGAGCTAGTTTTACTTGTTCTTACGGGAAGTAACTATAATTGAAAGTTTCTATTATTGATGAACTACTAATGAGGTATGATTTAAATTTATTTGAATTTATTTTGAATATTTTGGGGATTATTTTCTTGGTACAAGGAAGAATGGAAATTCAGTTATGGTGGTTGAAATTGACTTCAAGAATTAGCACCAACAAGAAAAGGAATTGGAACACAAAACAATATGTTGGTAAAGAACTTCAAGAGCATGCACATTAAGGGACATTGGTACACAATAGTGCCCATTGATTTTGATGTACATGCTATGACCAGTATGGTGATTTTTTGGTACGGATATGCCTTGGTTTTTGTACCTTCTGATGCAAGGAAAAATTTCCAAGTTGTATATTTCTTGAGAAATTGTGTAGCAGAGAAAGAGATTTGAACAAAACGTGGAAGGTGTGTGATTTCACGAAAGGGGGTGACCCAATTGCTGAAGGGATTTTGTAAGAGAGAAGGGATGGTCGAGGAATAAATTTTTTTTGGTCATTATCATTTCCACATGGGATCATAAGCACATTGGGAGTGTGCCCTGGAATAATGAGCAGGTAACTATTCACTAAGGGGACATGTAGTGCAAGGATAGTTGCACTGTACATTTGAAGTAGTTTAACTTTGACAATGGATTTTACACTATTATGCAACCAACTCACAAAATAGAGGACATGATAGATCAACGAATTACAAATTATCCACTTCGAGGGGGGAACCTCCTTTACATTACATAAATGAACAATTCTTGGATGATAGAAATGAAAAAACCTCATTTCTATATATAGGAGTCCAAAGGGTCACAATATAATCCTAGCTGACATAACAATAAAAATGTAAGGGCACAACGATAATAATAGTGTCCTTCTATTAGGAACAATAATAACAATATGGGTACTACATGGACACACAAATAACAACAAGGGGTTACACTAAGAATAATAATAGGGGGCTACACTAACAATAACAATAAAGGGATACACTAGTATTATAGGGACCTAGCATGCCCCTCTCCTTAAAAAAAGTGTTGTCCTCAACGTTTGAGTAGTTATGGATGCCTCTGTATAAAATTCACATCCTCCCATGTTGAATCTTCAGTGGGTAAGTTCTTCCACTTGATGAGATCATCTAAAATTTTTCGATTTCATAGCTTTAGAGTTCTTGTTTCCGTGATTTTTTTAGGTTCCAATATTATTTTTTCTTTTAAAGTTTTGGATATATTATTTGAACTGGGGTCTTGTCGCCTATAACCTTCTTTAAGCATGAAATGTGGAAAACTAGGTGCACTTTGGAAGATGGAGGAAGCTCCAATTTGTATGCCATAGTACCAATATTTTTCACTATCATGTAAGGACCGTAGTACTTTTGTGATAATTTATTATCCTTCTTACCTTGCTTGAGTGACATTTTTTTATGTTTCTAGTCGTAAAAATACCCAGTAGCATACATCAAAACTTCTTTCGCTACGATGTTGATATGGTTGTTGTTTCATTCGATTATGTGCCAATGTGAGATTATACTTTAAGAGTTGGAGAACTTGTTATTGATGCTTGATGTGATCTTCCACTGCTTGAACCTTATAATTTTCTCTTAAACATGATATGATGGACTATGGATGATATCCATAATGTGGCATAAATGGGGAAATTTTTGTTGCAGTATGGAAGGAAGTGTTATACTACCATTGAGCCAGAGGTAACCACTTCACCAATTATGTTTTCTAATCAGATACAAAGCAACAAAGGTATACTTCCAAACATATTTTCACTATATTATTTTGCCCATCAGATTGAGGGTGATAATATGAACTATCAGCTAGTTGAGTACCTAAATAAGAAAATAATTTCGTCCAAAAATTCTAGTCAAAATGGGACCTTTGTCACTTACAATAATATTCGGGTTTCCATGTAGCTTTTGAATTGCTTCCATAAATGCAATAGCAATTGTACTAGATTCAAATGGATGAGATAATGCACAAAATTGTGCATACTTCATAAGTCTATCAACTACCACAATGATGACACTCTTTCCTTTGGATTTGGGTAAACCTATAATAAAATCCATTGAACTCTCCTCCCAACATTGAATTGTATTGGATAAAGGTTGTAGCAGACCTAAATAAGGGTCTTAATTCATCAAAACATACTAACACAAATTATGACCCTCATGAGTTCTAAATTATGTTTTCAAAATGTCTTCAGTATTCATTGTAATTTGATGATATCCTGAACGAAGATCCAACTTGGTGAAGTAAATTTCTCCATGTAATTCATGCAATAATTCATCAATGATAGGAGCGGAAAATTTATCTTTAATAGTGAGCTTGTTGACCTCCCTATATTCCAGACACATGCACCATGATCCATCCTTCTTGTGCACCAATACTATTGGAGCAAAGAAATTTTTTTGACTAGGTTTAATTATATCGGCCTCTAGCATTTCTGTAATCATACGTTCAATTTTTCTCTTTTGGGCATAGTGATATGTGTAAGGCCCCATGTTTGGAGGAACACTTCCAGGAATCAAATGAATAGCATGATCATGATCATGAATAGGTGGGAGGCATTTGGGAGTCTCAGATACATTGGAGTGATTGTAAAATACTTTTTGGAGATCTAGAGAAATAGATGATTTCGATGTTTGAAAGTACAGTGAACATAATTATGGAATTACACCTCATTTTATTTCTTTAGAAGATTTTTCATGCCATTATAGATGATTATCTTTCCTAGTTTCACTCTCATACCCCTTAATTCAACTTCATTTCCTTCCTAGAAACACTTCAAGAAATGTTCTTGAAAATTAAAAATTATCAAATCGAAAGATTGTAACCATTGAACTCCTAGTACCACATCAACACCACCCATTGGAATGGAAAGCATTGGAATATTAAATACATATTTCCCCGTGGTTATCTTTATATTATGAAACTTTCCAGAGCAATTTATAGTGCCTCCATTTGCAACCATCACTTGACACTCTCGTGTTGGATACAGGAAGCAATTTAGCTCCTCATAAATCTTACAATGAATAAAATTATGGGTACTACCAAAAACAATCAACACTATTACCTTTTATTATTGATATGTCCTTCTATATTGAGAGTTTTAGGAGTGGTAATTCCTATCAATGCATTACAATATATGTTCATATTCATATCTTCTTTCTCTAAGGCCAGTTCCTAGTGTATATCCTCTTGTTTTGAAGTTTCTTGTTCCTTTTCTTCCTCCTCTTCAAAATCTATGTAAAATAATTTCTTCTCAACACACTTATGACCTTTACTATATTTGGTATCAAAACTGTAACAAATCCCTTTTTCTCTTTTTCTTCTAACTTTTTTGGTGTCAACCATGTAGGTTGTGGATGGCTAGGACTAGCAACACTTCCGTCTTTATAGTTTTGAGTGGTAGGCTTCCTTGTTACCATAATTTTTCTTTCAATTTTTCTTGCCAACTTGAATGCCTTCTCCAATGTATCAAGTTCCCAAAGCAAAAACTCATGTTGGAAGTTATCCTATAAATTCCCTATGAAGACATTAACCCTATGTTCCTCTAGAATACCTTTTACCCTTATATTCAATTTTTGGAAGTCCTCAATGTGATCCATTATTGAACCTTTTTGATTTAGATTTAGAAATTTGCTAAAGAACATGTTTCTCTTTGTATCCTCATAATATGTTGCTATTTCCTCCATTTAAATTGACCAAGTGACAAGTGGTTTATGAGAAAAAAGCCATCAATACCATAGAAAATTTTTTTTCGCTAAATATAAAGTTGCAATGCATACCTTTTTTGTTGGTTGCACATTATGGAGCTCAAAGTATTGCTCCATTTGTAGTATCCATGTTATAGGATCCTTTCCATTAAAATTCCTCATATCGATCTTTGGAATATGGAGGGTTTTTGATCCAATGTTATATTCTATGAAATCATGATTAACATTTAATTTTTTCTCATTATGAGTTTTCTCTACTACCTTTTCACCATTATGAATCTTTTCTTGTAGGAATTTTGTCAAACCTTCCTTCAAACCTTCATGCTCTGCTTCTATACCATAAATCTTAGTTTCCATGCAATACATATTATCTTCCATGTCTACTTTTAAATAATACATGTCACCTTTTATTTCATCTTTGGTTACTCTTTGTGAGAGAGAAATTTGATGCACTTGGTCCCATAATTCTCATATATCTTGATCCAATTCTTCCTCTTCATGCATCATAGTAGAGTTTTCTAAGGGATTAATTGGTGAAAGATTATTTTTTGGAGATATTTTAAAATACAATATATATATATATATATATATATATATATATATATATATATATATATATATATATATATATATATTCTTTAATATCAACTTGGAATCGCTTCAAACTATTTTTTCAAGAAAAAGGTATCCAAATTAAAAAAAAACAAATACACACATTTTTCTTGCTTTTTAAGAGGTCTACATTGAACCTGACTTATCTTTGTGATTTCAGACCTTCAAGATCTAAAATGCAATCCTGTAGTATCCCACTGATTCCTCTTTCTAATGCCACATGTTAGACCTAATTTGGATTCTTTGAGAAAAAGTTATGCCCAATCTCCCGCAATGACCTAATTATGGAGTAGTTCAGTAGAGTGAGCTTGTATGGCATGCCACATGTCACTTTTTTATCCTTTGACTCTAAAATCAATACATAAGAAACTAAATTATGATATATTTCATACAATAATTCAAATCCAATGCCTGAAACCAAAGTTATGATGGTTTTCCTTCGGTCATCTGTTTGGGATGAAATTATGGAGCCTGTAAAAACCCTAAATTCTCCAGATCATATCTCTAAAAACATTGCAAACCAAGGTCTGAAATGGGTTTTTCTTAAGCTTCTAAACCTTTGTACAAAAAACGTTATAGATAAAATTTCACGATGACCTATTTGCAGCAGAAAAACCCTAGAATCCAAAGCTATGATACCAAATTTTATGCAACCAAGTCAAAAAATAGAAGAAAATATAGATCAAGTACTATAAAAGTTATTCACTTCAAGGGGGAAACCTTCTTCAGATTACATAAATGAAAAATTATTGTATGATACAACTGAAAAAACCTTCTTTCTATATATAGGAGTCCAAAGGGTTGAAATACAGTCCTAGCTGGCATAACAATAACAATGTAAGTGATCTAAAAGGAGTGTATTAGCTCTGTTGTGCTAAGTGTCCTTTCAGTAATATAAACATGTACAATTTTCTTCATGTGATTGCTTAAGGAATGAGAGTTCTAACCATGAAAATTATATGAATTAGTGAACTTTAAGCATGTAATAAGCATTAAAAACACTGAACAACAGTGCATAATAGAGAAAAAAATTCACACATAAATTTTACACAGTAGGCATGATGAAGCAATTCACCCCTCCTGGGCTACATCTACTGGTCCAGCTCCAAATGGCATGTCCCTCTTTGTCATTATGCTAAAAATTGTAAATTAAATATTTTTATAGGCCTCTAATGGATATTTTCTCTGCACCAATGGCTCCATAATGCTCAAATTAGTTTAGATAGACTCTTATTTCACCAAAATTGGTCGAAAATTGACCTCCAAATGCATTTTCCCCAATAACAGCTAGAAAAGCTCCACTAAATGTGGAGAAAATCAGTTAAATTAAGCTAAATTTAATTAAATTCCCAAAAAATAGGGCTGCACTCCAAAATAGACAGACGGTCAAAAAATAGCATTAAATTTTAGACGCGGGGTGGTCACATACCAACCCTGCCGTAACCTCCGCAACTAACTGTTTGAACAAACCGCCGAAAGGTTTGGAATATGGAATGGAAATGTTCCGTAGCCCCCGACATTAACTGCCATACTCCCACATGTGAACACATTACACCTTTCCACCAGTGGTTACATTCAATGTTACCATCGCAACTTACAACTTAACCCCTGCCATGTGATCACAAATAAACCCGCTGGAGTTTTAGAGTTGTTGCCGTAGGATAACCGTTGCTGTAACATTAAATATTTCTACGACATGTGAACATATTTTTTTTACTGCATAGGTTATGGTTTTCGTTAGCCACTGTGTTATTGAACTTTGGATTAGCCATTAGGTTCCCACACTAGGACGTATGGAGGCGGGCTAGCCCTTCGAGGCTGGCCTCCCAAGCTCCCAACCTTAAAATCATAACACATTAAATGAATGTGGTAGACCAAAATTTTAAGATCTAAATGGTAGGTGAGATGGTCAGAAGTCTTCGCGGGGATGCTGGAGGTCGTGGGGTCGACCCCCCCCCCCCCCTCCCCCTTGACTCCATAAAAATTTGAATATAGGAATCTGAGGACACGTCGCGGATTGCGGTCTTGCCACGTGTCATTCATCCAATGACGCTTCAAAAACCATCCAACGACCACTAAACAACTCCATACCATAAGCATTCAATGGCCCAGATTGAGCCACATGTCACAATTCTGTTGGCTGAGTAAAAATGGAATATTCAAAGTATATACCTGTTGAATGTACCTGCATGCTGACTGGGCATCTAGTCACAAAATTTTGTTGTTTGCGAAAACAGACAGAACGTGATATATTTTTTTAGATTGCAACAAGATGATGAGCTTAGTGGAAAGAAGTCACCTTCACTAAGTGGGCCCGCAGGCTATTTTTAGCGCAAATTCTATTTTTAAACTATGTCTATTTTCAGACATGTCAATCATATTCTATGAGTTGCAGGATGTTCTTTATGGATGGTTGGTCAAGTTGGAAAAATAGATGGACTTTTATTTTTAGACATATTGGGCGGAATCTATTTTTAGATTGGAAGTCTAAAAATAGATATGTTGAATATTATTAGCTCTTAATAATATTTGGACTATAAACATTATCTTATTCTCTTGGAGCACTTCAGTTAAGTGCACAGATGTGGCACAGGAGCTGAAAGAAGGAATTACGCTATTCCTAAGGGTTAATTGGAGCTATTGCATGGATACTTCAGTTAGAACTCATGTGAGAGAGTTTGGTGGAGTTGATTGAGGAAGTTAATGGAGTTGTGTTTAGTTTAACTAAGGTAAACATAGTTCAGCTAGTTGTATCTAGTCTAACTGATTGATACACTAGTGAGAGTGGTGTGAATTAATTATTAATTAATTCACTAATTATAAACTCATTATTCAACTAAAGAATACATCATTTGAATTCAGTGCATGGATAGTTTCAGTGGAGATGAGTCAAGAGGTAGGTGAAAGAGCAGTGTGACTATCAGTTGTGACTATACTGTTGCATGATTTGCAACAACCAGTGATTGGAGATGCCGATGAGGATTGTGCAGTAAAAGCGAGGTGGTTAAAATTTATTTATGAGCCATTCTTCAGCATTGATTGCGCAATAGAGGCAGGCTATTAGGTGGCAGAGATTGGAGCATTTGTTTTGCTAGATCTAGCTTGATTATTGTGTAGCAATTGGAGATTGTACTGAGAGATTGTGAGGAGCTTTGTATGATGAATGTTACATTATCTCTATGACATAAAATATACATATAGTTGAAGGTTTTCATCTTTAAGTTTTCCCATAAAATACTGTGTTCATATGTGTGATTGTTTATGGTTTTAATGTGTGCATGCGATTGTTTTTTATTTCCGCAATTAATGATCAATGGTAGAAGAGATTCTGTATTGTGCATGAAGTTAAAATAGTGTGTGATCAGGAGAATCTCAGTGGATAACATATCAGTTATTCAAATTTCTACATGGTATCAGAGGGATATTGATCATTGGAGAAATTGCAAAACATTGAAGCGGTTGAGTTTTGAGCTGGCAGAATTCAAATTTCCAGTAGTGTTTTCTTGGTGTCGAAGTTGAGATGTATTTCAATGGATTGCAGTTGGAGTATGCCCTTGAGGGAAGCTTGAATTATATTTCATGGAAGGACAGGATGGAGGCAGTGCTGAATGACAATGGGTTGAAGTAGTTCATAGATGCAGAAATTCCAAAACCTGCTTCTAGCGATGCTGCCATACTTGACGCATGGAAAAAGAAGACAGCAAAGTGTTGAAGGATTCTCTTGGAAGGTGTGAAGGATCACATAGTGTCGAGCCTTCATGGTAAATCTTATCCATTCTTCATGTGGAAAGCTTTGACATATTTATTTCAGAGCAAGAGTGACCAGAGGAAGTTCGCACTCAAGGATAAACTCAGGAACATAAAAATGGAGAAAGGCGACAGTATGCCCAAGTACCTCACGAAGTTCATCCAATGTAGGGATGAGCTAGGAAGTGTGGGGGTTGTTATTGATGACGAGGAATTTGTGAGCTTGGCTCTCCTTCGGTTTCTGAAGAGTTGTCATGCCTATCAGGACTCTGTCAATGGTCGGGAGAAATTTCCAGGATGGGATCAACTTTGGTCGGATCTTGTGCAAGAGGAGATAAGGTGAAGTACCAGGGACAAATCTTCATCAAAGAACTCAGATGAGGAAAATTTCACTTTGGCTGCCAAAGCAAGGAAGGGGAAGAGAAAGAAGAATGCTTCTCAACCTGGTGCGAAAGGCAAGAAGCAGGACATGTCCAAGGTGAAGTGCTTTCACTGTCACCAACACGGAAATTACGCCACTAATTGTCCACAGAAGAAGAAAAATAAGCAGGCTACTAGATCTGCAGCTGGAGAGGCCTAAACCTTGCAATTAGAGTTGGATTTTTCACTGATCGCATGCTTGCTCTCAGGTGTGATGGGTTCAGTGTGGTTTCTTGACAGTGGTGTGTCTTTTCATATGAATGGAGACAAAGATTTGTTTACTGATCTGGATGAGAAAGATCTTGGAGTGCACATCGAGATGGGTGATGATGGTAGATATAGTGCGACCAGTATCGGTACCATTTCCTTTGAGAGGGAGTCTGGTAAACCCTTCATATTAAAGGAAGTGATGCATGTTATAGGATTGAAGAAGAATCTTATCTCTGTGGCGATGTTATAAGACAAGGGATATGATGTTGTCTTTAGCAAGGGAAAGGCCTTCCTGTGCAGTAAGGCAACTGGTGAAACCCGGAGGATAGGGGTTCAAGTTAAGAACCTTTATCAATTGCAGGTAGATGGCAGCGCAGAAATGGTAGGCAAGGCAGAAGGAGTGGTGAGTCGTGATGATGGCAATCTATGGCATAGGAGATTGGGCCACCTTCACCATGGAGCTTTGAAAAGTTTGTAGCAGATTTCTACCGGGCTTCCCAAAGGTACACTTGTGTATTCATAACAGTGCAAGGGATGTACTTTGGGAAATTTTTTGAAAGCCACCTTTCACAAGAAGGATAGTCATGCCACGATGATCCTTGAGAGAATTCACACAGACATGTGTGGACCTTTCTCAGTAGCTTCAACAACAAAGCACAGGTACTATGTGATATTTGTTGATGATTTTTCTCGTAAGTGATGGATCTTCTTCATGCAGAAGAAGAGTGAGACATACTCAAAGTTCTGTGAGTTCAAGGCATTGGTTGAGAAATAATCGGGGAAGTAGGTGAAGGCTCTTGGGAGCGATAATGGTGGTGAATTCATCTCTAGCGATTTCAAGGAATTCTGTAGCACATAATGAATTCGAAGAGAGCTCATAGTACCTCATAACTCACAGTAGAATGGGGTTGCAGAGTGAAAGAACAGAATGATCGTGGGTGCTGAAATGTTGCATGATCAAGGCCTTCCCATACACTTGTGGGTTAAGGTATGCAATACTATGGTTTATGTGCAAAACCGTTTTCCTCACAGGATACATGGCATGAGTACACCCGAGGCGACGTTTTCTGGTAAGAATCCTGATATTTCCCATTTTACGATTTTTGGTTCACCTGTTTACATTCATGTGACAAAGGATGCTAGGAAGAAGCTGGAGCCAACTGCAGAGGTTGGGATATTTGTGGGGTACACTGATACACCCCACAACTATTGTGTGTATTTTCCAGACAGTCGCAAGATTGTTGTGCGACGCGATATCAGATTTCATGAGGAGAAAGCCATGAAGTGTTCACTTGAGAGGGAGACACACTTGCATGCAGATGAGGAGCTATTAGTTCCTAAGGATGAGTCTCTGTCTATGGATCAGCCACAAGAGGAGGTTCATGGAGTGGAAGAGACCACTCATGCAGTGCCAACCATCAGACAGTGGAAGCGCACTACAGAAGATAAGCAACTGGCTCAAGATGCAGAGAGGATTGTAGGAGCACCTACATCATAACATAGATAGAGACAGTCACCTAACCAGTATACTGGATACATGGCTCTTATGAGAAAATGTATCATTACAGAGCCATCCTCTTTCAAGGAAGCTATGGAGGATCCTACATGGGTAGATGCCATGGTGGAAGAGTATGATTTGATTATCAGAAATAGTGCATGGGAGATTGTCCCAAGGCTGGAAGGGAAATCAGTGGTGGGTTTGAGATGGATCTAAAAAATGAAGCAAGCAGTTGATGGGAGTGTGGAGAAGTACAAGGCAATATTTTTTACTTGAGGCTTCTCACAGATTGAGGGGATTGATTATGATGAAACCTTTGCACCTGTCGCAAGGTATTCTTCCATATGGAAGATTATTTCTCTCTCAGTGCAAATGGGGTGGCACATTCATCAGATGGATGTGAAGACTGCGTTCCTCAATGGGGTGATTGAAGAGGAGGTGTACATAGAGCAGCCCGAAGGTTTGGAGATCTTCAGCAGCGAGTCACATGTGTGCAGGCTCAAGAGAGTGCTATATGGGTTGAAACAAGCACCTCGTGCTTGGTACACATGGATAGACAGTTATTTCACCAGACTTGGATTCTCCAAGAGTGAGGCAGATCCAAACCTATACCAGATTGTGGTGGAGGGTAAGTTGCTGATCATTGTTCTTTATGTATATTATTTGATTTTGACAGGTGATGAACTGTTGATACACCCATGAAAGGCTGATCTTGCAAAGGAGTTTTAGATGAAGGACTTGGACCTTCTTTATTATTTCCTGGGATTTGAAATTTGGCAGCGCAGTGATGGATTGTTTATTTCTCAAGGAAAGTATGCCCGCGAGATACTCGAGAAGTTCAAAATGCATGGCTGCAAGCCTGTTGATACTCCTCTTCTTGGTGGATGGAGGAAGGAGGATGCTACTTCAGCAGAGATAGTGGATGCCACTGTTTATCGACAGTTGGTGGGGTTGCTTATTGTTGAGGAGGTAAATCCCCTCTGCGGACAGAGGCCATCCCTACTAGCCCAGCAGGGGTCTAGCAAAAATCATCAAATGTTACAGCGCAAGTTCCTAGTTACGAATAAAAGACCAAAGATGGAGGCCTACCTGGAGTCCAGTGCTATGATTCGTAGAAGAGATGGCGTTCCCGTTCCTCAACTTCGGCAGATTACGATCCCCACGATCTCCGTGAATGGACACCTGCACATGCAAGAAACAACATGAATACAAGCATAAAATCTAGAATACGCAACTATATATCAGTCAGAAAGGATATAACTCATTATTAACATAAGCGAAAAACAGAGTGGAACCATAACCGGTAGTCATTCATTAATAAACAATCGAAAGAGAGTACAACCAATGTTCTGACGCCGCGGTCTCCTTCGGAAGGGTCCCCAGTCATTCACGTCTCGCAAAGCTCGCCAGGGAAAGGGAAAACCTCTCTAGAGTCTCTCGACGATAGTCTCCTTACTTGAGTCGGCCTTAAAGGAAGAAAGAGGGCTCTTACAGCACAAAGGCTCTTGGGAATTTGGAGATTCAAAGCTTAGGCACTTCAAGACTAGCTTGCAATGGAATTGAGCAGGCTTTTATAGATGGGGAAAGAGGGAGTTGGGATCCCTATTATTGTGGGATTGGCCCTATCAACAAGGAAGGTTCCATGGGAGGTGGCAAACCACTTCCCTTCCATAGAACTCCCGCAGCCAAACCTCCCAACTCAAGATAGGCAATGGTTTCTGAGTTTGTTGAAACACAACTTCCTCCATATTTATTTAAAAAACACTCCTTAAATTGGGTGGCGCGATTGCTGCTCTATGACAGAGCGCCAAGTGGCGCGACCTCTTTGCAGGATTTTCCTCATTGGCGCGAGTACTTAACTGCTCGCCCGCGCCAATGCAAAAAGGGATGTTTTTCATGATTTTTGCAAGGAGATGTCTTTTAGTGAAATTGAAGCTCATGTTTAGAGTGGTAATGCATTGATGATGATTTCTACAAGGCTTGTATCGATGACACAAAGTCGACAAAATGGGTCCTCCACGGTGCGGATGTACTGTAGGGATCATGACAAACATCAGGTAAATGCATGCCCCCTAAAGTATGATGCCCGAGAGGGAGAGGGGTGAAATGCTTTACGAGAACATGTTCAACTGAAGGCCCGCCGTCGGAAAACCTGCGCAGAAAGATACAACTGATATCTCAAGTACATGATCTATATGCAAGATGGGCACAAACCTATCCGAAACGCAGCATAATTATAATCCGGATTCAGGCATGGGCGTTGACAAGATCCGGGGCCGAGGATAAAATAACAGACTGCATGGTCGTTACCATCCAAATCCAAGGAGTCATGTACATAATGTATTAACAATCCACACTGTGTACCGGATTACACGTACACAACTAGTATTGCGCTCCATCTCGACCCAACGAAGTACAAGTTCAAGCATGTGAATATGTGAGCTGAAGTCGAACATGCAAGAACATCGTCTGATTACCAGCCAATGATGAAAGCTGTTAACAGACGCGAGAGGAACCACCAATAATGACAATGGCCCTCAAGTTACTACAGGTACAATCTACGGCGTGCGAATAAATGAGTTGACGTCGAACACCCGCAGAATCACTCGATCGGAGGCCAATGATGTAAACCTCTCGTCGAATGCGACGAACCTACCATTGAGGCATGCAGGCTCCAAGGTACCATAAGGAGTCTCTAGACCAACTTCCTGGATAATGAGTTGATGTCGACAGGAAGTGACCTTGATCGAAGGTGGGCCATAATGTTTCCCACATCATCGACACGAGACAGAGGAACATGATGTTTTTTTTGTGAATCAGGATCGTATGAGAATCAGAGGAAGGTTGATATTTGCAGAGGCCAACTTCTCTTGAACATATAAACGGCACGACAGTGGACTTGGCAGTATTTGACGTCAACTGATCAGAGGTCATGGTGACGAGGCAATGAGTAGATGAGAGGTCAAAAGGGATTATCCAAACCCACGGAGGCAAAGTGAAGAAACGAGATGAGATGTCCCCAACCCGACACGAATGCAGACAAGTGCCATGTTCAAGAGCGACATACTGCCGATGACAACGACGATGGTTCCATTTTTCCCCCACCATTTCGGTGAGTACCTCTTTATTTTTACACAAGCTTGAAGAGGATACCATATGCTTGTCATATAAGTCCGCCCTTTGGGCGAATCCATCCTAGTACATTTAACGAGCCCTAGGAAGGAGGAACTCGAATAACGTCATCACGACTGAATCCAATGTCATCAGTATTTAACGAGTCTGACAAAGGGAGAACTCGACGTATTTTCATGTTTAGAGAGTTTGAAAAGGCAGTAGAAAAGAAAACTCCACAGGTCCCTTTTCGTAAATAGTTCCCCAGATCCGAAAAGGTAGAAAACAATATCCGGGAAAACCTCCTAGTCGCGATAGGCTAGGTTATTCCTTTTTCGTAATCGATCCAGCCCAGCCCGAAAAAGGGTTAAACTTATACTGGGTGAATGTCGATTCGTGTCCATTTTAACGAGATCGAAACGATAAGGGCCTCGGCAATATTTTCATGTTTAGAGAGTCAGAAAAGAGCTAAAAGTTGACTCCTCCTGGAGGAACGAGTGGTATAACGGGTAGCTATGGGTTCCGGTAATGGTGGAACTTCTCAGAACAAGTAAATGTTAAGAGGCTGGCTAACAAGACCACTCATCGCAGCAGTTCCTCATGAATGGGTAAAACAACCATGTGAAGGCATATGATCGGCCAAGCAGATAGTGACGATGGAGTGGGAAAACCAAGGCTCATATGGCAGAAACAGGCTGATAAAATGGCAATCACAAGAGGTAAAGGGAAAGGTTTCATTTTTACACAAGCTTGAAATCAGGAAACTCTGCTTGAAGTTGGTTTCATTTTTACACAAGCTTGAAACAAAGATAAACTATGCTTGACACCAGTTTCATTTTTACACAAGCTCGAAACGGAAACAAACTATGCTTGAAAAATTAAAGCATGCCCCCAGCATGGTGACTCAATTCGGGGTACATGCTCCCCAAGCTTCAATCCATATGAAAGGCAGATGGAGTGAAGGTTCAAGTTACGAGATCAAGAGAAATACTCGACTGGGATTTTACGAGAACTTATCAAAGACTCGAATTGAACAGGAACATTTTTCATTATTTTAACGAGGTTGACACTGTTAGCCCCCCTATAAATTTTTTTACAAGCAAATAGGGGGCTAAATTATTTTTGAGTCTTCAAGGAATGCATTTCCTCTGAAAACACAGTCTCCTTGAAGCATCCATGTGCCTTTTATCCTTTGATCAAATCCCCTCTGCTGATTTCCCTTATAAAGCCTCTCTGTCATGTGAAGAAATGCCCAAAGGCCCCCTTTGAATTCCTTCTTATTTTTCCTCACTTAGCTTCTATCCTCTTCCCCCTGTCTTCCCCCTTCTTTCCCCATTTACCCCTCAAATCCTCCCAAAATCCCCTTTAATTTCTTCCCCTACCCTTTGTTTTCCCTTCTTCCCCCTTTATTTCTCTATCGTTCCCCTTCCCTAGCCCTAAAATCCATTAAAATGGGCTAAAAACCCACTTTCCAACCTTATTAAAAGGCCTAGCCCCTTTCCCGTAACTCCCCTCAAACCACTTCCCCACATGTGCCCAGGCGCCAGGACCAAGTGCTTAAGTCCCTGGCGCTTATCGCAATTGGAAGGTTGGGCGGGTGCAAACCCCTGTGTAACATTGAAAATCCCCGATGCGATTGGGTTATAACGTTAAGTCCCCGATCTGTTCGGCACCGTCGATCTATCACCAGATCAACGGTTGAGCGCTAATCGCAAGCTCCCTCCCAATCGCAATCACAACCCCCATGGGTGCCTCCCCGATTGAGATCCCCCGATTGCATCTTGACCATCCGTTCTACCTGCGATCTGACGGTCCTCCACCAATCGCAGAACTCCTCCAATCGCGTTCCCCGCCGTTGATTCCTCCCACAGATCAACGGTTCAGCATTAATCGCTAGTTCTTCCACCGTCCCCGGATTTCTCTCCCCGCCATTGATCTGTCCCATGATCTAACGGTCATCGCTCAATCGCGTTGCCCTGCCCGATCGCAATCGCAAGCCTCCTCGCTGTCTCCCGATTGCATCCTGACCGTCCATTCTTCCCACAGATCAACGGCCTGGCACTAATCGCATCCCCTTTCCTCCGTCTCCCGATTCAATCCCAGCCGTTCATTCCTCCCCGTGATCCGACGGTCAGCGCTCAATTGCTGGTCCCCTCCGATCACAATCGCAAGTCCTTCTGTCTCCCTCTCGATTCAATCCTGTTCGTCCGTTCCTCCCCTAGATCGACGGCCATCGCTTAATCGCTCTATCTCTCCCAATCGCAATCGGAACTTTTTGAATGTGCGTTGTGATTGCCGATCGCTCCGACCTCCGATTGCAATGGCGCGATTGGATCATGACCGTCCATTTCCTCCCAGATCTGACGGCTCAAATATGATCGCCCTCCGCCTCCGCTGGGTCCACCCTCCATGGCTTCCGCTCCATTGTTTTCATGTTTTCCTTTGTATTACGCCCAAGTGTTCGAACTTTGGGCCTTTACAGTTTAATCATTTCTCCACTGCTCTGTGCTCTTTCCATCGTTTCACCGCTCTTCCGCCACCACTCCTCCGCCTCCACAACATTTCTCCGCCGCCACTGCCCGGGTTTTAAACAGAGTTATTTCAGTGTGCAGATAGTATAGAGAGGCCGATTCAGCGACCAGAAAAGAAGCAGAGACCGGATTTGAGGAGGATTCGAGCCTGTAATTCAAGATTAACGTGTTAATCCTACGGTCAAAGGCTTAAGGCACTGTTTGAAGACCAATGAGCGCACCAGTAAGCCATTACTGCGCTACCTAATAGCAGGACATTTTCCTCCTGAGGTACACCTTCCCACAGCGCCTCCATATCTCCTCGAGCCCTGAAAAGATTAATTGCGCTGTCCGAAATCCATTTAGGACAGTCAGGCAACAGTTATGAGGTATGGAGAGCCTCGCAGATCTTTCACCCAGTTCATTTATTCAGAAGGCTAGCAGAGAGCTCCAAGCACCAGAAAGGATCCCAAAGAAATATCAGAGGTCGATTTCGACCTGACAGAGATCTCCGAACCAGATTACAGAGTACCTACATCGCTGCAGAAATCCATTAAGCAGTATGGGCGTGAACACTTCCGCCTTACTGTCTTAATGAGTCTCATTTATTTGTTTATCTACTTCTGTGTCTTCCTCTTCTCCTATAAAAATCCCTGAGAACGAATTGTAAAGGTTGTTGTTGTTCAGTTGCTGGTAGTTTGTTGTTAGAGGGATTCATTCGACTGTTAGAACAGTCTTGGGAGGGAGTAGCAGAGTAGTTTTTTGTAATAGGCTGGGAGGAGAAGTTGGGATTGTATTAGCCATTGAGCCATATTGTACATGACTGGTTTTGCATCAATTAATCAAAGCAAATTTCACAACATCCTGGTCTATTACTATTGGTGATGTTTTTCTTTACTCTGTTTATTACATTTCCATATTGTTTCATGTTCTTCCGGTAGGCATCAGAATAATGGTATAGGATTCACCCTTTGTTAGGTGCCCTATGCTGTCTGCTCTCCCTACCTTTATGTTTTCTGCTAGATGTGCTATCTGAGAGTTGTTTTCAGTTGATTTAACCAGCACAGTGGATGTTATTGCCTGCTGGCTGATGTATGAATTGGCTTGTCATATACATGTTCTCAGGATGTAAGTCAAGTTTGGGAGCACCAGATGGGTGTTAGCCTGGCCCGATCAGGATCCTGTACCGCCACTAAGATCCCTTTCATTTATCTTATCTGTTTCCCTTGAGTTTTTCAAAGCAACCTGGAGTTAAATGACCTCTGGTCTGATCTATAAGCATCCCCATTGTCTCTTTGAGAGCTGCCTTTGACTATGTCCAAGAAGGTCTGGAGTTAAATGACCTCTGACCTGATCTATAGACAGAAATATGGTTGTTCTCCTTCTTTCACTTTCCTTCCTTAATGTTCCACCCCACTCTCTAATCTAAAGATCCTTTAGTGCATATGACTTGCCCTTTGGAAGCCTTGTCTAGTGGATGCAAGTAATTTCCCTTTCATGACTCCATAGCCCAATGGTTGGCACTGTCTCGGCCTATCCTCTTTGCTGAAACAACCTGCTGTTTTGTTCCTTTCCTCCCACTGCTTTCTCAGTCCATGATCTCGTGACCAACCCAGCAACCCTTCAACCAAATTATTTAAAACCCCCCTTGGTGCTTCATACCTAGCCTAACATCTCATCTTGAGCCTCAAAGATATATCATTCTTTTCTCTATTGTAGAGATCCCTCTCTGGGTCCAGGAGGGCTAGATCCTAGGGCCCCAAAGTGGTTTGATGTTGTCTCATCTTTTGGTATTGCCAAATCTGCCAAAACATGGGAACCCCAACATAATGGCGACTCCACTAGGGAGCAGATCGGTTAGCTTTGATTTGGCAAACCACTGTGGTGGACAGTAAGTTGTGAATCATCCACCTGGCGACTCCACAATTCCTGAGTGATTAAAAGACTCTGCTGGTAATCAGCTGGCCATTGATTATTTGTGGTTTCACATAAGACTCCATTGGGAGACCATGTCGCAGTACAACATCACCCATGCCGAAGACCAAGTCACTTCGCTAGAGGAAGACCCTGAATAGTTTGAAGAAATGTTTCCAATTCTCCTGGCAGGGTGTCGCGATACAATTTCCAGTGACTTGGCAAAATTGAGGGTAGAGGACCTTCCAGGGGCTGTTATCCTCAGCTCTGAATATGGACCCGTGCTCAGGAAGATTTTCTTGGAGCTAGTGGTTGAAAGGTGCGAAGCCGAGCTTGAGTTTTTGAACTCACAGGAGATATCATACGAGTTCAGAGACCCGAGCGCCTTTTTGGAAAGTCTCCCACCCCCTAAAAGAGAATAAATTTCGCTGCTCTTCGAAATACAAGAAGAAGAAGATCCGATTTTCATAAGCCACACTGAAGATGCAATGAAAAGTGCAATAAGCGATGCTGCCCAGGATACAAACAGCCTACCAATCATGGCAGGCAAGAAAGAAGAAAGCATACATCAAATGTTCATGGATCCTGTGGTAGAATACATGGAGGCCCTGATTTGCTCAAATACTCCAGCGTTGATCCTTAGCAAGGGCTACATTCATCAGAAATGGTCACTGCTGATGGTGACCACAGTTTTGAAGAACCACATGCAGAGCACCCCGTGGTTATCTCTGACAGGCAGCCAGTGCTCATATCCTTTTTCACTACTACTTGACTGGCTGTATTGGCTTTATCATATCACCTAGAACATCAAAAATTTCCAGTTAGATTAGGGTAGGTAGGAAAAGCTCAATAAAGCTCAGCCTATGAGCAAGTAGGTTAGTTGTTTCATTTTCTGTCCTAGAATGTAGAGAAGAAACCTGGTAGACAGTCTAATCCTAGCAGGTAGCAGTGTAGCTAGAGAAACATATGAGACCAACAGTCTAATCTGGTCTCATGGAGCAATAAGGGTAGAAGTAGAATAGGTTTTTTTTTTCCTGTTTGTAAAGATTAATGATGTAAAGGGTCTGCAAGTCCAAAAGCACCCAAGAAGAAAATATGTTAGGACTATAGTGTGGGTAGGTAGTTGTTTGGGAGAATTGTTTCTGCTGATATGTTGTCTTCATAGTTTGTGGCAGCTGATCAAGGAAAGAAAAGGATGGTTCAAGCAGCAGGCATTTGGCCTACACCAAGAGATCATCTTCTGGTTTCTTGGCTCCTTCAAGAAGAAGCCATCCCCATGTGGAGCCACTGTTAGCCCCCCTATAAATTTTTTGACAAGCAAATAGAGGGCTAAATTATTTTTGAGTCTTCAAGGAATGCATTTCCTCTGAAAACAAAGTCTCCTTGAAGCCTCCATGTGCCTTTTATCCTTTGATCAAATCCCCTCTGCTGATTTATCTTATAAAGCCTCTCTATCATGTGAAGAAATGCCCAAAGGCCCCCTTTGAATTCCTTCTTATTTTTCCTCACTTAGCTTCTATCCTCTTCCCCCTGTCTTCCCCCTTATTTCCCCATTTACCCCTCAAATCCTCCCAAAATCCCCTTTAATTTCTTCCCCTACCCTTTGTTTTCCCTTCTTCCCCCTTTATTTCTCTATCGTTACCCTTCCCCAGCCCTAAAATCCATTAAAATGGGCTAAAAAACCCTCTTCCGGCCTTATTATAGGGCTTAGCCCCTTACTGCAAATCCCTTAACCACTTCCCCACATGTGCCCAGGCGCCAGGACCAAGTGCTTAAGTCCCCGGCGCTTATCGCAATCGGAAGGTCGGGCGGGTGCAAACCCCTGTGTAACATTGAAAATCCCCGATGTGATTGGGTTATAACGTTAAGTCCCCAATCTGTTCGGCATCGTCGATCTATCACCAGATCAATGGCTGAGCGCTAATCGCAAGCTCCCTCCCAATCACAATCGCAACTCCCATGGGTGCCGCCTCGATTGAGATCCCCCGATTGCATCTTGACCATCCGTTCTACCCGCGATCCGACGGTCCTCCACCAATCGCAGAACTCCTCCGATAGCGTTCCCCACCGTTGATTCCTCCCACAGATCAACGGTCCAGCATTAATCGCTAGTTCTTCCACCGTCCCCCGATTGCTCTCCCCACCGTTGATCTGTCCCGCGATCTAACGGTCATCGCTCAGTCGCGTTGCCCCGCCCGATCGCAATCGCAAGCCTCCCCAGCTGTCTCCCGATTGCATCATGACCGTCCATTCTTCCAACAGATCAACGGCCTGGCGCTAATCGCATCCCCTTTCCTCCGTCTCCCGATTCAATCCCAGCTGTACATTCCTCCCCGCGATCCGATGGCCAGCGCTCAATCGCTGGTCCCCTCCGATCGCAATCGCAAGTCCTTCCGTCTCCCTCCCGATTCAATCCTGTCCGTCCGTTCGTCCCCCAAATCGACGGCCATCGCTTAATCGCTCTATCTCTCCCAATCGCAATCAGAACTTTTTGAATGTGCGTTGCGATTGTCGATCACTCCGACCTCCGACGGTAACAAGCATTGATCCTGGTCGTCCGTGCTTCCCGTATCCGACGACTCAAATCTGATCGCCTTCCGCTCCGCCGGGGTCCCACCTCCATGGCTTCCGCCCATTGTTTTCTGCATGTTTTCTCAGATACGCCTTGCGTTGTTCGAATCTTCGGGCCTTTATAGTCGAATCCATTTCTCCACCGCTTTCCGTGCTCTTTCCATCGTTTCTCCGCTCTTCCGCCACCACTCCTCCGCCTCCACACATTTCTCTTAAAACAAGGATTCGGGTTTCAAACCGCAGCGAGAGCTTCTGATAACAATCGCAGAGGCCCGCCGGCCAAAGAAAGCAAGAGACCGGATTTGAGGAGGATTCGAGCCTGTAATTGAAGATTAACGTGTTAATCCTGCGGTCAAAGGCTTAAGGCACTGTTTGAAGACCAATGAGTGCACCAGTAAGCCATTACTGCACTACCTAATAGTAGGACATTTTCGTCCTGAGGTACACCTTCCCATAGCGCCTCCATATCTCCTCGAGCCCTGAAAAGATTAATTGTGCTGTCCGAAATCGATTTAGGACAGTCAGGCAGCAGTTATGAGGTATGGAGAGCCTCGCAGATCTTTCACCCAGCTCATTTATTCAGAAGGCTAGCACAGAGCTCCAAGCACCAGAAAGGATCCCAAAGAAATATCAGAGGTCGATTTTGACCTGACAGAGATCTTCGAACCAGATTACAGAGTACCTACAGTGCTGCAGAAATCCATTAAGCAGTATGGGCATGAACACTTCCGCCTTACTGTCTTAATGAGTCTCATTTATTTGTTTATCTACTTCTGTGTCTTCCTCTTCTCCTATAAAAATCCCTGAGAATGAATTGTAAAGGTTGTTGTTGTTCAATTGCTGGTCGATTGCTGTTAGAGGGATTCATTCGACTGTTAGAACAATCTTGGGAGGGAGTAGTAGAGTAGTTGTATGTAATAGGCTGGGAGGAGAAGTTGGGACTGTATTAGCCATTAAGCCATATTGTACATGACTGGTTTTGCATCAATTAATCAAAGCACATTTCACAGGATCCTGGTCTATTACTATTGGTGATGTTTTTCTTTACTCTATTTATTACATTTCCATATTGTTTCATGTTCTTCCGGTAGGCATCAGAATAATGGTATAGGATTCACCCTTTGTTAGGTGCCCTATGCTGTCTGCTCTCCCTACCTTTATGTTTTCTGCTAGATGTGTTATCTGAGAGTTGTTTTCAGTTGATTTAACCAGCACAGTGGATGTTATTGCCTGCTGGCTGATGTATGAATTGGTTGAAGCTGTTCTTAGATGTTCTTGAGGGGTTTAAAGCTGGAAAGTTTGGGAGCACTGGGGATAAGTGTTAGCCCTGTCCACTAGGATCCTTGCACGACCAGCTTACCTTTCTAAGGTCCCTTCGTTTTTCTTATCTTTGTTTTCCCTTGGAGTTGCTAAAGTAGACCTGGAGTTAAATGACCTCTGGTCTAATCTATAAGCATCCCCATTGTCTCTTTGAGAGCTGCCTTTGGCTATGTCCAAGCAGGTCTGGAGTTAAATGACCTCTGACCTGATCTATAGACAGAAATCTGGTTGTTCTCCTTCTTTCACTTTCCTTCCTTAATGTTCCACCCCACTCTCTAATCTAAAGATCCTTTAGTGTAGATGAGTTGCCCTTTGGAAGCCTTGGCTAGTGGATGCAAGTAATTTCCCTTTCATGACTCCATAGCCTAATGGTTGGCACTGTCTTGGCCTATCCTCTTTGCTGAAACAACCTGCTGTTTTGTTCCTTTCCTCCCACTGCTTTCTCAGTCCATGATCTCATGACCAACCCAGCAACCCTTAAACCAAATTATTTAAAACCCCCCTTGGTGCTTCATACCTAGCCTAACATCTCATCTTGAGCCTCAAAGATATATCATTCTTTTCTCTATTGGAGAGATCCCTCTCCGGGTCCAGGAGGGCTAGATCCTAGGGCCCCAAAGTGGTTTGATGTTGTCTCATCTTTTGGTATTGCAAAATCTGCCAAAACATGGGAACCCCAACAGACACACTTAAAAGAACTATCCTCAAATAACTTGTTTCATTGTTTTTAGGAGCTTGACACAAGTGGAGGAACTCTGCTCTGAGAACATGGTTTCATTTTTAAACGAGCTTGACACAGGGAGGAAACTATGCTCAACAACCTTGTTTCATTTTTTAAGGAGCTTGGCATAAGACAAGGAACTCTGCTCCGACAAGCTTGTTTCATTTTTTAAGGAGCTTGACACAAGACAAGGAACTATTCTCCGACAACCTTTTTTCATTTTTTAAGGAGCTTGAGACAAGGCAAGGAACTCTGCTCCGACCGACCTTATCATAATTAACAAGAAGTTTTCGCTTCCAAGAGTTCCACTCCCGATGGAAGGAAAACATCCTGGAAGTCAGGACCCAATGCCCCCAGCACCTGATGCACAACGGCATCATCACTGAGCACATGCATGGGGTAAGTAGCCACATAGTTGACCTGCGGTGGGGCAGATACAATGGGTGGATAAAAACCAGGAAGGGATGATGGTGGGCCAGCTGCCATATCAGGACCAAAGAACGAAAGTTGATCGATGGTCACAATTCGTCCTTCATGTGGAAAACAAACCACATGAAAAAGGGAGGAGACAAGCGCTCCCATGGCATAGGTGTAATCACGCCCCAAGATTAGATTGAAATCCAAAGGGCCTGGAACAACCATCACGTCCATATGGACGGTTTTACCTCCCAAAGTAACAGGTAACCTTGGAAGGATCCCTAACGGTTGACTCATTCTTCTGTTAAATGCCAACATATTCTGCGTAACAGGCACAAGCGGCGGCGAACCGAAAGCCTACCAGGTAGTTGAAGACAGGGTACTAACAGATGCGCCTTTGTCTATAATGGTGCTGGGTATGACCAGACCAAAAGCCTATACTGTGATCTCAAAAGGGACATAAGACGGAAGGCAGAATCCTGCAAATCGACTCCAATCAAAGGAGGGGACCAAACTACTCAGAGGGGCTACCATCGAACCGAGATGGTCTTCCCCTGATGTTACGGAAGAAGAAGGAGCATCCTCCACGACCGCCATCTCGAAGGTGGGAGGGGTATCCTCCGGGACCTCCATCACGGGAGGTGGAGGAGCAGCTTCTTGAGGTATAGGGACATGAGAATCTCTCTCCAAGTTCGAATAATCTGAAGAAACAAGAAGAACCTGAGGGATGTGAGATCCACTCTCCACGGAAAAGACCTGGTGCACCATAGAAGGGACCAGCTCAACCGATCCCACGACCAATGATTGGTCGGGAATGGATTCCTGAATCTGAATTTCCGGGGGAGCGAGATCGACCAAGGATGACTCTTGACCAATCGTGGCATTAGCTGGTGAAAGACTCAAAGAAAGCTGTTTGTAACCAGCCGGAAGGCATGGTGTAGAAACAAATGAGTTGTCCAAAACTCGCTTGGCTTCATCCATGTACGGACAAAGGTGAATGGCATGGTGCCCTTCACACAACTTACAAGGATTGGTAATCCTACCCTGCTTCTTAGGAGCCTTACCAGCAGCAGCTGAAGACGTGCCCCTAACCTGACTCCCGGAAGCCAAAGGCAATGGCGAGCGACCGTTGGACCATACTTTGAGTACCTTGGGAATTCCAGGGCATTCTCGAAGAAGATGGTCTCCCGTGCACAACATGCAAGGGAACTTGACTTTCCGTGGAGGGTTGGAAGGTTTACCAAGAGGAGGTGTTTCAACAACAGCAGCTGCAGCCTTAGCCTCTCTCTTATCAGACTTCTTCTTCTTTGTCTTCTTCTTCTTCTTCTTAGCCACCTGGTTACTCGAATCCAGACTTTCACCAGGCGAAGTAGAAGAGGAGGATGCAGAAACAGGCGAAGAAGGGGAGAGGTCCACCTTGGAATCAGCATGATGTTGTTTAGGTGGAGGAACTGATTGACGAGTAGCCGAGACATTCGGGACCACAGAGGTTGAGAACAACCAAATAGGCAACCCAACAGTTAACCCAGGAAGGGACAACGTTGCCATATAAGGAGCACCAACATTTCCAAAAGGAGGAAAAGGACCAGGATTCCCATCGGAGGGGATTCCTTGGTTGGTGAACTCCAGAAAAGTTGCCATTAGAAACGATCTTCAGAACAACACCCTAAGGAAACTAACTTTAACCAGGAATA
Source organism: Pinus albicaulis (assembly GCA_034641835.2). NCBI lineage: Eukaryota > Viridiplantae > Streptophyta > Pinopsida > Pinales > Pinaceae > Pinus > Pinus albicaulis. The sequence continues at coordinate 439,092,023 of CM076576.1, read as the reverse complement.
TTTCGTGGGTAGTTAATTTTTAAAACATTGAAACAAAACTCTACCGTTTCATATTTTAAGAGTCGAGAAACAGGAAAAAGGTGACTCTATCACTTTCAGATTGGAAACAAGCGTGAAAGGACAAGCGCTTGATGATCCTTTTCAAATTTAAAGATTCAGAAAAGATCAAAATGACTGCTCAGGAATGCTAGGCAAAGGGTGTACCAAATAACCGTGAACTGCAATATACACCTTGCTTTCAAAATGAAAGAGAAATCAACCAAGGACTTAATGTACATGCAAGCAATCTCCCCGAATGTTGTGTCCGGTGTATCACGGGTATAGGGCGGCAGACTCAGCTTCCTATGGATAAAGGATAGAAACCTAGTGGGGTCTCCCTTTATATACGCGACGGTACGGGGAGCACAAGTCCGTACTAGCGCTATCTAAAGCCAAGAGGCGAACGACAGCTACTAGGTTTAAAGACGCCGGAACACGTCTCTAGCCTAGACCTCTAAATGTGTTTCGTTAGATTTCAATGCTTCCTTAGGTAAATTGAGTAAATTTTATGGTTGATCTTCAATTATGTTTCGGTTTCAAGGCCCTACCGTATGTCATATGACAATCTCCTGTATGCAGCTACATGAGAAAAGAAAACTTTTCAATTCGATGAATGCTATCTAGTTAAGGGAAGAGCTTCAAACAATGATGCAACAAACAACAAAACTGAAAACGAAAATTTTCCAAACTAGATGACTTTCACTATCCAAAAGTATTCTAAAACATTCAACGAAGCGAATTATGCAATGTAATCTATGCAAAATTCTTTTTCCAAAAACTATGCAATTGTAATCTATGCACAATTTCCTTTTTCTTTTCAAATAATAAGAATGCACTCAATGCATTTTTCGATGAAATGAGAATCTACTTAATGCATGCCTTTAACGAAAGAGAATGCACTCAAAGTAATTTTTAGTTTTCAATCACTAAACAATGTGATCTAAGTCCGATGATGAATCTCAAAAACACTTTTCGATGCAATGTGATCTAATGCATTTAAACGAAAAGAAAACAATGAGACGAAAACTAAAAGAATGCAAATCTTCTTAATGAAGGATGAAAGCAAAAGGGATGCAAACAAACAATAAGAATGCAATCGTTGTTTCAAAATATGTTGTGACAAAATCCCTCAAAAGTTGACAAGACATATGCGGTCAAACACAAAAAGGACTTCCAAAGCAAGAGATCAAAACAAGGCATTCATTCCCTTTTACATCAAACAATCATAGAAAGAAGACATTCCAAATAATGAGCAATGTAATCTATGCTCATACAGAGGAAAGACCCGAAGGGAAAGACACACTGGTGAAGGATTAATGGAAAAAATCTCAATTTTCATACACCCTGAAATTGGCATGACTTGTCCATTGACAACTAGCGCCAATTGGCACCAATTGGCGCAACTTGATCACTGACAACTAGCGCCAATTGCTAATTGGCGCGGGTTGCTAACTGACAACAAGCCCCAACGCCTGAAAATGAAAAAACAAAGAATTTCTCCCAACCAAGACCAGACTTCCCACTTCAAGCTGAATCTAAAACAAACCTAGAAGCAAAGTACTGACCAAAAGAAACTTCCGAACAAGGGTAGCCCTACCACCTACAGGAAATGGCACGACTGTCTGGCTATAATCCGCGCCAGACAGGGGATGGCGCGAGTGATGAACTGGCAACCAGCGCCAATTGGCACGACTGTCAGGCTAGAAACCGCGCCAATCAAGACAACCATTAAAAGCTGAAAATCCGGAAAAGTAGAGGTCAGATTTGATCCTCTGGGGCTTAACCAAAAGCCAAAACACAAAAAGAGCCAGCCCAAAAGGCTAACCAAGCAAGGAAAACCTCGAAACAATCAAAATGAGGGAATCAAAAGGAGACAATGAAAACTAGACGATCCCCAGTGGAGTCACCAAATTGTTGAGGAGGTAAATCCCCTCTGCGGATAGAGGCGATCCCTACTAGCCTAGCAGGGGTCTAGCAACAATCATCAAATGTTACAGTGCAAGTTCCTAGTTACGAATAAAAGACCAAAGATGGAGGCCTACCTGGAGTCCAGTGCTATGATTCGTAGAAGAGATGGCGTTCCCATTCCTTAGCTTCGGCAGATCACGATCCCCACGATCTCCGTGAATGGACACCTGCACATGCAAGAAACAACACGAATACAAGCATAAAATCCAGAATACGCAACTATATATCAGTCAGAAAGGATATAAATCATTATTAACATAAGTGAAAACAGAGTGGAACCATAACCCTAATCATTCACTAAATAACAATCGAAAGAGAGTACAACCAATGTTCTGACGCCGCGGTCTCCTTCGGATGGGTCTCCAGTCATTCACGTCTCGCAAAGCTCGCCAGGGAAAGGGCAAACCTCTCTAGAGTCTCTCAACGATAGTCTCCTTACTTGAGTCGGCCTTAAGGGAAGAAAGAGGGCTCTTACAGCACAAAGGCTCTTGGGAATATGGAGATTCAAAGCTTAGGCCCTTCAAGACTAGCTTGCAATGGAATTGAGCAAGATTTTATAGATGGGGAAGGAGGGAGTTGGGATCCCTATTATTGTGGAATTGGCCCTATCAACAGGGAAGGTTCCATGGGAGGTGGAAAACCACTTCCCTTCCATGGAACTCCCGCAGCCAAACCTCCCAACTCAAGATAGGCAATGGTTTTTGAGTTTGTTGAAACACAACTTCTGCCATATTTATTTAAAAAACACTCCTTAAATTGGCTGGTGCGACTGCTGCTCTGGGACAGAGCGCCAGTTGGCGCGGCCTATTTGCAGGATTTTCCCCATTGGCGCGAGTGATGAACTGTCTTCCCGCGCCAATGCAAAAGGAGATGTTTTCATGATTTTTTGCAAGGATATTTCTTTAGGGAAATTGAAGCTCATGTTTAGAGGAATGCATTGATGATGATTTCAAGGCATGAAAATGTTCACATGTCACAAAATGGGTCCTCCATTTTGCGGGACGGGGAATGGTAGGGACGGTGACAAATTACTATGTAACACTTATGTATCTGGTCAATAAATGACCCGACATATGCTATGCTATTAACCAGCTTTCACGAGCTATGGTTAAGCCTACGAAGCTCTTTTGGAAGGCAGGAAAGCATGTATTGAGATATCTCAGAGGCACATCGGGATATGGATTATGGTATAAAAAATCGGATGAGGTGAAGCTATGTGGCTTCATGGATGCAGATTGTGCAGGAAGCCCAACGGACAGAAAGAGCACATCTGGAGGGATTTTTAGTATCAGGTCGACAGCAGTTTCTTGGTAAAGTAGGAAGTAGAGATCCATGGCACTTAGTTCAACAGAGGCCGAGTATATGGCGGCAAGTTTGGCTGCATGCGAGGCTATATGGATGAGGAAGATCCTGGTCGGGTTGTTCGGTTCACACTTAGATCCTACTATGATTTATTGTGATAATCAGAGTTGAATTAAAATCTCTGTTAATCCAGTATTTCATGATATATCTAAACACATTTACATCTGGTATCATCATATCAGAGATTGTGTGCAACATAAGATCATGTTACTTTCATACATTCTCACGGAGGATTAGGATGATGATATCTTGACGAAGGTGCTCACCAGGAGCAAATTCGAATACCATAGAGGCATGATAGGGGTGGCAGATAATCCTTATCTTTTTGAGAGGGAGTGTTGAGATTGCAACAAGATGATGAGCTTAGTGGAAAGAAGTCGCCTTCACTAAGTGGGCCCGCAGGCTATTTTTGGCCAAAGTCTATTTTTAGACTATGTCTATTTTTAGACATGTCGATCATATTATATGAGTTGTAGGATGCTATTTATGGATGGTTGGTCAAGTTAGAAAAATATATGGACTTCTATTTTTAGACATATTGGGCAGAATCTATTTTTAGATTGCCAGTATAAAAATAGATATGTCGAATATTATTAGCTCTTAATAATATTTGGATTATAAACATTATCTTATTCTCTTGGAGCACTTAAGTTAAGTGCACAGATGTGGCACTGGAGCTGACAGAAGTAATTACGCTATTCCTAAGGGTTAAGTGGAGCTATTGCATGGATACTTTAGTTAGAAGTCATGTGAGAGAGTTTGGTGGAGTTGATTGCGGAAGTTAATGGAGTTGTGCTCAATTTAACTAAGCTAAACATAGTTGAGCTAGTTGTATCTAGTATAGCTGATTGATACACTAGTGAGAGTGGTGTGAATTAATTATTCATTAATTCACTAATTATAAACTCATTAATCAACTAAAGAATAAATCAGTTAACTTCAGTGCATGGTCAGTTTCAATGGAGACCAGTGAAGAGGTAGGTGAAAGAGCAGTGTGACTATCAGTTGTGACTATACTGTTGCATGATTTGCAACAACCAGTGATTGGAGATGCCAATGAGAATTGCGCATTACAAGCCAGGTGGTTAAAATTTATTTATGAGCCATTCTTCAGCATTTATTGCGTAGTAGAGGCAGGCTATCAGGTGGTAGAGATTGGAGCATGTGTTTTGCTAGATCTAGCTTGATTAGTGTGTAGAAATTAGAGATTGTACTGAGAGCTTGTGAGGAGCTTTTTTTGATGATTTTTGCATGATCTATATGACATATAATATACATATAGTTGGGGGTTTTTAGCAATAATCTTTCCCATAAAATACTGTGTTCATATGTGTGATTGTTTATGGTTTTAATGTGCACATGCGATTGTTTTTTATTTCCGCAATTAATGATCAATGGTAGACGAGATTATGTATTGTGCATGAAGTTAAAATAGTGTGTGATCAGGAGAATATCGGTGGATAACATATCAGTTATTCAAATTTCTATAATCTTCCTCATACAAAATTTGTTTTTCAAATCATTCATGGCGCCAGAATCGCAACGACGAGACCTTTCCAGTTAGTCAGGTTTGGACTTGTTTCAAGAACTTTCATTTTTGAGTATAAGACATGATCTTCGAATCACACCTCCCCGTTGGGAAGATTTTGGACCCAAAAAGACTTTAATCACCTATTCATAAGATGAGGGAATAGCTTCCTCACCTTTTCCACTTCCATCCATGTTGCCTTACATGGTTTGCTGCCCTTGAGCCCAATCCGAAGATAACCGACACTTCCCCTTTTATAAGTGTGTGTCCTCCTGTCAAGGATGGCATCCTCCTTGAGTTTGTCCAAAAATTATTGTGAGAACTCTTCTATTGATGGCAGCTGAATTTCACTCCCTTGATCATCAATCAAATGAGGCTCATACAAACATATATTCTCCACATTGACAATGGAATACATTTTCTTATATGAAGGGAAGTTAGGTTGAAATGCATTATCACCAACTTGTTTAATAATCTTGAATGGACCATAATGATTAGGCTTGAGCTTTTCACCTTCTCCTTGCATCATTTCTTTGCTTATGTGCAACCATACTTCATCTCCTTCTTGGAACTTGTGATCAACTCTATGTTTTTCATGCCTCTCCTTGTACTTGCTTTGACTCTTCTCAAGTTGTTCTTGAACTTATTGATGAATAATCTGAATTTTCTCAATGAAATTTTTAGCCTTTTCAATATCACTATGCCCATAAATTGCAACATCCTTCTCATAGATGAATTCTAATAGAGTTTTCACCAAATACCCAAAGCAAACTTCAAAAGGTGAAGTATTTGTAGAAGAGTGCTTGGCCTGGTTGTAAGCGTGTTGAATGTAATGTAGTTGTCCATCCCACAACTTGGGATGTTTGCTGCAATATCCTTTAAATAGATGCACAATGGTCCTGTTCACCACCTCGGTTCAGCCATTATTTTTTAGACGAAAAGCAGTACTCTTTTTCAACTTTGTGTCCATAATCTTCCAAATATTGGACCAAAAATTCCCAACAAACATAGAATCCCTGTCACTAACAATAGAAGTTGGAAAACCAAAATTAACCCATGCATGTTGAAAATAAAGTTTAGTAGTTTGTTCAACAGTAATTTTTTTCTTACATGGCATAAGTATACACATATTACTGAATCTATCCACAACTACATAAAGATAATCATGTTGTTTTCTTGACATAGGTAGACCTCCAACAAAGTCCATGGAGACACTCTCCCATGGCCTTGATGGTACCGGTAGTGGCATGTACAACCCAAGCTTCCTATTGCTAGGCTTTCTTCTTGCACACATATAACATCCTCTTATCAAACATGACACACTATATAACATCTGAGGCCAATAACAATACCTCTGTAGATGTACCATTGTTTTTCTTACCCCAAAGTGACCAACAATAAGAGATGAATGAGCCTCTCTCATGAACTGAGTCTCTATCCTTGTGGTATACACAGCTTGCCCAAATGAAACAGCAAATTTTTATGCAAGTGATAATCATTTTCCTCACCTTGATTTCCTTCACTCAAACTAGCATACACATCTTTAAAATCAGCGTCAGATGCATGCTGTTCTATGTAACTCTCATGTACAATAGAATCATTTTTAAGAAAAGTAGAAGCACTTATAATTGGCCTTGAAATCATATCAGCAACTTTATTGAAAACACATTTCTTGTACCTTATAACCAAGTGAAACTGTTGAAGAAATCCCATCCACCAGAAATTTCATGAGTGCTGCAATTTTGTTTGTGACTGCAAGTACTGTAGCGGTTGGTGATCGATATGAATAATCATCTCTTTACCCATCAAGTAGTGTTTCCACTTATTGACGCTTTGTACCAACGCATACAACTCTTTGTCATATGCTAGATAATTAATTACAACACCATTGAATGTTTCAAAATGAAAGGTGATAGGCTTACCATGCTGCAAAAGTACTGCGCCCATGGCGTAATCACTAGCATCGATCTGTATCTCGAATGGCTGTCTCAAATTCGGTAATGCAAGGACTCGAGCTGAACTGATCTTGTATTTTAAAGCTTCAAAATCTTGTTGTTGTTTTCCTCCCAATTAGAAGTCTTTCTTCATACTTGTCATTGCATGCATAGGAGCTGCTATGGTAGAAAATTTAGCAATAAAATTTCTCCAATATTGAGTTGCGCCTAAGAAAATTCTTACCTTGCTTACTGATTTGGGAGTGAGCCAATTCACAATAGCTTCCACTTTAGAAGGATCAATACTCAATGCGCCTCCTCCTACAATGTGTCCCAAATAAACCAGAGAAGTATTTTCAAATTCACACTTAGACATCTTAAGAAATAATTGTTCTTTATTCAAAACATCAAGTACCCTCTTTACGTGCATGACATGTTCTTCTCTTTTTTTGCTAAAAATGAGTATATCATCTAAATACACAATCAAAAAGTCATCAAGAAAAGGATGCAAAACATTATCCATCACATGCATGAAAGTTGTTGGTGCATTACACAAACCAAACATCACAACCAACCACTCAAGGAGTCCTTGTTTGGTTTTGAATGCAGTCTTCCATATGTCACTTTTTGCAATTCTTACTTGATGATATCCACTTCCTAAATCTAACTTAGTGAAAAAAAATTCTTCTTTCAGTTGATCTAACAAATCATCTATCCTTGGGAGTGGGTATCGATTCTTTATCATTATCTTGTTCAAATCTCTGAAGTCGACACACATGCACCAAGTCCCATATTTCTTTGGAATTAGGACTACAGGTGAACCACATGGCGAAGTGCTTGGACTTATGAGTCCCTTTTCCAATAAGTCCTTTATTTTCCTCTTTATTTAAATAGTATCCATTATCGGCATGTGATACATGCCCATGTTTGGAAGGGGACAATCTTGTTGAAACCTAATCTCATGTTGAATCTCCCTTTTGGGAGGAAATCCTATTGGCTCCTGAAACATCTCATGATGTGCATCAAATACATCATATAAATCTGATTTCAACATAGGATCACAATCTTCAAATGAATCATGATTAAAATCAACTTTAGGCTTAATCATTAGAAGAACAAAATTCTTACTTGAATTCACCAACCTTTTTACTTGTCCAGCATTTACCATTGCAATATTTGTCTTCTTGCGATGTGCTCTAACAATGTACTCCTTGCCATATTTGAATAAATGGTATTTGTTCTCATGGCGATGGAAGATAGCTTTCCTGTCATACAAGTAAGGACTACCCAACACAAAACCTGTAATATCAAGCGGAACCACATCTAATTCAACTATGTCAACAAAATGTGCAGTTATTGCAAAGTGCAATATGCACTTCTTTGAAACCTATAAATTTTCATCGTTAAAAATCCACCCATGTGGATATGGTTTTGGATGTGGAATGGTCTCAATATTAAGTTTATTGACCAAGTTTTTAGAGATTAAATTCGCTTGTGAACCACTGTCAAACAGTGTATATATCTTGGTATGTTTGGATATGACCCTCACATAAAACAATTCAATTCTCTCTTCTTCATTTGGAGCTTCTATGTGACAGTTTGAAGTAGTAGTATTGGGTTTTGTTTCAATTCTTTCCCCTTCATGTTCTTCAATACCATGGCTATAATTTTAGTTTCATCACTTGAATCCTCTCCTAAGTCATGTTGAGTTGTAGCTACAGTTTTTTGCTTCCCTTTGTTATTGTTAAATTTGGGTCTCTTTTCAGGGTGTAGTTTCCAACAATTTTTCTCTTCATGGCCTTCTCTTGAACAATTTTTACAAACCAATTTCTCTCCCTTTTTCTTGACAGATGCAATATTTTTTCCTTTTCCTTTTGATTTATTCTCTTTGTTTTTCCCCTTAATAGGTTTGTTTCTACCCTCTTCAAAAGTATTTTTCCCTCTACCTCATAGATGTGTGGCTTGGACACATACCTCATATATACTTGTGTGATTAAACATGAGGATAGTATGTCTAAGGTAGCTATGTAATCCCCCTATGTACTTGAGAAAAGTATCTAGAATCTGAAAATCTACCCCTAATAAGAGAGATCTTCTCCTAAATTCTTTGGTGTAGTCTTGTACATTTTGTCCTTTCAATTGTCTAAAATTTTTCTAGTTCATTATGGCTTTCTGCATGTGAATTAATGGATAAAACTGTTGTTTTATTGAAATAATGAAATTATTCCATGATAGAATAATTTTACCATGCCTTTTGATCTCCTCCTTTGTCTTGGCTTCCCACCAAACAAGAGCTACACCTTCCATCCTCAATGAAGCTAGTTGGATTTTGGTGTCATCATCATGAAGGTTTTGAATTCTCAAATAAACCTCCAATTTCCTAATCCAATTATCAAGATTTTTTGCATTGACTTCACCATTAAACATTGGCTATTCAACCTTAACATCAAGTTTTAGAAAAGAACTTTTACCAATGTTCTTTGACTTGTGTGACTGGTGTACTGAAGATGAAGTGGAGGATGATGATGATGAGGGCGAGGATGGTGACTTTCCACTGCCTCCATTTCCTCCATTTTCCTTCTTTTATTTTTCTACATCATTGTGACCTCCTAATGATCCATAACCTTCCTTATGATGTTTGGATCCTTCTCCTTCTAGTCTTTCATTCTTTTCTTGATAAAGGACTCTCACCATTTCATTCATGTCAAGGAATGATTTCCTGAACACTCTTTCTTCCTCTTTGGGATCCATCTCTTCATGGGTTTCTTCTTCTCCTAGAGGCATGCTTGATGCTACTTCTCCTTCTCTTGGAGGTGAACTAGGTGGTGGAGAATATGGAAATATTTCCCTCCTTTTCTGTGGCTCACTTTGAGAACCTCTTGCTTCCACCAATTTTCCTTCTCCTCTCTTAAGCTTGAGCCTAGTAAGCATGAAAACCCTTGCAAATAGTTAACAAATACTTCCACATAAAAACACCAGAAATAAAACTCTATCTCTGATACCTACTTGATCTGAAAGGAGTGTATTAGTTCTGTTGTGCTAAGTGTCCTTTCAGTAATATAAATTAGTCTAGATAGACCCTTGTTTCACCAAAATTGGTCAAAAATTGACCTCCCAATGCATTTTCCCCAATAACAGCTAGAAAAGCTCCACTAAATGTGGAGATAGTCAGTTAACTTATGTAAATTTAATAAAATTCCTTAAAAATAGGGGCACTCTCCAAAATAGACAGATGGTTTAAAAGTAACATTAAAATTTAGAGGTGGGGTGGTCAAATACCAACCCCGCCGTAACCTCCGCAACTAACTGTTTGAACAAACCACTTAAAGGTTTGGAATCTGCAATGGCAATGTTACACAACCCCCAGCATTGACTTCCATACTCCTGCATGTGAACACCTTACAAATTTTTGCCGGTGGTCACAGTAAATGTTTCTGTCGGAACTTACAACTTAACCCCCGCCATGTGATCATAAATAAACCCAGTGGAGTTCTCGAGCCGTTGCCGCTGGATAACCATTTCTGTAACATTAAATATTTCCACAACATGTCAACATATTTTTTTTATAGTCGAGGTTACAGTTTTCGTTAGCCGCTGGGTTATTGAACTGTGGATTAGTCGTTGGGTTTTCGCGCTAGGGTGTATGGAGTGGGGATGGCCTCCGAAGGCCCCAACCATAAAAACATAACACGTTAAATGAATGTGGTAGACCATAAGGATGAGATCCGAACAGCAGGTGAGATGGTCAGAAGTCTTTGTTTGCAGGCTAGAGGTCGGAGGGTCGACCACCCCCCCACCCCGACTCCATAAAATCTTTAATACGGAAATCTCAAGACACGTGGCAGCCTGTGGGCTTGCCACATGTTTCTCATCCATCAACACTTCAAAAAGCATCCAACGACACTTCAAAAACCATCCAACGGCCAATAAAAAACTATGTACCATAAGCATTCAACGACCCATATTGAGCCATGTTTCACGATTCTGTTGGTTGAGTAAAAATGGAATATTCGAAGTATATACCTGCTTAACGTACTTGCATGCTTACTAGGCATCTAGTCACAAAATGTTTTTGTTTGGGAAAAAATACAAAATGTGATATCTTCCTCATACGACATCAATTTTTCGAACCATTCACAGTGACAAAATCACAACGACAAGACCTTTCTGATCACTCAGTTTTGAACCTATTTTGAGCACTTTCATTTTTTAGTATAAGACATGATCTCCCGATCAGTAAGGGAAGAACAATAAAAATATTGGGCTTCTATGGGGAAAAATCATAACATTATAAGGACTACATGGGCACAACAATAAAAATATGGGGCTACACTAATAATAACAATAAGGGGATACACTAGTATTATAGGGACCTAGCATGGACTTCTTGGGAAGGGCGTGAATTCTAGTACTAATTTTGAGGGTGGAGGTGTGAGCCTCTATATTCCCATGTCGACTATTGTAGGAATCGTATCCTTTTATTTTTCATTTGGGGAAAATGTGAATATGTATATATGTGTATTTTATTGTGAATATTGTATCGAGTTGGGTTTATAAAGCTCCATGGATAGTATGATTATTTTTTGGTTGAAGCAAATTCACATGAGTGTGTATGTGGTTTCTATTATAAATATCATAATGAGATATGTTATAAAGCTCCAGTAAACACTATAATTTTCATGTCTCAGTAGTGGTCATTGTAAATACTATAACAAGTTGGGTTATAAAGCTCCATCGATAGTATGTTTTGTTTTTAGCGATTTGTTTGTCATAGGTGTCATAAAACACATAGGACAATGTTCCCCCAAGGGGAGGGGTTTGTAACAACCCCTAGTTGATTTTCCATATAAAAAATACAATACTAAGGTCATGGGACATGTATTCAAAGCTTAATTTTGGCAAAAACATCCCAGTGGGTGTTCATTTTGGTTTATAACGGCTATGGAATTGGCCAAGGAACTCAAAAAGGAAAAGAGGCATTAATTGATATTTATTTATGAAAAAAGGGATAATAGGAGAAAGGGGAGATGAAAGGTCACATATGTGCATGAGATGTAAATTGACGGAAAATGAAATGAAAATGAGTAAAATAGAGACCTCAATGATAAAAAGGCTTATGAGGATTAGTTCAAATATTTTGGTGCTTAGGATTTTGTCAATTTAGTATTTGGTACTCTCATTCTATTCTCTCTCTCGCATTCTTGTAGACTTGGAGAAATATTGCAGCGTTTTTGGAGCATTCTTTGAGCACTCTAGTTTTCATTGCGTTTGCAGCAAGAAAGAAAATGGAAATCATGAAAGCAGAATGGGATAGCGGGATCAACAAGAACAATAGGACTTATTTTTAGGTAACAAGTTACATGTATGATTTCCTTTCTAGTTTCGACATGCATGGTATATGTCTATGGTTTCTTGGTTATGTGTTGTCATTGGCATGGAGGTTTTTCTCAATTGTTAGCGGTTTTAGACTTGCCTTACTATTTTACAGATAACTATGGTGTTGTGGGTTGTTCCACTTATTATTTTCTAGTTATTTCTAAGGTTCCTTATGGATTTGGGTTGAGTTAATAGTTCCTGGAGCCATTGGTTGGAATAAATGATCTATAAGCCTTGGAACAAATTGGGTTGAGTTAATAGTCCTTGAGCCTGGGTTGGGACAAATCCTCTGAATCCCTTGGTGGGTGGAGTTACTAGTCCCTAGATTCAAGTTCCACATGTTGGCAATATGATGCAGAGTGTTGTCCTTGATGGCAACCCACTGAATGAAGATGAAGACATGCGACTGTTGACATGTGTTCTCTTTGATGGCAATTCACCTGATGAAGTTATTCTTGACTTGATGGACTTGGTAAATGATGTTTGTTAGCAATATGATGTTGAGTGTTGTCCTTGAAAGGCAACCCACTTGATGAAGATAATGGCAACTTACTTGATGAAGTTGTGCTTGATAGAATATGTCTTGATGAACCTGTTTAAAGATGTAAATCTGATGTATCTACAGAGAGTACAGAAGGCAATGAAGAAAGGAATTCAATATGTGCTAGATCTATGATGAAAAGAGTATGTCTCAAGGCATACGCGGATTTGTCTAAGGGAAGTCACGTATGCACGCGGGAAAGAACGTTCCAAGTCGCGTATGGGAAAAAGCGCTCATAAAGTGCAAAACCAGGGGTAACCACCATGGTATTGACCCATTGTATTGGGTAATGATTCGTCTAAATGACCCCGTCTAGGAATACCATCAGAAGTAATGTAGTTTTGGGCTCATGGTATTGTTTTGGCTCATGTTATTGAAAAAGGGGCTCATGTTATTGAAAAAGGGAGAACCTATATAAAGAGAAGAAATTCATTGTGCAAATCAAGAGTGTGGGAGTGTGATGTCTGAGCTTGAATGAATACTTCTCTGTGAAGTATATCTGTATGGAAAGGGTAAAGGTTTGATGATAGATCTGAATCTATGATGCATCTATGAAGAAATGATGAAGCGGGATATCTAGATCTGAAATGTATGTATTTTCTAGGATACGATTATGTGGAAGGCTTAGATGCGAAATGGTATAAATGAATATACGTACGATAAAAGGGTAAAATCTAAAGCTGAATATACGATACAAAAGGAAATATGCGCTCTATTGTCTAGCAATGTCTATACGCTAGTTCGCCGAAGAGGAAGCGCGTATATACGCGGCTTCGCTGAAGAGAAAGCGCGTATGCGCAATGAAATTGGATCTGTAATATGTACAGAAGTATACGCTGGTTTATGTGAACGGAAGCGCGTATATACGTGACATCAGTGAAAGGAAAGCGCGTATGCAAACTAGGGTTTGCTGAAGTCTGTGGTAAGAAAAGTCTGATCTGTTCTGCTGGTTTACAGATATCTGTCAGTGAGTTATATGTATCAGTTTCATGTTTGACTGTGCTTAAAAGTATGGAGTGGGTCCAGTCTGAAAATATGATGAAACGTGACCTACAAGTTGTGCTCTTTTGAATTTGTTGGATCTAGTGTGAAAATTGATGAAACATGGTCTTTAGAGTCTTGAGGGTTGTAGTGGTTGTAGCCTTCGGTCGGGGTCTTAGCTCCCTTCCGGGTGAGGTTGGTAAACGAGATCGGGGGTCGTAACTCCTTGGGGTGAGAGACGTGAATCGAGGGGTCGTAGCTCCCTTCTAGGAGAGGCTGGTAAACGCGTCAGGGGGTTGGAGCTCCCTTCCAGGAGAGGCTGGTAAACGAGCGCAGGTGGGTGCCTGCGTGCTAGTAGGAGTCTGCACCAGCACATATGTTGTAAGATGTTTTCTCTATAATAAAATATTGAAGGCTGAGCAACTGCAGCGGTGGTTTTCTCCCAACTTGGGTTTCCACCTAAAAATCCTGGTGTTCATGTGTGATGCTTTGTGTGATGGTTTATCCTGTTCTTACTGCACATTTCTTGTGTTTACGAACATCTAATGAATGAATGATGGAATGATATAAGTGAAGAACTAATGCCAAATTAGATCTCTGTGTATACGCGAGTTTTATGAAGGATATCCGCGTGTATACGCTAGTTGGCTTCAGCAAAGTAGCGTATGGGTTTTAGAGCATGAAAAAGTAAAAATATTTAGTTTTCCCTAAATACTGATTCACCCCCCCCCTCTCAGTATTTTTCCCAACAATTGGTATCAGAGCCTGTCCTTCTGCAGAAGCTTGATCGCTTGAAGGAGATCCGTCGCTATGGGAAGAAAGCAAAAGAAGAAGGCTATTGAAATGGAGATAGCTCAGAAAACATGTGCAGCAGAAAATGAAGAAGATAAATCAGGTATTGACAGTTTTTCTTGTGATTCACTTTCTGGTGTATGCAATATTGAAGATAGTGCATAAAGTGGGGTGTGGACACAGGGAAAGCTATCAAGATCAAAGTTGAAGAACAACAAAAGGAAATTGATAAGAAAGAATCTATCAACAAAGAAATGATCTCTCAAATGGAAAAACAAATAGAAATGTTGACTGGACAGGTGGACAAGTATCAAAGGTTTCATACTTATGCATCCAATCGAATTAAAGAACTAGAAGCAGAAATCAAAAATCTAAATGAAGATCTCAAATAATCACGCAAGAAGAATGAAGGACTTGAAGCTGCAGTCATCTCTCTACAAGCAGATCTAGAAGCATCAAGTAAGAAAAATAAGGAACCTCTACAATCATTTGAAAAGGAAGGCCTTGAAGAAGAAATCATCTCTCTCAAAGAAAATCTGGAAAAATCAAATAAGAAGAATGAAGAGCTGCAACAAACATGTGAAGAAAACTAAAATTGGTTGAAAGAAGAGATTCTAAATTTGAAGGATCAAGTAGAAGATGGAAGGAAAGAAGAAAGCATGACAAAGCAATGTCGAGCCTTGGAGTTGAGGTAAACATTCTAAAGGGTAAATTAGAAGAAAAAGATAAACTCTTGAGGTTTCAAGATAGAACTAAGATTCTGGACAATATTCTTAGTAGTCAAAGGTCTCCCTCTATTAAATTTGGTCTTGGTTTTCATGAAACTGTTAAAGGAGAATCTAGTTCACAAGGAAGTGCTAAAGATTCAAAGGATATCAATGCAAAACTTGAAGTGTTGAAAGAAACAAAATGACAACCAACAATGAAGAAATCGCAAAGGAAATCATTCAATAATGTTGAATGTTTCAAATGTCATAATTATGGCATGTTGCAGCAAATTGCAGAAGCAGAACATTTGAACTCAATCAAACAGTTCATGAAGAATTACTACCCAGTTTCTTAGGGATATTGTTTTTCATGTAACAAGTATGGACATAAAGCAACTGATTGTAAAAGGAGGAAGATTAGAAATACTCATTATGATTCTTATGCTTATTTCTCTGGACACATGAGATGTTATTCTTGTAACAAGTATGGACATGTCGAAAAATAATGGAGGTTGAACAGATATGAGAAATTGGAAAACTTCCAGCACACAAATAGAAAGTTCAAACAAATCTAGAAAAAGATGGAGGACCGATCAGAAACGTAGGGAATTTTGACCCTACTGCGATCATCCGCTTCTGAAGCCTTACTTCACTGATTGACTGCAGGAATGATGTGGGATACATTATGAGATTTAGTAATGTATCGTCACAGGGAGAGCAATGTATGATGTCTCTCATGATTGATTTGATTATTCTGGTTATATGTATTTCTGACAAAGCATCTGATATGAAGAAGACAGGTACAGGAAGTACAAGTTCAGGGGGAGATGAAGGAATGTGAAAAAATTCTATGTTGTTGCACAAGTTAAGAAGGAGCACTGGTTTAGGGGGAGCAGCAGGTTGAATACTAATGATTGCATTGTTGGCAATATGACTGCTTATTCTTTGGTTTTTGTGATACTCATGCTCAAATGATGATGACCTGGTACATGGTTTATTATGATGAGATTTTGAGCCCTGGTTGCTGATAAGTATCTTTTGTGCTCACACATGGATGAGTTGGATATCGTTTGATTCAGAAATAAGAATAGATCATGCAGGGTTTTGTTACTATGGTTAAGATCTTTTCCCTACATATGTTACTTCATGATATTGGACCACATGGATGATTGCTTGACACATATTTGAAGATGTTGTTCTGGTATGATAATCTCTCTTGAAAAGATTGTACTGATGCTGCAAAGAATCTGAAGGCTTGGTTATTAATGTGCTTATGCTACAACGGTTGGATGACGCTTGAAGACACAATTACACTGTTCTATCTATCTGTAATCCAGGGAAGCAGTCAAATATCCCAGAAAGAAGATGAACACTGTATTTTTCTCATAGAGGATCAGATTTGGTTAAAATATAGAAGATGGTATTGGATACGCGGGTTTCCTGAAACACAGTCGCGTATATACGCGAGTTCATGCACAGAAAACCGCGTATGTCTGATTGCTGACAAATTTCTGCTTAGGGTAAGCTTTCTTCAGCACAGCTGCAGTGCTGCTTGGTATCTTTGATACTGTTTGGTATCTCTGGTGGTGTTCTAGCTCTTATAATACTGTTTCAATCTCTGATGTTTTAAAGATGCCTTAATGATTGGTTAAAAATGTTCAGGATGCACAAACTAATGGGGAGCCTTAGTCATATGAAAAATTTGCTTGGATGCACAGTTTCAGGGGGAGCATTAGCTTTGCTGAGTATAATGTATTGTTGGCACTATAATGGTTCTGAAATATGTTCTCTTTCTTGAGACTTTCTGGTGTTGGTTATGAAAAGTCATATTTGTCTCTTGATGAAAAGGTCATGTTAAGACCCATGATGTAAAATTGTAATTTTCAGTCATGTAAGGACTTGTCAAAATTTGTAACCCCACTTGGTTGGGTAGCTGAGTCAAAATTTTGTAAACCCACTTGGTTGGGTAGCTGAGTTGAAATGTGTAAACTCACTTGGTTGGGTACTCGAGTCTTATATGTAAATCTACTTGTTTGGATATTTGATGTAAGTATGAGTCTTTGGTGATAGGACGTTCATAGAGTCATGTACTTAATTGAAAAACATGTTTGAAGATTCAGCATGAACTCAGGGGGAGCTTGGCCACTTTAGTATATATCAGATCTACATAACGCTTCTTCCACATGCAGAGAAAAGGTGGAGAGTATGTTGGTTTTGATCCACCCTTTTCCCTTGATGTCAAAGGGGGAGAGTGACATGGTGTTTGAATGAAGAAAAAGAATGGTGTCAAAAATGGGGAATGTGACATGATGTCATTGTATTCTTAATGTACCTATCTGTTGTGGTAATCAAACACCATCGTGGTTGCCATCAAGTCCAAAGGGGGAGATTGTTGGCAATATGATGCAGAGTGTTGTCCTTGATGGCAACCCACTGAATGAAGATGAAGACATGAGATTGTTGACTTGTGTTATCCTTGATGGCAATCCACCCGATGAAGTTATTCTTGACTTTATGAACTTGGTAAATGATGTAAATCTGATGTGATATGATGTTTGTTGGCAATATGATGCTGGGTGTTGTCCTTGATGACAACCCACTTGATAGAGTGCTATCCTTGAATGGCAACCCACTTGATGAAGATGACGACAAACTACTTGATGAAGTTATGCTTGATAGAATATGTCTTGATAAACTTGTTAAATGATGTAAGTCTGATGTATCTACAGTGAGTACAGAAGGAAATGAAGAAAGGAATTCAGAATGTGCTAGATCTGTGATGAAAAGAGTATGTCTCAAGGAATACACGGTTTTGTCTAGGAGAAGTCGCGTATGCACGCGGGTAATAACGTGCCAAGTCGCGTATGGGCAAAAGCGCTCATAAAGTGCAAAACCATGGGTAACCACCATGGTATTGACCCATTGTATTGGGTAATGATTGATCTAAATGAACCCGTCTAGGAATACCATCGGAAGTAATGTGGTTTTGGCTCATGGTATTGAAAAAGGCTCTGTTATTGAAAAAAGGAGAACATATAAAGGAAAATTTATTGTGCAATCAAGAGTGTGGGAGTAAGATGTACGAGCTTGAATGAATACTTCTCTGTGATATGTCATATGGAAAAGGGTAAAGCTTAATTGATAGATGCGAATCTATGATGCATCTATGAAAATGATGAGCGGGGATATCTCATCCGAAATGTATCTACATATCTGCTAGATTTGTTTATGGAAGGCTTAGATCTGAGATGAGGCGAACATCTGTCTGAAGAAAAAGGGTAAATCTGAACTGAATATATGATCCGAAGAAGTATGCTGCTCTATAATGGTTGAAGATCTATGTTGGATTATTGTGCTTCGGAAGACGCGTATATACAACCCCATTGCTGAAGATAAAGTGCGTATGCGCAATGAAATTGGATCTGTAATATGTACATAAGTATACGCTGGTTTATGTGAACGGAAGCGCGTATATACGTGACATCAGTGAAAGGGAAGCGCGTATGCAAACTAGGGTTTGCTGAAGTCTGTGGTAAGAAATGTTTGATCTGTTCTGCTGGTTTACTGATATCTGTCAGTGAGTTATATGTATCTATTTCATGGTTGACTGTGCTTAAAAGTATGGAGAGGGTCCAGTTTGAAAATATGATGAAACGTGGCTTTTGCAAGTTGTGTTTCTATTAGTATTGTTGGATCTAGTGTGAAAATTGATGAAACATGGTCCATAAGTCTTGAGGTTGTAGCCTTCGGTCAGGGGTCGTAGCTCCTTCGAGAAGGGTGGTAAGCGAGATCGGGGGGTCGTGGCTCCCGCTTCCGGTGAGGGCGAGTAAACGGGATCGGGGGTCGTAACCCTTCGGAGGTTATAGTGGCAGTCAGGGGGTTGGAGCTCCCTTCCAGGAGAGGCTGGTAAACGAGCGCAGGTGGGTGCCTGCGTGCTGGTAGGAGTCTGCGCCAGCACATATGTTTTAAGATGTTTTCTCTATAATAAAATATTGAAGGCTGAGCAACTGCAGCTGTGGTTTTCTCCCGACTTGGGTTTCCACCTAAAATCCTGGTGTTCATGTGTGATGCTTATGTGTAATGGTTTATTCTGTTCTTACTACACATGTTTACTGTTTACAGAACATCTAATGAATGAATGATGGAATGATATAAGTGAAGAACTAATGGCATAATTAGATCTCTGTGAATACGCGAGTTTTATAAAGAATATCTGCGTGTATACGCGAGTTTACTGAATGAAAGTAGCGTATGGGTTTTAGAGAGTGAAAAAGTAAAAAGTTTTGAATATGCAGTAAATACTGATTCACCCCTCCCTCTCAGTATTTTTTCCCAACACCACAAACAATTTGGATCCCTAGAAGGGTCTAGGTTGAGTTATTAGTTCCTGGAGTTGCGATTGGAACAAATTCTCTATAGCCCTTGACAACTTGTGTAGAGACCAATGTGTTTATTGTTAGTGATGTACAACTGTGAGGTGGAGTCACTGGTTGAGGGTTGAGGTGTTTTCGCCTCTAGAAGTCATAGTTTAGTTTTTTTTGTTGGTTTATTCAATGAGATCTTTCATTCATGCTTGGAATATGGAACCTATGTCATTCGCTAAAATAAATATTTAGTTCAAACCAATCTATGGTCGCCTACTATGCGGAAGTCCTTGACCTGGTTTTCTTTTGGATATGTTAATGATAGCTCTTTTCCTATTGTATTTCATGAGTATTTATACTTGTGATTATCTGGTTTTGATGGTTTTTTTATCAATGTGATTATTTTGGTTATATGTTGGTTATATGCATGGTTTTATGACAAATTCTAGTGATGGATCTTATCATGTTTAGATTGGTAGGTGAATGGCTATTGAATGCATGAACTAATAAATGTTTTTACAACTATTATGAGAGGTAATTAGGCCTTATTGATGATTCTAGGATAAGTAACAAACCCCTTTGTTTAAATATGCATTCATGACCTATATATTACATGCTCACCATATGTTTGAAAAAATGACTGTCATGGTTAGCCCTGGTTAGGTCAAAGTTTTTATTCAAGTTTTGTTGAATGTACTTTTCATCATGTTAGAAATGATTCTGGAAGGTATCATTGGGTTCTCGGTAGTGGTTTGGAAGCTGGAATGGAAATTAGGCTCAAAATTTGGGACTGCATGCTTTGAACTAAAATGTTAGGCTGCACCAACTCGGATGTAAGGTTATGCGTGCAGCTTGATAATCCCAATCACATGGATTCCTTGTTGTGGGAGAGATCGAGGTTTGAAGGCAACAAAAAGGTGGTCGAACTCAGGATTTGGCCACCTAGGTTGGATTCTCAACCACTGACTCACTTGTAGCTCCTGTAGGATGTGTTGAGTGGTTAGTTTGTTGTCATTAGTTGGCCCCACTCCCTTAGCAGGATCTAGGAGGTTGGGTCATATCATAGTAGCCCTATATCACATGTTTACCTCTCGAGATCGATGAAAGTGGGTAAATGTGGGAGGGGTAGGTTTCACAGAGTATTATTATGTACATATATTTTTCATTATTTTTATATTTTATAAAAATTATTAATTAGAATAAATTAAGTTGAACTACAATTTTTTGAATTTCGATTATATACATATTGGTTTTAATATTTGTATAGATAATTATTTTTTATTTAAATTATATATATATGTGTGTGTGTGTGTGTGTGTTTGTATAACTAACACACACACACACACACACACACACACACACACACACACATACACACACACATATATTAGTTTTAATAGCATTTATATCATTTATATTTAGGTTGTAGTTGTTGGAGTGAGTAACTTATGTTCTCCTTCCTCTCGCCAAATGTTATAGCAGCATCCACTATTAACACCTACATGTTTTATGTTTAATATTTGATATTCCTCATCAATTTTTTTGTAATCATTATGTGAGTTTCTTAATTGTTAGTTACTTATATTTGATAATTGTAGTTCAACTAAATAACTCTTAGCTGAACTAGGTAGAGATATCATATAAACTAGTTGATTGGGTGGATAAGAAAGTGTCTCTATCTTAAACCAATGTTTGATGTATTTATGTATGTGTTGTGGTGTTGGATATTCCCTCAATGGTAGGGCGTATACCCAACACGAAGTCCCAATTAGACATCACATAATTTGTGATAGGAGCCCCATCTAGTTTTTGGACACGACTTCCAATATGTGTGTACATGTTGCTCTTGGCTTTCAAATGTAGAAAAGTGAGACTAACCGTAAAATTCCTAAATTATGGGTACAAAATCACCCTCCATTGATGTGTTGTAAAAAATAATACAAGAAAGTAGCAACAAGATAATGAGTAACAATATGATTTAAGAGAGAATCAAATAGCTGAGACTAATTGAGACATACGTATACAAGAAAGTGTTAGAAACCAACTGCAAATTAGTTCAGAAAATAATTACTAACAATGCGTAGAATGAAGAGTAGAGTTTCAAAGTAAACATACGAGTGGCACGCAAAAAATTAGTTCATTAATATGTAACAAATATGTAAACACATATGCATAAATGAAAAAAGCATGGATAGTCATTACAAGTGGTAAAAACATGCATGGGAATCAATGCAATAAATAGAAAGGTTCTCATTAAATGATGTTAAATCCATGAAATTGTACTCCAATCCTCTCAAAACCCAATATTTGGATGAGTTCAGTTCATATCATCTCGAAAGCATAAACCCTAGCCTCACAATCCTTATCCTATAACCTATGAAGACAAAAAAACACTCAAAGCCTAGAATGCTATAGCTATGCTCCAATATTCAAATGCTAAAAAATCCCATATGAATAGGGCATGAGGGTATTTTATGAAAGTCGATGGGTGACCTTTCATATTTCCCATTACTTGTGAGATTCCCTCACTACCTATTAGAAATACATATATTTATACATTCCAGGTGACTCTTAGATGACCTTTATTATTATTTACATAAAATATTACAATATAATGAATGGAATGAAATAGACTTTGAGGATTCAATGTGAAAACTATTAAGATGGACAACTCTCACAATATATTTTCCTCCCATCTTGTTCTACCTTGTTGAAGGTTTATAACATTAATGAGCACAAGTTCTTGCTAATTCTCTTGCAGTCAAAAGAGTTTATTAATTTATCTATCAAGGATCACTTCAACTATGCATAGGTTAACATTCAAATGCTCCATAATAATAATAATGAAATGATGGAAATGAGGGTGATGGTTTTCACAAGTTAAGGTGCAAACTGCCTCACTATCATTTTCAAAGAAAGAATCATATTTGTAAACCCTTTAAAACTTCTCTTGCACATTCCTATGGCCGTATTATTAAGGATTCATAATAGCTTCATAGTTGAGTCAACGATTTTAAAAGAAAAAATAATATTTATGCTAAAACAATTTAAACAAAATTGATTACTTCCATGTGATGTGAAGTTATGTACTCAATAGACTTCCAACCAATTCCTTTCTTAAAATCAAACAACTAACCATTAAGGCACAAGACGTGGGAATTTAATAAGAAATTAATAAAAAG
This sequence comes from Pinus albicaulis, assembly GCA_034641835.2. Taxonomy (NCBI): domain Eukaryota; kingdom Viridiplantae; phylum Streptophyta; class Pinopsida; order Pinales; family Pinaceae; genus Pinus; species Pinus albicaulis. Next base: position 439,069,249 of record CM076576.1, on the reverse strand, counting down.
ATCTAATAGATTCTATAAGATTTCCCAAGTTAATAATGAAAGGTTCAAAGGGGTTTACAATTGTGAGAATGTATCCCATATATCTTTCCATTCTATGTTTAAATTATTTTCTTCTACCATATCAGAAAAGAGCCAATTCATTTTATACTCAATCGTGAAAAACACCATGCATTTTCGATGAAACTCTCTAATGCTTCCATACATTTAAGATATGTTATAGTTTTCATGAAATACCATCAAAAAATTGTTTCATAAAATAATAAAGCCTAATGTGAGATTAAATTTATGTAATACAATCGCTTTCCATCTTCATTCATGCAAGCAAAAACACCATTAGTTAGGGAATCTAATAAAAGACATTTCATTACAAAGTATGAATACAAATAATAAATAAAATAGTCCAATATAATTAGTTTTGAATGCTTGGGAGGAGTATACAGTCTGGAAAAGTCAATTTCATTTTCATACATTAATTAATTAATAACTTCCATCTTTATGGATCGAACCTTAATTTATTCTCTTCCACCCTATTCAGCTTTAGCTTCTTTTATCACCTACGAAAGTAAAAAGCCATGTATACAGGATCCCAAAGGAGGATTTCGGTAGACATAAAATCCTCTTCCTTGGAGTATTGATCCAACAATAAGCCCATGTTAACTCTAATACTACAATTTTCCCATATTTTTGTAGACGACGTCAATTTCAGAAGAAGATGATGCATAAACCATTGCATATTCCAATTTAATAGCAGTGCTTCCAAAAGGACTGATGCAGGAAAAATGACCGGCGCTGAATTCCCAAATTTTCCTCTTTATCATCTTTATCGAAACTCCAATTCTTGAATTTATTTTTCATTGCTTCCACCTTTGTTTAGTGTAACACTTCTCATGTCAAACTCCTTTGTTTAGGGTAATTTTTCTCTATTTAGTTTTGATAATGTGTAGGCCTCCTCTGATTGCATTCTATGCAAAACATGAATTTTAACCTTTGAAAACTAATGGATATTCCCTTTCACTTTGCAGCATTATTCTTTAGCAACATTATCAATATTAGAGGTTTTCGTTACAATTCTAGATGTGTAGAATCATTGATTGCACACCTAAAAGAAATTTATGCAGTCCCCTACATTGTCTTAAAAATGGTTGCTATCACATTATTGCTGCACAGCTTTTATGGATTTCTTTTAATGTATTATGTATCATTTTTTATAATGTTTCAATGTTGCCTCTCATAGAACTTTTATTCTAACCAAATAAAAATTGAATTGAATAGAAATGGCAGCTCTCAAGTGAGTACTGCACCTAGAGAATGCACACAAAACAGAGAGTACACTCTACAATCATTAATCAAATGATACAACTATAAGTACATCACAAAGGAGTAGGAAGTTGTAAAGAAACTCCTTTATCCTAGGAACTAATCCTAACTTAATGAGCTACGTTACAATAGTGTAACCATTTCTCCATTAATATACAATAATATTAATTATTTTCAACTCTCCCCCTTAATGGAGAAAGGATTGTCCTAAATTCCTAACATCCCTCTAAAAAATTCAAACTTTATATTTCCAAGAGGCTTAGTAAAAATGTCTGCCATATTGTTAGAATATTTACAGTATTCAATAGAAATTTCTTTTCGCTGAAATTTTTCTCAAACAAAGTGGAACTGAGTATCTATGTGTTTGGTGTTTTTGTGAAACACTGGATTGTATGCTAGCTTAATGGTACTCTGGTTGTCATATTTGATGGTAATTGATTCTTTCTGTTCTTCTCCTACATTATGGAGAAGCCTTCTTAACTAGATAGCTTCACATGTAGTTGCACGCAATGCTTGGTACTTAGTTTCAGCAGAAGATAAAGCTACAATACTCTAATTCTTGCTGCTCCATGCTATGACCCCATATCCAATGCTAAATGCATAAAATGTGATGAATATTTGATCATCCAGGTTACCTTCCCAATCCTAATATGTAAAACCTTCTAAAGTAACATCATATGTGTTAGTGTATAAAATACCATAATCACTAATACCACGAAGATACCTCAACACACTTTTTGCTACCACCCAATGGATTTCTAGAGGATTAGACATGAACTGCCTAAACACACTAACAGAGTATCCCAAGTCTGGTCTAGTTGTAGTAAGATATATTATACAACCAACTAGTTTTCTATACATAGTGGCATCCACCTCCTTAGTGCCATCGTCACTACACAGCTTTAGATTCTGCTGCAAAGGTGTTGATGATTTCTTACACTGCTCCATCATGAACTTTTCGAGCAGAGTTCTAACATAATTCCATTGAGTAAGAAAAGTCTGTTTAGAATTTCTCCATACTTCCAGACCCAAGAAATAATGTAGATTTATGAGATCATTCATTTCAAAAACTTGTGAGATCTGCAATTTGATTTCTTTGATCAAATCATATGCATTACCTATTATAATCATATCATCCACATACAAAGAAATCAAAATAATCTTCCTCTGTTTATTATACATGGTATATAGATTTGGATCATTCATGCTCCTATGAAAACAACGATGTAAGAACAATGAATTGATCTTCTTGTATGAAGACTTGGGTGCTTGTGTTAAACCATATAATGCATTTTTCAACCTACACCCTAGATGTTCCTGCCCTTCTTTGATAAACCCCTCAGGCTAGACTAAATAAATCTCTTCCTTTAAATCACCATTCAGAAATACAGACTTAACATCTAACTGGTGTAGCTTCCACTGATATTTTGTAGCTAAAGAAATTAACATTCTAATTGTATTCAATTAGGCTATAGGGGAAAAGGTTTCTTCAATGTCTATTCCCTCTTGTTGTGAATAACCCTTTGCTACCAGTCTTGCTTTAAACTTGTCTATACTCCCATCCACATTAACTTTAGGTTTGTAAAGCCACTTACAACTTATGGGTGTTTTTCCTTCAGGAAGTTCAACTAGATCCCAAGTATGGTTTTTAGTAATTGATTCAATTTTTTCATCCATTGTAGCCCTCCATTCATCAGATTGACTTGCCTATTTATATTTTGTGGGTTATACAATATTTTAAATGTTTGTCATTAAATAATATTCTTTTAATCTAGTTGGTAATTGAGTTTTCCTACCTGATCTTCTCGGTAGAGGACTCACCTCAAATCTATCTGCTTCAAACTTGTATAAGCTTGCCTTGTTGACTACATCACTTGTTTCTTCTTCTTTCTGCGCCTGCTACTGATAATCCTCACTAATTTCTTCCATCAATAATGGAATGTACCATTATTTATTATTTTCTTCCTTTCCTTCCTCAACCTACTCATGAAATATGAAATCTTAACTTGCAAATATTTTATGAGTCACGGGATTAAATAGCTTGTATTCTTTAAACTTAGTGGTATATCCTACAAAGATACATTTCATGGCTTCAGAATCTAACTTATTTCTATCCTCCTTGGGTATATGGGCAAAGGATTTTGACCCTAATACTCTTAAATGAATCACTACTAGTTTGAATCCATATAATGCTTCAAAAGGAGTTTTAAAGCTAAGATATTTATTAGGACTCCTATTCTTTAAATAGACAACAATGTTGATAGCTTCAACCCAAAAACCATTAGATAGACCCTTACCTTGAAGAATACTTCATGCGCACTCCACTAGGGTTCTGTTCTTCCATTCTACCATTCCATTTTGCTATGGAGTATGAAGCACTATGAACTGTTGAACAATCCTATCCTGTATTCCCCCCCTTTATTGAAGCAGATATTTTTTATGCATTTTCCTGTCTGCTTCTCTACCAAAGTATTAAATTCTTTAAAACACTTAAAGGTATGACTCTTTTTACTTAAGAAATATATATAAGAGAATTTAGTGCAATCATTAGTAAACAAAAGAAAATAATATGCACCACCTAGTGACCTGGTCTGCATAGGTCCACATATGTCTATATGCACCAAGTCTAGAATATCTCTTTCCTTCCTATCAACATGGAGAGGAAATTCTTCTCTATGCATTTTCCCTAATGCACATCCATCAAAATCTAACTGAACGCTATGAAAAATAGGGAGTCCATCGATCATACCTTTTCTTTGAAGTAGCATGATGTCTTGTAAGCTAAGGTGACTGAATATTTGGTGCCAAAGTTTTTTGGCTTTAATCCTGTTGAAACCAGGGCTTGGTGTGGCATGCTCTTGACATTTAATCTGTACAGGCTCCCCACAAGCACTCCTAATGCAACTGGTTCAATCCTACTATCCTTTATGACACAACATGTCTTGAAGAATTCTACTAGCAGATCCTGATATGTTATCATTGATATAGAGATCAAGTTCTTCTTAATCCCGAGCACGCACAACACATTATTAATTTGTTTGATGTCATTGCTAGGCAACCTAACCGAAATATCACCATACCCTTTGATCTCATAACCTCTGTCATCTCCTAAATAAATTTTAGATCCACAAGAAGTTTCTTTAAAAAAATCAAACCACTCTCTTTTACTTTCCATATGTGAGGATGCGCTAGAATCAACATACCATATTTCGTCCTCATCTTTCTTAGAAAATGAAAGAGCACAATCAGCTACAAACAATTGAAGATCATGACTGTGGTCTTCATCGACAAAATATCTTATGTGCCTGTTAGACTCCTATACCAATAGGTGTCATTTTTCATGATTGACTTGATGAACTATGCAATATGTTCAAACCTTTTTCTTTTCGCAAAGGTGTTCCATATTTTCAAAAAATCAAAAAATCAAAAAATATAAAAAATGTGACGAGGGTATACCCTAAAAGAAAAATCAAAGGGTGAAAAAATAAAAATGGCCAAAATAAATAAATAAAATAAAATGAACCCCATCAAAAGAAAGGCCAAGGAAAGTGTGTAGGTCTAAATGCCACTACTTTTTGTTTTGATGTAATAATCAAATTGTGTGCAACTTGTATTTTATGCCAAAATTCATGAATAGTCAAACAGTTTAAGCTTGACTAGTTCATATTTCAATTTTATGTTTTAGAGATAGAGAATAAAATCTGACCAAACTATTTAATCTTGGAAGATAAGTAGATAGGTATAGTGAATAAAAGGAGCTCAACAGTTTAATCAGAGCCCTTGGATGTAATAAGGTTAGAATTAGATAGATTTTCATATGTAAAAGAAAAACTTTGATAAGGGTTTTCCAGTTTAAGTGCACCCTAATAAAGAAGAGAAAATGGTAGGGTAAAGTAGGTAAGGTAGGTAGATGTTGTTGCTGAATTACATGTGATGAATGATGGCTTTAGATGGTTGAAATTTTAACTTTCATCACAAGTGCAAAGGCAGATGAATACATTGAAGAATGGAAAAGCAAGGCAAAGTCAAATTATTAACTTCCCTTCTCATCTTTCCCTAAACATTTTGCTAATTTCCCCTAAGTGCTAAGGTATTTGAAGATTAAAGGGGCTCAAGGCATTTCCTTGACTTTTGGAGAGACCGGACCCTCGGCCCAATAATTGAAAAAACCTAAGTACTTAAAAACATTCATCATCACACTCATTCACTTCTAAAAAACCTTTTCCTAAGCAAAATCCCATTATACTTAGGAAAGTCATGCAATATTCAATAAAAACCCTTTCATGAAAGCATAAGTTAAATACATTATTCTGATGTTTTATACTTAGCACTTTTCATTTGTCATATTAACTTCTAATTTATTATTTAAATCCCTATTGAAATAACCTTTTCCTATAGTATATAACTCCTTTTATATAGTAGCCCCAAAAAACCCATGTATTATAGTTTTAACAAAAGTATTTAATCCCCACTTGGTCAAATAAATAACCCACTTTATACCCCCTTTGGTTAAAATATATCATTATATGTTAATCCCACCCCCTATGGTAATTGGATTAATCTAATTTAATTATCATATAATATAAATACATTAAAAATGATTCAAAACATGTTTTATTATGTGTTTTAAAAAAGAAAATAAACCATCCCTTACGTATTTTTCCTCCCCAACCCTTCATCGTACGCAGGAAGTAATTAATCCCCACGATTAATTAAGAACTTGACCCGCCAATCAAACTGCCCCCGATGAGATTAATTAACAAATAATCACGTCGGTCCCGCCTTGTTAAATTCCCATCATTTCCATGTCTCGAAGACCGTCTGATCAACTGATCCAAAATCTATGGCTATAATCCATATCGCTAGCCATCCTCATCTGAACGATAATGTGTGATGGCCAAGCGGTTCTCTGAACAGTGCCGCGCCATGCGTCGTTCATCGTATGGAATCGCTCGCCCTCTGCCCGATACCACTTAACTCCAGAAAGCGGCGTGATCGCGTACCACTTACTGCCTCCCACTAACGACAAAAATTTACATCGTCAGGTCAGTGCCATATGTCCACTGTTCATTCAAAGCTTACTTGTCAATATCAACCATTTACCTGTTTAAACAAAAACACCCTAGTGTTGCTCATTTTCACCTGATTGTGCAGTAAAACCCTTTGTAACCCAGTTGCGCCACCTGAAACCTATGTTAACCAATTCGAGAATGGTTTACCTCCCAAAAATCATTCTAGATTCACTCCACATACCTCTCAAAATCAAATGAAACCTTCTCAACCTCCCTTGCAAACCAATTCTTTCTTAACAATTTGTTTTGTTTTATAGGTGATCAGAAGACCACATCCTTGGATAAACAGTCTTAATACTAGTCATAACACTTGTTTAATCCAAGAGTGTTATCAAATCTATTCAAACATAGATGGAAGATAAAACATACAGTTGAAAGACTAGCAAAGGAAACATGATATTAAACGATTTACTGTTGAAAGAGACAGTAAAAACCTAAACTACACATTGAAGGTAAAAGGACACAGTAAATAACAGTCAAAGAGTATCAGGGTTAAAGAGTATCAAGATTAAAGAGTATCAGATTGAATACCAAGTCAAGTAAATCAGCTAGCATGAAGATAAACAGCAAGGAAGACAGTTACAAAACAGAACATACAAGTTCATGACAAAGTGAAGACAGATAAAAAATAGAGCGGTAAAAAGTAAAAAGTAAACAGTAAACATTGAAAGTAAAAATGAAGATATTAAGGGTTAAAAAGAGATGAAAATAATTTCACCAACATTGAATTTTTTATAAAGTGAAAGTAAAACAGTCAAAAGAACAAAAAGGTGAAAAGATGAAAAACACAACAAGATGGAACATTTTTGCAGAAATTTCATGCTTTAGTCATTGTTTTGCAGAAACTATTGCGATCAATCCAAGATGAATTTTTCAAAACTGAAGGATTTTTATGTTCTTAGGAGGACCATCTACAAAAACCTCTCTCACTTTTCCAACAACTATTATGGTTTTGGAAATATTAAACAATGTTGGAAAGCACTTTTTGCTGAAAATTCCAGTTAAGTCATAATTTTGCAGAGAATTTTGTGGCCAATAAAAAATACATCATACAAAAATAAAAGAGGTTTTTGTTTCTAAGAGACCCATCTACAAAAACCTATCTCACTTTTTGCACAGTGATTTCAAAATGAGAGATACATGCACATCTTTACAGGCTATTTTTCAGACTCTGTAAAACTCTTTTTTACACATCTTTTTGTAGAGCCTATTGTGCACAGAGGGAGAGGAATTTTAGGAAAATAAAAGAGGTTTACCTCACCAACATATTTATCTACAATAAACTATTTAAATTTTTACATATCTATTACAGATTTATAAATAAAAATATATCATTGGACCCCAAGTTTGCATAATTGTTGGAGCAAAATGCACAAAGAAAGGAAGCAGTTAGTGACTTGGATGCCTCATCATCAACTAAGAGTTGGATAAAATTTGAATTCTCCTCTTTGTCATCACCTATCCATAAAAAATAGTGCCAAATAGATGCATTAGTTTGAGTGTCCTTTACTTAAGTTCTATTTATGTAAAATAGTTGGAGAGATTTGTGAACTAATCTTGATATTTTTTCAAGATATTTTAGTTTAGAATTTGTATAAATACTTCACTCTTGGAAGTATTTTGGGGTGGATTCTTGTAATTTGATGTAACATTGAATATTTTGGAATAAAGAGCTTTGGAGAATTTTTTAGTGGCAAAACTGGACAAGGAATTGAGGCAAAAGACTTTTCTCAGGATTCATGTGTCGAATGAAGGATCAATAAGTCATCTCTATCTCATGTTTTGAAGTTTAAATATTTGTTTACAATATCATCTGTGTTTCATTATCTTAATATTTAATGAAAAGGATTAAATCAGAAAGTACTTAGGTGTAATCTAATTTCAGTCTTTATTATTCTAAATGTTTTCTTCTAAACTAGTTTAAACAAGGAATTCTTAATTGCTCCTGTTTGTTTAGTTCATACATCTTTCGTTATTTAGTAAAGAATACTTAACTGCTCTTTATTGATAATCAACCTATTTCTCTTCTCTTGAATGTGTTGAAAGATTCTTCGTTGCCTTTCATCTGTTTGAATTCCATTCCATTCACTTTAGATCTATAATTGTTTCTAGTTTGATTATCTTTCCCTGATAAACCATCTTTTGTTTTAAAAATTAAGCCAGTGCAGCCAATCCTTTGACTCCATTAGCCCAATGGAATGAAACTACTTGATCTTAATCTCAGCTAAAGAATTCCATCAACCCAAACAAAATCAAAACCCCTGGACTTTATAACTAGCCTAATATCCTTTAAAAAAAAGCTAAATTTTATAGAGAGAGCCCTCTCTGGATACAGATTAGCTAGATTCTGTACCTGAAGGGTGGTTTGTGGTTACCTTGGACCCCTTTCCTCTTCCAAAAACTTCAAGTAAAATCTGAGTGATAACAGTGCCTACTCTGCTTATTCCTAGCTTCATATGTCCGCCTCTTAAAACAGAACTTAGCTTGATGGCCATTTTTCCCACAGTAAAAGCATTTAATCCCAAAAAAATTATTTGAAAACATACCTCTAAATGGTCTCTTTTGAAAAGTGCTACTGCATTTCTATTGCTGATGTGGTTGTTTCCCTTTGTACAGTTTCTTCTTCGAGATTAGATCAAGATCAACACTTTGAGGTCTTAAATTTTGTTGCCACTCTTCTTCTTGTAGCAAGATTCTTGTCATTTATTCAAATGCAGGGGCTTTATCCCTTTCTGCCAAGCCTGTGATGAACATTTGATATTAATCCTTCATTCTGTTCAACATAATTGTGACTTGATTGGACTCAGACACCTTCTCCCTGATGTCGCCCAATATTTCCTTCAGGTCTTTAACCCTTGCCACAAATCCAACATTGGATTCATTCTCCTCCATCCTCATTGAAAACAAATTTCCTTTAATTGACAAGATGTGATTTTTGTTTTGTGTCTGGTATAAGTTATTAAGCGTCATCTAGATCTCAGTGGATGATTTTCCATCTCTGATGTGTGGGATAATATTGTCTTTGATGGACATCTTCATAGGAATTTTTCTTTGTTCTCCCTTTTATCCAAGTCTTGTATAATTGTGGTTGTTCCTGTTATAATATTCAATTTCTTCTCATCACCTATGAGAATCGACCATGCATTTGGTCCCTCAAGTAGTATTTGTAGCTTGAATTTCCAATTGGTGAAATTGAACCCATCGAATTTGCTAGAATAATTGAGATATGTTTATGTGATATTATTCATACTGGACTGATCGAATTCCAAACCCTCTGATGATTCTAATGAATTGAATAATTACAAGATACACTAACAAAAAACTCAATACATACCATATCCCAATCATAGATCTGCCATTGGTCCGGCATGATATTGTGATTGCAACTCAGATCCACCACCGATCTGAAGATTGTTATGTCTGTGACTCAGATCCACCACAAACGGGAAAAATCCCATGTGCATAACCACCAAAAAATGTGTCTGTGACTCAGAACCACCACAAACAAGAAAATCCCATGTGTAGAACCGATAAAATAAGTGTTTGCACCTTTCTAAGCCAAATATTTGTGCTAAATTAAAATCGCTCTAACTCTTGAATCAGTGTGGGTATGGCCTTATCGGTGCATCTGTCAGGCTTAGAAATGCACTGAACCTCTTGTGCCCAGAAAGAAAAAAATTTGAGTCCCGTGAGTGAGGTGTTTACTACATTCCACCTACTCTTGTGACTGTTGAAGCTTCTGTGTGGACCATAGCCATGAAGGATATGTAGGCATGAAGGCTCTGTTTCCGCAAGGGATCTATAACCACGTAGGGCTCTAAAGAAAATCAGCCTCACTCGGTCTGAGCTCTAATACCAAGATAAAAACAAAATTGAATAGAAAGGGAAGCTCTCATGTGAGTACTGCACCTAGAAATTGTACACAGAATGGAGAGTACACTCTACAATCATCAATGAAATGATACAACTATAAGTACATCACAAAGGATTAGGAAGTTGTAAACAAACTCCTATATCCTAGGAAATAATCCTAACTTAACAAGCTACAATACAACATTGTAACCATTTCTCCATTAATATACAATAATATTAATTATTTTAAACTAAAGAAATTAACATTGTAGTTTGACTGATATTTTGTAGCTAAAGAGATTAACATTCTAATGGTATTTAGTTTGGCTACAGGGTCAAAGGTTTCTTCAAAGTCTATTCCCTCTTGCTGTGAATAACCCTTTGCTACCAGCCTAGCTTTAAACTTGTCTCTACTCCCATCCACATTAACTTTAGGTTTGTAAAGCCACTTGCAACGTATGGGTATTTTTCCTTCAAGCAGTTCAACTAGATCGCAAGTGTGGTTTTTAGTAATTGATTCAATTTCTTCATCCATTGCAGCCATCCATTCACCAAATTGACTTGCTTCTTTATAGTTTATGGGTTATACAATATTTAAAATGTTTATCACTAAAGAATAATATTTCAATATAGTTGGTAATTGAGTCTGCCTACCCGATATTCTTGATAGAGGAGTCACCTCAAATCTATCTGCTTCAGACTTGTATGGGCTTGCCTTGTTGACTACATCACCTATTTCTGCTTCTTTCTACTCTTGCTACTGATAATCATCACTGATTTCTTCCATCAATAATGGAATGTGTCATTATTTATGACTGTCTTCCTTTCCTTCCTCAACTTGCTCATGAAATATGACATCTTGACTTCCAAATATCATGGGATTTTTCAACAGATAGTTCATGAATTTTTTCACATATCATGGGATTGTTCAACAATTCAAAATGCCTCATATCCACAGCAAAATGGAGTGGTAGAACGAAAGAATAGAACCCTAGTGGAGTACGCACGAAGTATGCTTCAAGGTAAGGGTCTATCAAATGGTTTTCGGGTTGAAGCTATCAACACTGATATTTTTTTAAAGAATAGGAGTCCTACTAAATGTCTCGGCTTTAAACTCCTCTTGAAGAATTATATGGATTCAAATGAGCAATGATTCATTTAAGAGTATTTGGGTAAAAATCCTTTGCCCATATACCCAAGGAGGATAGAAAGAAGCTATATCCTAAAGCCATGTAATGTATCTTTGTAGGATATGGCACTGAGTTTAAAGCACACAAGCTATTTAATCCCATGACTCATAAAATACTTGCAAGTCAAGATCTCATATTTCATGACCAGGTTGAGGAAGGAAAGGAAGACAGTCATAAAGAATGGTGCATTCCATTATTGATGGAAGAAATAAGTGATGATTATCAACAACAAGAGTAGAAATAAGTGGAAACATGTGATGTAGTCAACAAGGAAAGCCCATACAAGTATGAAGCAGACAGATTTTAGGTGAGTCCTCTACTGAGAATATTAGGTAGGTAGACTCAATTACCATCTAGATTGAAAGACTATTATTTAAAGAAAAACATTTTAAATATTGTATAACCCACAAACTATAAAGAAGCACGTCAATATGATGAATGGAGGGCTACAATGAATGAATAAATTGAATCGGTTACTAAAAACCATACTTGGGATCTAGTTGAAATGCTTGAAGGAAAAATATCGATAGGTTGTATGTGGCTTTACAAACCTAAAGTTAATGCAGGTGGGAGTATAGACAAGTTTAAAGCTACACAAGTAGAAAAGAGTTATTCACAGCAAGAGGGAATAGACTTTGAAGAAACCTTTGCCCCTGTAGCCAAACTGAATACTATTAGAATGTTAAGTTATTTAGCTATTTTTTTTTTTCATTGCTTCCACCTTTGTTTAGGGTAACGCTTCTACATTTAGTTTTGATAATGTGTAGGCCTCCTCTTATTGCAGTCTATGCAAACCGCTAATTTTAACCTTTGCAAACTAATAGATATTCTCTTTCACTTTGCAGTGTTAATATTTAGCAACGTTATCAATATTAGAGGTTTGAATTACAATTCTAGATGTGCAGAATCATTTATTGCACACTTAAAATATTTTTTGGCACTCTCCTACATTGTCTTAAAAATTGTGCTATCACATTATTGCTGCACAATGTTTGTGGATTCCTTTTAATGTATTATGTATCATTTTTTATAATGTTTCAATGTTGCCTCTCATAGAACTTTTATTCTAACCTTTAGAAACACACTTGATTTATCAAATTTGACAACGCACTTGTAATACCATGTTTGCAACTGACTTAATAAATATTTCTAGTGTTTTTTTTTACCTTAAGATCTATTTTATCAATATAGTGTAGGGTTTAAATTTTGTATATATATATATATATATAGTTAATATTATTAATATACTCCTAGTAAATATATTAAATATATTGACAAATGTATTAGTAAATATATAATAGTTACTAACAATAACATGATGATGAGAGATAAATACATATTATTAATAAATAAATATTATTATTATGTTATATGTGAATTATATTATATTTTAAAATATAACTATTAATATATTAGCAATAATTGTTTTTTGGTCGGTCAAAGTCTAGATTATATTATCATATCAGAAACAAAATTTATAGTAGGAGCCAACATGGCTATATTACATTTAGGAAACCTAGAAGGCATGCAGTGCCTAGAAGGACTTGGGTGCTTTCCAAGGCATTCGGTGCTCTTGGTTATTAGCCGCACAAAATTACAAAAATAACATTACAGAATTTTCATGATGGGGGAGGGTGTAGGGGACTTGTCAAAGAAGCCACCAAGAGATGACCTTGATTGTGCATATGGTAGCTGATATGGTCCAGTTGGGCCTCTAGAGCTTGGAGGTGGTCAAGAGACCACCTCAGAAGATGACGCAGACTCTCGAGAGCTTCGAGGGTCTCATTCTGCAGGTTTTGAACAACATTAATGTAGGCCACCAATTCTTTATGATCATCATACCTTTGTTCACGCAAGGTATCTAGGTTGAGCTAGATGTGCTGGAGTTCGGCGAAAATTGCTTCAAGGGTGGCCGGAGCCTCAACCTCGCCTGCTGACTAAGCCGAATAATCTGACATGGTCATCACCAAATGTTGACTCTAAGTATATTTCGAGTGGGATCTCAAGTCCCCAGGTAGCTGGCGATTTTCCATGCCATGAGAAAGACCTCCACATCATGCGTGGCCTAAATTGCGCAACATGCAATCACCTAACACCCCCTCTCTCTTTGCTTAGCTGTAGCACCAAGTTGATATGGGTCCAACTGAACCCCTAAAACCCACGCACTGTCCCTGCACCCTTGGCTGAATTTATCACAAACCATATCCCGAGCACCATGGACAAGAGACAAAATACCGCCACCAACCGCAATACTGCCGTCAGAGGAGGTGCAGAAACACCACCACCTGTAGATGTGAATCGCAGGAGAGCGTGAGTTCTTAGTAAGCCCAAGGCTGAACCACGCTAGGGCTTGGTAAGTGAAGAACCCTTCCTACACAGTCCCCAAACTATCTTCTAATGCTCGGGCTTAGGGTTGAACACCATAACCACCCATCCAGAGACACTCCCTCCACAGCTAATTCACCCCCACCACCTTTGTCTACCTCTTGGTGTAGCATGCTCTTGTCATTGCCAGGATTCCCCCCGAGTGCCAGGCTCTCGCCAATGATACTCGACTGGACTTGCACCCACCTCGTCTTGTGTTGCCAAAGCTCAATCCAACGCTTGAGAGCCAGCTTTTGCTTGTCTGTGAAATCCAGAGCACCAACCATCACCATCGCCCATAGATACTGAATGGCCTATCTCACATCCATCACACCCTTAACTGTATCCATCGTTGTTGTAGGATCGCATGCAATTAGGCCCATTATTGTTCGAGAGTGGGAGTGTGGTGAGTCAGTGGGTGCATGTTTGAGGGCCGGTCCAACGTTAACTTCCCACAACCCACTTGTCGCGATGATTGGACAACCCCAACGTGGAATATTAGCAATATTTTATGTAATAACTAATATTATATTAATATATAAAATAATTTTAATATAATGAATATAATTATATAAATAAAAAATAATATGGCTATTATTATTTATATAGTTATTAGTAATGAAAAAATACACCTAAAAATTATTAATGTGGTGGTTGGTGGATATAGGCCTATTGGCATATATCAACCACATTCGAAAATGTGGTTGTAGATTGTAGAGTTATTAATGTAGTTATAAATGGTAGATGTATTTCAAATGCACTTATTAGCCTATATAAACCACATAGATAAATGTAATTATGCTAGTAAATATTTCTATTGTTATTTATCTATCACCTTAAGATCCATTTTATTATACCTTTGATTGCACTAATATATTCTACTGGTAGCAACTTGTTAGTTATCCCTCAAAACATTTTTTAAATAGTCCCTCAATGCATCCTCTCACTTCATTATTCCAATGGTTATCAAAGTATTATTTGAACAATTCAAAACACTCCTTTGGATTGTTATCAAACACATTTTAATAGTTTTTAATTCACGTTGTATTGCCATATTTTATCAATGCTCCTCTAAATGGTCTCAGATGCTATAATATTCCCTTTATTGATCCAGTCAAAGTGGATAGAATCAATCCATGGTACTTACTGTGGTATTTTCCCATGGTATTGACCCATGGTATTTATTGTTGGTATTGACCCATTAAGCCTATAAAAGGGGAGAGAAGCTAGGAATTTAGGGCATTTTGGATTATCCGTATTATTGTGTTTGGGTTGAGAACCTGGCCTAGCCAGCTCTATTATTGATCAAGTAGCTGGGCTACTTGATGGGCTTCAATTTTTTATATTTGTCATTGTCAAGTAGCTGTGCATGCCATTTTTAGGATTTTATGGTCTGGGCGTGTATTTTAATTTCATTGAATAATAATATAAATAAATGGCTGCATTTCTTGTGTTCTGGTTCTTGATGAAAGACTATATTGAAGGAGAACACTAATATATTTTAGATCAATCAAAATTTTTATTGTTTGGAATCTTACAGTGGTATCAGAGTTGTGCATCCTGCCAGCCTCAGAGTTTTACGCAAGGAACCTCGGTGAAATTTATTTTTCACCCTAGCCAAGATTTCTCACTTCGGTGATATTTATCACCCTAGTGGGATTTTTATTTTTTAGTAAATTATTTTATTGGGAGACATAAGTGAAGGGAAAATAATTTATAAGTTTGGCATCATGAGATGAGTTTACACATACATTGAAATCAGAATATTGTCTTGTGTAAAAGGGAACGTGTATTTGGGTAGCATATCTCCAAACCAGGTGCTGAAATATTATTTCAAGAGGTTGTGTTATTTATATACATTTGTTGGCGCCAACTTAACCTAGTTTCATGAGGGAAAAAATCAAAATGCAAAAAGGTAGAATACAATTTTGTATATTTATTTATCTTGCTATGTGAAGATGGATCATCTTGAAGAAATTTTAAAAAACAACCAGAAAATCCTTGATGTACTAGTGAGGTTATATGGTTCTTTAAGTAGCCATATCTCCATAGACCAAAATGATAATCAAAGAAAGAACAAAATCGGCAGCAAGAATGAACTAAGGAGGAGAGGACTATGCTTTATCTGTAAGGGACCTTGGGCCCTTAACCATTCTTGTCCAGGTGATAAGAAGAAGGAAAAAAAGATAGAACAAGAGGAGATTACTTTAAATAATGGGAAATATTTTGTAAATGGGTCTATTGATCTTCAGGATGGTGAGCAACATCATGACATTATTCAGGGAGGCTTGCAGGATGACAAACATTTGGAAGTGCATGAGTAAATTCTACCTAATGCCATTGACGAGGTTGATTCCTATACAATGGAGTTCGTATATCCCCAGGGGAATATTCAGAAAGAATATGAACAATCAAGTATAGATAAAATTCCACCAATGCATCTATGTTTGACAGTTTAAAGGGATGAACATATGGTCCGCACAGGCGAAGGAGACTTGGGATATTTAAGTGAGGATCCAACCATAGTGAACCAGCATGATGAGTATGATCACAAGGAGTAACATGACAAACATAATGTGCAAAATGGACCATTCCTATAGAGTTTGTCAAAGGTTGAAGTTGAAGATGTGGTTGTTGGGCATCAGGTGCAAACAGATACAGAGACAGTCAGCACGACACTAGAATTGCCGGTAGAAGACTTTCGAGAAAGGATCAAGCATTTCAAGACAGATCTTATGTTGCCGAAGCAGAAAGTCTGGACATTTCGAAACATTGCCTTACAGGAGAACAGAAAAATTTAGGAAATCATAGGGGTATGTGCCAAATCAAAGACCAAGTTGTCTACTATTGAAGAACGACTCAAATCCCTCATAAGGCAACAAGAGGAGTATGATTAGGAGTTACAGAGCAGCCCTCTACAGGAGTACATAGACAAGTCTTGCAACACTACCAACAACCCACCTTTATACATTGGGAAGAGAAGGGAAGAGTTCTCCGACTACATCATGTTGGGTAACCAAGTAGAGAAGCATGAATTGAGCATCAAACAACATCAACATAGGAGATTTGCAGATATTCGTCCCTCCACAAGTATGGATTGGCAAGAGATTATGAGTTGGTATTCTATCGATAGGCTGATTCTTTTAGGGATACTCACAAATGAGGGCATATTGTAGCTTGAGCCCTTTGGTGCGGGCAATGATGGAGAGCTGAAATGGTACCATAACCCACAGGTCCTAGGATTTAGGTGGCATTGGGATCCGGGAGAATGCATTGGGGAAAGGATTGTTTAGGATCCAGGAAACTCCATTGAGGAAAGGATTGGTCAAAGTATTGTTTTGGATCTAGGTATCGAAGGATCCATTCAGGACGATTCAACATGGAGGGCACATCGGATTGTATGGGATCCTGGTATCAATGTACAAATGCCTCTGTTGTGGATATAAGTGGATCGGTTGAGGACAAGCAATCTTTGGGCAGGAGGATTTGTAATATTCCCTTTCTTGATCCAGTCAAAGTGGATAGAATCAATCCATGGTACTTACCGTGGTATTTTCCCATGGTATTGACCCATCAAACTTATAAAAGGGGAGAGAAGCTAGGCATTTAGGGAATTCTGGATTATATATATTATTGTGTTTGGGTTGAGAACCTGGCCTGGCTAGCTCTTTTATTGATCCCAAGACGAAAACCCTGTGGTGATGTTTATGTCGTGAATCCATCCAGGATTCACAAGTGGGCTTCAATTTCTTATATTTGTCATTGTCAAGTAGTTGTGCATGCCATTTGTAGGATTTTATCGTCTGGGCATGTATTTTACTTTCAGTGAATAATAATATAAATAAATGGATGCATTTCTTGTGTTCTGGTTCTTGATGAAAGACTATATTAAAGGAGAACACTAATATGTTTTAGATCTATCAAAATTTTTATTGTTTGGAATCTTACAGATGCAGTGTTTAAATATCTTTCAATGCACCTTTGAATGGCTCTTAACGCCGCACTTCTAATGATTTTAATGCTTCTTTTGTTATGATCATTTACAAATAATTTGATTTGAACATTTCTTTACTACCCCATTCCACACACTGATTTATTACCTTTCAATGCACTTCCTTATAATTTATATCTCTTTGATTGTATCCATTCAATGGGCACATTGAAATTTTTATCTCCTCAACACAACTCTTGTGTGGTTTTCAAATGCATTTGTATTATGATGCAGGTGCATCTGAGTCGATTTGAATTCGAATTCAAATCTGAAACTGAAGAGACCGGTATGCGAATAGTCACACAAAATTGGGCAAATTTGTGTTAAAACCGATGCTTAATCTTATGTAGCCGATAAAAAATTAATGATATTCCATGTAAGCATGTGGAAGACCAAGAGTTTATTTGATCGATTCAAAGATATTTTGTGGATCTCAACCGATTCTTTGAAATTTCTATATAATAGCGAATTTGTAATGTGTGAGGGTGGCGAATGTGATGTAAAGGTTTGAAGAATTCGGATTAAGGCTGAAATGCCTTAACTTGTAACTAAGCTTTGTACATAATAGAACTTCTCTATGTGTGGATTTCTGCTTTAATCACAGTTCGGATTTTCTATGTTGAGTTATTGGTTTTTATAGTTGATTTTATGAGTTGATTGTTGTAGTATTAGATTTTGTTGATCGATAGCGATGCATTCTTATTACAGTGCATATGAATGCAGAGTTTGGCAGATCTACATAATCGAAGTATGCGTTGTGTGGAAGTTCGGTATATCGATTTGTGCTTTTCTGTAGTTCAATTTCATAAGTTAAACATTGTGAGATTAGATTGTGAGGATCGATGGCGATCTATAGCAATATAGGATATTGTTGAATAAATATTGTGCGATTATGTGTTGAATCAAACCTGTAGTTTTAACATGATAGAACGCTGGTTTTAAAAAACCACACAACAGCGCAAGGAAACCATGGCAACGTGCAACAGACATGGAGAAACCGTGGTCTAAAACCACATATAAATGTTAGAAGAAATGGAATTTGGATCCACGTTTATATTTAATATCGTGTTGAAGCACAGTAAGAGACAAGGCAGAAATCTGTGTAAAAAATTCAGTAGCAGAGTTTCTAAGCGAGCGGTTTAATGGGAGCGAAGATGGTTTTGAAAACCATCACATTTATTTTGCATTGGGTTTGTTTTGAGTCCCCGCTGACAACGAGATGGAAATGGAACCAGCGTCCGTTGGTCAAAATGTCCATGATATGTTTTGCTTGTTTAAATTGCTCCCGACGTAGTTAAAATAACATTTGGGTGGCTAAAGTGTAGTTGCGGATTGAAGATGGGTTTAGTGCTTCTGATACATTGGAAGTGGCACAATGGAAGCATGGTGACTTATAACCCATAGGCCCAGAATCGGTTTTTGAATTATGAATCTGCAAAATTGACACAATTTTGAGGTTGTAGGTTCATTTTGTAAATAGGAAGACGAACCTGCTTGTAGTGGGTTGCGCTCTTCATCATATTATTCTCAACCTAATGCAATATCACTTCCATTTAAACATTTTTTTAATGTAGTTCATTATCCTACTTTGCTTCAATGCATTTGTATTGTGTTGTTATTTATTATCCATTGCATGTTGTTATAATCTCCCTTACATATTTAATAATTTGCAAATTCAATTTCATTCATTAAATCATATACAGTGAAAGTAGTGATGAACAAATACATTCGTCAAAAATTGCATTAACAATGAATATTAATTTTGGAAATGGCACAATGTTCAACTCAACACAACAACTACAACAGCAAATATGTAAATAAATTTGTATGGGTTAAAATCATAATAAAAATGAGGTGATTTATGGTTCATTGAGGGTTTCTAACTCTTTTCCTTCTTCAACCAGCATAGACAATAAACAAAAGCATAATAACCAATGACCAAATAAAGAGAAGGAAATTAATGTGAAACTTTATTAATTTATTTTTATTTTCTTTAAATGTAATGCTTGATTTTATTTTTCATGTAAATATCCTTATTTATTTAATCTTTTTAAATGTTTTGTTATATTTTGTTATAAATTCAAATCATTTCACTTTAATGTCCATTCAACCCATGTGTGGATAGAGGTGGTCTTTAACAACATGATATCACTTCGTTCTCCAACATATTTTTTTCCTTATATATCATCTCAGCAAAGAGAATTAAAATTAAAAATCAACTCTATTACTTTAGGTCAGTTTAGCTGACAATACTTGTCTGTCTCATGTAAAAGAATGAAAATATGATGTGATTCATTGTGGAAAATAATTTACAAGAGAAATGAAAACAATTCAGTAACTAAAGAGGTATAGATGCAATAGCATATGCATTATAAATTCAAACAAAATAATACTGCTTAAACTTATAATAAACTCCTTGCATTGAATAGTTTTATTATTGCATCTTTTTAAATAACTTCCATGCTACCTTGAAAGGTAAGTAACATTGGAATTATAACGTATAGGAAAAACCTTCATGTGCCCCTCATTCGATATTCATTCTTGGCTCGTGTTTCCATGTCCTAATTAAATTAGGGTTTGAAAAATTCCCTTTCTTATTATGGCTTAATGTACCTTTCAAATTATAGATTTTCCATCTCCAAGATTCACATAAATATGCATTATTTGGATGTGGAAGGGAAAGACTTTTCACTTGTATAGAACCCTGAAAGGTTACCCTACATGCCCAAACATAACAAGAATTAATAGGATTTGGATACGTAAGATAAGATTTAATATTTTTGAATGTTAAAGCTCTTTATTCCTAATAGATTATTGATATTGTAAGAATAAGATAGTTGTGAAGCCCCTCGTCTCTTTACTCAAAAACTAGTTCCATGCATAGTGTGAAAATTTATGATTTACTTATAATCAAGTAAATAATCAAGTAGATTTACGAGAATCCATATTTATTAAATCCATTTCAAAAAAATGATCTGTAATATCCAAAAGTAAATTTCTTGAAGTTGCATTTACTTGGAAAAATGTACTTGAGTTAGAAAACCAATTCAATACTCAAGCACATGAACAAACTTAATAACCAGAAGGTATCAATGCAGAATGCAATCTCCAACAATGATGATGCAACTAACATGACTTAAAATTTCCATGAAGGTTAAGGCTTGAAGATGCAAATAAGTGAATAAAAACCACAATAAACAATCATGCAAGAAGCACAATATGGTTTCTTATCATTTCAAAGGCACACCATGGAGAAAAAGGGCTTCAATATGCATGAATAAAACTACCACTACACAAACCCTAATGCACTCAAAAAAATGAGATTCAAGGTGAGGAAGGGATATCATGCTCTCTCATGCAATATAAATTTATGACTTGTGAATTGCAATACATGTAATGGATACAAAAAGGTTTAAAAGTGAATCACTAACATAGTAATCTCCCAAACCCTATAGCATTCATAAAGAAAATAAACCAAGAAAAAGAAATGGTGGACTAAAATATGCATTGCTAGAGAATGAGATACCATAAGATTTTATGGAAGCTAGGTAATTGAAATGTATGATCAATCTGAGACATGTAATAATTGGTATAGCTGATGATGAGGTTCATGATGGATTGGCAAACTAGTTGAGTGGAAACTAGGTGTTCATCTAGGTCTTCATGTTTATGCTCATGGGGATGAATTGTTGCAGTGTAATGTCCTTATGAGTATGTTGCTGAGGTGATTTAATATGTTTCAAATTTGTTTCAGGTTTTTCATAGGTGTTGCAGCTTGTGGAGATGATTTTTGGAGAGTGAAAGAATTGTTGACACTATTTCCAACCTTGTTTGTTTTCCTTATAGTTCAATTGGGCATTAACACTTCGAAGACATGTTTTATTCACTTGTAAATGTATCAGATTCTTTGTAAGAGATTTTGATGCATATACAAATTCTGAAGAAGAGGATCCAACTAGTGGTTGAGGTTATGAGTTGAAGGCATGATGTTTCTCCTAATTCTTAGCCACAGTCGCATGGATCCAAGCCTAAGGGAGTGACCCAAATTCTCTAGTTTTTCGAATACCATCATATGGGACTACCTATAGCTTCAATTTAAGTTCATACAATTCTATGGGTGCGACTGAGGGACTTATCGATATTTTCTCTACATTCCTCAATTTTTTCAAAAGTAAATTAGCATGGAAATTCCTAGAGGCTTCCATAATTACTTGAAATGGTCCAAAATTCTTTGAAATGTCCTTCAATGATTTTAATGAATTTAGTGCACAAATAGTGTACTTATTGGATTAATTTGGTCCAATTTGTTCACCTTTTATCCTAGCCCGAAGCTCAATTTCACCCAACATGATTTATATTCTTGTCTTTGGAGATTTGTGGTTGTTGATTTTGTGTTGATGATGTTAAATGTTGTGTGTATGTATGTGAGATAATTCTATAGAGATTTAATATGTTTCACATCCATTGAAGAGAATAAATGCTTTCTTCTATAAGTGTTATTGTTGCATAGTGAGAAAATATGAAGCATGCTGCAAAATAGAGCAGAATTGAAGTTGTTGGACTAGAGATTTGTTTGGAGAGTTTTTGTATACTGATCGACAGTGATTTTTTCTGGTGGTTCTCACACATGTTTTTGGAGGGGCTTTTTATATTTTTGGAACATATCCATAGTATCCTTTGCTAATGATTGTATTATGCAACATCATTTTTATGTGAGGGTAAGATTGTATTCAGTTTTGATGTGGCCACAATTTTTATGGTTTGGAGAGAATTTTTTTAGTGGTGCTTATTAATTTGATTGATGATGAGATCTTGTTGTTGAGAGAATGTATCCAAAGTTTATTTTTTATTAAGCATGGAGTCTCGGGGATTCAGTTTAAAAATATTGGAAAGGAGGTCTGCAAAGTGGTAGAGGAGGAGTGACTTCATGAGAGAGGAGTAGTGATATCGAAAATTCAACGAAAGAAACCATTTATCATTCAATGGTAGTTGGGTATTCCAATCGTAGTTGGGAAAAGATTTTTGATCGTGGTGGCCTTCAGCTGATGGTAGTCCATATATCTGTAGAAAACATAGTCTTCCGAGTTGATCACTATTATCGAGTCTCCTAGGTGATTGGTGTTGGAATTTTTATATGAGGTCTAGTATCCATGGTGATGGGAGTCAAAAATCTATGTAAAACACCAATTTCTTGACATAATAGAAACTAATACTAGAACAACAACATCAAGGAACGGTTTTTCTCCAGGAAGGGTTTCCACCAGAAATATGTGTCTTATGTGTGATGATGTGATTATGTCAAATTTTTATTTCTTATATTGTCACTTATGGTTTTCATTTATACTTATATTATGCACATGTTTAATGAGTTTTTTCTAATATATTTGTGATTCAATAATTAAAGTTAATAAAAGGGAAAAAATCATATATCGATCACACTACTGGTTCACCCCTCCCTCTCATTAGTTCTCAAAGCTTTCCAACATGTCGAATCGAATTTAGGGATGAGCCACCAAGAAATAATTATGGTCTATACGCTACTATAAATTGAGAAATAACTGAATATGTGACTAAAAACGTTAGTCACTGCAGCTTTTCCATGTGAAATACTACAAAAAATGAGCAATATTATGTGATCCGACTAAAAATGACTAACAAAAATGACTAATTTAGTCGTGAGTTAAAATATGTGACTAGCTAATAAGTATTACAACTAAAAATGACTAGCATGAATGACTAATTTAGTTTAGGAACAAAAATATGACTACCTAACCAGTACTACAATAATAGGAATTAGTTTTTTATGTTATTCATTTTAACTGTGTCACTTTAGCAAGCTAAACTTACAAGAGATAGGGGATTAAATGATGTTATAGATTGGATGAAAGGTTATACCTTCTTAAGAACTTCCTTATTAGATTAGTATATGAATCGAGTTATGGAGTTCATCAAAATTTTTAGTGTTATTTCGTTTGATCACATTCATAAATAATTAAATTCAAAGTTTGACATACTATGCAAAATGGGAGTGGCCTTACATCAAGGTCAAATACAT
The DNA here is from genome assembly GCA_034641835.2 of Pinus albicaulis. Lineage (NCBI taxonomy): Eukaryota > Viridiplantae > Streptophyta > Pinopsida > Pinales > Pinaceae > Pinus > Pinus albicaulis. The sequence goes on along the minus strand of CM076576.1, from coordinate 439,045,408 downwards.
TATGAATAATGCATGCATGGATAAGTGGTGGTTAATTAGTAGAGTAAAATCCTAATGGAAAATTTGACGCCGATGGATATTTTCAAGTAGATATGTGTGGAAAATTGATGCTATACTATGACAGCTTGGTTGTACTGTTGGATTTTACTTTCATTTTCTACATTATGTTTTTTTTTTTAATCCTATATCATTAGATATCCAAAAAAAATTCAATTTTTGTTAGATATATGCCATTTGACTAAGTCAACTACACATGAAAATACCATAAATACTACAATATATCTATAATTTATATAATACCATAAAGTTTGCAATATTTCTATAATTTAGATAATACCATAATTATATATATTACACCGTGTCTATGAAATCATAATATCATAAACATTGCATAATATATATATATTAAAATAATTTACATAATATCATTAACATTAGGATATAAAATTATTATATCGTAAACCTTACGATACATCTATGAAATATATACACTTAAAAAAATGTAATAAAATGGTGGACAATAGAAATGAAAATTTTCATGATCCAAATTAAAAAGTAAAATATTTTATATTGTGTTCCCTTTCCTATTACGTAGTATTTTTTTAATACCAAAGTGATGAGCCAATTTAAAAGGGTGTTTTAGAGTGTACAATATATCAGTCGCATGATAAAATTCTCACTCGTTGGTATTAGTGAAGTGCTGTGAGCTAAGGATGTGAATTCGGGTGTAATAAGGAGGAAAACAAAATTTTATGCCATATACTGGAATTGTACCCATGTTTCCATAGGGTTTCTATCAAAACCATTCTGTTAGATGACAAAGGCTTATTTCTCCCCAAAACCTCCTTGAGTGATGTCAAATATGTGTCTCCAACCAAAGTTTGAATAACATTCTTAGATCTCCATGTAAAAGATTAACATTATGGGGAGGAAGAAGATGAAGACGAAGAGGGTCATACTCAACCATGCTTTCCATAAATAGAGAAGGAGGTCAAGAAATTCAATCCAAACTTTGGAGGGTTTGTGTTTCCCAAGCAAAATTGGAGCACCCCCATGAACACTATCTGGATTTCCACTAGCGGTATGTTGCGTGTGTGTTATATTCTTTCCACGTTTAGAAGAAGGTTTGAAGCAGGGGGGTGTGAGGGGAGCAGTAGCCCTCATTCACTTGCGTCAGGCGTAGTAGGGGGCGATATCCCCCCTGAACAGGGTCTGGGGCAGCGACCGAGGAAATTTTTTTTTGGACCCTATATTAGGTGGGCGATGGTGCCTTTGGTTTTGTGCATGGGTATGCACATGGTTTTTGGCATAATGAGTTTTTGATCCTGGTATTTTATAGATATGTTTGAGGTAACTACAATTATGTTCTAATCTAGGGCTAATGGATTGGGGTTTATGAATGCTTCAACATGTATATATATTTGTTGTAACACTAAAAGGAATATAATGAAAAAATAAAGCTGGTAGTCCTGCTTTGGGATCCAGGGGAAAATATCTCTGTATATCTATTTTATGTTTTATGCTCTTGCTATTTTTTATTTCTAGTTTTCATAATTCATTTGTAGATAATTTTTGTACATGGTTAAAACCTATGTTTAGTATCATATATGTTTTGGCTTCAAGAGGAAACCTTTATTACTGAGTGGTTTTTTCCTCAGACCTATGGTAGACCTTGTTCAGTGGGAGATCTACGAGATCAATTCTTGTAGTGAAAGAAGATGGCGAGTGGTAGAAATATAGAGATCGAGAAATTTAATGGTCATATTTTTGAGTTGTGGAAGCTGAATATGGAGGATCTGCTGGTGAATAAATACTAGTTTATTGTGGTAGATCTGTGTACTAAACCAATAGCAATGTTAGATGAAGACTGGGAAATGTTGGATCGAAAGGAAAACAACACAATATGGTTATGTAAATCATATTTATTATTTTTGAATGTATCTAGGGAAGCTATGCTAAAGACTTTGTGGGTTAATTTAGGTACTTTGTGCCAATCTAAGTCTCTGTTGAATAAATTGTTCTTGTGGAAAAGATTGTATAACCTGAGGATGAAGGATGGAGACTCGATGACAAAGCATCTGAACGCCTTCGATACTGTAGTAAGTCAGTTGTCATGTGTTGATATTAAAATCTCAGTTGAATATAAGTGCATTAGTTTGTTGTTTTCTCTACCAAATTCATGGGATAGTCTGGTTATTTTAATAGGTAGCAATACAACTACCTTGAATTTTGATGAAATTGTCTCAGCCTTGCTGTTGAAGGAAATGAGAGGAGAAAAGATGGAGGTCTAGAATGGAGATGTCTTATATGTACAAGGAAGGTCCCAGAACATAAACAAAATTAATTTTTCAAGTGGTATATCTAAATCTAGAGGGAGATCTAAATCTCTAGGAAAGCCTGTAAAGGTGTGATGGAAATGTAGAAAGGAAGGGCACTTCAAAAAGGACTGCAGATCTAAATCTCTTGAGAAAGGAAATGGATTTGATGATGCTCCTTTGACTAAGGTGAAAACCACCTCAGGTGAAGGTGAGGATGTGTATTTGGCATCTTCTTCAAATATACATGTAGATCATGAGGCATGGTTGACTGACTTAGGTGCATCCTTTCACTTCACTCCCCATAGGGATTGGTTCTGTGAGTATGAGATGTATGATGGTGGTGATGTATTATTAAGGGATGATAGGAAGACCATAATCATCAGACACATAAAATTCATACTGAAGCTACATCATGGAAGGATTAGAACACTTTGTGGTGTTTTTCATATTCCTGTGTTGGCTAGATATTTTATTTCTATAAGAAAGATGGATGATGTTGGTGTAAAAACAATGTTTGAGAAAGATACTTGCAAGATGGTTTAGGGAGCACTAGTATTGATGTGGGGAGTTCAGATTGGAACTCTATAAAAGATTCTGGGTAGCACTATTATTGATGGGTGCAACAGTTTCGTGGTTCTTGAAATTGGAGTAGAAATCCTAGCAGTCTCTGGAGAGAAGGGACTTCGAATAATGCATGGTAATGGTATGGGACAAGGTATGTCTAATTTCTTTGAAAATTGTGTACATGGGAAGTAGAATCGGGTGAGTTTACCTTCTGGTGCTAAGAGGGCAAAAAAGATATTAGATCTTGGGCACATTGATGTGTTTGGACTTGTGTCGGTTCCATCAATAGTTAAGTTTGTGTACTATGTTTGATTTATAGATGAGTTATTAAGGAATACATGGATATATTTCTTGAGGAATAAATATTAAGTCTCTGATATATTTTATGAATTTAAAGATCTAATGGAAAACCAGACATAGAAGAAGATGAATGTGTTCAGGACATATAATGGTGGAGAGTTCTGCAGGAAGGGATTTTAAGAGTTCTATAAGAAGTGTGCTATAGAATGATAGAATACTACTCCATACACACCTTATAATAAAAGAGTTGCACACAAAATGAATAGAATGATGATGGAAAAGGCCAGAAGCATGCTTAATGGTATCGAGTTAGGAAAAGAATTATGTGCAGAGGAAGTGGACACTCCATTTTACCTAGATAACAAGTCACCTTCATCAACATTGAAGGATAAGACTCCACATGAGGTATTGACTAGTAAGAAACCCTCTCTTTCATGTCTGAGGGTATTTGGATGTGATGCATATGTACATGTTCCAAAGGAGAAAAGGACCAAGTTGGATAATAAAGCTAAAAGGTTCATCTTTATTGGGTATAAGGATGGTTTAAATTGTTACAAGCTTTGGAACCCAAAAACAAGGAAGGTTGTGTACAACAGAGATGTGGTGTTTAGAGAGCTGAAATATGTTGTTGAACATGAATTCCTACCAAAGGAACGTGAGAAGATGGAGCTTGATCTAGAGGAGGAAGAATCAGACTCTACAACAAAAGGATATTCAGAAGAGGAAGAACCAGAAACTCTAGTTGTGAGAAGATTAGTTCAAGAAAGAAGGAAGCCATAAAGGTATAGTCCATCTCCTTTCTTTTCAATTTTTTCTTTAACTATCACTAGTGATGATCCCAACTCTCTCAGGGGGGTAGTGGATTCAGAATATGTAAATCTCTAGAAGGAGGTCTTGTTTGATGAAATGGAATCCTTGCAGAAAAATGAGACATGAGATCTGGTGGAGTTGCCGGCTAGAAGGAAGCCCATTGGGAGGAAATGGGTGTTTAAGAAGAAGATGAATGCAAAAGGCAAGGTGGAGAAATACAAAGCTTAGTTGGTAGCAAAAGGCTATTCCCAAGTACCAGGAATTAACTTCGGCGATATTTTTTCTCCTTTTTCCATGGTTACTTCTATTAGATTAATTTTATTTGTTGTTGTTGCATTTGATTTTGAGGTAGAACAAATGGATGTGAAGATATCATTTCATCATGAGGATCTAGAAGAGAACATCTACATGAACCATGAAGGATTTTCTATGAAGGGTAATAAAGAACTAGTATGCAAGTTAAACAAGTATTTCTATGGGTTAAAACAGTCACCAACGATGTGGTATCAGAAATTCGATACCTATATACGGGGACTTGGCTTCATGAGAAGCAAAGAGGATCAATGTGTGTATTTTAAATTAACTGGTGACTATGTTATTTATTTGGTCTTATATGTGGATGATATATTATTGGCTAGAAATGACAAGAAATTATCCATGATTTGAAGACCCAATTGTTCTCTAAATTCGACATGAAGGATCTTGCTGCTACAAACTATATTTTGCGCATGGAAATCAAATGAGACTAGGAAAAGAGGAATCTCTAGTTAAACCAAAGGAAGTATGTCGATACAATATTGCAGAGGTTCAATATGAAAGACAGTAAACATGTGAAGGTTCTTGTTCCTGTAGGTGTAAAACTATCTACTAAATAGTGTCCCAAGACACAAGAAGAAAAGGAAGATATGTCCCATGTTCCATATGCAAGTACAGTGGGTAGCCTAATGTATGCAATCTTATGTACTAGAATAGACATTGCGCATGCAGTAGGAGTATTGAGCAAGTTTATGTCAAACCTAGCGAAGTTGCAATAGACAACAGTAAAACAGGTTTTTAGATATTTGTGTGGCAGTAGTGATTATGGTCTATGCTAGTAAGGAAGGCCGGCATTGGATAGAGTTTTGAAAATATATGGGTTTGTTGATGTAGACTAGGCTAGACATATGGATCAAATAAGATCTACCAATGCAGTGAGTTGGATGAATAAAATATAGTATGTATTGGTTCTCTCATCTATAGAGGCAGAATACATGGCAACCACTCATGCAAGCAAGGAAGAACTTTGGTTGCATAGATTGTGTTCAAGTATGGGGTTGGTGCAGAAATCTATAAGGATATATTGTGATAACCAAAGTGAAATTATCTTGGCTAGGAACCCTACTTATCATTCAAAGACAAAGCACATTGATGTTCAGTATCACTTTTTGAGAGATATGGTGGAGGATAAAAAGGTGTTGCTTGTAAAGGTGGACACTTTGAAGAATGTTTCTAGTGCATTGACGAAGTCTGTGAGCACTGAGAAGTTCTCTTGGTGTAGAGAAACAATGGTTGTTGCAAGGTTGAACCAATGATTAAGATCTCTTGTGGCCCCCTGTGGAAATAAAACAACAAGTGGGAGAATGTTGTCCGTGTGTTATATTCCTTACACGATTAGAAGTAGGCATGAAGTGGGGGCTGTGAGGGGGGAGGTAGTCCTCCTTTTAATGCATCAGGCATAGTAGGGGGGTGTAGCCACTTCCACAGGGTTTGGGGCAGCGCCCCAAGAAACTTTTTCTGGACCCTATATTAGCTCGGTGGATCTGCCTATTGTTTTATGCATGGGTTTGTATATGTTTTTTGGCTTGATAGTTTTCTGATCCTGGCATTTTGTAGATCTGGTGAAGAGAACTACGATTATGTTCTAATCTAGGGTTAATGGATTTGGGTTAATGAATGCTTCAACATGTATACATGTGTTGTAACACTAAAAGGAATATAATGTAAAATCAATCTGGTAGTCCTCTTTGGGATCTAGGGGAAAATATCTGTGTATATCTATTTTCTGTTTTATGCTCTCACTATTGTTTAATTTCTACTTTTAAGAATTCGGTTGTAGATAATTTATGTACATGTTTAAAACCTACATGGTACAATTAAATTCTCTTCTTTCACCAAAATCATTATTTTATTGAGTGAATCAGATAGCTTAGTTAATGATATTTTTCATGCCTTTGATTCCTGCAAAGATAAGACCATCAATAGACCCCCTAGGTTTATACCATTCCTGAAACCAAGAGAAATTCATTCAATAACACATGTCCATGTTCTATAGTCAAGTTCAAAACAATCTTCTTTCATCTTTATAAACTTTTGATTCCCATGTCATACGCACCAGTTTTATGATATGCATGTTAATATACTGAATTTAATGCTATTATTAATAGAAACCCTGCAACATAGACTCACAAATTATAAGTAATAAATATATTGAGGTATGAAATAGATCTACCATCATCCATTGATCAACATCGAGGATGGGCCAAATATGGTTTAGCTCAATAAAAATAGTGTTGTCTAGTTTCCACATCATGTTTTCTTTCTCAATGTTAACATAAAGGGCATGCAGGATCAATATAAGATGATAAAATGACATGTATGATGAGATAATATTTAACCAATCATCATATATGTCGATAATAACCAGATGTGGTTCTTTATAACTTAGAATAGTCACCATATTTCTCTCTTTTTAAACATAGTTGACATTGTGAAGTAGGAATGTTGATAATAATATTAGGAAAGTTGAGCAAGTGAGCCTCCAATAGATCAAGAATTCCCTTACAAGTTATAATTATCTATTTTGACTACTACTCAATAGGAAAATAATTTCCCAATGGTGACTGCTTCTTAGATGTCTTCCATTTAGCGAGTAGACCAAGAGGATTTTTTCCTACACACATTGGTATGGATAACCTTTAAAAATAGTTTCACTATCCTTAGGTGGAATATGAAATTTCGACATTGATAGGCTTCGTTGTAATATTTCCTTCAAACATTTTATGGATTGTGATACTATACACATTTGTATAATCCACAAACCATATAATTTTCTTTCTAAAAATATCTATATAATTTTGAGATGACAACTATTGTTTTGTCAGCTTTGAAGAATAGAGTCGCAATCCCTTTATTATACGTTTCCTTCACACATATATAAGTCAGTGTTTGACTTCATTATTTTATTCATATCTTGAGCAAGAAGAGGCTTTGAACAAGAAATAAATTACCAAGTGTAAATTGTAAGAAAGATCGATTGTAATTGTAATCATAACGTCATTCGTAGATTAACAAGTTATCTACTGTATGGTCTAAAAATTTGTATTTGTATATTTCTTATGTCATGCTAACCATATTATCTTTAGTGGAGAGAGGTACAATATACAGTCCAGTATGATCTTGATGTCGAGTATGTCATGTTCTCAAAAAAACAAAAAATTACTTTTTCTAATGTTGGCCAAAGCATTAACCTAATCTAGAATTTTATATAACTTGAATATTTAAATTATATGTAAATTTTTTAAGTTATTAATGGATTGAGATTAACTATTAAAATACAACAATGTATTATTTATATAATTTGAATGGATAGTAAAATATCTCAAACATTTACTAATTGCTTTATTATATACGTGAATTTGAATGGATCTTAAATTTACTTTTAACAAAAAAATTTACCACATTGAATTTTCAAATTAAGTAAAATTTTAAACATCTTTACTCTTTACTAAAGTCAATACCATTTCCTAAATAAAAGGAATAGAGTTAATTCAACACAAACAATCAAAATCTAAAGTCTTTTAATATTTCTTTTAATTAAATATTTGTAAAATGGTTCTTTAAAAAGAAAACCCATATTCTATGGATAAATTAAAATATTTAAAAACATAAATATTTCCCCATGAAACTTGAAATATTTTAAAATTTAAATAAATAAAAATATAAATAAACATGAGGTATGGTAAATAAATAGAACCTATTTTTATACTTATGGTAAATAAATAAAAATATATATAAACTAGATGTATGGTAAATAAATAAAAGTTCTTTTATATTTACTCCATAAAAAAAATTATATTTAAAAACCTTAAAAAAGAGGTTTTATTTAGATGAAGCCTATGGGACGAATACCATGGGACAAATTAATATTGATACCATGTGCTAACTACCGGGCCAAATACCATATTTATAAAATAAGTATGGTAAATAAATAAATATAAAAGAGGTATAAAGCGGTATGATAAATAAATAAATATAAAATAGGTATAAAGAGGGAAGGTAAATAAATAACAATATATCAAATAGGATTATAAATAAAAATCTAATTATATAACAAGCCTATGGGCCAAATACCATAGTAAATAAAAGAGGTATGGTAAATTAATAAAAATATAAATAAACCAGAGGTATGGTAAGTAAATAAAACCTCTTTTCATATTTACTCCATAATCAGCTCTATATTTGCGAATATTTAAATTTGTTAGTTTACATAACTAAGAAGAAATAGAGAGAGAGCGAGAGAGAGTGATAAAGGAGAGATGGAGAGAGGGTGTGTATGTTTAGGGGTGAGATAAAAAGACAAAGTAGGATGTATGGAAAGAAGGGGGGGAGAAGAAGAGAGAAGGAGAGAGGGAGGGATATAGTAATGTAGTTGGAGAGAGAGAGGTAGTGGAAAGAGAGAGAGAAAGAAAGGGAGATGAGGAAAGAGAGAGGATTAAAGAGAGAGGGGGGGGGCGGAGAGAGAGAATTGGAGGGAAAAGAGAGAGGGAGGCAGGAGAGAAAGGGAGAGAAAGGAAGGATGAGAGAGAGGAGGAGACTGATGGGGGAAGAGAGAGTATTGAAGAGAGAGAGAGAGAGAGATCAGGGAAGAGAGAGGCAGTTAGGAGAGAGAGAGAGAGAGAGAAAGGATGAGTGAGAGGAGGAGAGAGGGATCGATAGAGAGATGGAGTCTGAGGGGAAGAGATGTAGGAAATAAGAAATATAGAGAGTGAGAAGTGGAGAGAGAGAAGGAGTGACAAGGGAAAGATAGAGAGAGAGCGTGTATGTTTAGGGCTGAGATAAAGAGACAAATAAGGAGAGATGGAGATAAGTGGGGGGAGAAGGAGATATAAGGAGAGAGGGAGGGATATAATAACATAGTTGGTGGGTGAAGAAAGAGAGAGAGGGAGAGAGAGATGGGAGAGAAAGGGATAGAGAGGAAGGAAGAGAGAGGATGTGAGAGAGTGGAGAGAGGGAGGGAAAGAGAGATGGGCTTGGAGGGGGAGGGAGAGGGAGGTAAGAAGAAATACATAGAGAGAGAAAGGTGGAGAGAGAGAGAGAGTGTGAGTGATAAGGAAGATGGAGAGAGAGGGAGAGAGGGAAAAAGGAGGAAAGAGAGATATTAACAGGGGAGAGGGAGAGAAGGGGAAGATAGAGATATAGATGGAAGGTGAAGAGAGGGAAGAAGAGAGAGATGGGGAGAAGAGGGGATTGACAAAGATATTGATATATATGGAGTGCGAGAGCGTGTGTGTTTAGGGGGTGAGATAGAGAGATAGAAAATAAGAGATGGAGGGGGATACAGATATGGATGGACGGTGGAGAGAGGGTAGAATATTTCTCACACTAGATGGATTTATATAAGTGGAGATGGTGATTTATAATCCTATTTTATTATTTTCACTATATGCATCGATTTTAGTGTAGATATTTATTTCTAATTATATTTGATTACTTGCACTAGATGCATTGATTTCAGTGTAGGTGGTGATTTCTAATACAATTTGATTGCTTGCACAGAATTTGTTGATTTCAATTTACATGTCGATTTATAATTATATTTGATTAATTTCACTAGATGAATTGATTTCAATGTAGATGACTTCTAATCCTATTTGATCATTTGCACTAAATGCATTGATTTCAGTGTAGATGGAAATTTCTAGTCCTATTTGGTTTCTTTGAGTAAATGCATTGATTTTAGTGTAGATGTTGGTTTCTAGAGAGAGAGAGAGAGAGTGAGTGATAAGGAAGATGGAGAGAGAGGGAGAGAGGAAAAAAGGAGGAAAGAGAGATATTATCGGGGGAGAGGGAGAGAAGGGGAAGATAGAGATATAGATGGAAGGTGAAGAGAGGGAAGAAGAGAGAGATGGGGAGAGGGGGTGATTGACAAAGAGATTGATATATATGGAGTGCAAGAGCGTGTGTGTTTAGGGGGTGAGATAGAGAGACAAAAAAGAATATATGGAGGGGGATATAGATATGGATGGAGGGTGGAGAGAGGGAGGGATTTTTCTTGCACTAGATGGATTGATATAAGTGGAGATGGTGATTTCTAATCCTATTTGATTATTTGCACTAGATGCATCTATTTTAGTGTAGATATTTATTTCTAATGACATTTTATTACTTGCACTAGATGCATTGATTTTAGTGTAGGTGGTGATTCCTAATACAATTTGATTACTTGCACTGAATGTGTTGATTTCAATTTAGATGTCGATTTATAATTATATTTGATTACTTGCACTAGATGAATTGATTTCAATGTAGATGATTTCTAATCCTATTTGATTATTTGCACTAAATGCATTGATTTCAGTGTAGATGGTTATTTCTAATCCTATTTGATTTCTTTGAGTAAATGCATTGATTTCAGTGTAGACGTTGGTTTCTAGAGAGAGAGAGTGAGTGATAAGGAAGATGGAGAGAGATGGAGAGAGGAAAAAAGGAGGAAAGAGAGATATTAGTGGGGGAGAGGGAGAGAAGGGGAATATAGAGATATAGATGGAAGGTGAAGAGAGGGAAGAAGAGAGAGATGGGGAGAGGGTGTGATTGACAAAGAGAATGATATATATGGAGTGCGACAACATGTGTGTTTAGGGGGGTGAGATAGAGAGACAAAAAACAAGAGATGGAGAGGGATATATATATGGATGGAGGGTGGAGGGAGGGAAGAATATTTCTTGCACTAGATGGATTGATTTAGGTGGGGATGGTGATCTATAATCCTATTTGATTATTTTCACTAGATGCATTGATTTTAGTGTAGATATTTATTTCTAATAATATTTGATTACTTGCACTAGATGCATTGATTTCAATGTAGGTGGTGATTTCTAATACTATTTGATTGCTTGCACTGGATGCGTTGTTTTCTATTTAGATGTCAGTTTATAATTATATTTGATTTCTTGAACTAGATGCATTGATTTCAATGTACATTATTTCTAATCCTATTTGATTGTTTGCATTAAATGCATTGATTTCAGTGTAGATGGAGGGAGATATAGATATGGATGGAGGGTGGAGAGAGGGAAGAATATTTCTTGTACTAGATGGATTGATTTAAGTGAATATGGTGATTTATAATCCTATTTGATTATGTGCACTAGATGCATCGATTTTAGTGTAGATATTTATTTCTAATGATATTTGATTACTTGCACTAGATGCATTGATTTCAGTGTAGGTGGTGATTTCTAATACTATTTGATTTCTTGCATTGGATGTGTTGTTTTCAATTTACACGTCAATTTATAATTATATTTGATTTCTTGCACTAGATGCATTGATTTCGATGTAGATTATTTCTAATCCTGTTTGATTGTTTGCATTAAATTCATTGATTTCAGTGTAGATGGCGATTTCTAATCCTATTTGATTGCTTTGAGTAAATGCATTGATTTCAGTGTAGATGTTGGTTTCTAATATTATTTGATTGCTTGCATTAGGTGCATTGATTTCAATGTAGAAGTTATTTTATAATCTTATTTGATTTCTTGAATTAAATGCATTTATTTCAATGTATATGTTGATTTATGATTTGATGTAATTGGATATATGACGGTACATTAATTTTAAAGTGCTTGGATTAACAATATAAATTGATTTTAGTGTAAGCACAAAACGTTATTGACAGTGTACATTGATTTTTGTGTTATAGTAATTTAACCTATTGATATTGGAGAGCAAGAGAGACAAGGTATCATGTTTACTACAACAACTCGAGCTAAATATTTAAATGTTTTACGATTTAAATTTTATTTTTCATATAGTCAATATGAAAAGATAACAAAACTAACAAGGGTGGCAATAAGAATAGTAGAAGAAAATAGTTTGAGATTGATCACAATGAAGACTATTTGTAACATGAGTACATTCTTATTATTCAGATTTTCTATCCTTCAACACTATTATTGTCACTTTTCATTCAAAAAAAATATTTCATCATTTTTCATCATTATAGTTATTAACAATATTTATCATCTCAACGAACTGAGGTAACTAAGAAAATTTAAAATTAAAATTACCAAGTTAATCTAAAAAATATTTAGCATATTTAAAATGATTATATTAATATTTGATATATTTACATATTATTGATAAAATTAATCATATCTTTGCTAGATTTTCGTTGGCAGCACATGACTGAAACTAGCCTAGATCCATCTTAACTCCCAATCTATCAAGCGTCGAGAGGGGTCAAATCTCTTGAGGTGCAAACCTTTCCTCAAGTTTTGCACTCAAAAAAGAGCTTTGCACCTTAAGAGATTTGATTCCTCTCGGCGCTTGATAGATCCAGAGTTAAGACGGATCTAGCCTAGTAATAAAAAAACATCCGTAGACTCTACCACAAGGGTGGGCTTCCACATTGGCCATTTATATGTTGCAAAAATGAAGAAAAACAGTGCAAGCGACGCTCATCTTGCATCTTATTATTAATAATTTCTAAAGAATCAAACTAATAATAAAACACCTGGAATATGTCCATTACAACCGTTTTGTGTACTTTTTCCCATAAATCAGTCCTAAGTATTTTACTAAATAAGATATTCAGTGTTTTTCTTAGCAAAAAAAATCCAACGAAGTCCAACTGCACTTGAAAGCCACATAAAAATTGGCATAGATGCTGGTAGGAGACAACCTGAGTGTAAATTGTTGATTCAAAATTTTATTTAACCTTGATCTTTCCACATTCATACGATTTTTTTACTTCATGGAAGACTCAAACCTAAAATATTTTTCCTAAAACATACCTTCTAATGTTGGGAAGTAAGTTATTTTTAATAGAGTATGCTCAAGAATTCTCTCTATTCCTCCAAATGCATAAATAAAATCTTCTTGATATTTATTCAGATTAAACAACTTCCCTTCATGTCCTTGATGAGTCTAAAAAAATGGATTTTGTTTCAACACTTGATATTTCTTGAAATATGTTCATACCCTCAGGCCTTTATCATAATACAATGTGTATCTTTTTCTTCTTCTTTTTTTGAAAAAGAGTATAATGAAAGGAATGCCTCTCTCCCATGAATCCTTAATAATATCAAGAGTCAAACACATATTTGAAGCTTGTGGGTCCTTCCTCTTTAAATCATATTCAACCGAATCAAGTTGAGAGTCAATTTATTCACTCTCCCAAGGTTGTATATATCGATACATATTTGGAATAAGTTGATCTTCCTCATGGCTCATACACTACATGTTGAAATATGTAACTAGGTTTGGTCCTCATAATGACATATGTAATCTTGATTTTATGTATTTTATGAAAAGAAGAAAAATAATTTTATACTATCATTCTTGATGCATGGGTTTCATGGTCAAGAAAATTTATTTTATAGGTCAAGCACCCATTGAGTGCTTCTAGGGGTTGTCATGAAGTCTACATGTTAATTGATTCATTGTCATGTATTATAAACCCTGCAATACCTTGTCATCATCAAAAGACCTAGTCATCCTTCATGAGTGTACAAGTGAGCCTAAACGAATCAATTCAACCTCGAAGAGAAGGATATATATTGGAGACTTTGACCTCAATTGAAGGATACTCACTCACATACAAGAATTTCATCAAGGAAGAGAAAAAGTGAGGAGAAGAGGAGGATTATAAGAAGAAAAGAAAAACGAATTATTTTAGTTTTTTTTTTGCTACTATCCTTCATATGTGTGAGATAATCATGGCACCTACTCTAGCAACTAAATTCGAATTGAAGAACTCAAGTTAGGGAATCAATTGATATACTTTGAAAGATGAACTTTCAATATTAAATGATATATCCAAGTGAAGGAGAAAAGAGGAATAAATCACCATATTTTCCTCATATGCAACAATTATGGTTTTTGTAGAAGAAGCTACTCGGAGTCGGAATTAAAAAAATAAATTTTTGGAGGTCGAAGTTGCAAAAAGAGTTGTTGGAGGTAGAAGTTGTGGAAGAAGCAGCTGGGGGTCAAAGTTGCAAAACTTGTTGGGATAAAAGTTGCTGGAATAAAAATTCATCAAGAAAGAATGATTGACTTGGCCTTGGAGGGGACTTTTATAAGCTTTTTAGTTCTTGGAATTCATCATTTGAAGTTCTATAAGAACATAAGAGTTATTGTGTTTTTTCATCTAAATAAGAGAGGTTTTGGCCCTAGATGATAACCTATATCTTGTGTCTTCTTGTATAATTGTTATTTATTTGTTGGTAGATGTTTGATGATAAGAACACCAATTATAATCAAGTGAAAGAAGAATCTAATTAAGTTAAGTAAAAACACATTACATATAGTTATCAATGTAAGAGAAATCACTCAATGAAGCTACGCATAGATTTCTCAACACTCTGAAGTGTGTAACTCCAACATCTATATATTGGCTATATCATACGTCACTTTTTGTAATTAAAATATGGCCCATTTATACCATTCCACGTCCTCCAATTTTCCTTCGGTGTATCGAATATAATAGGAGGAAAAGTGCTTGGCATGTTGGAGTCCAAACTAATATTTAGACTTTTGAATTTTATTTTTTCCTTCAACAAGGAGATCAGGAAGGTCTTGTGTATGCATTATTTCTTCACAAAACTATTGCATGATCCCTATTAGTGAAGTATTATACATGTTTACTATTTTTTTAAAGTCTAGGAGCATGATGCCATGATAATCTTACTAACATTATTCACAAACACCTTTATGTGTTCATAATCAACTCGTAAGAAAACATTAAAATTATATATATATATAATAAAACTCTAATTCTAATGTTTCTGGACTCCTAAAATATAAATATTATTGCTTCTACATCTGATTTATCTTTGCATCTCTTCCCATAGACACATGTTTGATAAATTTGTATTATAATAAAAGAGGGGAATGAATTTGGATAGTTATAAACTTTGTATTCTTATTATGAAGATTAAATAAGGATTTCACTCAAGTGGTTATAGTTGAGATATAATTTATATTTCATATGGTAAAGATCAAGTAATTAGGACATGGATTGCATTGAACACTTCACTTGGAAAAATTTCAAGATGAATATAATTTAGTTACTATGTTACTTAGTTACAATGTTGAAGACAACATGTAATTCATTTATGCAGGGTTTCCACAGCTTTTTCATGAATCACCTTTGGAGGATCATCTATTTCCTCTTTTTTTAATCAATTCCATACATTTGATGCCTCTAATACTTTTCACCATTCATAATAGAAACAGTGAGAAGTCATTATTGTTACTGAAAAAGAAATAAAAATGTATAAAACCTTAAGTCCCACAATGACACCTTTTCTCAAATAAAATATAATAAAATTCTTCAAAGAGAGAAAGTTGCTTGCCTAAGACTATGCAACCTTGAATAAAAAAATTCCCAAAAAAAAGATAAAATGTTGGAGCTGCCTTAAACACAAAAAAAGTGAAATTCATTTCTTTTTAAGATCTCCATAACACAAAGAAAATTATTTCTTGTTGTAACTGGAAAAAATACAAGGAAAATCCCTTTCTTATTGTTGGTGTTGCTGCAAATGAAGATATTTTTCCAATTAAATGCACACTGTTTTCAGGGGAAAACTCTTTTCCCAAACACTATGAGGAAAATTTTGGAGAAAAGTCGCTTTTAGAGAAATATTATAGGGTTCTATGGTTTTATAGAAGTGTCATTAGTATCAAATTAGGTTCAATGCTAGCTTAATGCATTTGGATAGGTTCCTGTGATTAAGTTCCTTGTGAAAACACACACACACCTATTTGAAACAGGGTCAATGCACTGTGAAACTTGTGTGAAATTACATTTGTAATTTTCAAAATTTTAAACACCATTTGAAATATTTGAAATTTCTCTAAACATGTTTGGTAAGTTTTTCACCATTTCATGGAGTTTCAATAGTTGAAATGGGGCCGAAATCTATGTTTCCTGCAGCTTATACACACACACACACACACACACACACACACACACACACACACACACACACACATATATATATATATATATATATATATATATATATATATATATTATGTGTACAAAAACATGTTATTTATCCTCAATAAAGATGTATCTTCCATAATTTGATCAAAAGATCCAAGGAACCACTGAAAATTTCCATCAAATGTGATGAAAATCACAATGCGAAACCTTATACCATGTAGGGTGTAACACAAAAAAATAGTGAAATGTCACAAATTACTATTAATTTTGGAATAAGAAACTGTACATATTAGAAGTGACCATGATAGGTTTTATCAGTACCTTCTTAGATCATTTGAATAAATTTGTTATATTTCCTTACATGATAGTCCATCTATTCTATTCAAAATATGGGAAAATTCGTGGCATATGATCTTTGATTTTCACTTGACCTGTAGTTTGAGGATTTGTCTTTACATTTATCTATGTTAGTAGTAGTGATAACATACAATTGAAGGAAGCACCCATTTCTATCTTGTTTTCCTTAAAATATCAAGAGAGAAATATTTCATTAATATTTTTGGTTTATGATTTTTATTAATTGTGGTGATTCAAACTTTGAGTTCAAATTAATCTCATGTTTGAATCCCTTTTCTAAGTCACCCATGTTTGAAATAGGCCTCTTCTATGTATTCACTCAAATAAATGATTTACAACTAGGTGTTAGCTTTTAAAAGAATATATGATAGCAAGGTATAAGTTTCTTCACGTTTGTAATGTTGTATGTTGAAGGATGGATGGTAATGAGTAGGATCCATTAACTTCATAGCTTATATATATATATATATATAAATATATTGGTAGTGTTTTTGTCACACTAGTGTACCAAAAGACACCTCTTTAGCAGTAGGTTGCTTCTTGAAAATATCACAGAGAATATTATTCTGTTGTTAATGGAAAAACTGAAAATAATTTAAAACAAAACTCATAAGGTAAGTAATGCATACAATAACATGAACTCAAAAATAAAAACACATGAAAATAATGCTGAAATGGAGCAACAAACCAATATAATAATGGAGAAAACTTTATTTATTGTTTGTTGCTAGTAAGAAGAATAAAATTCTAACAAACTTGAAGTGAGTCCTTTAAAATATGGATCTCAAATAATGAAGGAACGGGGTCCGTTTCCTTGGATTCCTTGAAAGTCTCTCCCCCCTCTCTCAAAAGGAATGTGAAAACTCTCCAAAGGTGGAGTTATCTTCTTCACTAGGATGTTGGATGGCCAACATGGTAGTGTATTCAATTCTCTTTCTTCAACACTTGAAGGCTCATGTTGCTATGGTAACAATTTGACCAGAATAACAATGTGTCTCCTTTTTCTCTTCCCATGGCTAGTTTATATAGAGATTTTTTGAACTTGTATTCCCTCTTTTGGCACAATATTGATAGTGACTCAAGAGTAGGACAAGAGATTCCTTTTACAGCTACATAACTCTTTAAGGTGGCTTGAATTCGGTTATCATTCAATGTTATTGATAGAGAATCATATTCACCAAGTGTCAAAAGTTGTCCCGAATGGTGAATTGTCTCTATCCCCATGACCATGTGACTATTGAAGGAAAATGCACGATGTGCACAAAACGTCTTTGTTGTTGGTGCATTATCCGCCAATTTCTAACTGAACCATAGGAATTAATTAAAATTTTGTCCTTCATAATGTATTTCTATGGGAATGTATTTATTTCTATTGTTTCCTTGACATTTTTGAATGTATTTTTCTTGTACGATTTTCCGATGTTAACATTTTACCCCTTATGTATGAGGTCTAGGAAGAAAAGTATAGATGAAATACATTAAGTTTTCTTTTCTGTGTGACGCTTTTGAGAGAGAGAGAGAGTAACTTCTTGTGGAGATAAGTAGGGGAACCCCTTGCCTGAAGTAAAAAAGTAACCATGCTCTGTAGGAAACCTATAAGTTGTAAAATAAGAAATTTTTATATGAGGCGGGCATGTCCCATGCTCGTGATGATGACTAGTTAATATAATGCAATAGATATTTGTTTTGTCAAGTCACATTGTGGTAGGTGAACTATTGCTGGTTGATGATGACGGTTGTTGATGCCCTTAAGGACATTTTTTCTTTGAGAAAAAAGGGTGTAATGTGGCACCCAGATGCATTATCTTAGTATAGCACCTTTTGGATGAAGTTTTCAATATATTCTTGGGTCTTTGACTTCCAGGAACCTTCCCATGTGTATTGTTTTGAGAATTTCTGAAATAGATGCTCACTAATACACAGGTCTTCGAATAATTTTGACAGAGTGCAAGGGTTATGATGTAAGATACCACCTTGACATGAAAACTGGTTTTGATGTCGAATTTAAGGGGGATCGTTGACATCAATGGGTGATGTTAATTCCCATTTTTCCATCTGAGAATGGCCCTATGGTTCTGAGGACCCATCCAAGATACTACCTCCTTCATAGAAAATGTTTGTTGAAGCCGATAGGAAGGAAGCATCAACTGTCTGAAACAAGTAATGATACAAGGGATCAGGTTTTCTAGTGAAGCAGGGTGTAATATGATAAGTTAAAAAGGCATGATGATGAGAAGTGGCTAAAACTGATGGTGATGGATAACTCACTCGAGGTCAGAGTTGTTGATGCGAGTGGCAGCAGTCACAACAACTTCTCATGAGGGTATCCTTAGGGTGGGTAGGACATCCAGGGTGGGTGTATGTTTTCTATAAATGATGTTATTGGGTATGGTAAAGGATGTGCAACTCTGACCAAGGGTGACTAGGGACTTCTTCTAGGTATGTAACATAAAAATATGGGTGGAAGTATTTCTCCTAAAAAATCCTCGTACACTTGCCCAAATAATGTGAAAGTGGTTTTGATGTACAAGCACAGAGACAGGTGACCCTATAACATGTGTGATCATGCATGATGATGCAAGGAGGTTTTTTTGTTGAGGGTGGGGTCCTCATTCATTTTTATCAGTGCAAGGGTGATGAGGTGGATGGAATGGCACATATGGGCCATGGTTATGAGGGCCTAGTTGGCCAAATGTGAAACACGGTGATGAATTTTTTGCTGGTCTGTTGTAGAAAATGGTGGCCCCAGAATAAGGTTTCAATATGTGATGAGTAAAATAGAATGATGTTGATAATCAATGTATCAGAATGAGATGGTTCCCATGCTAGAGTTGGTTTCCATGGCTCAAGATAGTGACTTATGGTCTAAGAAATTGATGGATGCAATGGAAGGTACGACTTTACCATCTCACAAGGGTTTTTATCATGTGCAAGGTGAGGTGATGATAAACATGGTTGGGTGAATGAAGCCTACAGTTTATTCTTCTGGAGAAATGATGGTAGGATATGAAAAGCTTTGGAGGGAATCTTATCATGTTGAAAATAAGGATGATACCTGCTCTTGTACTTTTACTACCTTAAAAATATGGTGATTTGGTGCAGTTGCAACATATGTTGCCAATACACCAAGTAAAATAATTTTTCCCATACAAATTTTTTGAATAACATTAATTAAATCAAACAAGAGAGGGCATATCTGAGATGTAGTATGGAGGGGGTCGATGGGCCTTAAAATTATTTTTTCTAAAAATTGGAACAACGAGATCTAAATTGAAGATGATGAATTTTTGATCGATATGTCTCTCATTTTTTTACGATTGGATACTCTGAGCTTCAGTTATTGGCTCCTAAAAAATGGTGACAGGGGCAATATATAGGCTAGGATGGCCCAATTTTAGTTCATTTGTGGTTTCTGAGCTTAAGAGCTTAGAGGTTGAGATTGGAGAGTTTCTTTCCATTATAGTTAGCCACAACAACATGGATACATGCCGAGAGTGTTAGGTAGGAGCTACAACCTCATTCTTTTTAATTTTGACATTTTCATGTTAGGTATGTCATAGAGGGGTGCCTTATACGACCATTTAAAGTTGTCTTTAAGAGCACCATGCAGGTGACTCTGGGAGAGTCACATCATCGTTGTGTTAAGACTTGTTCTTTGCACAACAACTCTGTGCAAATGGAGCTCCCTGATGCATCATCCTCTGCGTCTGTGTGAGACACAAACGTGGGGGTAGCGCACTTGTTAAGACAACAAATGTGCCGACCGATAAGTGTGTTTTCCACATATGTGAGATGCATAGGTGCGATGAGAACGTGTGACAGTGTCTCACAAACACGTTGTACATGTGCCTATGTCTACAAACTATGCATAGTCCTACAAAAAATTTGACTTGTGATTTTTTGAACTTTTTTTTTGGATAAAAAAATAATTTTTTGGGGTTTCTAGGTGGCAGGATGTTGTGTAGGGAAATATATTTCTCAAAACCTACGTGCTCAACAAAGTTTGGCACAATGGTGGTTGCTAAGTTCCTTGAGAACCCTATTTTTAGGTCCCATGACAGATACTTGTGATTCCTGATTCCTTGTTGGGACTGAGAGAGGAATATCAGGGTGGTGCACGACACTGAGATAAGGTTATATCCTTAGATGAATATATATTTCATGACTATTTTCTTGCCTCGCGGGGTGGTGTTTTCTTATCCACTCCCTGTAGGGGTAGTGAATATCAGGCATTAAGTGGAGGAGGCCGGTCATTGTGGGCCCCATGATATATCGCGGGGTTTTCTTCTTATTTCCCATGTTACTGACCTCGCAGAGCGTGCTATTTTTTCTATGATCGTCCCCCTAGTGGTGTCACTTTTGCCTCATAGGTTATCATGACAGCACATAGCAGTCTTGCAACAACTCCAAGTAGGGAAATTTTTTGTTTGGGCTAGGTTGGTATACCATGGCATGGTTAGCTAGCTGGCCAAGGGGAAATGAGGTGTAACAGGGACATTTTTTTATGTCAACATCCTGTGTTTTATTATGTATGAGCGGGTCATTATGCTATGGCCTTTTCTTGAACTATATTTGGGCCCTCCAAGGGATCCTCATATTCACATATGGGCTTCTGTCATGCTCTATCATGGCGAGGGTGAGGCTAGTAGGAACTAAGATGAAAATACAGAGGAGTGGTTCGAGTCAAACCCTGAGTTGATTTTAGATATCCCTTATGATAGGGTGGATTTCTGCGGTGATCCAGATATGGGTCTTCCTCTTGATTATGCTTGGGGACCTACAGGTATGGCCTTTATGTTTTATACATTTTAATATTATTTTCGTGTATTTATGGGTGTGATGTTTATGGTGACACTAATATTACTCTTGTTTACTTTTCAGATGTGGAGTGGTGGGTCAGCCCTTCACTCTATTAGTTGGCCATGATCCTAGGAGGAGGGGTGCATCAGGGGCAGACCAAGCTTAGCAGTTGGCTAGACATGTTAGTCCCCCTCGCTAGACTAAACCATGAGTGGTGTCACAGATGACTTGGGTGACCCTTTAGGGGAGGGCATTAGTGCTGCTACAACTGGGTGGATGCATCGCTACTTTTATCTTCCGAGGCTTCTGAGGCCCATGCAATGGCTGTTGACGCTCGTGTACAGGTTCTAGATGATCAGATGCATGATTTTGGTGACCCTTGGGGAATTTTGGAGAGCCTTACCCAAGGTCTTCCCACGAAAGGATTTGATGACCTTCATGACATATGTTGGAGACAGTGATGCCCTGTGAGGGAGCCCATCGTCCGTCATTGCACCGAGTGGCACTTGCTGCTGAGGTTGCTACTCCTATCATTGCTCCAGGTGTCAATTTCGGCTCCCAAGACCCTCCTCGTGGGTATCAACCCTACATTCTTCTTATGTATGTACCAGGGAAAGAACCCATTATGAGGGTGCTTCACTGCATTTTTTACAACATGTATTTTTTCCCTGATGGAGGGCTAGTCGACTCTTTTTGTATACTGGGACACACACACACACACACACACACACACACACAGATATATGTATATATATATATATATATATATATGAGAGGTCTATTTTGATGGCTCTAATGATGTGTATGTGTCTATTTTTATGATGTTTTGTATGATAATGATGGATTCATTATGTGTGATGTTTTTCTTCTCACATTTGATGGTATATAAGTGATGCATTCTATTTATTTATGTGATCAGTTACATGATTTTGATATCTTGATATATGTGTAAATGTAATGTGATCAAAACTATGAGCTAATATTTGTGCATGCAGGTACATCCTAAAGAGGTGTGAATCTAGAACTTGCAATGTTTGATTTAACTGTGGTACCACTAACTAGGAATCAAGGAATACATGTAAATGGTTGATGCCTTGGAGGGAGGCACCGCTTAAAAGTCCTATGATAGCATCAAATTCTGCTTGATTATTTGTGGCTGACCCGATACATACTCTGTTGGCAAGGTATGGTGACTGATCAGTAGAATATATGGCCCAGGTGGGACCAACTAAATTTTTTGACCATATAGAGGTTCCATCAATGAATCCAAAATATTAGATGGGTGGATGACCCATATGAAAACATAGAGGAGTGGTTCGAGTCAAACCCTGAGTTGATTTTAGATATCCCTTATGATAGGGTGGATTTCCGCAGTGATCTAGATATGGGTCTTCCTCCTGATTATGCTTGTGGACCTACAGGTATGGCCTTTATGTTTTCTACATTTTAATATTATTTTCATGCATTTATGGGTGATATGTTTATGGTGACACTAATATTATTCTTGTTTACTTTTCAGATGTGGGGTGGTGGTTCAACCCTTCGCTCTCTTAGCTGGCCATGCTCCTAGGAGGAGGGGTGCGTCAGGGGCAGACCGAGCTTAGCAGTGGGCTAGACATGGTAGTCCCCCTCGCTACACTAAACCATGAGTGGTGTCACAGATGACTTGGGTGACCCTTCAGGGGAGGGCACGAGCACTGCTGCAACTGGGGGGATGCATCGCTACTTTTATGTGCCGAGGCTTCTGAGGCCCATGCAATGGCTGTTGAGGCTTGCGTACAGGTTCTAGGGGATCAAATGCATGATTTTGGTGACGCTTGGGGAAGTTTGGAGAGCCTTACCCAAGATCTTCCCATGAAAGGATTTGATGACCTTCATGATATATGGTTGGAGACAATGATGCCCCATGAGGGAGCCCATCGCCCATCATTGCACTGAGTGGCACTTGCTGTTGAGGTTGCTACTCCTATCATTGCTGCAGGTGTCAATTTGAGCTCCCAAGACCCTCCTCGTGGTGATCAACCCTAGATTCTTGTTATGTATGTACCAGGGAAAGAACCCATTATGAGGATGCTTCACTACCTTTTTTACAGCATGTATTTTTTCCCTGATGGAGGGCCAGTCGACTCTTTTTGTATACTGGGACACACACACACACACACACACACACACACACAGATATATATATATATATATATATATATGAGAGATGTATTTTGATGGGTCTAATGATGTGTCTATGTCTATTTTTATGATGTTTTGTATGATTATGATGGATGTTGTTCTTATGATGGATTCATTATGTGTGATGTTTTTCTTCTCACATTTGATGGTATATACATGATGCATTCTATTTATTTATGCAATTAGTTACATGATTTTGATCTCTTGATATATGTGTAAATGTAATGTGATCAAAACTGTGAGCTAATATTTGTGCATGCAGGTACATCCTAAAGAGGCGTGAATCTAGAACTTGCAATGTTTGATTTAACTGTGGTACCACTAACTAGGAATAAAGGAATACATGTAAATGGTTGATGTCTTGGAGGGAGGCACCGCTTAACATTCCTATGATAGCGTCAAATTCTGCTTGATTATTTGTGGCTGACCCGATACATAATCTGTTGGCAACGTATGGTGACTGATCAGTAGAATATATGGCCTAGGTGGGATCAACTAAATTTTTTGGCCATCCAGAGGTTCCATCAATGAATCCAAAATATTAGATGGGTGGATGACCCATATGTGACACAAGAGCGTGATTTTCATAATGAGCCCATGATTATGATATCATCATAAAAATTTATGGCACATACATATTTATTCTAGGGTACTTAGGCCTTGTACACTAACTCGAAGGGTGTGAATTGTGTTGAGGACTTCACTGTTGTTCGATATTTCCATAAATCTAAGAACACCATATGATGCAAGTTATTTTTGTGGTTGTTCACCACATGCTGTAAAAAAAAATTAGGACTTATTGGCAACTTGTACTAGACCATTGGACTGGGGGTAGTATGGTGACCCAAATTCGTGCATGAAACTGAGATGCTAGGATAGTTCCTGGAATATTTCATTTTCGAAATTCTTTCCACGGTGGGACACTAACTCCTTAGGTACAATGAACTGCATGATTACATGGTTGAATAAAAATTGTGTTGCAATTGCTGTGGTGGTGTTGTATGTGGGCATGGCTTCTGCCCCTTTTGTGAAATAATCGATAGCCACAACAATGTACTTGTGGTTTCCCGATGATGTGGGGTTGTGTGTCATGAATTCAATGTCTTATTTGTGAAAGGGACCTGCTACAATGACAAGGTGCACAGGATATGGAGGGGCTCTCACCTTATGAGGATAGTGTTGGAATCGCTCGCACCTTTTGACTAATTTAATGGAATCATGAAATATGGTGGGACAAAAATAACTAGCACATAGGACTTTTTGGGCAGTGGTCGTTCCTAATAAGAGGTCGTCGCAAGCCCCACTATGGAGGTCATTTAGGACTTGCTCGGTTATTTCAAGAGTAACAAATAAACATAAGATGGTATCGATGCCTCGTTGATAGAGGACACCCCCTAATAAAAGGTACCATGGGACTTGATGGTGTATGTGCCTTATATCATCACGAGTGAGCTCCGGTTTGAACTTCTGAGTTTCTAGGAAGAGGAGGATATCTTCGTACCAAGTATCCTTCATTGTTACTAAGAACAAGTGTTCATGAGGTAGTGCTTCATTAATAGGGTATCCTTAGGTCTCGGTTGGAGGATCAGTGATGAATTCGATGAGGATTAGTGTCTTTTTTCTCTTAGGGGAACTAAACTGCAGATCAAATTCCAATATTATAACTACCCATCAAGCATAATTATGGTTCATCATGCAGCAGGTTATCAAATATTTCATAGGGTTGATAGCTGCAAAGAAAGTGGTGATTCGAAGGATGATGTAATGTCAAAGCTTTTGTATTGTCTGTACTAGGGCTAAGGTTGTTTTATCTTCTGGCCCATACTTCAATGCAAGCCCCACTATGTTTTTACTTATGTAACAAATTATGTGCTACTTGTTTTTTGGTCCCTCCTTTACTAGAACCCCGACAATGCCTATGTGAGACGCAGATAGGTATAGGGTGTAATATCTTTTGCGGTCGGGTGGGTTGATCAAAGGAGAAAAAAAAAGTTTCATTTATTTGTTCAAATAATTTATTTCATGTTCATCCCATTTTAAGTTAATTTCTTAATGAAGGAGTCAGAGGAAGCCCTACATGTAAGTGGTGTAGTCGGGGACAAAGCGTCATAAGAAGTTAACCTTACCTTGTAGGCTTTCTAATTGTTTTAATGTTTTTGGTGGTGGTTCCTCTTTGATTTCTTGGACCTTGAGAGGTTCAAATCGAATCCCTTATTGGGACATTATGAATTAGGGAAAATTTTAAGGATGGAAAATTATCTTGAAGTTTAAAACATGGGCGAATCTCAGTAGCCCCTAATATGAAAACTATAAAATGTTTATTAAGGTATTTGTAAAATTATTCAAATTTATAATGATTTTATTTAACTCTTTATATAAATTTGGCGATTTCTAAGGTAAAATAATTTTATATTGTAAAATTTGGCGAATCATTTTTATAAAAAATTGAAATTAGCAAATCTTTTTTTTTGTAAAAATCATGGAAAATTAGCCTACCTGCGAATATTAGCCCCTTAAATTTTCCATGCTATTAATCCTAATATTATTCTTGTGCTAATATATTAAACACATTTGAGAGGGTTCAAGTGCAGGTTGTATTGTCAATATCTCTTAAAAACTAGGCACAAATCATCTGAATGGTTAGCGTGTTTCTTGGATCATACCGTGAGATCGTGCAAGTAGGAAAGGATGAGATGAACCAAATCATGGAAGATATAGTTCATGGGCTGCTAAAATGTGGTGCCAGCATTTTTAAGACCGAATGGTATAACCTGGTATGAAAATGTGCCCCAAGGTGTAGTGAATACAGTTTTGTATCAATATGTATGTTGGAGCTGAACTTGATTGTACCTCAACAACCCATCCATGAAGGAAAAGGCCTCGTGACCAACACAAATGTCAATTAATTTGTCAATAAATGGAGCGGTGTACTTTTCCTTGGGACGAGCATTATTTACATCCAGAAAATTAGTATAAACCGATATAGTTCCTTGTTTTTTCATGACAGGTATAGGGTTAGAAACCCAAAATGTGTAAGAAATCGGGTATATGAATATGCCTTTGTGAATTTTTTCTATCTCTTATTTGATTGCTTTAGCTTTAGATGGGTGCAATTGACATTTCTTTTGGTGGACAGGGGAGACGTCAGGCCATGTGTCGATATGATGTCCCACAATGGTGGGACATAGACCTAGAATTTACGAATAGTCCCATGCAAATATATCCATATAATCCTACAATAGGGTAGTGTATGTGGCTACTACTTCTGGAAAGCATGCCTCTCCCAGAGAGATTTCTTCAACTTTTCCTAGTTATTCTGAAATATTCACCTTGATAGTAGTTCATATATTTGACATATTCCCCTCAAATGCATCAGGTGTTGGGATGGGATTATTGAACCAATCTAATTTTCCTGATCACAAGAAATATTTTGATTCAATGGCCCAAATATCATGGGTTTGTGTGCTGCTAGGCACGAATGCTTTTTCTAGTAGAAAAAGTGAGTGGTGGTGCATGGCATCCCACAAAAATTAAGGTTTCGTCATGTCCTCTAATATATCATCATCAGGGCGAAACGATATGTATAAGGGGGAATTGTTTTGTGTGAGGTCATGAGGAGTGGATTTAGTCCTACCAGTGCTGGTTGAAAAACAATAATCTGATTCAATAGTTGATGTCATAGAACCAAGTGAGGTTGAAAAAGCAGAGATGGGATGGGTCTGCATCATTAAAGGTACAAATACCAGTGTCGTAGTTGAAATGGTCTCAAAACCAAAAAAAAATAGAGGAAATTTCAACCTAAAAGTGGACTTCTAAGGAAAATTAATAAAATAATAGTAAAATAATAAAATAAGTTATGAATTTTGGAGGGAAAAGAAGAAATTTTTTTTTAATTGTATTTTTGGCTTATCTCCTTATAGGTTCACTAAAAGTTTGAGTGTAGACACTCATTGGATGTAGGATTAAATTCCAAATCTAATGAGTACCCATCTTGCATACTTTTGAGAAGACCTACATCAAAAAATATCATAGATGCATTAAAAAAATGTGTTTAACACACATTTTTAATGTATATGCAATTTTTATCAATGTGGGTCTTCTCAAAAGTATGCATAATGGGCACTCGTTGGATGTGGAATTTAATTCCACATCCAACGAGTGTCTACAATTGAAATTTGAGTAAACCTATAAGGAGATAAGCCAAACGCACAACTAAAAAAAAGGTATTTTTTCTTCTTTTCCCTCCAAAATATTTAAATGTAACTCTTTTTAAATTTAAAGGATTTTGATTGGTTTAAATATTATGACATGGAAAATACATGAAAATTTCATGGGCACTTTTAGGCTGAAATTTCCTCTAATGTGATGAGCATACAACAGGAATCATGGTTCCCATAGATGATGAGATGAATCATATATGATGTTGTGTGTCATCATCATTAGATGGCGAAAATATTTCCACAATTGTTGGTTTATTTTTAGTAATAGGGGCTTCACATAACATTGGTGGTGTACAATGGGTACATGAAATTTCCTATGATGAGTAATTATGTTGGATGCAAAGATGTTGAAATGTTTGTAACATAAGGCATGCTTTTGTACCATGGGAGTGATTGGTGCGAACGTTGCACGGAGTATGGGTACTCACCGAATAAATGGTATGTGAGCTAGTACTACTTATAACGTAAGGCAATGATGACTGGTGTTGGTCTTGGGATGGTACATTTCTGCATTTCTGCCATCTTCGGGTCTTAGTTTTAGAGCGATATGAATGCCTTTGGTGATTTTGGTTTAATGCTTCTCTATTTGCTCTCAATCGAGGAAGATATTGATAGTTCTTTGTATGGTGAAACTGGGAGAAAATTTGACAATATCAGGGACTGATGTTATCTCTGTTAGAAATATGTATGTGGGGGATAGGGGTTACTAAGCAAAAAAATTTGATGAACCTATCTAGGTCCCATCATTGGCTAACTAGGTGGTTATGTTTATCGCATAAGGAACATGGGAAGTTGAGTTTTCACCCTAACTTGTCAGGGATTTTGGTTTGCTTACCATATCTAGGTTGGTGGTGCTGACGAGAGGAATTTAACATTTCCGTTGGATGTCTCTCTTCAAATACACATATAATGGACCTACATGCTTCATTATCATGAGTTACGGAACTCTCTCCTAATTTTGAATCCAAACTCTCGAAGTCAAGATTTTCAATAATGAATAGGTGCATGGAATCTAACAAGAAGAGGAATCGAGGAACGTGGGGATAGTGATGAACATGGTCATTATCTTGATAGATAAGACAAGTGTGTCGTCTGTGTCTAGTCAAATTTCTTGGGACCACTAATGTGATCAGCTACCAGTGAAGACGTTACCTTAAATCCAAGCATTGAAAAATCAAATGATCAGGTTCATCGCACAATGTGTAGACTGGGAGGTGACACTGGGGATGGTCACAGGAGGGAGGAAACAATCCCAATGGATGACTCTCTTCTAATATACGCAAAAGGGTCGTAGATGCTCCAGTCCCTTGAGTTGTAGTAATGTTTATAGATTTTGAGTCTGAATTTTCTAAGTAAAAATTTTCAGTGATAAAGCAACACATGAAATCTAACATAGATAAAAAAAACGATGGATATGGAGATACTGAAGTACATGGTGGTTGCTTCGATAAATATGGAATGTATGTCATCTATGCCTAGAATATTTTCTTTGTACAACTTGAGGAATTGAGTAACAATGATTAAATTCCATTAATTCGAGGCATTGAACAATCAAATGATTACGTTCATTGCACAATACACATGTTGGGTGATTTAATGATTAGTTAAATCCCTGTCATTTAATTGTTAACTCGGGGTTTCGTAAAATGAGGAGGTATACATGTAATATATGTATTAGGTTGTTATCCTTCATATTATTCTAATCTAATGAAATTAAAATAGTTAAAAAATAACTTAAATCAATCTAATTCAAGTAAAACAAAATATAATGAAATTGGAATCATGCTTGTATTATGGAAATCATAGTTGCATGAAATTTAAATCACTCATGCATAATTGAAATTACACCAAACTTGCATAAATAAAATCACACCACACTTGCATAATTGAAATCACTCCACTCTTTCATAATTTAAATTACACCATGATTGCATAAATGAAATGTTGAATTGAAATCAAACCAAACTTGCATAAATGAAATGTTGAATTTAAATCACACTCACACTTGCTAAAACGTAAATCAAACTTTTCTTAAAGGAAAAACACACTTGAATAAAATGGAAACACACTTGCTAAAAATAAATGAAATAAAATAACTAAGCTAATTACCAATATGTACAAAGGTATGCAAACTGGGGTTGATGGTGGCCTTTCCTTCCTCAGCAAGCACTCAGAACAACTATCACATCTTGGAGATCAAAGTAGAAGTATGAATTTCATAAAATTATGACTATATATTACAAGAATTCTCTTTCCTCTCTTTACAAACAAAATCTTGAATGTTACTTGGAACCTCCAACTATCAGCTAACCAATGCTACCTCTAATCTCTAACAACTAACAATTTACAACCAACCATTTACAACCCTTTGTATGAAGGGTGCACCCCTATTTATACAAAAATTGAAGATAAATATATATCCTCAAATCTATCCTAAATCCACATTTATTTCACGTGGTTACAACAAATCTCCAAAAAATATAACACACAAATCCTCTTCAAATTCTCTCATAGTTTTGATAAGGACACATATCGAAACATCCATGACTCTTCTCCTTTGAATCTGCTTAGCTTAATGATCCATATCTTCTTCAAATATTCTACAAATCCTCATGAATTGAAATTCGAATTTGTAGTTAGGAGGCCACGTAGGACCCTTATAGAACCTCCAAGTGGGCCTACAATATTATAAAACTTATACCACTTTTATGGATACATGAAAACATGTTAATTTTATAATATTTAATAAAAAATTCACTTAAAATACTTAAAATAAATGACTTTGGAAAATATAATGCTAAACCCATATGATCATGTAAATGGTTACTTAATGTAGTGTTATGTAGCTACAGAATAAGGGATGAGCTAGAGAATGAGGGTAAAATAATGGAATGTGGGTAGAAGTGGATGACATTTTGGAGACTCAAAATACCCCCCAACTGAAGTTGTTGCATGTCCTTATGCAACTGTTCCATTGATTCCCTTAGTCATAAGTTAATATTCTTGAAATGTTTTTCTTTCTTTATGAGCTTTTGCTTTGTATCGATTATTTTTTAACTTTTCATAATCATATCATTTTATATATTTATTCTTTTTGCAAAGTTTACTGGGAAATATATTTGATTTCAACATATTTTTTTTTAATGATTGGTTCTTGTGTGACAACCAATTTATTTATTTATTTTTAGTATTGGTTCTTGTGTAACAATACTTCTTTTATTTTTGCTGCATCAAAACACTTTGAAGGCATTTATAATTTCCATAGTTTTTGTTAACCATTTAATATGCTCATAAATTCATTGCAAATCACATAATCTTTTAGAATAAAAAAGAAATAATAGTTTATTCCGAAAATATATTGGTTAAAATGAAATGAAATGTAAATATCCATTCCTCCCAACTAAAGGTGTTTTCATTTTTCTTGAAAAAGGGAATATGAATGTGGTGATGGATTTTCCAAAATCACAATTTTAGCATTTAAGGAATTACATGATTAAAGATTAGAAAATGACATACCTTCACTTACCAGAAAAGTAGACAAGCTATGTATATCGATAAGAGTGTGGTTGCCGCGGTTGGATCATGGAATATGAAATAAAAGGATTTGATCGACTTCTTATTTCTCTTGGTTATATGAATTGAGGATGAGATTGGAATCTTATTGTTATGGCTGCTGAATTTTGAATTTAGTCTTGTTGCAAACTGCTGAAATCGTGTAGTCTTCCATCGTTCCCACTCGATGGCATAATTCTTATATATGTGAATGGATGTGTTTATGTTGAACATAAAAGATAATTTTTTCAGTTAATGGACATTAATGAATTTCATTAACCAACACGAGACTACTCAGCATTGATGTTAATGAGATTCAAGATGCCTAAGTACATCTTGATAGGTACGAATACATATGTCGAAGTCGACTCACCTAAAAGATCCAAAAAATAGGGGACATTAATGTATTCCCAATGTTTATTGGCGAGAAAACTTTCCATTAAGGCATGCAAGCCTCAAGGTACTTGAAAGATATCTAGTCTTGATCCCAAATGATGTGTCAGAGTCAATGGGCCAAAACTTGTTATAAAGAAGTCCTTAATGAATCCACCATCATCTAACATGAGTGTACAATAATATTTTGAAGGACTATGGATGAAAATTTTGCATTGAAATGGGATTTATTTGACAAAAAGGAAAATGAAAATGGAGTGACTCAACTTTTAAGGGAGTTGAATGACTTTATTTTTGGGAAAGATGAGTGAAAATGATACAACAAAGTATGAAAATTGTGAAGGAAAATGATTTTTATGGTAGTAGGGAGATGGAAAGTTATGGATCGATTGTAGACTTGGAATGAGTAGCGTTGGTAAAATTGGTATTTTCTTTAATAGCAATGGTGAATGGATCTAATTTGGCATGAAATGATCATGCTCTTCCGAAAAAAACTTTCACTTCTCTTGCATATAGTGATCTTATTTCATCATGTCTCGAAACCTGCAAAAACTTAGAACTTTTTTCTGCAATAAAATGTAAGTCTATCGAGAGAGAGAGGTGATAAGTCTCTCTTCATCTTGATATATACACAAAAAAGTAAGAAATAGTACTAATAAAACAAATTCAAGAAAAATTAAATGCACTTTTACCTGTTTCTTACCAATTTTTATCTTGAAACCACTTCATACACTTAAAGCTTCATCAATAGATCATAAACCAATTTTTCATAAGCTACTGAATTGTGTCAATTTTGCAGCTACCAAAAACATGGATTGTTGTATTGCCTTGCCATTTTAAAACTTGCAATTTAGACTCAGATGGTGGTTTTTTTAATTATCGCAGTTAGGTTTTTAATATTTGCAGGGATTTTATGCAGGTCTAACAATGTAACTGCATTTTTCTTATTTATTTAGTGCTCCAAGCTCATCCATGATCCCATGGATCAAGAAAATGTTCAAAATTAAAAATTCTTCAATCAGCTTGAAACCAGCACCAAAGCGTAGATCTCTTCATTCTAAATCCAACGGACTTCATTTCACTGAAATCCAAATTTGGATGCTCCCAAATTCGTGTTCTGGTTTTCTTAGAAAATAGCTAAAGAATGAATTTTGAGTTGCAGGTATGCCTAGTCAGCAGTCCGTATGCTGATGTGGGAAGTTGAATTTGTAGGTTGATTATGATTCATTGGCCAATGCGTGATTGGCACATATCACTGTTTCAATTGTTTACCTATGGTTGTTTTTCATTTCTTCATGGTTTGTAGTGGTGGCCCAATAGAAGAGTGCCATGTGGACCAACCATTGGTTTCCACGTGGCATCTTTGTCGTGGTCTAAAATTTATGTGAGGTCGAAAGAGCCTTCATAGGAATTGAACCCAAGTCTTGTTACCTTCAACTAAAGTGATTTACCAACCAAGCTACCTCATTGCTTGTTAAAATAACCCTGAAACATGCTTTTCAAATATTAATGCATGGCATTTTTTGGAAGGGGTCATGGCTAAGCCCTAGCCCCCGGTTGTTTTACTTCCCATATGAACATGGGCATGGACCTAGGGGGCTTGTCTTAATGTTCCCATAAATACACCTACATGTCAAGAAGGCCATATACGCACATTATTCCCGATCTTCGGGTGCACTATCTAAGTTTGGGTTGAATTGTGGGCTTATTGACAGCCGAATTGGGTAGAAACTTAAAAGAGTCATATATTTGTCAAATTCTAGCCAAATGAGGTGCAAAAAGAGTCAAAACAGGGCTTTTCAACAGTGCTAAATCCATTGGACACATAATTTTTTCTATTTGAACTTTTTATGAGTCTTTAATTATACTTTTTATTATGAATTTATATTTCTTATATTGAGAATTTTTAAAACTAACTTGGTTCAATTTTCTTTTCCGATCTTCTAGATCACTAGGAGCACAAGAAGAGACCATAGTAAAAAATATTGAATCTATTTATTCAATTGGAATTTGAAATGTAAAAGACAAAACATAAGGATTTGATCTCTAAATGTAGATTATGATTCTCAAAAATCTATATGTTCTGCTCTTTTCCAAAATATTCTTTCTCTTTCTTCATCCTCCTGCAAATCATTAGTGAACTGGATGGCTCTTACTGCACCACCAAATAAAAAAAAATTGCAAATAACATTAATTGAAAAAAAAAACTTCACAAAAATTGACTGTATTCATCACCTACTCTACTCTACTAGAAATAGAAGAATTGATCAAGTGTATGTATATTTATAGTGTAACAATGTGCACATAATATGATTAAAATGATATTCATGCTACGGCTAGAAAAATATGCATTAAGAATAATCAAAGAATGAAAAACCAATTTTTTAGATAATGCAATCAAGAAGTAAAGAAGGAAGAACATTCTTCAAACCCTTAACTGCCTATGAATTATTCCAATTGGTTGATAATTCCTGTTGCACTCACATATTAGTATAATTTTTGAAAAAGAAAAAAATAATATGAAAAATGATTTTAATATGATTTCAACTATGCATCTAAAAATGAATGCAACTATAATGAATTTTATAAACTTCAAAATAAACACTTATGTATACCTCTGTGCAAAAATGTTGGGTCATTTAATGGTTAATTAAATCCCTGTCATTTAATTATTAACCCAGGGTTTCGTAAACTGACAAGGTAAACCTATACTATATGTACTAGGTGGTTATTCTTAAAATTAGATTAATCTAATGCAATTAACATAATTACAAAACAAATTAAATCCATATAATTCAAGTCAAACCAAATATAAAGAAATTGAAATCACACTTGCATGAAATTGAAATCACTTTTGCAAAATTGAGATCAAACCACACTTGCATACAAAAAATCACACCACACTTGCATAAATGAAATTTTCAATTCAAATCACACTCACAACTGCTAAAAATTAAATCACACTTTTCTCAAAGGAAAAACACGCTTGAATAAAATGGAAACACACTTGCTAAAAATAAATGAAATAACATAACTAAACTATGTTATGAATATGCACAAAGGTATGAAAACTAGGGTTGATGGGGGCCCTCCAATACTCAACAAGCACACTGAACAACTATCACATCTTGGAGATCAAAGTGGCAATATTCATTTCATAAAATTATTACAATATATTACAATAATTCTCTTTCCTCACTTTACAAATCACATCTTGAATGCAACTTGGGAGCTCCAACTATCAACTAGCCACTAGCTACCTCTAATCTCTAACAACTAACAATTTACAACCAACTATTTACAACCCTTTGTATGAAGGGTGCACCCCTATTTATCCAAAAATTGAAGATAACTATAGATCCTCAAATCTATCCTAAAAATATAAGATGCAAATCCTCTTCAAATTTTTTCATAGTTTTGATAAGGAGACATATCAAAACATTCATGATTCTTCTCCTTTGAATCTGCTTAGCTTAATGATCCATATCTTCTTCAAATATTCTACAAATCCTCATGGCTTGAAATTTGAATTTGTAGTTAGAAGGCCAAGTAGGACCCTTACAGAACCTCCAAGTGGGCCTACAATATTATAAAACTTATACCATTTTTTGTATACATGAAAACATGTTAATTTTAGAATATTTAATTACAAATTCACTTAAAATACTTAAAATGAATGAATTTGGAAAATATAATGCTAAACCCATATGATCATGTAAAAGGTTACATAATCTAGCGTTATGTAGCTACGGAATGAGCGGTGAGCTAGAGAATGAGGGTAAAATGATGGAAATGTGCGTAGAAGTGGATGACATTTTGGAGACTCAACATGCCCTCAAACTGAAGTTGTTGCATGTCCTCATGCAACTTTTCCATTGATTTCCTTAGTCATAAATTAATCTTATTGAACTTTCTTTCTTTCTTTATGAGCTTTGGATTTGTATTGATTATTTTTTAACTTTTCATAATCATATCATTTTATATCTTTTTTCTTTTTGCAAATTGTACTTCGAAATATATTTGATTGCAACATATATTTTTCTAATGGTTGATTGTGGTGTGACAACCAATTTATTTATTTATTTTTAGTATTGGTTCTTCTATAAAAATACTTTTCTTTTTTTGTTGCATTAAATTAATTTGAAGGCATTGAGAATTTCCATACTTGTTGTTAGCCATTTAATATGCTCATCAATTCATTTTAAAAAACATAATATTTTAGAATAAAAAATAAATAATAGTTTATTCTGAAAATATATTATTTAAAATGAAATAAAATGTGCCATATGAAATGTAAATATTCATTCCTCCCAAATAAAGGTTTTTACAGTTTTCTTGCAAAAGGGAATATGAATGTGGTGAGGGATTTTCCAAAATCACAATTTTAGCATTTAAGGAATGACATGATTAAAGATTAGAAAAAAAACATACCTTCACTTACCAGAAAAGTAGACAAGTTATGCATATCAAGACGAGTGTGGTTGTTGTTGTTGGATCATGGAATATGAAATAAAAGGATCTGATCTACTTCTTCGTTCTCTTGGTTATATGAATTGAGGATGAGATTATAATCTTTATTGTTATGGCTGCTAAATTCTAAATTGAGTTTTGTTGCAATTTTTTGAAATCATGTAGTCTTTAGTCATTCCCACTCGAAGGAATAATTATTATATATGTGAATAGATGTGTCAATGTCGAAAATAGAAAACAATTTTTTCGATCAATGTCCATTAATGAATGTCAGTAACTAGCACGAGACTACTCACCATTGATGTCAATGAGAGTCAAGATGCCTAAGTACATCTTACAAGGTACGAATAGATGTGTCGAAGTCGAGTCATCTAGAAGATCCAAAAAATAGGGGACATGAATTTATTCCCATTGTTTATTGGTGAGAGAACTTGCCATTAAGGAATGCAAGCCTCAAGGTACTTGAAAGATCTCTAACCTTGATCCCATATGATGTGTCAGATTTGATGGGAAGGAAGTCCTTAATGAATCCTTCACCATCTAATATGAGTGTACAATAATATTTTGAAAGACTATGGATGAAAAAATTGCATTGAAGTGGGATTTATTTGACAAAAAGGAAAACGAAAATGGAATGACTCAGCTTTGTAAGGGATCTGAATGACTTTATTTTTGGCAAATATAAGTGAAAATGATGCAGGAAAGAATGAATATTGTGAAGGAAAAGGATTTTTTTGGTAGTAGGGAGATGGATAGTTATGGATCAATTATATGCTTGGAATGAGTAGTGTTGGTAAAATTGGTATTTTGTTTAGGAGAAATGGTGAATGAATGTGATTTGGCATGAAATGATCATGCTCTTCTGAAAGAAAATTTGTCTTCTCGTGCCTATAGTGATATTCTTTCATCGTGTCCTAGAAGCTGCAAAAACTTAGAACTTTTTTTCTTCAATAAAATGTAAGCCTATCGAGAGAGAGGTGAGTAGTCTCTCGTGATCTTGATATATACACAAAACACTCAGAAATAGTACTAATAAAACAATTCAAGAAAAATAAATGCACTTTACCTGTTTCTTATGAATTTTTATGTTGAACCACTTCTCTATACACTTAATGCTTCATCAACAGATCATAAACCAAATTTTCATAAGCTACTGAATTGTGTCGATTTTGTGGCTACCAAAAACATGGATCGTTGTACTATCTTGCCACTTTACAACTTGTAATTTAGACTCAGATGGAAGTCTTTTTAATTATCGCGATTGGTTTTTTAATATCTGTAGGGATTTTATGCAAGTATAACCCTGTAACTTCATTTTTCTTTTTAATTTAGTGCTCCACCCTTAGCCATGATCCCATGGATCAAGAAAAAGTTCAAACTTCAACATTCTTGGATCAACTTGAAAACAACACCAAAGCATAAATCTTTTCATTCTAAATCCAACGCACTTCGTTTCACTGAAATCCAAATTTGGATGCTCCCAAAATCATGTTTTGGTAGTTTTAGGAAACAACTAAAGAATGAATTTTGAGTTGAAGGTATGCCGAGTCAGCAGTGTGTATGCTTACGAGGTAATTTGACTTTGTAGGTTGATTGTGCCTCATCGGTCAATGTGTGATTGGCCCATGTCACTATTTCAATTGTTGATGTGTGGTTGTTTTTTATTGCTTCATGTTTTGTAGTGGTGGCCCAATAGAAGAGTGCCACATGGACCAACCATTGGTTTCCATGTGGCATCTTTGTCGTGCTATAAAATTTATGTGAGGTCGAAAGAGCCTTCATAGGAGTTGAACCCAAGTCATGTTACCTTCAACCAAAGCGCTTTACCAACCGAGCTACCTCATTTCTTGTTAAAATAACCCTAAAACATGCTTTTTAAATGTTAATGCACACCATTTTTTGGAAGGGTTCATGGCTAAGCCCTAGCCTCTGGTGGTTTGACTCCCCATATGACCATGGGCATGGACCTAGGAGGCATATTTTAATGGTCCCATAAATACACTTGCAGGTTGTGAAGGCCAGATACGCACACCGTTCCCGATGTCTGGGTTCACCGTCCATGTTTGGGTCGAATTGTTGGCTTATTGACAACGAAATTGGGTAGAAACTTAAAAGATTCATATATTTTTCAAATTTTGACCAAATGAGGTGCAAAAATAGTCAAACCAGGGGTTTTCAACATTGCTAAATCTGTTGGACACATCAATTTTTCTATTTGAGCATTTTATGGGTATGTAATTATACTTTTTTATTATGAATTTATATTTCTTATCCAGTTTTTATTGAGAATTTTTAAAACTAACTTGGTTCAATTTTATTTTCTGATCTTCTAGATCACCAGGAGTGCAAGAAGAGAGCATAGTCAACAATATTGAATCTGTTTATTCAATTGGAATGTGAAATTTAAAAGAAAAAACATAAGGATTTGATCTCTAAATGCAAATTGTATCTCTCAAAACTCTATATGTTCTACTATTTTCCAAAATATTTTTTCTCTTTCTTCGTCATCCTGTGAATCATTAGTGAGATGGATGACTCTTACTGCACCACCAAATAAAAAAAATTTAAAATAACATGAAATGAAAAAAAAAAACATCGCAAAACTTGATTGTATTCATTGCCTACTCTACTCTACTGGAAATAGAAGAATTGATCAAGTGTATGTATATTTCCAGTGTAACCATGTGCATAATATGATTAAAATGATATTCATACTAAGGTTAGAAAAATATGCATTAAAAATCATCAAAACATGAAAAAACATTTTTTTAGATAATGCTTTCAAGAAGTAAAGAAGGAAGAAAATTCTTCAAACCCTTAACTGCCTATGAATTAATCGAACTGGTTGATAATTCCTATTGCACTCACAGATTAGTATAATTTTTAAACAAATGAATAAATAATTTAATATGAAAAATGATTTTAATATGAATTTAACTATGCATATAAAAATAAATGCAACTATAATGAATTTTCTAAACTTCAAAATAAACACATATGTATACCTCCTCTACAACTGTGTAAAAGGGTCATTTAATGGTTAGTTAAATCCCTTTCATTTAATTATCGACCCGGGGTTTACCTGTACTATATGTAATAGGTGGTTATCCTTCAAATTATATTAATCTAATGCAATTAAACTAATTAAAAAACAAATTAAATCAATCTAATTCAAGTCAAACCAAATATAAAGAAATAAAAATCACACTTGCATAAAGGAAATCACACTTTCATGAAATTGAAATCACTCTTGCAAAATTTAAATCACACCACACTTGCATACAAAAAATCACACCACACTTGTATAATTGAAATCACTCCACTCTTGCATAATTTAAATCACTCCACTCTTTCATAAATGAAATGTTGAATTGAAATCACACCATAGTTGAATAAATGAATGTTGAATTCAAATCACATTCGCAACTGCTGAAAAACAAATCACACTTTTTTTGAAAGGAAAAACACCCTGGCATAAAATGGAGACAAACTTGCTGAAAATAAATGAAATAAAATAGCTAAACCGTATTACGAATATGTACACAGGTATGCAAACTGGGGTTGATGGGGGCCTTCCATTACTTAGCAAGCACACCAAACAAGTATCACATATTGGAGATCAAAGTGGCAATAGGTATTTCATAAAATAATTGCAATATATTACAAGATTTCTCTTTCCTCACGTTACAAATCTCATCTTGAATGGAACTTGCAACCTCCAACTATCAGCTAGCCACTAGCTACATCTAATCTCTAACAACTAAAAATTTACAACTAACCATTTACAACCCTTTGTATGAAGGGTTCACTCATATTTATAAAAAAAATTAAGATAACTATAGATCCTCAAATATCTCTTAAATCCACATTTATCTCATATGGTTATAACCAATCTCCTAAAAATATAAGATAAAAATCCTCTCCAAATTCTCTCATATTTTTTATAAGGAGACATATCAAAACATCCATGATTCTTCTCCTTTGAATGTGCTTAGCTTAATGATCCATGTCTTCTTCAAATATTCTACAAATCCTCATGAGTTAAAATTCGACCTTTTAGTTAGGAGGCCAAGTAGGACCCTTATAGAAACTCCAAGTGGGCCTACAATGTCACAAAACATATACCACTTTTATGTATATATGAAAACATTTTTATTTTATAATATTTAATCACAAATTCACTTAAAATAATGGAATTTGGGAAATATAATGTTAAACCCATATGATCATGAAAATTGTTACTTAATGTAGGGTTATGTAGCTACGGAATGAGGGATGAGCTACAAAATGAGGGTGAAATGATGGAAATGTGGGTAGAAGTGAATGACATTTTGGAGACTCAACATACCCCGCAACTGAAGTTGTTGCATTGATTCCCTTAGTCATAAGTTAATATTCTTTAACTATTTTTCTTTCTTTATGAGCTTTGGCTTTGTATTGATTCTGTTTTAACTTTTCATAATCATATTTTGATATCTTTATTCCTTTTTCAAAGTGTACTTTAAATATATTTGATTGCAACATATATTTTTTTAATGGTTGGTTCTTGTGTGACAACCATTTTTTTTTTTTAGTGTTGGTTCTTGTGTAACAATACTTCTTTTATTTTTGTTGCATAAATTTACTTTCAAGACATTGAGAATTTCCATAGTTGTTGTGAGCCATTTAATATGCTCATCAATTCATTTCAAAACACATCATATTTTAGAATCAAAATGCAATAATATTTGATTGGGAAAATATATTGGTTAAAATGAAATGAAATGTGGCATATGAAATATATTTTCTCTTTCTACATTCATACAAAAGGATACAAGTACTGTAATAGCAACATAGA
This sequence comes from Pinus albicaulis, assembly GCA_034641835.2. Taxonomy (NCBI): domain Eukaryota; kingdom Viridiplantae; phylum Streptophyta; class Pinopsida; order Pinales; family Pinaceae; genus Pinus; species Pinus albicaulis. Next base: position 439,004,395 of record CM076576.1, on the reverse strand, counting down.
GACATCTGAAACAAATTATAGGGGTTTGGAACCTGGAATCAGAATAACAAACTTTCACAAGATGATAATTATATTCATCCCCTGAACTCTTGTTCAGTAAGGGACCCATCCTGTAGTAGCAATTTTTTTTAATAAGTGATCTTTCAGAGTATTAAACTCTTTAAAGATGTGTGTAAAATATACACCATAAAATCTCCCCTAGGGTCAACTAAGAAATTATCTATTGTGCACTTATTATTACATGAATCCACTATCAACTTTGAGTCTCAAAACAGTTCCAACTTTTTTATACCCTATCTGTTGTTGTTTTCTAGAGGAGCCACATAGGATAAATTTCTGTTTGGTTGTTTGTGACAAGTATCAATGATAAATTTAGCTTGAAATGATTATGTAAATCCACAAATATAATGACACCAAACCACACAAACATGAAACTTCATGACATTCTCCTTCGAAAATCACCCAAGCCTAGTCATAGCTATATTAATGTTTCCTTTATAATTATGGTTGGTTACTCTTCCTACTTTTATGGGAAACTTGTGTTGGTCTCAAATCTAGATCTTGGAAGATATTTATGTTTCTAGATAACTAATTACCCTAAATCACAAAAGACAATAAATTCATGAAAATTTTTACAGATTTGTCTAAAACTCGAGAATAAAAACATTCAGTAAGATTTCTCTTCTGAATTTACTTCTCCTATGACACCACCTCCAGAATCATGCTTTGATAATGAACCAATTGGAAAAGGAAACAATGGTATGGTTTCTTAACCGAAGAATTGAAATTTAATGGAATCTCCAACCTAAGACCTTATATGGGTAAATCATGCATCCTTTCATAATCTAATATATGATTTATTTCTCTTGGAAATAATACTGAATTAAGGTGAAAAACATTGAGCCCCATAATATATTATCATCGAGCTACCATGCTGATTTGATTTGGGACCAATGAGTCACCTATAAGCTTTCTCATATTTATAGCATTTTGTGCCCATGTGTATTGGCAATATACTGTATTCATGCTTCTCAATAAATAAATATATTACAGGTTTTCCATAGGCAAGCTGCAAAAATAGGAAACAAAAAAATCATCCATAGATTCCTCACTTGTGTTACACAAAATATATATTCTCACATGTTTGTCTTCTGGAAATTATCCCAAATTAATATTTTGTTGTCAAAATTTAGCTAGAGAAACATTTCTCTTTGAGAGGAATTTCTAACTTTTATACTAATTTCCACCACAAGGATCTTTCCCTCATCATTTATTATTCCATATTTAGCATGTTTTCTAGTTTGGAAATATATTCATTAGACCCCTCATTTTTTAACCATTTGAATTAGCTCATCGTGTTCAAAAAGTTCAATTGCACTATAATTTAAGCTATGGTTCCTTTCCTCAGTTTTTACTCCTTGCAATTTCAAATCCTATGCTAACTTCAAATCATGAGATCAAATGTTCCTTCCATCATTTGTTGCAACATTTTCCATGGAATAAATCCCTAATAGATAGAGATCTCTTATTCGCTCCTTACACTGTTTGAAATTGTCTAAACAACTAGCCTAGGTGTCTTCTCCTATTCTCACCTTGTTCCTTTGAATCTTCCATGCTATAAATTTTCCAATTAGTGTGAAATATTTCAACATTTTTTGTATACTAACCTAAGTATACTTTTAGTAGCTAGAGCTAGATTCTAGAGAAGTTGGTTATGATAATAGGTTTTCTTTTACGCCCACTTGTATCTTCCTTTGTTTCCATCATCAAATCCAGGGATTTGAAGAAGAGTAATGCTTGAAGATCATGGAAACTAACGTCATTCCAAAGGCTAGACTTATGTATGATTTTTTCCTAAAATGTTTGAAATAGGATAATATTATAAGGATAGATTGAAAAGTTTTGTTGATTTCCTATGGAGATGAATGCAATAGGTTATGCACCTAACACAATATTTGTAGTGAACAATGTGGAAGAGGAGCAGAAATAACAATTTCTTTTGCACCACAGTGAGAAGTTGGCCATTTCTTTTGTTCTTATTAAGACTTCTTGTGGGACAACTATTCAAGTAATTAAGAACCTTTGAGTGTGTGGTGATTAGTACTCTTCCATTTAGCTCATCTCAAAAATTATTTTAAGAGAGATTGTTGTGAGGGATTCCAACCACTTCCATCATTTCAATGAGAGGCAGTGTTCTTGTGGTTATTATTTGTAGTTGTAACTATAATCATAAAAGGGGGTTGCTATTTCTGGGATGGACATGACATTCTGCTTTAATCTAGTACGAATGTGTTTTAGCCTAGACTTAAAATCATTATCTAATACATTATGATAGGAATACTATATGGTAAATTATATGTGGAGGATCGCATGGAAATCATAAAGACAAGTTATGATTTTCAAAATGGCAAGCGATCAACTTCTACCGATTATGTTGTCCCTTGTAACTTTTTTTATCTGAATTTTAGTTCATAATAAATTGCAGGGGTTGGTTGGGTTAGGATGGAATGGAGTATAGATATGTGATGATGTCTTTTGGCTTGAAAATATGATGTTTCCAAATTTTGATTGGCTTGTTGTCTATATTTAAAGGTTTGCATGGAGAGAAGTAAATATCAATAAGGATATGCAACTGGTCCCTCCTTACATTTATTGAAAGAAATGCATAAATGCCTAATTGTGATGCTAGATTTGGTCTCTAAAAGAAATACCATTATCTTCAGGAACAAGGCATGGAAGCACATTGTGGAACACATTCAACACATTCATTAGACTAGACACAATATTTCTTTGATAAAGGAGAAAACATCACTCAGGTTACTTTCCGAAACATCCTCCAGAATATTAGAAATGAAAATCCAACAATTGAGGACTATAACATCCTCATGTCATGAACATAATCCTTCTTGTAAGAGGATGAAATGCATTCTTTCCATGATTCCATGCATGTATTTCCAACCAATTCTCAAACATTGGTCAATAATAAGAAAATGATAAAATATTTAAACACTCCTGCGACAAGATCCATCACAAAAGATGAAAACACATATTCTACCCTTTCCTCACAAGACGAGCAACTTGATCGAATTTTATTACTATGAAAAGACCAAAAAGTAATGATAAATTCCAACCTTTGGGTTTCAACCAAAATTATTAATGGTTCCCTCTCAAAAATTATATCCATATTTTACAAAGAATCAACTATACCTCCAAAAATTCCAACATTTATTGTCGTAATTTTTCCCAAATACAATAGGCCTCTTTGGGATGAAATAAATCCGACTCACTTTCCTATTTTACCAATAAAAAGAAATGAAAGTGCGCAAATTCCACTAAATATGGCCTGGCAATTAACTATACATAATTCTTAGGTCATGACATTGCCAAAAGAAAAAATAGACATTGGAAAAAATGAACGTCAAAGTCTCACATTCACAGAAATTTCAAGAGTCCCTTCTCTACAAGATTTTTGAATATGCCATGCATTCAATTTAGATCATTACATAAAAATGAATGACAACAAAAATATTGCTCACAAAAAAATGGAGAATAAATTCCTCGTTCAATGTCTCCTACAAAAGACATGCTCCAATCCATATGTTAACATCTACAAAAAATTTCCCATAATTATTAAGCTCAATGTGTTTTTACCGCATACCTTTTCTATCTATTAACAATAGTCCAATTTACTCAGTATTAATACATATCTTCAATTATTACATTATTATCATATTTTTTAACTACTTTATTCTAACATTATCTATTTTATTAAACATGACATATGGACTCGCAGATATCTCAACTATATAGTCACTGCAATGAAATAGAGGCATCAATAATTACATTTCACAATATAGAAAAAATAATTCTACTAGTTCCAAATCCAATTACAATTACTTTACAATCATTACTAAAAATAATGATTACTAAAAATAATATCTACTCTAAAATTTATAATCTACATACATGAACATGAAAAAATATGAAATATATGAATAGAATCGCAATCTAGAAATATGCATCTTCAATTAGGCTTAATTCTTCAATGGTGTTTGATATGCCATCATTCCCCTTGCATTTTCAACTAGAATTATTGAAATTCCCATGACAAAGGTAAGTTCAATTTCATTCGCTCCAATTTCATTATAACATAATTCACATGCAAATTCATTATAGTCAATTTTAACAGTTAATTTCCATATTTAAAATAATAATAATCCGTCTATATATTTTGAACAAAATATTTCTTTTGTAGGTTTCTTATTGCCTCTTCTACTCTCTAATTTCTACAACAAGTTGTTATGCAAATTTAAACATGGAAAGATAACCATCATGTTGTTCACAATTTAAAATTATTATTTTTCAAGATGCAATGCATGTTATAAAAATTACACATTCAATAAATTTCACATAATATAAATCATTTACCCTCATCTTCTTCCTTTGCATGGAATCTTGTTTACTAAACCTTCTCTTTAGTGATAATTTACTTATCACTATTCTTCTTCAATTTATGCTTTACAATGTTTCCTTTGCAACATATGGTGCAATTTCTAGTGGAATCAAATGAGAGAAGTACCCCTAGTTGTAATTCAATTTAGAACAATAATGTGATCAATGGTTTTTTGATTGGAGTTGAAATTATATTTTGAATGGTTTTTTGATTGGAGTCGAAATTTTAGTTTTAATGTGAGTTGCAACTGACTTCTTGAAGCCATACATGGACATAATGATAATTTTATTAATTTTGTTTACGGGCATAAAATCCAAACCAGGCAGCATAATTGTTTTGTAGGCTACTACAAGTGTGTTTGGCCAAGGACTACATGAGCACAATACCCACAATTTCTGGAATTATTTTCTTGAACAATAGAACGCTTGTGCAAAAATTACATTGTCTCTCATTGAAAAAAACCCTAGTTCTTCATATCATTGAATAAAATATTTTTTAGCTAGTAGAATCACATGAGAGAGGTTTCCCTACATGTAATTCGATGTTAAGAGTCCAATGCAATAATTTTTTTTTCTATCAGAGTCTTAGTTAGAGCTCTATGGGGAGTTGCAACTCTCTTCCTAAACCTATTTGGGGACATAATGACACTAGTATAAAATGATAGATTAGTGACTATGTGATAGATTGGAGGTTTCTGTGGTGTACATTTTTAGATATATATTTCGGAATCTCCACAATCATCATTTTTTTTACTAGGTGACTAAAAATGTTAGTCACCGCAAATTTTCTAAGTGAAATGCTACCTAAAATAAGAAATATTAAGTGAACCAACTAAAAAAAACTGAAATAAATGACTAATTCAGTATTTGGTTAAAATACATGACTAAATAATAAGTAATAAAACTAAAAATGACTAACGCGAATGACTAATTTAGTCTAGGAACAAAAATACGACTACCTAACAAGTAATACAATAATATGAATTGTTTGTTTACATTATGTAATTTAATTGTGTCATTTTAGAAATCCAAACTTACAAGGTCTCACAAAAATTTAGGTACTACAATGCCATGGACTAGATTCCTGACCAGGGAAATCTATCTGAGTAGGACTAAGATGGACACAAGCTTTCAACCTCTCTAGGTACCATTGATCTTACTTACTAGCCATAAACCCAAGGATCCAGGTGTGTGTCAATGCTCAATGACCAATGCCACCTTTCCTACTTTGCGACATCGGCACAAAGCTTTAGCCACATTTCCTCTAAGGAAATGCCTCACTCACAAAGCCTTAAAAAAAAATCTCTCCCAGTTAAACTGATTAGAAAAAAAATGCTTATCAAACCTTCGAGATATTTTTTACATGTATAAACATAACCCCAATCAATAATACACTTTCAAAATTATATAACCTTATACAAACCTTCGAGGCATTCTAGACAACTCGATGTTCCTTCTCAACTGACCTCAGTAGGACTATGAATATTTGATAGAATATTCCTCAACCATACACTTTTCTTTCCTACTTCACATACAACAACATGTTAGAAAATTATATATTACAGAGCAATGGAACACATAAGAAAATGCAGAAATACAAACACATAAAACATTTAAAACAAGAGAGACACAAATATCTATAGTTCACCCAATGTAATATTCCTAATTAGCGACAGCTAATTGGAATATTCAACTCTGTATATTTTTGTCGTTTATGGTTTGTAAATAAATAAAAAGTGAGAAAATAGGGTCTAACTCACTTTAGTAGAATAAGAAATCTGCCTAGTAGCACAACGTTGTGACTCAAGGGAGGTCAAGGGGGCCACACACCACGTAGAGGAGGGGAGCCTACGTGCCCTCTAGAAGCTTTTGTGCAAATAAGGATGAGGATGTGGAGGAGAGAGAATATACGATGGGTTTTGGAGGGAAACCAATGCTATAAAAGATGGAGGAGCCTCCTCATTTGGATCAATCTGAATTTGTTGATTTTAGAGTGAGACTTTGGTCTTCTTTAGCATGCTGGATGTTTAGCCTGTTTGTAGCACTATTTAGTGCACCGAGTGTCTCTATGCAGAGATCTCACCCCTAGCCCTGGGGGACTTCAAGTTCCTGCTCAGGTAAGGTTTGTTTCCTTGTATTTTGTGAGTCGTTTCATTGTTTGGGTTTGTCGCGGAGCTGGAGCTTATAGAGACTGCGCAGTCACTGGGAGAGAGGATGCAGTCCATTGTGGAGGAGCTTCGGATTGGGGTTTCTACTGGCGATTTCACCAGGATTTCGAGCAAAGGGTCAGCCTTTTCTCATCGGAGGTCTCTGGCGGAGTTTGTGGCAGTATTTTAGATGTTTCTATCCAGCCACTGCATTGTACCTTTGAGGCCAACGTAATTCACTGGGGAGGCAGTTTCTGGTGTTTTTGGGGGTTGGCCATTATCAGAATGGTTTTTAGATCTTGTCGGAGTTGTCGAGGAGAGGAGGTTTGTTGATCTTAATCTCATTCCGGCAAGAGGACTAACCCCTATTCTTCAGTCAATTCCAGCAGTAGCAGCTACATGGCATTTCTCCAGCAGCTGGGACGCAGTTCATAGAGCAGCCATTTCCTGTCTTTTCTGAGAGTTTCTTCTCACTTGACTTGCGCAAGATCACCTCTTGTATTTCATTACATTTCTCAGATTAATAAAATGGCTCAGTATTTTCTCTCTATGTTTTCTGGTTTAGTTTCCGTAGTTTCCATTGTTGCCATAGTTGTTGTATTCTCTTTCTATTATATGTCTGCTACATTATTATTTTGAGCGCTCTAGTTCTATACCACATGGTGTGTTTATCTTTCACTCTTAGACAGAGCCTGGAAAGGGCCAGGTAGCCTCCGGATCTCATCCTCTTTTCAGAGGAAAAATATCCAGTAAATTCCCTCGTAGTCTATCTCTGGTTGGAGTTTGCTGTGTTTATGAGATATCCCCGAAACAGGATATTACAGTGGTATCAGAACATAGTTCTGGCTCAACCTGTGGTCTATGACATCAGGAAAGAGACTATATAGAGGCAGGAAGTATAGAGACCATGAGCTTAGGTTGGAGGCCACCTATGAAGAGGAAGACTGTCCCCAGGTAGAAAATGAAAATTAGGAGAGAGAGCCTATGAAGGACATAGAGGAGGTAGAGATTATAGTAGATTTAAGGTAGGAAGTGCCGATGGAAAATGACACAGAGACCAAACAGTTTGGAGAGGCACTTGTCAAGTTGGTGTAGGATTTAGCCTGACAGATTGAGGTGATGGGACAGAGGTTCACAGCTGTGGAGGCTAGGTAGCATGAGACTCCACGAGTTTTCGAGGTCGGAGACGGATTAGGTGCATCCCACCATTTTCCGGAGCAGGGTGGTGCTCAGCGTGATACTCCTCAGCCAACGGCTTCTTATGCACCTACTATCTCTACTATGTCCACTTTCTTGGGAGCTGATATAGGGGAAGAAGCCCAGCAGGAGGCAGAGCTCGGGCACTTAGATGAGTACTTTGTAGAGTATCAGTCCTATGGGTAGGAGTTTAGGGATGCTCTCACATTCAAAGATTTTGTGTAGCTCCAGTGGGATAGTAGACCCCGCGACCATCATAGAGGGCACCGGCATTATCATGATGGAGATTCCCACCATGACTCTAATAGATTTCATTTGCCTACATTTGATGGATCATCAAACAGTTCGGCAAAGTCTTGGGTGGAGAAGTTGGATATTTATTTCCAGCTTAACCAGATATTGGAGACGGAGGCCATCAAGGTGGAAACATTACATTTGGATGGTGAGGCCTAGGACTGGTGGTTCCATGGGATGCTGACACTCGAGCATTCCACAGTTACGACATATGCCGAGGTCACTAGGAGATTGATAGAGCATTTTGACCGGACGGATGTGAAACAAAATTTTCTTGAGCTAACAAAGCTTAAACAGACAGGGAGCCTGGAGACATACATTGCAAATTTATTGAGGGTTTCGGTGATGGTGCCAGATCTATCCACGACACGAATGATTTATATGTTTGTGGAGGGATTAGCAGAGCCACTTCGAGGTCTAGTCAGATCCACTAGACCAGCTACACTCCAGGATGCTATTAGGAGGACCAGGGATTTGCAGGATGCATTGCCTAGGACACAGACATCTTACCCCCAAAGACAGGGTTTCTAGCCCAAGGGGAAGGATTTGAGGGTTCCTCCTCTAAATGGGAATCTAGGACGGGCACAGGTAGATGATGAGGCCAGGAGGGAGTTGAGGAAGAAGCAGCTATGATTCACATGTCAAGAGCCATGGGCACTAGGGCATAGGTGTGCTACTAGCAAAGCACACTTCATTGAGGTCTTCTCCGATGCAAGTGGGGAAGAGGATGAGGAGGATGATGGGGAGGAGGGAGATAGTCCGATAACACAGGATTAGTTACCGCCTCCACCTCTAGGGACAGGAGGTGTAGCTTTTTCACCTACAGGAGGGGCCCTTGTAGTGTTGCGAGGAGTTCCTGAGTATTTGATGTTGCACGTATGTGGGACAGTACGTGGCCAGTGAGTATCAGTATTGGTCGACAGTGGGGCAACCCACAACTTCATTGATGCACATATGGTCGAGCGGAGAGGTATACTGACTGAGAGTTTTAACGGGTTTTCATTTTTGGTCCCAGGAGGCCAGACAATGCAATGTTCCCAGTATGTTCAAGAGTTAGCAGTGACGATGGGTACTTACACTATTACTGATCACTTTTTCGTGGTCAACATACCAGATACCAATGTGGTACTAGGTGTTCAGCGACTGATTTTGCTAGGGAAGGTCACCACAGATTGGGAGGCCTTAGAGATAGAGTGGGATGACAAGAAGACTGGGAAGCATTAGAAGATCCGCGGGATGCATACTTACCCACCTCAGACAATTTCGGCACACTGGATGGAGGCAAAATTTCGGAAGGGAAACCTAGAGTGGGTGGTTCAGTTGTGGGCATCATAGGCAGAGACCACTGGTCGAGAAGTTCATCCAGATATACAGGCTATCCTTGATAGACATGAGGTATTTTTTGGGGCTATACCACCATGGTAGCCACCAGATAGAGGGTTTGAGCATACCATCGAGCTAGAGCAGGGTATCCAGGCGGTGATCACTACACCCTATAGGCATCCCAAAGCCTATCGGGATGAGATAAAGCGGGCCATCCAGGATTTTTTGGCTCTTGGACACATCAGACCAAGCACGAGTCCGTTTGCTTCTTCTATAGTGTTGGTGAAGAAGAAGGATGACACTTTGAGGATGTGCATTGACTACAGGGCCCTGAACAAGAAGACTCTGAAGAATAGGTACCGTATACACAAGATCAATGAGCTGATGGATGAGTTGAGAGGAGCTAAGTTCTTCTCAAATATTGATTTGAGATGAGGGTACCATCAGATTCGCGTGAGGGAACAGGATATTCCCAAGACCGCTTTCAGGTGTCATTATGGGCACTTTGAGTTTCTGGTTATGCCTTTTGGGCTGACCAATGCGCCAGCTACTTTTCAGTCCTGCATGAACCATATCTTACGCAGTCATCTGAGGAAGTATGTATTGGTTTTATTTAACGACATACTTATATATAGCAGGATGTGGGAGGAGCATCTCCATCATATAGAGGCAGTGCTACGCATCTTGGAAGAGCAACAATTCTATGCTAAGCTCTCCAAGTGTGAGTTTGGGATGAAAAAGATGTTGTATTTGGGTCACATGATTGGATTGGATGGTGTGAGGGTCCACGAGGAGAATAATAGAGCCATTAAATATCGGCCAGAGCTGAAGAATGTGACGGAACTTCGAGGGTTCATTGGGATATGTGCCTATTACAAGAAATTCATCAAAGGGTTCTCACAGCTTGCTGCACCCCTTATAGATTTGATGAAGAAAGGGGCATTCGGTTGAATAGATAAACGTAGCAAGCCTTTGATAGGATTAAGGAGGTGATGAGTAGCTGCCCAGTGCTTGTGTTTCCAGATTTTACGTAGCCATTTTTCTTGGAGTGTGATGCATCGGGGGAGGGGATCAACGCAGTATTGATGCAGGGGGGACACCCTATATCTTTTGAGAGCTGGAAACTCCTTCCACATGAGAGGTTGTATCCTATTTATGATAAGGAGAAGTTGGCCATCATGCATGCATTGGCCAAATTCCGGTAGTATCTGGTAGGGAACAGATTGAGGGTGAGGACTGACCACAACAGCCTCAGGTTCTTTTTGGAGCAGAAGCAGCTATAGGAGAGGCAGCAGAAGTGGATCAGTAAGATCCAAGAATATTACTTTGACATTGAGTATGTCAAGGGTAAGAATCACGTGGTAGAAGATGCCCTTTCACGTAGACCAGCCACGTTATCTCTTATGAGCTTGGATGCAGATTGAAGGGCTCGACTTTTAGTTGAGTACTCCAAGGATAGGTTTGCATGTGAGGTGCTGGATGGACAGGTGGTGGATGACCGGTGCAGGGTGGTTGATGAGATCATCTATTACAAAGACAGGATATTCTTGACTGAGGGATCTCAACTTAAGAATAAGATACTCCAGGCATCACATGATTCTCCATTGGCAAGCCATCATGGATTTACCAAAACCTACAGGGCCATTAGAGAGAGGTTCTCATGGAAGGGCCTCAAGGAGGACATACTCCAGCACATCACAGAGTACGATGTTTACCAGAGGAAGAAGGGTGAGATGAGCCATCCCGCAAGACTGTTGCAACCTCTTCCCATTTCAGAAGGAAAATGGGAGAGCATATCGATGGACTTCATCACAGGGTTGCCCATGCTATAGGGCAAGGATTGTATCTTTGTCGTCGTTGATCGACTGACAAAGTATGCACACTTTTTCGCCATATCCGTACATTACAAAGTAGCATAGGTGGCCGAGTTGTTCTTCTGGAGGTTTTCAGGTTGCATGGTCTTCCTAAGACCATCATCACTGACAAGGACATCCACTTCATGGGAATATTTTGGCAGGAGCTTTTCTGACTAGTGGGGATGGAGTTGACACCGAGTACGAGTTACTACCCACAGACGGATGGATAGACGGAGATAGTTAACAAGTGGTTGGAGGGCTACTTGCGTAACTATGTTAGTGGGCAGCAGCAAGCATGGTTGAGATGGTTGCATTTGGGGGAGTATTGCTACAACTCAACACATCACATGTCTATTGGTATGTCACCATTTTATGCTTTGTATGGGTACCATCCTTTATCATTTGCTGATGTGATGTTCAGTGTGAGTAAGGCTCCTAGAGCCAAGATGTGGATCCAAGAGAGTCAGGATATCCTCCGAGCTCTCAAGGAAAACATGGCTACAGCCCAGAACCAGTAGAAGCTATATGCCGATAGAGGTTGGGTGGAGAAATAGTTTGAGGTAGGGGACTTGGTCTACCTACACTTACAGCCACACCGAAAGTCATCACTGAAGAAGAAGGGAGCTGAGAAGCTCAAGCCACGTTTCTACGGGCCATACAGGGTGATAAGCAAGATTGGGTAGGTTGCATATGAGTTTGAGCTGCCCCAAGGCAGTAATATCCACAACATCTTTCATGTATCATTCCTGAAGAAGGCACTGGGACAGAAGGTGACAGTGACAGAGGAGCTACTGCTGACAGATGATGAGGGGCACTTGGTGTTGCAGCCGGAGGCCATTATTGATACCAGGGAGAGGCATTTATGGAGTAGGACGGTCCAGGAATTCTTGGTGTGGTGGAAGAATTTGCTGGATGAGGATGCCACTTGGGAGAGCGAAAATATTTTGCAGCATCCATCACTTCAGTTTCTTGAGGGCAAGCAACATTTTGTCGAGGGGGCTGTAATATTCCTAATTAGTGATAGCTAATTGGAATATTCAAATCTATATAGTTTTGTCGTTTATGGTTTGTAAATAAATAAAAAGTGAGAAAAGAGGGTCTAACTCACTTTAGTAGAATAAGACATCCGCCTAGTAGCACAACATTGTGACTCAAGGGGGGTGATGGCGGCCACACACCACATAGAGGAGGGGAGCCTACGTGCACTCTAGAAGCTTCTGCGCAGATAAGGATGAGGATGTGGAGGAGAGAGAAGCTATGACGGGTTTAGGAGGGAAACCAATGCTATAAAAGATGAAGGAGCCTCCTCATTTGGATCATTCTGGATTTGTTGGTTTTAGAGTGAGACTTTGGTCTTCTTTAGCACGCTGGTTGTTTAGCCTGTCTGTAGCACTGTTTAGTGCACCGAGTGTCTCCGTGAGGAGATCTCACCCTTAGCCCCAGGGGACTTCGAGTACCTGCTCGGGCAAGGTTTATTTCCTTATATTTTGTGAGTTGTTTCAATGTTTGGGTTTTTCACGGAGCTGGAGCTTATAGAGACTACGTAGTCGCTGGGAGAGAGGACACAGTCCATTGTGGAGGAGCTTCGGATTGGGGTTTCTGCTGGCGATTTCACTAGGATTTCGAGCAGAGGGTCAGCCTTTGCCCGTCGGAGGTCTTTGGTAGATTTTTTGGTAGTATTTTAGCTATTTCTATCCAGCCACTGCGTTGTACCTTGGAGGCCAACATAATTCAGTGGGGAGGCAGTTTCCGATGTTTTTGGGGGTTGGCCATTCTTGGAGTGGTTTGTGGATATTGTCAGAGTTGTTGAGGAGAGGAGGTTTGCTAATCTTCATCTCATTCTGGCAAGGGGATCAACCCCTATTCTTCAGTTGATTCCAGTAGTAGTAGCTACATGGCATTTCTCCAGCAGCTAGGACGCAGTTCATAGAGCATCCATTTCCTATCTTTTCTGAGAGTGTCTTCTCACTTTCCTTGCGCAAGATCGCCTCTTTTATTTCATTACATTTCTCAGATTAATAAAATGGCTCAGTATTTTCTCTCTATGTATTATGGTTGAGTTGCTATAGTTTTCATTGTTTCCGTAGTTGATGTATTCTTTTTCTATTATATGTTTGCTTCATTATTATTTTGAGTGCTCTATTTCTATACCATGTGGAGTGTTTATCTTTCACTCTTAGACAAAGTCTGGAAAGGGCCAGGTAGCCTCCGGATCTCGTCCTCTTTTCAGAGGAAAAATATCCAGTAAATGCCCTCCCAGTCTATCTCTAGTTGGAGTTTTATGTGTTTATGAGATATCCCTAAAATGGGATATTACACCCAACTTGGGTTGCATCCATAGAGAAACAACCATTCCTTCATTTCCATTATCTAGCAAAATGAAGAGACAAAACCTACAATAGATTCGTAGTAATATCCTATATTATTTCACACAATCCCCATGTCCCTTTCTTGCACATAATATACACACCACACACAACTGCAAATAGAATTCCCTCATATGAAAGAGGGGTTTCCTTCTAGGGAAAAAAAATGCTAAATTAAACATAACTTCTACCATCATATCATCTTCCTAATGAACGGCCCATATTGACTATGAAATTATAATATTTTACAAGGAAATTTTACATATATTTTTAGCTTCAGGTGTGCTTCACCCAAACCCCCACGGGGGGTACAAGTCCGCCCCCACCCACCAACCCCCCCCCGCGCGCGCGCGTGGAGGGGTGCACAGTCTTCTTTGGGTATACATCAGGCTGAAACAAAGACCTCTAAATCAAGATGATAATAGGCTCCACACCCAACACAACATACCCTTTAAAATGAATTATCCAATCATAACTATGTTATCTCAATCAAGGAGTTTTCTTCTATCTAGGCTCCCTCTTAACCTAGGGAGATCAACTTCTTCTTTTGATATTTGAGAATATTTCATGGCTTCCATCCTTCTCATCATGCTTATTATATCAAATTCTCTTATAGACATCTTCACCATCTTGAAGTTGATATACCTAGACAACTTAGATAGCAATTAAAACCAAATTTACATAAGCTTGAAGTTATTCATATAAAAATATTATAATAACAGAAGCATTAGACTTTACAAACATAAGAAACAAGATATTATACTTCAATACTTCAACTTCTATCCTCGGTTTTGTTACAAAACCTAAATCACATCAATAACTCAAAAAAAATATCAAACTCATTGTATCTAGGGTCTTAATATTACTTTCAATGATATGACAAGTCTTTTCAAATATCAAACCCTAGAAACAAATCATATCAATGAATCTAACAATTTTTAGAATTCATATGTTAGACTTCCCTCTACGATTTTACGAAAATCCTAGATTTCATATATGAGCTAAAACGAGTCATAGCTTAATAAAAAACATGAATAGATTATACTAGGGTTTAATATAAACCATAAATTTTCCATCTACAAATTCTAAGAAATAAGTATATATGTTCGTAAATTCTAGATGGTTATACATACTAGAGAACATAAATACTACTACAGTTTAGCTGCAAAACCCTAGATTTTCCAAGCAACATCATCCTAGAACTTCAAACATTGACTAGGGCTTGTTTCCAAACCCTCGGACTTATGACCATTAATAATTAGGTCAACACAATTATCTAGGAATTCATCATCAAACATAAACATAGCATATGTCAGGAAATATTATAAATGATTCCACTACCATATCTATTGTAAAAATTTCCATAGTCATTGTGATATCTTTGTGTCATTTGACCCTTCTTGCATATTTCAAGAAAACACCCTGCCTTGTTGTTATGGGAATTTTTATGAAAATTATCATGGGTTGAGCAAGAATGTGTTAGAATTATACTGATTAAGGGAAGGACAAAGGAGCCTTATTGGTAGGGTTAAACCCTAGAAATGATTATAGATGCTCCTCCAAAGCCTCATCTATCCTTCACAAATTGGATATCCCTTCATCAATTTTATTACTGATTAACAAAAGGATTTCGTTTCATTAAACTGCCATTGAAGGGAAAGGAAATGTTGAGGGAAATGAAGTTTCAACTGTTGTTTTTTGTGCCTTTCTTGTATTTGATGACCATTGTAAATTGTTGCAAGAAGGAAATCCTATTGAAATGATGTCTTTAGTGCACCTTGGTGTGGATTTGAATGAATTAAAAGGCTTATTATATCAAAGGATAATTATCTCTTGTCCCAATAATTTAAGTTACTGATTCTATATACAATAATTTATGTTATATTGGAGATTATGCCAACATGCCATGAGAATTTTGTTTCTCAATGTGTATTCATGTATTACTTCAACTGTTTAAAAACTATTTTTGTGACGAATGATATGGTGAGGCACTTTAATGGGTGCTTCAGATCCTAAAAGGTTCAACTTTCATACACAAAATTTTATATATAAAAGTGAAGATATGACAGTTAATAAATTTTATCATGCTCTAATAACCAACTATGGTTTTGGTGAACGAGATTTAGAGAATATAGTCCAATGGTTCTTATGTGTATTTGTATTCATGTAGCCATATAGTTCCAATAGGATTTTATTTAGAAAACTCACAAGAAAGTCATTAAGGTAATTTTTACATGTATTAGTTACCGTTACAAACTATTTTAGCACACTTTGTCCAGATGCTCTTTATTTGTCACTAAGGATTAATGAGGATCATTGTTTCATTGATAGATTTGTGCAAAAACATTAATTATTAATTAATATATTTTAACGATACCATAGTTGTGCATATTTGTTGTGATGACCCTTTTCTTCCAAAAATTGGTTATCTCTCACCAAAATCCTCCTACACCTTATTCATATTTCCACTTTATTTTCCTTAGAAAACAATTCCCTATCTAATGCGTAAGGCTTATGGTGGGCCACACCATCTTTAATGACCTGAATTTGTGTCATACATTATGGAAATATCTTTTCTTATGTCACTTTAGTACATGTGACATATATGTCAGAGGTTAACCCCATCCAGGAAAATCCATTTTGGGATATTGTGACTTGATGTGAGTTATTATAGGAAACATCCTGAAAGGCTTGCCTTGGTTTTGCTTTTAAAATAATAGGTCATTAAATTAATGGTCAAATTTTGAAATTAGTGTACATGAAACAATTGTGTGTTGTGTAATTTTAGGGTCTACAAAATGGCAAGTCAATAAGAGGACAAACGTTTCTACATATATGCCAAGAGAGATATTATAGGAAGTGACATGTTATTGTAAAAATAAAGAGTCATAGGAATTGGAATGTTTACTGTTAAAAGCTCTATTATATGTTCATGTGCTTCCAAATCCATTTTATTTTTCTCTTTCTTTGTAATAAAATTGGCAGTGTCTCATTTCATATTATTTTTGTCTTATTGAATGATCTATGTGATCAATTTCTTGTGATAACATGATGTTGATGTGCTTCAATTTTGACATGGTGTCAAATATTAAGCATGTGTTTTTGGAAAGTACAAGATGGATAGCTTTGAAATATCTAAAATTAGAGCAACACAGATCAAGATTTAATTCATAGTGACATTTATGTTCCTATGAGAACAAAATCACTTTGAGGAGAAATATACTTCTTCACCTTCACTAATGATTTTGAAAGGAAGACTTCATTTTTTTTCACGAAGACCATGTCTTCAACACTTCATTTCTTGAAGAATTCATGTATTAATTTCATTTTACAAGGAAGAATTTGGCTTTGTTTCATGAATACCATGGTACATCTATTTTTGGTACTTTATTGGTGGTCAATTGTGAAAGTTTCATTGTGGCATGGCATTTACCCATTACATTCCATCTATTTTCTTTCCATTTTTAGTCCTTAAGATCTTTCCATGCATCTCATAACGTGGGAGGTTTCCCAATCTAGATAATTTACATTGTTTTCCTTATTTGGAGACTTAATTGGCTGTAAACCGAAAGTTGGAAGGAAACATGCATGTGGTTGGAATTTCCTTGAAGATTATGGTATCGAAACGACTAGAGAATAGGCTTTCAAAGAAGCTACATGAGGAGTAAAAGGCAAGGGAAATGGGTTGAATAACTCCACAAATAAGAAATGAGTTGACTGATCCTTATTAGTAATTTTAAAAAGGAAAGCTTTTGCAACAAGATCCTATCTAAAGAAAAGTTCAGAATACACTTGGAAAGCATGAAGACCTTGTCAAGGTAAGTGTGTTTTCTTTCATCCTCCATACTATGCTAAGGTGAATTAATATTCATGCTTTTGGCCTCTGTATAGGAAGATTTAAGGGGATTTTCAAGGGTTGAACAATATTCTTTATGCAATTTTATAGCAACATAACTCATCATTCTCTCGCCTACCAATTCATGGCATACTTACAGTCACATAATTTTTTTTTGTACAATATCTAGCATAACAATAAGATGAATTTTCACAACCACCACATTTAGGAAACCTTCATGGACATGCTGAAGATCATGCTGTGTGTTATCCAACCATCATTTTTCTCTAATCGAGAGATGTTACTCCTATGACTTTTTTTTTAGTGTCAATGATCTTTAATTTGCTCCAACATCTTCTCTCTCACCTAATTCTCTTATTGTTTTGAGTTTTATTACTCATTATGTTATGTACCTCTTGAATTGGAATTGGGTTAGGTATATAAATAGGAAATTTGAGTTTTCTTCCAAGTTTGGGTACTTTTCTATGATATCTAGCACATATGCAAGCCTTGAAAGCATGAGAATGTGAAAGAATAAACTCCTAGGATAAATACTCATTTCATTATAAAGGATTCTCTTACGTTTGTGTCATAATGTCAGTAAGGATATTTGTAGATATATTGACACAAAGATAGTGTCAGCAATAATATTTTTTAGCGTACATCTTCATGTGCATTTGTGGCTTCTTCAACACAAGCATACACCACAATGATGATCCAGTTGTGTGCTTGTGCTTAGGTGAGACATGGCATTTTACGAATAATGATGGTCAATGTTCCTAGAATAGAGTTTATATTTTTATCATCCTTGCTACCATGTGACGGTTTGTTACACCTTCTATATTCTCACTTTGTATATGTATTGATTAATTTAGTGAAACTCCCACCTCCCCATTGACATATTTTCATCACCGAATTTCCAAATTCTATAAAATGATTGATAAAGGTTGCAGTGAGTGAACTCCTATGTTTTTGTTGAGGAATACACCATGATTATTTCAAGTAAAATTTCTAGTGTTGCAATTCTCAGGATACTTCAGGGTTTTAGCTCTCTTTCTTCCTCACTTAACAAGGAAAAGGATGATTAGGTACTACCTTATAGAGATCATGATGAAAGTGTTATGATAATCAAGATTCTAAATTTGGTTGTCTTCCATTTTCTTCCTTTGACCTCAATGTGCATAGCCTCTCGAGAATAAGGAATAAGTGGACTTATTAGACTTTCAAGAGCATACTTCCACTTTCTGAAAGTGATATTTATGTTATTTCGCAAAACCATCAATGATTACGTTATAAGTATGAACAATGGGAGAGATCCTTGCACCTTTAAGTGACTGATGAATTATTTCCATCAAATTCCCAATTGTAGATAAGAGTATGTTGTCGGTAGAAATAGTGGGGATACTAATTTCATCCCTCTTCGTGTATTTTAAAAATGACAGTGCCTTATTTTCAAGACCATTGAAAATATGGCAAGTCATTTGGGGATGGTACATTGAAGTTAGCTTGTTAGTTTTTAGAATTCTGCAAACAATTAAATAAACATTCATTTCTTTGAAGAACAATCGATTTGGAGTACTTCTCTGGATCAACTCATATCTCAGATTATCTTTAATTTTTTGTAGATTCCTTATTGGCTCGGGGAAATGGATTTGGAATCTTCCCACTATCATATTTATTCAACAATAGCAAAAGAAGCCACCAAGTGGCTTACTAGGGAGACGATTTATTTTCAAAGCCTTTTACCCATCTCTCCTCTGAAACATTTATAGTGAAATATGAAAATAATATTCAAACAATAGCAACGTGTGATCAGAGGAATTACTATTATTATCTCATGGATACAATATTTTTAAAATTTTTGATCCCAAACCCCACAGCTTCTTTAATACACTTCCCAGATATTACCCAACTTCTACTCTTAACACAGATGAGGATTCAACCATTTTTATTTTTGCGCAGATGGAAGAGGCAACTAGTCTATTAGATCGTCATTCAGGTAGAATTTTTATGGAAGATTTCGATGCAAAAAGAATTTAGTGTCATAACTGGATTAGCATAGATATTCTTATTTAAAAAATTTTGGAGGACCACCAAGAGCCTGAGCAACAATAATGTGATAAAAAAATCCATTGTAACAAAGAGCACCCATTTCATCACTTGGGAGCACAGTGAATGAATATTCATCAAGCATATATTACAGAAAAAATCCCTACCACAACAAAATTAGATAGCATTACCCCAAAATAGAGAATCGAACTTGAACCTGTAGAAAAACAACACGACCACCCATATAATTAAGTACAATGAATTCTAGAGAAATCATGTTAAGGCATGCAAATGTAATAAGGAATTATAAAGAGCACAGTTGATTTCTAGGATTGGATTGGTTGAATTTTAGCTTCAGGTGTAATAGTATATTTACTTGATCCTCTCGTAGAAGGTAAATACACCATGCTATCAGTGGATTATGTTCTAAATTGATTGGATGAGCTTCCATTTTACCTTATAACATCCATATTCAAATTTTGATTTACCTAGATAGAGATGCGACCCCATTATTGTTGAGTGTAGAGGAAGAGTTATGAGGAAGGATTGTTAATTTTTCATAAAGAAGCATTTTTCTTTACTTTGATAGTTACATTCCATCCTTAACACATTGCATTCACCCCAAATAATTTTTCCATTGTACAGATTTGAATTATTTAACATAACTATGAAAAGATAACAACACTATAATCATCATCATCGTCATCATCTAAGCATAAAAAATAAACATATCAAAGGATGAGAAGCATTAACTCATAAATATCGTAGAATTGGTCAGAGACTAGGGAAAACTCCACTACGAGGAAAACCCTTGGAAATTATTCTTCTTAGATATTCATTGAATGATTCAGAAAAAAAAAGTACAATGATCCATGACTACATATATTTACAATGCAAAAAAAAAATAGTATACAAGCACTAAAACCATACCCATACTTCTGCATGAAGGAAACTGAATATGAGAACTAAAATGCACTAACACTAGCTGAAGCAAACTGATGAACATGGATGATACTGAATGAGGAATGACAATACATATGAAGCGGAAACAAACAGATCTGCTAGATCAATAAAGAAAAACACGGATCTAAAATATCAACAAGTGATCTCAACTCTGAAGCCCTAGATCTGAATCCAGGAGAATTGCATAATCGCTCTGACAAAACTGTGACTGCATTACCAATGTCTATAAGTGTTGCGCAATAAACTGAAGGTGAACCAAATCACAATTTCTTAGTAACTCTTTGAGTTGCGGCCTTAACATTCTCAATCTATGGCTTTTGGGCTCTGAACCGCTTCCATAAGATCATATGTTTGTGTCTCTACTTCAGATCAGCCTGATCTGACTTCTAAGACAAGGTCGCGTACTTAATAAGTTTTTCTAGTGTCTTTGACTCCTTCACCGTGGGCACGGCACACCCTGTCCTTGGATCTACTCAGCAGGGCTGCTACCTTGGCCTTACCTGCATGTGGCTTTGCTTCGGATCATCCAGATCTGATGTATGATCACTTTTGTGATCCCGACCTTTTGTGCGAGCTCTTGTCAACATACCTGTGCAAGCCAGAAATAGAAAATACGATCAAAAATTAAAATAGCATGGAGTGAAAATGAACTTGATTTCTATTTTATTTATAACTTTGTGAGTGACGACTTAGGGCTTTGACCAAATCAACATGCAGTTAAGCCGACCCATAAAATAATAAATTAATTCATAACTTAACTTCTGGTTAACCAATTGGGGCGATCTATAGGTCTATTTTGATCCTCTTGAAAAGAGGAATCTAATTAAATTATTACCTTAATCATATAATTTTTCCAATGTGGAATTTGAACTTAGTTGCAAAAATTAACAAGGAATAACATTTTATTCCTAAAAGAATAAATCATGAGAATAGTACTCTCTGTCTTAATCTATTTGATATATTTGGTAATATTCTTCCACCATTTGTCTTCATTTCCATGCTTTCTAAAAATAATTATATATTTTGATTGGAACGCCAATTACCAAGGTTAATTAAATATGTAGTTCCTAAGTAGATATTCAAAACATAGGGATGACATACATATAATTTTCTCCATAGGATCATTGACACCATATTTCTGAAATGATATTTCAACCAGATATTAAATGCATGTGATATAGCTCTGAAATGGAGGGCTAAAAATACAATCAAAACTTGTTCTAAGGAAGGCCAAGAGACCTTCTACTCATTCCAAGATAGGGTAGCATGGACGTTCCTCACATAGTCTTTGGAATTGAAACTTATTTTGTAGGGATAAGTGAGAATTAAATTATTTTTCAATGTCATATTTTAAGTAATCATACCCTTGGTTGATTTGATAGTAGAGATTATCTTCAACCCTTCTGTTGAATATATGGCCCCAAAAAATATTTTGGTAGGTCTACTACCTACATTAAGTTGGTGTATGCTGGCCCTATAACTGTGCCCCTCTGGAACTTTGAATCTTGAAAACTTTGAGATGATCATTGAGTGTAGCTACCCTGACTTGAAATTCTTCATTGAAAAGGATACTTTAGAGGCATTGTCTTACATATTCCCTTATTCTTTGATAATAGTGTTGCATTTTATTTGGATGGAATAAATTTTCCCTTTCATAGGCTCTAAGGAGAGAGGTACCTCACAAGTTATATAAACATCTTATTTCCAACCCCAATTAGAGCTTATGCTTTAAGAACTTTGAACAAGTTAAACTTTAGACATGATTTTCTGGACTTCAGGATTGTGAAAGTTTCTTCGGCCCGTGATAGATAAAATGAGTGATTGTCTAAGAAATATGTTTGTGGAAAGTCCAATATTGCATGGCTATCCTAAAGAACTTGATACACATGAGGAAACATAATTGTACATTTCTCTTTGTTTATATATTCTCATACCACCAGGAGAATACAACTAGGGTGTTTATACATACCAAGGGATGCTAGAAACACTTTCATTAAATACAACTTTATTCAAAAAATTAATAAAAAAAGGCAATGGTCAAGCTATCAATATTTTTCCAAAGCCATCTGAGACTCCCCTAACTCCTGCATCCATGCCTTCATAATCATCCAGAGAAGGAATGTTTTCAATGAAATGGCCAAGAAGTGACTATTGTAGATAATCAACACACACAAAATTATATTCGGAAAGCTAAATGGCTAATGGAGTTCCATCATGCTCATATCCATTTCATAGTGGAACACTTCCAAAATGAATTTCCTATGGCATTTTTACCATTCAGGGATTTCTGTCGAGACTCAATTGCAATAATACTCGAAGCAACAGTAACTAGAGTAGACTTGTCAATAGAAATGTTGGATTCAAGGTTCGATTTAGCCTTTATGGGCTCAAAAACTCCCCATGGCATGAATTTATGGAAATCAAGGCTAGCACGTGCCAACCAAGTGACAGGACAATCATTGCATCATATCCTAAGAGTGTAAGAACCAATATATTGTGTGATTTGTGGAGTAGGATTGTACTAATTTTTATGACTACTCTATTCCATAATTAAATGTGCTTAAAGTGTTAGTGAAAACCCAATTTGCAAAATATTTTAGCCGCATAACATGTCATTTATTTGTTACGGTTTGCATGGTATATAAAATTCTTTGAGAAATATTTTATTCATTATGGTTTGAATTTATTCTTGATTTCTTTTTACTAGGTTATTTGTCAATTTTTTATGTCACAAAAGGAGAGGAACGATTATGGTAGAGAGATATTTTAATAAATGAAAAATAAGAGATATAGAATTTGTTCAAGAAATTCATCTCTTGGAATCGAAATCATGGAACACTATTTATGAGCCAGAAATTGCCAATGTTGTTCAAAAAATTGAAGTAAAATCAAAAGGTGTATAAAACTGGACAAGTTGAAGCCATATATTGTTTTATGGTCATTTTCTTGAACTGTGTTTTAGGAATAAATTAGTCGTTGATTGATATAATTGAGACGAATTATTTGCTAAGAATTTAACATAGCCTGTCTCATAATTTCAACTAATCATGTGAGATTCATTGTTTTAGTGCCTTATATCGGTCCTAAAATACTTCAATCCTTAAATCAATTAAAAAAAATGTTGTAAAGTTTTCATAAAACAGTCTATGATTGTTTGAGGCACTCTAAACCAAAACTATGATTATGTAACATAATTTTTTTATCTTTTTTGAAATGTTTAAACCTAAACCAGCACTATTGTGACATGAATTGTTGTTCGAGATGTATCCTACAAAGAAACTAAAAATGTAGTTTGGATTTCTCTCAGATGCATTAAATTTTCCAAACTATCATTGCCAACAAAATTTAAAATATACGAAAAGTATATTGAGACTCCTCAAAGGATTAAATCATACTCAAATCCTTTTTATCATCACAGTTGGCTCTTCCACCAGATTTTATGTAATCATCTAGATGGCGTCTACTGTGTTCCTGCCTTCTGTGAAATTTCCATGACCTTGGGTCTAGGATAGAGTATTAAAATATATGACGTTACCAAACAAAGAATCTCAACGAAACTACTTTGCACAGTGAAAAATAAACATCAGTAAATCACACATGCACACAATATAGAATTTTTTTTATATTTTTCAACCCAAGTTTTTTATATTAAACAACATATAGTACAAAAATCTAGGGCTCTCATACCAGGGATAATGTCCCTTCATCATCCACAAGTACAAGATACAAACTGGGGCTTGGTGTCAGTACATCGATGACCAATATGCCCTTAACAAGATACTTTGACCATCTGATTGTCACATGCTCTCTCATCCCCTCTCAGTCATACCATGTACCTGCCTGGTCCTTTGGCTCCCGACATGTAGCTCCTACCTCTATAAATGCTCCAAGTCCATCTGGCCACTGAAACTCGGCTGTCAATAAGTTCTCTAGTTGGGACATAGTCCATCAAGGGCACAAAACATTGAGACTCATGTCGATATTTTCACAACTCCACTTGCGAACAACTCTTAATATGCCCACTGCTGCTCCTCAGCTACTTACGGACTTCAACCCACTATCATCTTCCTGTGCTGCACTAATGAAGACCAACATAGGGAGTGAATGGCTACCACATATCTCAGCAATATGTCCATCTCCCATAATGAACATGGGATAAGAGGACTTGCCATCATCTGTTACATAATTCCTTCTCCATAAACAAGTCTCGGGCTCCATAAATTGTTCTTGGTTGATCAAACCATTGAGCTCAACAACTGCCTCTCTAGGAACCACTTTATTCCATG
Source organism: Pinus albicaulis (assembly GCA_034641835.2). NCBI lineage: Eukaryota > Viridiplantae > Streptophyta > Pinopsida > Pinales > Pinaceae > Pinus > Pinus albicaulis. The sequence continues at coordinate 438,979,627 of CM076576.1, read as the reverse complement.
AAGGTGTTGCACATTGGGCTCCAACTTGGACACTATCTTGTTGTCCTCTGGAAAACCATAAATTCCAACTCATGTCCACAATTGGTCCACTCTCACGCTAACCTCCAACAATCCATGGGTGACAAAACCATGTTGTATCATCTTCTCATAATTAGGGCATCCAAAAGCTAGGAAACCCCTCCACATGGCTACTAAAATACTTTAACATGTACTCATCATCAATCCATCATCAAGAGGCCATTTTTAGACCCTTCTATTATTTTCCTCTTGCGCTTGAATTATGTGCTTCTCGAATATTGGTTAGGGCACAACACTATTCCTAACCTACTACTTCAAAACTCCTTCAAGTACCCTTCAATATGAAAAATTCATTGTACAAAATTCCTCATAGGAAAGGGCTCCAACCACCCTACTTAACTCCAACCTCCTTGACTTCGATAGGTTGCAAAGTCTATCATCCAAAATTGGTCAAATGTAGACCCAACATAAGTCATCAATGGAGAAAATGCATACCTTTGCACTATTTTTCATAGGTAGAGTTATGTCATTAGTTAGGGATCCCACTCTAACCTATAGCATCCCAACAAGCATGCCAAAAACTCACATTAAAACATGATTCATCCTTTCTTCTCCAAGGTGAGTGACGTCGCTTCTTGAGGCAACACCTATAGCTCCATGTTAGGGTTGTTTCTTCCCTCAAACCATTGCCTATAGTCATGCGGCCTAATAATCATAGAAAAGTCTCTTCCTCAACCTATTTCAAGGAGGATCTTCCTCTATTTTCATGCCCAGAACTACTTTTAATATGTGTGGCCTTCACGCAAGCCTTGTTGCCTCTTCAAACCATCCCTAAGGAAAAAGTAAGATCTCACTTCCTTGAGGCCTATAAAAAGGTATCTTGTTGTCCCAAAATAGTCACAAGCATGACCTTAAATTTCCCCTCTCCTCCATTTGAGCAGCCTGTATTACGGCCCCCACATAAAAATTTTCTCCTTCTCTTCTATAACCCTCTTGCTCCCCTTGACTAACTCAGCCTCCCTCCACGCTAGAACAACTTTTCAAATAAACCTCAGAAGGCTCCTATGCAACCTCTTCTTCTTGCTAAAGTGCTCTTCCATCTGCGACCCAAATTAGGGTAGGTATGTTGAGTTCCTACAGTCCTCACATGAGCTCTTGTGTTGCCAAAATGGATGGTCTAAATGTCCTCCACTCACCTCATAACTATACACAAAAATAAGGGCTCCATGAATTCATGAAGGTTCATGTCTATTGGATGAATTCTCATTAAGCCTACATGACTTAACTGTCCAAATACTAATGACAACTTTAAAAATCTAGAACTTAAGTTTCAAAGCTATTATTTGAGTTATTTTCGAAGCATTGGAATCACCACACCAAGATCCATCACTTCAAAATTTCTCATGCTCAAATTCTTCATGGTTTTGGCTCAAATCCCGATGGGTAAAAACCCCAAGCTTGGGTTCCAAGCTGAAAAGTGACTTTTGTGGTGCTTTTCCCTCCAAACCTTAAACCCTAGGGATTGGAGTACCTCCCAAGCTACAAGAAAATCAACATATTCCACTACTCTCCATATGATTAGAAAAAATACGTCCCCTCATTTTCCATTATCCATTGAAAGAAAAATCCAACGCATTCACGTAACCCATGGAGGTCCACTCCATTTATTCCCACACCCCTCGCCGATCGCCAAGGAGGCTTCATCCTCCCATATTATTTTTCCATCCCTGCATCATGCTTCCTTGATTGTTTTCTAGTCCAGAAAATGGTATCTCCAACCTATGGGAGTATGCCAATTAACCCTTTCTGCCCAAATTTTATTATTATATATTTTTTTGACATGGCCAAGAAACCAGCATGCACTCAGGTATGAGCTAGTTGTCTTCTATGTGGCCGAATGTAGTTACATAGAAGCATTTCCATCTTATTCTTATATATATATATATATATATATATATATATATATATGTATGTATGTATGTATGTATGTATGTATGTATGTATGTATGTATGTATGTATGTACGTACGTATGTATGTGTTCTTTTTTCTTTGTTTCAACTTGTCCTTTGTGCACATTTTTCCATTGCCATGGTTTCCACCAAATAAGTCAACATCCCATGCAATTTTCCTCTTCCACCACTTTGAAATATGTGACCCAAACTCCGTATGTTTTATTTAATTAATTTTACAATGTTTATGATAAACAAGTAATGTGATTAGGACTACTGTAAATACAAGATTTATACCTCCTGCAATTTGGGAGATACGTTCAATGAGAGGAACCTGGCGACTCAGTGGATAAACAAGGAACCAAGGCACATTTGAGGTAAATAATTATGAGGTCCAAAAAGAAAGGAGAAAGATATCTTAAGAATTCTGAAAAGGAACTCGTTAAGGAAAAAAATATATGAACTTTTGGAGTTCGAGGCGTATCCCATGAGTATTAACGAGGACTGAGATAAGTAAACAAATATGAGTATAAGAGAGAAATTGAAGACAAGCTAAGAAACCTGGTCAAGGTAGTGTAAACAAAATTCAGAAGCGATTACCAAAAAAGTATATATATGATTAGATTTTTGAAATATATACTTGAGCAAAGTTTTGAAGTGTATATGTGTCACAGCAAAGGTCTAAATGAGCGAAGATCTCAAACATATTTATGTGATATATTATCTGTGGAAAGAGGGAGAGGTTCTTAGTAATAGGGTCTATGTTTTCTTGAGGAGAAAGGTTGTGATCAAGCTTGTCAAGTCTGACTTGACTATAATCCATTTGGAGTTCTTGTGAAATAAAGATTGTCATCAAATCCAATTTGATTGTATTGCTCAAGCTTCCTTTTCAAGAATTTTTCAGTAATAGATTATTTGGAGCACCTTTTAATAAATCCTTTAAATAATTTGTGAATAGACTTAAAGTCATATCAGAAACAGAAGTAAATTAATCCTTCCAGACTTAAGCACATTTTAAAGCGCACATGAAGAGCCTAGGATACGCCTTCATCGAATGATAAAATGATAGCATACTTTGAGAATATTTTGAGTTAACGGTATAGTGAATTCATGATGACATTAATTGAGTATTCTTTAAGCCTTTATTGAAAAAATAGTCACCCTTATATAATAGTTGAAGACCAACACTTGAAGAAATATGTTTTTGAAGCAGGCATCCTTAGAGCATAGTTTAAGCCTAGCGCTTAAAGACTTGTTTTGTTGGAGTAGTCATCCTTGGAGCATAGTTGAAGATAAACACTTGAAGACATGTTTTGTTGGAAGAACCATAAATTTTTTGTTGAAGAAAAACTCAATGTTTTGTAGAGTTATATATAAGGGCACTTTGTAGACCTATCTTGGATAAATTTTTTAGAAGTATTTGAATACTTTGATGGAGGTGTGAAGCAGTATTGAAGTCTACTTAAGGTGTTTAAGTAAACTGAGAGGGTTGGATCCCTATAGGATTGATTCATCATACAATGTTGGAGCCTTGTGAGAAACTAGGTTGGAGCTTGGACTAATATGTGACAATTGGAGTCTTCATACAAGGTTGGACCCTGGTGGGAAACCAGTTTGGAGCATGGATTTGTAGCTGAATATTAGAGTCCTCATTTAGGTTTGGAGCCTTCAAGGAGTTAAACAATCTTTTGTACCAGTTGGAGCTTGTGTTTTTAGATTCCTCATCATTTTCATTATTAAAATTATTTTCTTGTTCCACATCTTGTGTTTTGGTTTAACTGGTGATTCAACTCCCCTCTAAATATTTCCAAAACTAGCACACCTTACATTTTTTCACCTTGCAATATTTTTATTGACATGGTAGATAGAACTTTCGCAGTGCAATGTTATTGTTGGTAATATGCTTGTTTAGGATAGAAGGAAATTTAACATGCGTTAGATTTCCTTCACCTTGGAATTTTCTTATTAGAAATGTGCTTGTGTTTGTGTTAAAAATATATATAACATGGATTGGATTTTTTTTGGCATGCAATGTTTTTTTTGGTAGTATACTTGTGTTTGTGCTACATGTAAAGCTAACATGCTTTAAATTTATTTCACCTTGCAAGGTTTTTATTGGAAACGTGTGTGTGTTTGGGCTAGAAACTATGTTATATTTATTTTTCTTTTCAATATTTTTGTCAACTTGGTTTTTTCATGATTGAAGGAAATCTAGCATGTGTTAGATTTATTTTGATATGTAATATTTTTGTTATAAATTTGGTTGCTTTTTATAGAAGGAAATATAACATGTGTTATATTTCCTTCACCTTGGCAATGTGCGTGTATTTGTGTTAGAAGGAAATATAGTATGCACTAGATTTCTTTTTGCATGAAATGTTAATGTTGGTAGTATGCTTGTATTTATGCTACATGTAAAGCTAACATGTTTTAAACTTCTTTTACCTTCCGATGCTATTATTGGAAACGTGCTTGTGTTTGTGATAGAAGTTGTTCTAGATTTCGTTTTACATGGAATGTTGTTGTTAGCAATATGTTTTTTTTTTTTTTTTTTTTAATGTTGGAAGCAAATCTAACATGGTAGATTTCTTTCATCTTCAAATGTTGTTGTGTGCTTGTGTTTTTGATATGCGTAAATCTAGCACGTGTTATATTTTCTTCACCTTGCAATGTTGTTATTGGAAACATGCTTCTATTTTTGCTTGAAATAAATCAAACATGCACTATATTTGTTTTTCACTATGATGTGGTTGTTGGAAATATTCTTTTCATTGTGCTAAAAGTAAATATACCATGTGCTAGACTTATTATATTTAGAAATGTTGTAATGTGTTTTTGTTTGTACTAGAAGGAAATATAGCATACATTATATTTCTTTCACCCTTCTATGAGTTTATTTACAATGTGGTTGTATATACTTTAGAGGGGCAAGGCAATCTAGTGGACACTAGTTTTATTTCGCATTACAATGTTATTGTTGGCAATTCAATTGTTTGTGCTAGAAGGAAATCTAGTATGTGTCATATTTCCTTCACCTTACAGTGATATTATTGGAAATATAATTTCTATTGTGATAAAATGAAATATAGAATGTACTAGATTTCCTTTTCCCTAAAATTTTGTTAGTAATATGTTTGTGTTCATGCTATAACAAAATCTATCATGTGCTACATTCTTTTACCCTACAATGTTATGTGTTTCTGTTTTTTCTAGAAGGAAATATATCACACACCAGATTTATTTTGTCTTTCAATGGTATTTTTGACAATATGGTCGTTTGTGATAGGCGTAAATATAATATGCAATATGTTTCTTTCACCCTACAATATTTTTATGTTCTTTTTTTTGTGAGAGAAGGAAATCTGGCATGTGTTAGATTTCATTCACCTTGCAATGTTGTTATTGGTGAAATTTTTTTGTTTGATATATAAGTACAAATACCATGTTATATCTCATTAAACTTGAAATATTTATTTTTGAAATATGCTTATGTTTGTGATAGAAGAAAATGTAGCATGAGATAGATTTATTTTATCCTACAATATTGATGGTAGCAATATGTTTGTGTATGTTGGAAAGAATTATAGAATGCACTAAATTTATTTTTCAATGCGATATTGGTTTTAGAAAGGTTCCTTTGTTTGTACCAGAATAAAATCTATTATGAAAAATATTTCTTTCGTGATTCAATATTGTTGTTGGAAACATGCTTTCATTTGTGATAGAATCGAATATAACATGCATTGGATTTATTTTGCAACGCAATATTGTTGGAAATGTGCTTGTGTTTGTGCTAGAAGTAAATCTATCATGTGTTGGGTTTCGTTTTCCCTACAATGTTATTGTTCACAATGTGCCTGCATTTGTGCTGGAAGTAAATCAATTGTAGGTTGGATATCTTCCACCCTGTAATGTTTTTTTTGGAAATGTGATTATGTTTGTGCTAGAAGAAACTCTAGAATGTGTAAGATTTCTTTTTCTTTGGAACATTTTTGTGAGTAATATGCTTCTATTTATGTTAGAAAAAAATTTAGCATCTTGTGGATTTCGTTCACCTTAGAATATTGTTGTTGGCAATGTGCTTGTGTTTGTGCTAGAAGGAAATCTAGCATGTGCTATATTTCTTTTCCCATGTAATTTTGCTTCTAGAAATATTATGTGTAGTAGAAGGAATGATATTGATTGTTAGGTTTTGTTTGAGGTGCAACGTTGTCGTTCGAAATGGGATTCGACTTGTGATAGAAGGAAATATAGCACACATTCTATTTCCTTCATAATGCAATGTTGTTATTAGAAATATGTTTTATGTTATGCTAGAAGGAAGGTTAGAATGTGTTAAATTTTCATAATCTTGTAATATTATTGTTGAAAATGTGTTTATGTTTGTGATAGAAGTAAATATTTCACGTGTCATATTGTTTTTGCAATGAACCATTATTGTTGGAAATGTGCTTGTATTTGTGTTAGAAGGAATTAAAGAATGCACTAGATTTATTTCTTCTTCTGCCAAAGGAAAACTATCAATATTTCACCCTCACGAAGGTTAGTGCTCTAATATTTTTCTTTCCAATGCATTTGTGATTATGCAAAAAGGATACCTAGTAATTACTAGCTTTCTTCTAGACACCATTACACTTGTGAAACCAATGCTCTAGGGGTGACATTTTCTCAATAATCACAATGGTTAGAGTTATAGCTTTTTACGTGCCCCTTTATTGAATTTGGAACAATTTATGAGTATCAATGATAGTGCAAAAGAAGTGTATATAAATATATGTTGTTTTTGGCACTACATTTGTGCTTGAGTTGGAAGGAAAGGTAATGGTATAGCTTTCCTTTTGGCACAAACACAATAATCCAATCATAATTATTTGATCCCCGTAGAAGAATGTGACCTTTGTATAATTTTTAAGCTTATGAATAAATTTATTATTGAGGTATAGTATATTTTTATTCCAATTAAATTTCTTTTCTTTTAGAATAAAAATGAGAATTATCTAGTATTTACAATACCAAAAATTTTATTAGGAATAAAACCTCTATTTTGGCTTTCGATTATCAAGTTCAAACATCAAACACACTCACTAAATGAAATATAATATAATTTATCCTTCTCATGCGGCTTTTAGGCATCTTATGTAGCATCTATATTGGAATTTCCTAGATTTTTGAAAGGACTATGTTTTGGTTCTTCAACTTCTACAAATTTCTTATGATCATTATTCATGCACATGCATCAAGACTACAATTGTAATTTTTCAAGTTAAATAGGAACTTGTTGCTTTGATATGGGTTGATATTTTCCATTCTAGGATACTGTCTACATCTCTAATTTCCTGGTTTTCATATATATTTTTTGTGTAATTTGTATGTAGAGTAATTTTTGGTAGTAGGCACTAGATGGTGGGAAAAAATGTTTCATTACAAAAAATATGACTAATATACTATTTAAATTATTGGAAATATATTACTTTTTTGAAAGTTGTGTGTTTTTGTGAAAATATAAAACCACACTTTACATGGTTCAACCTTTTAATTACAAATTATGATTTAATTGTTGTTACATAATTGTTAAAATCTACAATGGAAAATAGAATTTTCAAAAAAAGAGACTATGTTGATCTCCTTATTAATGATAAAATCGTTGGGCTAGGAAGGGTCGAGTCTACAAAGTCTGGAACTTATTATGTTGGAGAAAGGGTTAATGCATGTTATGTTACAATTTTGATAATTGATGTACTCAACCACATTTGATTGAGGAGGATGTTAATGAAGGGGACATACATCCATGAAAGATAATGGATTTGAGGCATAACATAGGTAAATAAAAATATTGAAGCATGTGTTAAATATTATCGTTAGTATAATAATGTTTTTTCTTTTAGTAAATACTAACCTTATTTACATTCGTTTATAGGTGAAATGTTTCTTCTACATTGAGTCTATTGGAGACAAGGTAGATCTTTTGTAGCATGGAGTGAAGGTGGGTGAGGGCTCCATATTCAATACAACGCTTGGGCATAAAGTGGATGAAAATATGGTAATGAAAGGATGCATAGTAATTAAAATTGAGAAGGTGTTAAAACATGATGCTCCTCTACCTCATGCAAGAGGATTTGAGCATACACTAGGGGGCGCATTGGAATCTTATGATATTTGGCCAGAATCAGATTTGGAACCTCACTGTTAGATCATGCAATAGATATTCCCCAATATAAGGTTAGATTCATACTTACAAAGGTTTCTCTTAGTCATGAATGCCTGGGAACAAGCATGTGCATTTCCACAGGAATTCTAGTTCATTTCCACGAGGATGTCATTGTTGAGGGTGAAACACTAGGTGAAATGAAATTTGGTGTTTTTTTGGAAGAGATAGATGGAAATTGTGAAATATGAAGAATTGGGTATAATTCTCTATACTGTTTGGTTATGTGGCCAATAAATAAGTTGGTCGACAACAAAGGTGTGATATTAAGGGTCAAGCAAAAGATCAAGGAGTCACCCAACGAAATGGTGATATGGGATGTTATAGACGACAAAATCCCTTAAAAAAATGGGATGGGTATCTTTGTAATGAACAATATAGAAACTCATTGATATGCATGTAACAAGGCCATATAAAAGGATTAAATGAGTTATGGCTACAAAAAAAAGTGCAAAATGTCAATCAAAAATAGATGAAGAGAAGAAAAAATTGACTTTTGGGAGGTGATGTATGTTGTAGAAAGGATTATCTTGAACATGTGGATAGGCAAGCCATTGCAGGCAGTAGAAGGGGTATGAGACAAATAAATAAAAATGGTATTTGTGGTTTTGTATTGAATTCACTCATGTCAAACAAAGTCATTTCAAAGAGCCACGACCATGGCCTACCACATATTGTTAGAAATGTAAAAGACACAAGATTTAATGGGAGTATGATTTGTAAGAAATCATGTTATAAGATATATAATATTCATCAAAGCACATTATATAACTACAACCATTATTTCGCAAATGGACAAATCAAATATATTCATTGTAATACCAACACATGCAAAGCACGAGCATACACCGTGGCAACCATAGAAATATTGCACATAATTGAAATGGATAACTCAGATTTTTCACTAAACCAAACATGTCAAGTTGAATAACATGGAACTTCTGCTCCTTTGAGATTGCTTCTTTCGACTCACAATTCTTTATCAAAAGAGATCAATGAGGCTCTTCAAAAGCTTAATTACCCATCAGTATCACAGTTAACATTGAGAAAGATATGGAATACTAAGTTTCGAGGTGTGGAATTTTCAAAGAACACCAACTTCAGTAAATGCAATGAATGTATTGTGTTAAAGCACAGATGAAGTCAATGACTACAAAAGAGTTGGAAAAAAAGGCACGAGGTAGGCTCAACAAACATAACAATATTTTTATGTGTGGAAGATATTGCTACTATTCCCATATAATTATGTTAGATCAGTTTACAAAGGATTATTTGATCAATATCCATGATAAAATGGATAAAAAAAATACTTCAATCCCAAGGCTACGCGTCGAATCAAAATCTATTGTAGGAACAAATTTAGGTTTTCATTAACATGTATGCTAACACATGGGAATAAGACATGTGATTCTGGTAATTTCTCCCTACCATATGTAGATATGGGATCACAATTTATTATTACATCCCTTGCAAATTTATTAAGGGACCTTGAAGACACACAAATTGATATGTATGTTGATCTACTTTATGAGTGTGGAAGTTTAAGTAACCCACTTACAGATGCATTACAAAACACCTCTATTTACTCAAAATGTCATGTGTAAAACGATGATTTTATATCTCATGGAAGATCAAAAAGTCAAACTTTTGATTTTAAACCTCTTCCTCCACATTTGTTGTTACAATTCCACAATACAGGAAGTGATAATAAGAATCAGTATATTTTCATGTTTCTATCACTTTTAACTGCAGTTGGTGTCTTCATCACTGTTGAGGTTCAGTTCTTTCCTGTGGGACACACCCTTGAATACATAGATGAAACCTATGGAATGATGTCTTCCAACCTAAAAAGTAAATATATATCTTTGTTACCTAAAATGAAGGATACATATCGTGTAATTGAGGAAATCAAGTGTTTCCACCTACACTTATTGACAAGGTCTATGACTTCAAAATATTCCTTAATCCAACATCAAGGAGGGAAAATATGCACTAGCTAGACATCTTAATGTCCAATACTTCCAATTTTTTGTACTCAATGATGTTCATATACTAAGGTACAAAGAATCCATTAGAGATATTGAGTGGTCAGAACCACTTGAGGTATGGAATATAGATGATGAAGGTTGAACTATAACTCCCATAGGGAAGCCATATTTCTTATATTCCAAACAAAATGATGCATATTTAAAATAACTAAAGGAATGGGTAACATCATACATAAAAATGTGGAAACACACTATTGAGAATGAGGATTCCGCAATTGTTATAGTCGAATGGAAAAATAAAGTAGCATATTGGGAAATATTTCTTTATACATCACATGGAATATATAATGATTATAGGATAATAGATCGAAGTGATTCATCTTCTGAGGATTTCTAGCCCAAGACAAGCCACATTGTTGATGTTGAGCGTAATGCACTCCATGTAATCTCAAGTTTTATGCATGGAGATTTCGATAATACGATAGATGATCGGGTATATATTGGACCCAAATGCAACAATCCAAATCCAAAATTCAATCCAATGATTGATGTTGTGAAAGGAAATATGTTTCTAGTTAGATCAGGAAATGAGGATGCATGAGAGATGATTTGGATGGAAAAATCCATATCTGATATCTTTAGGGACAGTGAAAGTGAGAATCTTCATGTAAAGCTTGATTGGTGGAAGCTTATGTGAGGGAAGTACAATGGAAGTTTTTCAGAGAAATATTAGGTACCAAATCCTGATGCCATAGAACTTGGCTCTATTCCGATTAATATCATAGTGTGGGCATGGATGCCAAGAAAGAACATTTCAAGAATACCAAGATAAATAAATATAGTGTAGAAGTTGTTCTGGATCTACTTCAGTGAATATCTTAATATTAGTTTTATATAATTCATGAATGCAATTTTCTATTTTGAAGGATCTGTTAATATACATTAAACTTTTCAATATTTTTTGTATATCAAATATTATCTTCATATTATTTTTGGAGGAGTTTTATATTATATAGTATTTAAATGTAATCATGTGCTCATTCAAATTAAATGACTCGGCCATAAAATATTTAAGGTTTCAAATCTTTGTTTGACCAACATGGCTTCTCACCATATCAAATTTTCATCATCAAATTAATAATGCAATTTAAAAAAATAACATCTAAACTTGGCCTATTAAAACAATAGTGCAGTAGCTAATTAGTATTTTATTTAATATAAACCATTTCAACCATTAATGAATAAATGCTACACACTTGTAATAATGTTTGAAGTGAGTTTTTCTTAATGTTCCTTATTATAATTGATACAAAATTTCTATCTAGTTTCACTCTAACAAAAAAATGATTTTGATCATTGAAAAACACAACTAGACTTATAAAATATTTATTCTTATAGATTTTAAAGTGGTGCCAACATTGTCCTAGTATAATAAATTCCTAGTCAACATAAGAAAAGTAGTTAGTGTCCATTTAAAATGGTCAATAATAGTAAGAAACACAATATTAATACATTGTTAAATAAATTTATAGGTTAGAATTTTTTTACAAAATGTATTATTAATGAATCAAATTTAATGCATTTGTACTACTTTGTAACATTAGAGAGGCTCATTGTACATCTTAGTCTTAATCAGATGTTTAAATGTTATACTTTTCAAAAATATTTGAACTAAATATTCAATTAATCTATTTGAAGATATATGTTAATTAATTTATGTCAATATCAACTTCATATATATCTATATATAGAAAAAAAAAAATTAAGTTTTTATTGTTAAAATTTTTATTTAGTCTTATATATACTCTATTTAGCATTTTAAAAACAATTTCAACAATGAAAAATAAGAGATTTTATTTTAGATTAGTACTTAAGATGGATATGTGCTTGTATATATTGGACATATTAATATGATCATTTTTCATTAAATAACTTTATACTTAATATATATCTTGCATATTAATCTATTATTCATTTAATAAGTCCCAATCAGTCAATTATGGTACTATTCTCATTCAACATTTAATTTGATCATAAAAAAATAGTTTCTCCTGTCAACTCTAAAATGGTGAAGCTTCCTACAATAGTATGTAATGATGATTATCATCCATTAAGACCAAATATGCTATAAAAGAAGCCAAAAATATATTACTCAAAATTCTTTAGAATTCTATTATTATGTTCAAAAAGCATTAAAACAAGTGTTCCAAGATCATCATAACGTTGTTTAGTTAAAAGATCAAGAAGGTTGGCAGCTTCACAAATATTTTTGAAATTTAAATCCAATATGAATATAAATAAGATAATCAAAGAGAGTTTTTTCATCTTCAACCATATTTCTAGTGTTGCAAAGGTGATAGTCTTTTAAATTATGTCAACCTTGACTTAATAATAATCGTAACTTAACACATACATGATATTTACTATATCATATTGTAATTAAATGGGTTAATAATAGTGCATAAAAATATGGTAAATAAAGGATGCATAGTCATTAAAATTGAGAAATTTTTAATACATGATGCTCCTCTACCGCATCCAAGAGGATTTGAGGAGACACTAGGGGGCACATTGGAATCTTATGATATTTGGCAAGAATCAGATTTGGAACCTCACTGTCATGATCATGCCATAGATATTCCCCAATATAGGGTTAGATTCATAATTACAAATGTTTCTCTTAGCCATGAATGTCTGGGAACAAGCATGTGCATTTCCATAGGAATGCTAGTTCATGTCCACGAGGATAACATTGTTGAGGGTGAAACACTAGGTGAAAAGGAATTTGGTGTATTTTTGAAAGAGATATATGGAAATTCTGAAATATGAAGAATTGGGTATAATTCTCTACACTGTTTGGTTATATGGCCAATAATAAGTTGGTCAACAACAAAGGTGTGATATTAATGGTCAAGCAAAAGTTCAAGGAGCCACCCAAGGAAATGGTGATATCGGATGTTATAGAGGACAAAATCCCTTAAAAAAATGGGACGGGTATCTTTGTAATGAAAAATATAGAAACTCAATTGATATGAATGTCACAAGGCCATATAAAAGGATTAAACAAGTTATGGCTACAAAAAAAATTGAAAACTGTCAAACAGAAATAGATGAAGAGAAAAAAAATTGACTTTTGGGAGGAGATGCATGTTGTAGAAAGGATTATCTTCAACATGTGGATAGGTAGGCCATTGCAGGTGCTAGAAGGGGTATGAGACAATTAAATAAAAGAGGTATTAGGGGTTTTGTATTGAATTCACTCATGTCAAACACAGTCATGTCAAAGAGCCATGACCATGGCCTACCACTTATTGCTAGAAATGTAAATGACATGAGATTTAATGGAAATGTGATTTGTAAGAAAGCATGTTATAAGATATATAATATTCCTCAAAGAACATTATATAACTACCAACATTATTTCCCACATGGACAGATCAAATATATTCACGGTAATACCAACACATGCAAAGCATAGGCATACACTGTGGCAGCCATAGTAATATTGCAAATAATTGTAATGGATAATTCATATTTTTCATTAAACCAAACATGTCAAGTTGAAGAAGATGGAATTTATGCTCCTTTAAGATTGTTTCTTTCAACTTACACACACAATTCTTTTTTAAAAGAGATCAATTAAGCTCTTCAAAAGCTCAATTACCCATCAATATCACAGTTAACATTGAGCAAGATATGGAATAATAAGTTTCGAGGTGTGGAATTTTCAAAGAACACCAACTTTAGTAAATGCAGTGAATTTATTTTGTTGAAGCACAGATGAAGTCAACGACTACAAAAGAGTTGGAAGAAAAGGCACAAGGTAGGCTCAAAAAACATAACAAGATTGTTATGTGTGGAAGATATTGCTAATATTCCCATATAATTATGTTAGATTAGTTTACAAAGGATTATTTGATCAATATACATGATAAAATGGATAAAACAAATACTTCAATCCCAAGGCTACACGTCAAATCAAAATATATTGTAGGAACAAATTTAGGTTTTTCATCAATAGGTATGCTAACACATGGGAATAAGACATGTGATTTTGGTAATTTCTCCCTACCATTTGTACATATGGGATCAAAATTTATTATTACATCCCTTGCAAATTTCTTAAGGGACCTTGAAGACACACAAATTGATATGTATATTGATCTACTTTATGAGAGACGAAGTTTAAGTAACCCACTTACAGATGCATTACAAAACACCTCTATTTACTCAAAATTTCAAGTGTAAAAGGATGATTTTATATCTCATGAAAGATCAAAAAGTCAAAATTTTGATTTTAAACCTCTTCCTCTGCATTTGTTGTTACAGTTCCACAATGCAGGAAGTGATAATAAGAACCACTATAATTTCATGCTTCTATCACTTTTAACTACAGTTGGTGTCTTCATCACTATTGAGGTTCGCTTCTTTCCTGTGGAGCACACCCTTGAATACATAGATGAAACCTATGGAATGATGTCTTCCAACCTAAAAAGTGTGTGTATATATATATATATATATATATATATATATATATATATATATATCTGTGTGTGTGTGTGTGTGTGTGTGTGTGTGTGTGTGTGTGTGTGTGTGTTACCTAAAATGATGGATATGTATCATGTAATTGAATAAAATCAAGTGTTTCCACCTACACTTATTAAAAAGGTCAAAGACTTCAAAATATTCCTTAATGCAACATCAAGGAGGGAAAAGACGTACTATTTGGACATCATAATGTCCAATATTTCCAATTTCTTGTACTCAATGATGTTCTTGTACTGAGGTACAAAGAATCAATTAGAGATATTGAGTGGTAAAAACCACTTGAGTTATGGAATATAGATGATGAAGGTCGAACCCTAACTCCCATAGGGAAGCCATGTTTCTTAGATTCCAAAAAAAATCATGCATATTTAAAGAACTAAAGGAATGGGTAACATCATACATAAAAATGTGGAAAGACACTATCAAGAATGAGGATTCCACAATTTTTATAGTGGAATGGAAATATAAAGTAGCATATTGGGAAATATTTCTTAACACATTACATCGAATATATAATGATTATAGAATAATAGATGGAAGTGATTCATATTTTGAGGATTTTTGGCCCAAGGCAAGCCACATTGTTGATGTTGAGCGTGATGCACCCCATGTAATCTCAAGTTTTATGCATGTAGATTTTGATAATACGATAGATGATCAGGTATATATTGAACCCAAATGCAACAATCCAAATCCAACATTCAATCCAATGATTGAGGTTGTGAAAGGAAATATGTTTCTAGTTAAATCAGGAAATGAGGATGCATGAGAGATGATTTGGATGGAAACATCCATCTCTAATATTGTTAGGGACAGTGAAAGTGAGAATATTCATGTAAAGCTTGATTGGTGGAAGCTTATGTGAGGGAAGTACAATGGAAAATTTTCAGAGAAATATTGGGTACCAAATCCTGGTGACACAGAACTTGGATCTACTCCAACTAATACCATAGCGTGGGCATGGATGCCAAAGAAAGAAAATTTCAAGAATCCCAAGATAAATAAATATGGTGTAGAAGTAGTTTTTGATCTACTTTAGTGAATATCTTAATATTAGGCTTATACCATTCATGAATGTAATTTTATATTTTGAAGGATCTATTAATATACATTTAGACACACTTTTCAAAATTTGTTTTATATCAAATATTATCTTCATATTACTTTTGGATGAGTTTTATATTATATCGTATTTCAATGTAATCATGTGCTCATAAAAATTAAATGACTCAGTCATAAAATATTAATGTTTTCAAAGCTTTTTTTGACCAACATGGCTTGTCACCATATAAAATTTGCATAATCAAATTAATAATGCTCTTAAAAACAACAACATCTAAACTTGGTCTATTAAAACAATAGTGCAGTAGTTAATTAGTATTCTATTTAATATAAACCATTTATACCATTAATGAATAAATGCTAGACACTTGTAATAATGTTTGAAGTGAGTTTTTCTTAATGTTCCTTATTATAATTGATACAAAATTTCTATCTAGTTTCACTCTAATAAAAAAATGACTTTGATCATTGAACAACAGAACTAGACTTATAAAATATTTATTGTGATAGATTTTGAAGTGGTGTCAACATTGTCCTAGCATAATAAATTGGTACTCAACATAAGAAAAGTAGTTAGTGTTCATTTAAAATGGTCAATAACAGTAAGAAACACAATATTAATACATTGTTAAATAAATTTAAAGGTATGAATTTTTTTACAAAATGTATTATTCATGAATCAAATTTAACGCATTTGTACTACTTTGTAACATCAGAGAGGCTCATTGTACATTTCAGTATGAGGGGATATGTAATTTTGTTTGTCCTTTTGTGCCCCTTTCAAATAAAAATTATGTTCTAAATATAAAAATAATATCGACTATAATTAAAAAGATGAATATGTTTTAAAGTAATTAGAAGTAAAAAAAATGTCCTAATCAGATGTCTAAATCTTATACTTTTCAAAAATATTTGAACTAAAGATTCAAATAAACTATTTGAAGATATATGTTAATTAATTTATGTCGATATCAACTTCATATATATCTATATATAAAAAAAAATTAAGTTATTATTGTTAAAAATTTTATTTAGTCTTATAGATACTCTATTTAGCATTCAAAAAAAACGATTTCAAAAATGAAAAATAAGAGATTTTATTTTAGATTAGTACATAAGATGGATCTGTCCTTGTATATATTGGACACATTAATAAGATCATTTGTCCTTAAATAACTTTATACTTAATATATATCTTGCATATCAATTTATTATTCATTTAGTAAGTCCCAATCAACTTATTTTTTAACACAAAAGTACAAATAACAAATAAAAATAAATTATGGTACTATTCTCATTCAACATTTAATTTGATCATAAAAAAATATTTTCTCCTGTCAACTCTAAGATGGTGCAAACTTCCTACAATAGTATGTAATGATGATTATCATCCATTAATACCAAATATGCTATATAAGAAGCGAAAAAGATATTAATCAGAATTCTTTAGAATTCTACTATTATGTTCAAAAAGCATTAGAACAAGTGTTTCAAGATCGTCATAACTTTGTTTAGTTAAAAGATCAAGAAGGTTGGCAACTTCACAAATATTTTTGAAATTTAAATCCAATATGAGTATAAATAAGATGATCTAAGAGAGTTTTTTCATCTTCAACCATATTTCTATTGTTGCAAAGGTGATAGTCTTTTAAATTATGTCAACCTTGTCTTAATAATAATTGTAACTTAACACATACATGATATTTACTATATCATATAGTAATTAAATGGGTTAATAATAGTGCATGGAAAGATGGTAAAGAAAGGATTCATAGTCATTAAAATTGAGAAGGTGTTAAAACATGATGCTCGTCTACCGCATCCAAGAGGATTTGAGCATACACTAGGGCGCGCATTGGAATCTTATGATATTTGGCCAGAATCAGATTTGGAAGCTCACTTTCATGATCATGCCATAGATTTTTCCCAGTATAGGGTTAGATTCATACATACAAGGGTTTCTCTTAGTCATGAATGCAAGGGAACAAGCATGTGAATTTCCAAAGGAATGCTAGTTCATGTCCGCGAGGATGACATTGTTGAGGGTGAAACACAAGGTGAAATGGAATTTGGTGTTTTCCTGGAAGAGTTAGATGGAAATTGTGAAATATGAATAATTGGGTGTAATTCTCTACACTATTTGGTTATATGGCCAATAAATGAGTTGCTCATCAACAAAGGTGTGATATTAAGGGTCAAGCAAAAGTTCAAGGAGCCACCCAAGGAAATGGTGATATGGGATGTTATAGAGGAAAAAATCCCTTTTAAAAAATGTGATGGGTATATTTGTAATGAAAAATATAGAAACTCAATTAATATGCATGTAACAAGGACATATAAAATTATTAAACAAGTTATGGCTACAAAAAAAATTGCAAAATGTCAAACAAAAATAGATGAAGAGAAGAAAAAATTGCCTTTTGGGAGGAGATATGTGTTGTAGAAAGGATTATCTTCAACATGTGGATAGGTATTTCATTGCAGGTGCTGGAAGAGGTATGAGAGAAATAAATAAAAAATGTATTAGGGGTTTTGTATTGAATTCACTCATGTCAAACACAGTCATGTCAAAGGGCAATGACCATGGCCTACCACATATTGCTAGAAATGTAAAGGACATGAGATTTAATGGGAGTATGATTTGTAAGAAAGAATGTTATAAGATATATAATATTCCTCAAATCACATTCTATAACTACAAACATTATTTCCCACATGGACATATCAAATATATTCATGGTAATACCAACACATGCAAAGCATGGGTAGACACCGTGGCAGCCATAGAAATATTGCACATAATTGTAATGGATAATTCATATTTTTCCCTAAACCAAACATGTCAAGTTGAAGAAATCAATGAGGCTCTTCAAAAGCTCAATTAATCATCAATATCATAGTTAACATTCAGCAAGATATGGAATACTAAGTTTCTAGGCGTCGCATTTTCAAAGAACACCAACTTCAGTAAATGTAGTGAATGTATTGTGTTGAAGCACAGATGAAGTCAACGACTACAAAAGAGTTGGAAGAAAATGCACGAGGTAGGATCAATAAACATAACAATATTGTTATGTGTGGAAGATATTGCTACTATTCCCATATAATTATGTTAGATCAGTTTACAAAGGAGTATTTGATCAATATCCATGATAAAATGGATAAAAAAATACTTCAATCCCAAGGCTACGCATTGAATTAAAATCTATTGTAGGAACAAATTTAGGTTTTTTATTAACAGGTATGCTAACACATGGGCATAAGACATGTGACTTTGGTAATTTCTCCCTACCATTTGTACATATGGGATCACAATTTATTATTACATCGCTTGCAAAATTTCTTAAGGGACCTTGAAGACACACAAATTGATATGTATGTTAATCTAGTTTATGAGAGTGGAAGTTTAAGTAACCAACTTAAAAATGCATTGCAAAAAACCTATATTTACTCAAAATTTCAAGTGTAAAAAGATGATCTTATATCTCACGGAAGATCAAAAATTCGAAATTTTGATTTTAAACCTCTTCCTCCACATTTTTTGTTACAGTTGCACAATGTAGGAAATGATAATAAGAATCAGTATATTTTCATGTTTCTATCACATTTAACTGCAGTTGTTGTGTTCATCACTATTGAGGTTGGGTTCTTTCCTGTGGGGCACACCCTTGAATACATAGATGAAACCTATGGAATGATGTCTTCCAACCTAAAAAGTATATATATATATATATATATATATATATATATATATATATATATATATTACCTAAAATGATGGATACATATCATGTAATTGAAGAAAATCAAGTGTTTCCACCTACAATTATTGACAAGGTCTATGACTTTAAAATATTCCTTAATGCAACATCAAGGAGGGAAAAAATGCAGTAGCTAGACATCTTATATTCCAAACAAAATGATGCATATTTAAAAGAACTAAAGGAATGGGTAACATCATACATAAAAATGTGGAAAGACACTATCGAGAATGAGGATTCCGCAATTGTTATAGTGGAATGGAAAAATAAAGTAGCATATTGGGAAGGATTTCTTGATACATCACATGGAATATATAATTATTATAGAATAATAGATGGAAGTGATTCATCTTCCTGAGGATTTCTTGCCCAAGACAAGCCAGATTGTTGATGTTGAGCATAATGCACTCAGTGTAATCTCAAGTTTTATGCATGGAGATTTTGATAATATAATAAATGATCGGGTATATATTGGACCAAAATGCAACAATCCAAATCCAACATTCAATCCAATGATTTATGTTTTTAAAGGAAAGATATTTATAGTTATATCAAGAAATGAGGATGCATGAGAGATGATTTTCTTGGAAAAATCCATCTCTGATATTTTAGGGACAGTGAAAGTGAGAATCTTCATGTAAAGCTTGATTGGTGGAAGCTTATGTGAGGGAAGCATAATGGAAGTTTTTCAGAGAAATATTAGGTACCAAATCCTGATGACAGAGAACTTGGCTCTCTTCTGATTAATATCATAGTGTGGGCATGGATGCCAAAGAAAGAACATTTCAAGAATACAAAGATAAATAAATATGGTGTAGAAGAAGTTCTTGGTTTACTTCAGTGAATATGTTAATATTAGGTTTATATCATTCATGGATGTAATTCTCTATTTTGAAGGATCTATTAATATACATTCAGACACACTTTTCAATATTTGTTGTATATCAAATATTACCTTCATATTATTTTTGCAGCAGTTTTATATTATATAGTATTTCAATGTAACCATGTGCTCATAAAAATTAAATGACTCAGCCATAAAATATTAAAATGTTCAAAGCTTTGTTTGACCAACATGACTTCTCACCATATCAAATCTTCATAATCAAATTAATAATGCACTTAAAAACAATAACATCTAAACTTGGTCTATTAAAAAAATAGTGCAGCAGATAATTAGTATTATATTTAATATAAATCATTTCAACCATTAATGAATAAATGCTAGACAGTTGTAATAATGTTTGAAGTGAGTTTTTCTTAATGTTCCTTATTATAATTGATACAAATTTCTATCTCCTTGCACCCTAATAAAAAAATGATTTTGATCATTGAACAACACAACTAGACTTATAAAATATTTATTCTTATAGATTTTGAAGTGGTGCCAACATTGTCCTAGTATAATAAATTCACAGTCAACATAAGAAAAGTAGTTAGTGTCCATTTAAGATGGTCAATAATAGTAAGAAACACAATATTAATACATTGTTAAATAAATTTATAGGTAAGAATTTTTTTACAAAATTTATTATTCATGAATCAAATTTAACACATTTGTACTACTTTGTAACCTCAGAGAGGCTCATTGTAGTATGAGGGGATATGTAAGTTTGTCTGTCCTTTCTTGCCCCTTTCAAATAAAAATTATGTTCTAAATATAAAAATAATATCAACTATAATTAAAAAAAGGAATATGTTTTAAAGTAATTAGAAGTAAAAACAATGTCTTAATCAGATGTTTAAATATTATACTTTTCAAAAATATTTGAACTAAAGATTCAAATAAACTATTTGATGATATATGTTAATTAATTTATGTCGATATCAACTTCATATATATCTACATATAGAAAAAAAATTAAGTTTTTTTTGTTAAAATTTTTATTTAGTCTTCTATATACTCTATTTAGCATTCAAAAAAACGATTTCAACAATGAAATATAAGAGATTTTATTTTAGATTGGTACTTAAGATGGATATGTGCTTGTATATATTGGACACATTAAGATGAACATTTTTCATTAAATAAATTTATACTCAATATATATCTAGCATATTAATCTATTATTCATTTAGTAAGTCCCAATCAAGTTAGTTTTTAACACAAAAGTACAAATAACAAATAAAAATAAATCATGGTACCATTCTCATTCAACATTTAATTTGATCGTAAAAAAATATTTTCTCTTGTCAACTCTAAAATGGTGCAAACTTCCTACAATAGTATGTAATGATGATTATCATCCATTAAGACCAAATATGCTATATAAGAAGCCAAAAATATATTACTCAGAATTCTTTAGAATTCTATTATTATGTTCAAAAAGCATTAAAACAAGTGTTTCAAGATCATCATAACTTTGTTTAGTTAAAAGATCAAGAAGGTTGGCAACTTCAGAAATATTTTTGAAATTTAAATCCAATATGAGTATCAATAAGATGATCTAAGAGAGTTTTTTCATCTTCAACCATATTTCTAGTGTTGCAAAGGTGATAGTCTTTTAAATTATGTCAACCTTGTCTTAATAATAATTGTAAATTAAAACATACATGATATTTACTATATCATATTGTAATTAAATGGGTTAATAATAGTGCATGGAAATATGGTAAAGAAAGGATGCATAGTCATTAAAATTGAGAAGGTGTTAAAACATGATGCTCCTCTACCGTATCCAAGAGGATTTGAGCATACACTATGGGGCACATTGGAATCTTATGATATTTGGCCAGAATCATATTTGGAACATCACTGTCATGATCATGCCATAGATATTCCCCAATATAGGGTTAGATTCATAATTACAAAGGTTTCTCTTAGTCATGAATTCCTGGGAACATGCATGTGCATTTCCATAGGAATGCTAGTTCATATCCACGCGGATGACATTGTTGAGGGTGAAAGACTAGGTGAAATGGAATTTGGTGTTTTTTTGGAAGAGATAGATGGAAATTGTGAAATATGAAGAATTCGGTATAATTCTCTACACTTTTTGGTTATATGGCCAATAAATAAGTTCGTTGACAACAAAGGTGTGATATTAAGGGTCAAGCAAAAGTTCAAGGAGCCACCCAAGGAAATGGTAATATGGGATGTTGTAGAGGACAAAATCCCTTAAAAAAATGGGATGGGTATCTTTGTAATGAAAAATATAGGAACTCAATTTATATGCATGTAACAAGGCCATATAAAAGGATTAAACGAGTTATGGCTACAAAACAAATTGCAAAATGGCAGACAAAAATAGATGAAGAGAAAAAAAATTGACTTTTGGGAGGAGATGTATGTTGTAGAAAGAATTATCTTCAACATGTGGATAGGTAGGCCATTGCAAATGCTACAAGTGTTTCCACCTACACTTATTGAAAAGGTCTATGACTTCAAAATATTCCTTAATGCAACATCAAGGAGGGAAAACATGCACTAGCTGGACATCTTAATGTCCAATACTTCCAATTTCTTATACTCAATGATTTTCCGGTACTAAGGTACAAAGAATCCATTAGAGATATTGAGTGGTTAGAACCAGTTGAGTTATGGAATATAGATGATGAATGTTGTGTTGAGGAAAAATATTGAGAGGGGGGGGGTGAATCAGTATTTAGAGCTGACTGATATTTTTTTTTTTTTTTCCTTTCTCTTAATACCATATGTTACATTACTTGTATGTTCAGAGATCTTATCACATCTTTACTTAAATCATTTCATCATTTATTCATCATATAAGCATGAATAGAAATAACAGTACAAACCATCAAACATAGAAACACATAAGAACACCAGGATTTAAGGTGGAAACCTAATTCGGGAGAAAACCACCGCTGCTGAAGTTTATGTCTTCAATATTTTATTATAAATAAAACATATTTCAATTGCTGTGCTGGCACAGACTTATACCAGCACGCCGGCACCCACCTGCAGAAGGCTACAACCTTCTCTCGTTTACCAGCCTCTCCTAGAAGGGAGCTACAAACCCCCCTGATCAGAACATCAGCTTCTATATACATAAGGCTTCAACCCTCTGACCCAACACAACCCTTTATTCAATTAACAAACATATTTTGCCCAATTCTACATAACAGAACAGCAAGACCACTGTAATCTAGACTTCAGAGAATTTATGCATTCAACATTCTATGTATCCTTCTGTGTGTATTAACCTTCAGAAACTCCAACTGTCATATGTACTGGATCCATATGTGTTCTTCAGTAGACATCCGCTAGCTTTTCATCGTTTCTCCTGTTCAATACTCTCACGACTCATCATCCTTTAGATCAATGTCTCGAAGGGTGCATCATGGACTCAAAATCATCAATTAAGCACGTTGTCTGTCCATACGAATATTTCTTAGAGGAATTCCTTCTTCACCAATACTCACACCAACCCTTCCATCGAATAATGATCTTTGTCCTTTATATATATCTCCCCTTTCTCAATACCATGAGTCTAAAACCACTCAACCGCTAATGGTATTCCTTTAGTTTATCCTCGGGGCTCTTCGATTTCTTTTTAATTTATTTTATTGAAATGAGAAGATTCAAATTATCTATGTGTGCCCAGCCTTTTACCCAAAGTTTAACCCTTTGGATTTTATAAACAATATCCAACGCTTTTCCATACGCAAGTGTCTTTTTGATGTGGTGAGTTCCGCAAGCGGAGCAGCCATACATCTTAATCGTTTTTGTATTAATAATTGTGCCAATCCAATTTGGAAACCCTAACCTCCATTCTTCCATGCACAAATCATCCCATTCGGGCCCTTCAATAATATTCAATATTTTATCTCCGCCATATAATATTATAACTATAACCCCAATGGTTATTTTAAAACTTTACACTGTCCTCGTAACATTTCTTTTATTCAAATTTCATTCTTTGACCCTGGGCCCACATCGTAGATGGCCATTTGCGATGGCGTGATCAAAAAGTGCACAAATTTAACATTTGCGATTTGCGATGGGATCGCATCGCAAATTGGCGATCAACCATATGGCGAAACACTTTGTAATTGCGATATTGCGATGTTGCGATGTTGTGATATTGTGATATTGCGATGTTGCGATATTGCGATGGCGCGATGATCACACATCGCAAATAATCCATATCAACAAGACACTTGAAGCTTCAAAACTGCGCTTTGTGATTTGCGCTCAAGTGGTAGGGACCACTTGTCCTGCCACATTCAAATATTTAAAGTCTTTTCGTTGTTTAAACATACTTTCATAAATTTTCTTCATACTTGGTTGTTGAGGGCTTAAATTCCCGAAATGACTGTCTTGAATAACTCTGCTCCTCCGTAAATTAGATTTACGGGAATAACTTTGTGCCACTGTAAAGACGTCTCTGCCCAACACCATAATCAAATCTCCTCTGAAATTTGTGGCTGCGGCCCATGACAATTAATTCATCCTTACATTTCTCCCTTCCTTCTTGAATGCGTGTTGCTGTTCACCAAAATTCTTCTGCACCTTTGTACTTTTCCCATTCTGTCTCTGCTCCTTCTATTCATCCTCTATTCTTTTCTGCTGATCGTTGTTTTCTCCAACTTTTCTATTCTTCTTCATTGCCCATGCCTTTGCCATTTCCTTTGCCATCAATCACAATATTCCAAGATGTTGAACTATAAATCCCATAGGGAAGCCATATTTCTTAGATTCCAAACAAGATGATGCATATTTAAAGAACTAATGTAATGGGTAACATCATACATAAAAATGTGGAAAGACACTATCGAGAATGAGGATTCCGCAATTGTTATAGTGGAATG
This sequence comes from Pinus albicaulis, assembly GCA_034641835.2. Classification (NCBI taxonomy): domain Eukaryota; kingdom Viridiplantae; phylum Streptophyta; class Pinopsida; order Pinales; family Pinaceae; genus Pinus; species Pinus albicaulis. The sequence continues at coordinate 438,954,323 of CM076576.1, read as the reverse complement.
GAAAAATAAAGTAGCATACTGGGAAATATTTCTTAACACATTACCTAGAATATATAATTATTATAGAATAACAGATGGAAGTGATTCATCTTTTGAGGATTTTTTGCCCAAGGCAAGCCACATTGTTGATGTTGACCGTAATGCACTCCATGTAGTATCCAATTTAATGAATGGATATTTCGATAATACAATATATGATCAGGTATATATTGGACCCAAATGCAACATTCCAAATCCAACATTCAATCCAATGATTGATGTTGTGAAAGGAAATATGTTTCTAGTTAGATCAGGAAATGAGGATGCATGAGAGATGATTTGGATGGAAACATCTCTAATATTGTTAGTGTCAGTGAAATTGAGAATCTTCATGTAAAGCTTGATTGCTGGAAGCTTATGTGAGGGAAGTACAATGGAAATTTTTTAGAGAAATTATGGGTACCAAATCCTGATGACAGAGAACTTGGATCTATTCCAACTAATACCATAGTGTGGGCATGGATGCCAAAGAAAGAACATTTCAAGAATACCAAGACAAATAAATATGGTGTATAAGTAGTTCATGATCTCCTTTAGTGAATATCTTAACATTAGGTTTATATCATTCATGAATGTAATTTTCTATTTTGAAGGATCTATTAATATACATTCAGACACACTTTTCAATATTTCTTTTATATCAAATATTATCTTCATATTATTTTTGGAGGATTTTTATATTATATAGTATTTCAATGTAACCATGTGCTCATACAAATTAAATGACTTAGCCATAAAATACTAAAGTTTTCAGAGCTTTTTTTGACCAACATGACTTCTCACCATATCAAATTTGCATAATCAAATTAATAATGCATTTAAAAACAACAACATCTAAACTTGGTCTATTAAAACAATAGTGCACTAGCTAATTAGTATTCTATTTAAGATAAACCATTTAAACCATTAATGAATAAATTCTAGACACTTGTAATAATGTTTGAAGTGAGTTTTTCTTAATGTTCCTTCTTATAATTGATACAAAATTTCTATCTGGTTGCACTCTAACAAAATAATGATTTTGATCATTAAACAACACAACTAGACTTATAAAATATTTATTGTTACAGATTTTGAAGTGGTGTCAACATTGTCCTAGTATAATAAATTCGTAGTCAACATAAGAAAAGTAGTTAGTGTCCATTTAAAATCGTCAATAATAGAAAGAAACACAATATTAATACATTGTTAAATAAATTTATAGGTAAGAATTTTTTTACAAAATGTATTATTCATGAATCAAATTTAACGCATTTGTACTACTTTGTAACATCATAGAGGATCGTTGTACATTTTAGTATGAGGGGATATGTAAGTTTTTCTGTCCTTTTCTGCCCCCTTCAAATAAAAATTATGTTCTAAATATAAAAATAATATCGACTATAATTAAAAAAATGAATATGTTTTAAAGTAATTAGAAGTAAAAAAAATGTCTTAATCAGATGTTTAAATCTTATTCTTTTCAAAAACATTTGAACTAAAGATTCAAATAAACTATTTGAAGAAAAATGTTAATTAATTTATGTCGATATCAACTTCATATATATCTATATATAGAAAAAAAATTAAGTTTTTATTGTTAAAATTTTTATTTAGTCTTATAGATACTCTATTGAGCTTTCAAAAAAATAATTTCAACAATGAAAAATAAAAGATTTTATTTTATATTAGTACTTAAGATGCATCTGTCCTTGTATATATTGGACACATTAATATGATCATTTGTCATTAAATAAATTTATACTTAATATATATCTTGCATATTAATCTATTATTCATTTAGTAAGTCCCAATCAACTTAGTTTTTAACACAAAACTACAAATAGCAAATAAAAATAAATTATGGTACTATTCTCATTCAACATTTAATTTGATTGTAAAAAAATATTTTCTCCTGTCAACTCTAAAATGGTGCAAACTTTCTACAGTAGTATGTAATAATGATTATCATCCATTAAGACCAAAAATGCTATATAAGAAGCGAAAAAGATATTAATCAGAATTCTTTAGAATTCTAATATTATGTTCAAATAGCATTAAAACAAGTGTTTCAGGATCATCATAACTTTGTTTAGTTAAAAGATCAAGAAGGTTGGCAACTTCACGAATATTTTTGAAACTTAAATCCAATATGAGCATAAATAAGATGATCTAAGAGATTTTTTTCTTCTTCAACCATATTTCTACTGTTGCAAAGGTGATAGTCTTTTAAATTATGTCAACCTTGTCTTAATAATAATTGTAACTTAACACATACATGATATTTACTATATCATATAGTAATTAAATGGGTTAATAATAGTGCATGGAAAGATGGTAAAGAAAGGATGCATAGTCATTAAAATTGAGAAGGTGTTAAAACATGATGCTCCTCTACTGCATCGAAGAGGATTTCAGCATAGACTAGGGGGTGCATTGGAATCTTATGATGTTTGGCCAGAATTAGATTTGGAACCTCACTCTCATGATCATGCCATATATATTCCCAAATATAGGGTTAGATTCATACTTAAAAAGGTTTCTATTAGTCATGAATGCATGGGAACAAGCATGTGCATTGCCATAGGAATTCTAGTTCATGTCCGCGAAGATGACATTGTTGAGGGTGAAACACTAGGTGAAATGGAAATTGGTGTTTTTTTGGAAGAGATAGATGGAAATTGTGAAATATGAAGAATTGGGTATAATTCTCTACATTTTTTGGTTATATTGTCAATAAATAAGTTGGTCGACAACAAAGGTGTGATATTGAGGGTCAAGAAAAAGTTCAAGGAGCCACCCAAGGATATGGTGATATGGGATGTTATAGAGGACAAAATCCCTTAAAAAAATGGGATGGGTATATTTGTAATGAAAAATATAGAAACTCAATTGATATGCATGTAACAAGGCCATATAAAAGGATTAAATGAGTTATGGCTACAAAACAAATTGCAAAATGTCAAACAAAAATAGATGAACAGAAAAAAAATTGACTTTTGGGAGGAGATATATGTTGTAGAAAGGATTATCTTCAACATCTAGATAGGCAAGCCATTGCAGGTGCTAGAAGGGGTATGAGACAAATAAATAAAAATTGTATTAGGGGTTTGTATTGAATTCACTCATGTCAAACACAGTCATGTCAAAGAGCCATGACCATGGCCTACCACATATTGCTAGAAATGTAAAGGACATGAGATTTAATGGGATTATGATTTGTAAGAAAGCATGTTATAAGATATATAATATTCCTCAAAGAACATTCTATAACTACCAACATTATTTCCCACATGGACAGATCAAATATATTCATGGTAATACCAACACATGAAAATCATGGTGGCAGCCATAGCAATATCACACATAATTGTAATGGATAATTCATATTTTTCGCTAAACCAAGCATGTCAAGTTGAAGAAGATGGAACTTATGCTCCTTTAAGATTTATTCTTTCGACTTACAAACAAAATTCTTTGTTAAAAGAGATCAATCAGGCTCTTCAAAAGCTCAATTACCCATCAATATCACAGTCAACATTGAGCAAGATATGGAATACTAAGTTTCGACGTGTGGATTTTCAAAGAACACAAAATTCAGTAAATGCGGTGAATTTATTGTGTTGAAGCACAGATGAAATCAATGACTACAAAAGAGTTGGAAGAAAAGGCACGAGGTAGTCTCAACAAACATAAAAAGATTGTTATGTGTGGAAGATATTGCTGCTATTCCCATATAATTATGTTAGATCAGTTTACAAAATACTATTTGATCAATATCCATTAGAAAATGGATAAAACAAATACTTCAATCCCAAGGCTATGCGTCGAATCAAAATCTATTGTAGGAAAAAATTTATGTTTTTCATTAATAGGTATGCTAACACATGGACATAAGATATGTGACTTTGGTAATTTCTCCCTACCATTTGTACATATGGGATCACAATTTATTATTACATCCCTTGCAAATTTTTTAAGGGAATTTGAAGACACACAAATCGATATGTATATTGATCTACTTTATGAGAGTGGAAGTTTAAGTAACCCACTTACAAATGCTTTACAAAACACCTCTATTTACTCAAAATGTCAAGTGTAAAAGGATGGTTTTATATCTCATGTAAGATAAAAAAGTCAAAATTTTGATTTTAAACCTCTTGCTCCACATTTGTTGTTACAGTTGCACAATGCACAAAGTGATAATAAGAATCACTATATTTTCATGTTTCTATCACTTTTAACTGTAGTTGGTGTATTCATCACTATTGAGGTTGGGTTCTTTCTTGTGGAGCACACCCTTGAATACATAGATGAAACCTATGGAATCATGTCTTCCAACCTAAAAAGTAAATATATATGTGTGTGTGTGTGTGTCTGTGTGTGTGTGTGTGTTTCTCTGTGTGTGTATGTGTTACCTAAAGTGATGGATACATATCATGTAATTGAAGAAAATCAAGTGTTTCCACCTACACTTATTGACAAGGTCTATGACTTCAAAATATTCCTTAATGAAACATTAAGGAGGGAAAAAATGTAGTATCTAGACATCTTAATGTCCAATACTTCCGATTTCTTGTACTCAATGATGTTCCGGTACTAAGGTACAAAGAATCCATTAGAGATATTGAGTGGTCAAAACCATTTGAGTTATGGAATATAGATGATGAAGGTTGAACTATAACTCCCATAGGGAAGCCATATTTCTTATATTTCAAACAAAATGATGCATATTTAAATAAATAAAGGAATGGGTAACATCATACATAAAAATATGGAAAGACACTATCGATAATGAGGATTCTGCAATTGTTATACTGGAATGGAAAAATAAAGTAACATATTGGGAAGGATTTCTTGATACATCACATGGAATATGTAATGATTATAAATTAATAGATGGAAGTGATTAATATTCTAAGGATTTCTGTCCCTAGACAAGCCACATTGTTGATGTTGAGCATAATGTGCTCCATGTAATCTCTAGTTTTATGCATGGAGATTTCGATAATACAATAGATGATCGGGTATATATTGGACCAAAATGCAACAATCCAAATCCAACATTCAATCCAATGTTTGATGTTGTGAAAGGACAGATGTTTATAGTTAGATCAGGAAATGAGGATGCATGAGAGATGATTTGGATGGAAGAATCCATCTCTGATATTTTAGGGACAGTGAAAGTGAGAATCTTCATGTAAAGCTTGATTAGTGGAAGCTTATGTGAAGGAAGTACAATGAAATTTTTTTAGAGAAATATTAGGTCCCAAATCCTTATGACAGAGAACTTGGCTCTATTCCAATTAATATCATAGTGTGGGCATGGATGCCAAAGAAAGAACATTTCAAGAATAACAAGATAAATAAATATGGTGTAGAAGAAGTTCTTGATCTACTTAAGTGAATATGTTAATATTAGGTTTATATCATTCATGAATGTAATTCTCTATTTTGAAGGATCTAATAATATATATTCATACACACTTTTCAATATTTGTTGTATATCAAATATTACCTTCATATTATTTTTGGAGGAGTTTTATATTATATAGTATTTCAATGTAATCATGTGCTCATACAAATTAAATGACTTGGCCATAAAATATTAAAATTTTCAAAGCTTTGTTTGACCAACATGACTTCTCACCATATCAAATTTGCATAGTCAAATTAATAATGCACTTTAAAACAATAACATCTAAACTTGGTCTATTTAAACAATAGTGCAGTAGCTAATTAGTATTCTAATTAATATAAACCATTTCAACAATTAATGAATAAATGCTAGACACCTGTAATAATGTTTGAAGTGATTTTTTCTTAATGTTCCTTATTATAATTGATACAAAATTTCTATCTAGTTGCACTCTAATAAAAAAATGATTTTGATCATTGAACAACACAACTAGACTTATAAAATATTTGTTCTTATAGATTCTGAAGTGGTGCCAACATTATCCTAGTATAATAAATTCATAGTCAACATAAGAAAAGTAGTTAGTGTCCATTTAAAATGGTCAATAATAGTAAGAAACACAATATTAATACATTGTTAAATAAATTTATAGGTAAGAATTTTTTTACAACATGTATTATTCATGAATGAAATTTAATGCATTTGTACTACTTTGTAACATCTCATTGTACATCTCATTATGAGGGGATATGTAAGTTTGTCTATCCTTTTGTGCCCCTTTCAAATAAAAATTATGTTCTTAATATAAAAATAATATTGACTATAATTAAAGAAAATGAATATGTTTTAAAGTAATTAGAAGTAAAAAAAATGTCTTAATCAGATGTTTAAATATTATACTTTTCAAAAATATTTGAACTAAAGATTCAAATAAACTATTTGGAGATATATGTTAATTAACTTATGTTGATATCAACTTCATATATATCTACATATAGAAAAAAAATTAAGTTTTTATTGTTAAAATTTTTATTTAGTCTTATATATACTCTATTTAGCATTCAAAAAAACAATTTCAACAATGAAATATAAGATATTTTATTTTAGATTAGTACTTAAGATGGATATGTGCTTGTATATATTTGACACATTAATATGATCATTTTTCATTAAATAAATTTATACTTAATATATATCTTGCATATTAATCTATTATTCATATATTAAGTCCCAATCAACTTAGTTTTTAACACAAAAGTACAAATAACAAATAAAAATAAATTATGGTACTATTCTCATTCAACATTTAATTCGATCGTAAAAAAATATTTTCTCCTGTCAACTCTAAAATGGTGCAAACTTCCTACAATAGTATGTAATGATGATTATCATCCATTAAGACCAAATATTCTATATAAGAAGCCAAAAATATATTACTTAGAATTCTTTAGAATTCTATTATTATTTTCAAAAAGCATTAAAACAAGTGTTTCAAGATCATCATAACTTTGTTTAGTTAAAAGATCAAGAAGGTTCGCAACTGCACAAATATTTTTGAAATTTAAATCTAATATGAGTATAAATAAGATGATCTAAGAGAGTTTTTTCATCTTGAACCATATTTCGAGTGTTGCAAAGGTGATAGTCTTTTAAATTATGTCAACCTTGTCTTAATAATAATTGTAACTTAACACATACATGATATTTACTATATCATATTGTAACTAAATGGGTTAATAATAGTGCATGGAAAGATGGTAAATAAAGGATGCATAGTCATTAAAATGGAGAAGGTGTTAAAACATGATGCTCCTCTACCGCATCCAAGAGGATTTTAGCATACACTAGGGGGCGCATTGGAATCTTATGATATTTGGCCAGAATCAGATTTGGAACCTCACTATCATGATCATGCCATAGATATTCCCCATTATAGGGTTAGATTCATAATTACAAAGGTTTCTCTTAGTCATGAATTCCTGGGAATAAGCATGTGCATTTCCATAGGAATGCTAGTTCATGTCCGCGAGGATGACATTGTTGAGGGTGAAACACTAGGTAAAATGGAATTTGGTGTTTTTTTGGAAGAGATAGAGGGAAATTGTGAAATATGAAAAATTCGGTATAAATCTCTACACTTTTTGGTTATATGGCCAATAAATAAGTTGGTCAACAACAAAGGTGTGATATTAAGGGTCAAGCAAAAGTTCAAGGAGCCACCCAAGGAAATGGTGATATGGGATGTTATAGAGGACAAAATCCCTTAAAAAAATGGGATGTGTTAGTATGATTCTTTCGTCGTAAAAGATCACTTTAGCTACGCATAACAAATAGCCCTAACATCAATTATGGCTACATAACAAATAACTTATTCCTAGGAAATAATTAAATAAATAATGATTTATTTAATTAATTTCCTTGTTTTGGGTTAAATATGACCAGGAAATATAGACAAATGTTATTTTATATGGTGAAAGCAATTTTAATTAGGGTAAAATTGGTATTACATGGTGTACTTGGGTTCATATAATGATAATAGGTTAGGTTAGGTTAAGAAGCCCGATACTCGCCAAGGTGAGGGCAAAGATGGGTATAATGTCCATGGAAATCGCACAGAGAACAAGGGTGATTGGTGCACAATTGTTTAAGTTTCGGAAGGGAATTAGGTATGGTGACATAGATGTCAGGAATGTCAGATTCTAGAAATGTTTCATTGACCATGGTTTTGAGATGTGGTAACTCAGGACGGGTATGGGTAGCGCGGCCGACAATATCACACAAGTCACGCTGGATGGGATGCTTTGGAGGTCAAGGAGGAGTAGACGTTGTCGAGGCAATTTGGACCATTGATGCCCCCCTGCGATCTTTGTTATGGATACCCTACATGGTTGCAGCAGGAGGCAATTCCTTATGAGGGGACTGAGGTACTGGTGCAGCGGGAGAAGCCATGGGTATCAGGTGAACTGGGGTCAAAGCAAGATAAGGTTTGAGATGACCAGGTAGGGTAGTGGCTGGGGGGTCCAGGTACCAGACGGGTATACCGAAGGTCAAGTTAGGGAGGGAGAGGGTGGCCAAGATAGGGATGGAATGAGCTCCAGGAGGGGGAGCAAGGAAAGGAATTTTACCTGTAGGGAAATGGACAGGAGGAACGGTCGGGGGAGGAGATTCTGAAGGAAAAAGGGTGGCTAGCAGGGGTAAAAGGTCTAGGAGAAGGTTGCGGTGGGCAATATTGAGGTTGCTGACTAGCCGAAGTAGGCTGTGAAATGCCAGTCTGAGATGATTACATCATGCAAACATTCGCTAAGCTGGGGTCAGATACATGAGGAGGAGGAGGAGGAGGACCAGGAAAATTTCCTAGAAAGGAGGATTCTTTGTAGACGCCAGGGGACACACTGGTGAAAGAATCAATAGTTGGCTTATTAGTGATAGTAGAGATGGTGGACTCAAGGGAGGTCTGAGACTTTGGTTCATGGTAAGTCAACTGGTCAATCGTGACAATCTTGCCATTATGAGGGAAGAACATCTTGCGGTGGACTACATATGGGACGACAGACATGGCATAGGTGTAACTACGCCCCAAAAGAATGTTGTAGTCAAGAGGGGCGTCGATAACTTCAATGTCGACAAAAAAAGTCTTGCCGGCAAGAGTGATAGGACAGTTATGGAATAGGCCAATGGGTTGGGAGGCATGGCCATCCCACGCACGAAGGGTGATTGTGGAAGGGGCCAGCTCAGGGGATCCGAGTTGTTTCCAAACTGAAGCGAACATCACACAGGTAGATTCCCCCTCATCAATAATACACCAAGCAACATTGGCATTTAGGATTTTGACTGGGATTTGGAAAGCAACAGAAGGAGGAAGAGGGGGATGGTTAGACTGACGGGCATCAAAAACAATTAATTGGTCATCAGAAGGATCTACAACACCCATGGTAGATAGTAGAGCCTTATTTTGATAAGGACACTACTGGAGGAGTTCCAGTGTTGAAATGGTAGAAGGAGATTGTGCCAGATCATCTACTATATTGTATGAATGGGTAGCCTGACCAGAGGCAGCACTTCGGCGTAATGGGCCCTTAGGAGTCTTGGTATGGACCTCAGCTTTGGGCGGAGGGATTTGCAAGGGACCATTGGGTGTCGATAGAGGCTTTGTAGGACCTAAATATGGGGACTCAGAGATATATGGAATAGGAGGCATGGAGTACTGATGGGACCGAGTTTGAAGGTTGAGGTCGACGGTGGGCGGGTGGTCAGAAGCCATCATGAGAATCTGGTAATCAGAGGAACCAAAAGGGGATGGTTGAGTGGTTACTGAGGCATGAGGTGGTTGAGTGGACACGAATCCTTGTCGAGGGAAAGGATCAGTAAGCATAGTGAGTTGATAAGTAGCTAGATATGCAGGAATATATGAAATGACAGTGGTCACAAAAGAAAACCCGTGTGGAGTCGCCAATTGTTAGTATGATTCTTTCGTCGTAAAAGATCACTTTAGCTATGCATAACAAACAGCCCTAACATCGATTATGGCTGCCAAACATCTTTAAATATACAATTAGATGATCCAAATAATACTTCACAAATCCAGATCTAAGCATAAGATACATTAAGCAGATAGAATACAATATGGCTCCATGCATCCAATAGACAAGACAAGAACAATGTGTTTAAGAGAATGTTTTATATTATATTAAATAATAGGGCACCTGAGAGGAAAACAAGAAAGGTGTTTTCCGGTTCTCCTCAATGGGATGGGTTCTTGAAAGTCCTCAGCATTTCATATCTAAAATTCCTTTCTCTTATTGTGGTAGAAAACCTAGACAAACATAGAACTCAATGGGACCTCACAAGGCAACAATGGAAAATGGTGACCAAGAGTAGATCCAGTGTGATCTAATGCAATGAAGGTGACTAATGAATGGGGAAAACCCTTCTATTTATAACAAAATATTGGGGTGTTCTAGAACTCGGTGCATGAATAAAATATTATTAATCAAATTCTAGAATCACCTTTTAGGAATATTTTATTATATTTGTTGGAGAGAAAAGGTCTTTTGACTTGGGTGAATTCCTTTATTTATAAACAATAAATAAATAAATGATTTATTTATTATTTTAGGGAGATGGTGGGGATATAATTAAATAAATAATGATTTATTTAATTATTTAAAAATTATTTAGTCAAATTTAACTAGGAATATTATTTAAATAATGATTTAAATAACTTATTCCTAGGAAATAATTAAATAAATAATGATTTATTTAATTAATTTCCTTGTTTTCTGTTAAATATGACCAGAAAATATAGAAAAATGTTATTTTATATGGTGAAAGCAATTTTACTTAGAGTAAAATTGGTCTTACATGGTGTACTTGGGTTCATCTAATGATAATAGGTTAGATGACCACAAAAAATGGTGTAACAGGATGGGTATATTTGTAATGAAAAAATATAGAAACTCAATTGATATGCATTTAACAAGGCCATATAAAAGGATTAAATGAGTTATGGCTACAAAACAAATTGCAAAATGTCAAACAAAAATAGATGAAGAGAAAAAAATTTGACTTTTGGGAGGAGATATATGTTGTAGAAAGGATTATCTTCAACATGTGGATAGGCAGGCCATTGCAGGTGCTAGAAGGGGTATGAGAGAAATAAATAAAAACGGTATTAGGGGTTTTGTATTGAATTAACTCATGTCAAACACAATCATGTCAAAGAGCCATGACCATGGCCTAACACATATTGCTAGAAATGTAAAGGACATGAGATATAATGGGAATATGATTTGTAAGAAAGCATGTTATAGGATATATAATATTCCCCAAAGCACATTCGATAACTACCAACATTATTTCCCACATGGACAGATCAAATATATTCATGGTAATACCAAAACATGCAAAGCACGGGCATACACCGTCACAGCCATAGTAATATGGCACATAATTGTAATGGATAATCCATATTTTTCACTAAACCAAACATTTAAGGCTGAAGAAGATGGAACTTATGCTCCTTTAAGATTGCTTCTTTCGACTTACACACACAATTACTTTGTTAAAAGAGATCAATGGGGCTCTTCAAAAGCTCAATTACCCATCAATATCACAGTTAACATTGAGCAAGATATGGAATACTAAGTTTTGAGGTGTAGCATTTTCAAAGAACACCAACTTCAATAAATGTAGTGAATTTATTGTGTTGAAGCACAGATGAAGTCAACGACTACAAAAGAGATGGAAGAAAAGGCACGAGGTAGGCTCAACAAAGATAACAAGATTTTTATGTGTGGAAGATATTGCTACTATTCCCATATAATTATGTTAGATGAGTTTACAAAGGAGTATTTGATCAGTATCCATGATAAAACAAATACTTCAATCCCAAGGCTACGTGTCGAATCAAAATCTATTGTAGGAAAAAATTTAGGTTTTTCATTAATAGATATGCTAACACATGGGCATAAGACATGTGATTTTGGTAATTTCTCCCTACCTTTGTACATATGGGATCACAATTTATTATTACATCCCTTGCAAATTTCGTAAGGGACCTTGAAGACACACAAATTGATATGTATATTGATCTACTTTATGAGAGTGGAAGTTTAAGTAACCCACTTACAAATCCATTACAAAAAACCTCTATTTACTCAAAATTTCGAGTGTAAAAGGATGATTTTATATCTCATGGAAGATCAAAAGGTAAAAATTTTGATTTTAAACCTCTTCCTCCACATTTGTTGTTAGATTTGCACAATGCAGGAAGTGATAATAAAAACCACTATATTTTCATGTTTCTATCACTTTTAACTGCAGTTGGTGCCTTCATCACTATTGGGGTTGGGTTCTTTCCTGTGGAGCACACCCTTGAATACATAGATGAAACCTATGGAATGATGTCTTCCAACCTAAAAAGTAAATAAATATATTTGTTACCTAAAATGATGGATACATATCGTGTAGTTGAAGAAAATAAAGTGTTTCCACCTACACTTAATGACAAGGTCTATGACTTCAAAATATTCCTTAATGCAACATCAAGGAGGGAAAATATGTAATAGTTGGACATCTTAATGTCCAATACTTCCAATTTCTTGTACTCAATGATTTTCCGGTACTAAGGTACAAATAATCCATTAGAGATATTGAGTGGTTAGAACCACTTGAGTTATGGAATATAGATGATGAAGGTCAAACCATAAATCCCATAGGGAAGCCATATTTCTTAGATTCCAAACAAAATGATGCATATTTAAAGAACTAAAGGAATGGGTAACCTCATACATAGAAATGTGGAAAGACACTATCGAGAATGAGGATTCCACAATTGTTATAGTGGAATGGAAAAATAAAGTAGCATATTGGGAAATATTTCTTAACACATTACATGGAATATATATTGATTATAGAATAATAGATGGAAGTGATTCATCTTTTGAGGATTTATGGCCCAAGGCAAGCCACATTGTTGATGTTGAGCATAATGCACTACATGTAATCTCAAGTTTTATGCATAGAGATTTCGATAATATGATAGATGATTAGGTATATATTGGACCCAAATGAAACAATCCAAATCCAAAATTCAATCCAATGATTGATGTTGTGAAAGGAAATATGTTTCCAGTTAGATCAGGAAATGAGGATGCATGACAAATGATTTGGATGGAAACATCCATCTCTAATATTGTTAGGGTCAGTGAAAGTGAGAATATTCATGTAAAGCTTGATTGGCGGAAGCTTATGTGAGGGAAGTACAATGGAAATTTTTCAGAAAAATTATGGGTACCAAATCCTAATGACATAAAACTTGGATCTATTCCAACTAATACCATAGTGTGGGCATGGATGCCAAAGAAAGAACATTTCAAGAATACCAAGATAAATAAATATGGTGTAGAAGTAGTTCTTGATCTCCTTCAGTGAATATCTTAACATTGGGTTTATATCATTCATGAATGTAATTTTCTATTTTGAAGGATCTATTAATATACATTTAGACATACTTTTAAATATTTGTTTTATATCAAATATTATCTTCATATTATTTTTGGAGTTTTATATTATATAGTATTTCAATATAATCATGTGCTCATACAAATTAAATGACTCAGCCATAAAATATTAAAGTTTTCAAAGCTTTTTTTGACCAACATGACTTCTCACCATATCAAATTTGCATAATCAAATTAATAATGCATTTAAAAACAACAACATCTAAACTTGGTCTATTAAAACAATAGTGCATCAGCTAATTAGTATTCTATTTAATATAAACCATTTAAACCATTAATGAATAAATGCTAGGCACTTGTAATAATGTTTGAAGTGAGTTTTTCTTAATGTTCCTTATTATAATTGATACAAAATTTCTATATGGTTGCACTCTAATAAAAAAATGATTTTGATCATTGAACAACACAACTAGACTTATAAAATATTTATTGTTATAGATTTTGAAGTGGTGTCAACATTGTCCTTGTATAATAAATTCATAGTCAACACAAGAAAAGTAGTTAGTGTCCATTTAAAATGGTCAATAATAGTAAGAAACACAATATTAATACATTGTTAAATAAATTTATAGGTAAGAATTTTTTTACAAAATGTATTATTCATGAATCAAATTTAACGCATTTGTACTACTTTGTAACATCAGAGAGGCTCATTGTACATTTCAGTATGAGAGGATATGTAAGTTTGTCTATCCTTTCGTACCGCTTTCAAATAAAAATTATGTTCTAGATATAAAAATAATATCGATTATAATTTAAAAAATGAATATGTTTTAAAGTAATTAGAAGTAAAAAAAAATCTTAATCAGATTTTTAAATCTTATACTTTTAAAAAATATTTGAACTAAAGATTCAAATAAACTATTTGAAGATATATGTTAATTAATATATGTCGATATCAACTTCATATATATCTATATATAGAAAAAAAATTAATTTTTTATTGTTAAAATTTTTATTTAGTCTTATAGATACTCTATTTAGCATTCAAAAAAACAATTTCAACAATGAAAAATAAAAGATTTTATTTTAGATTAGTACTTAAGATGGATTTGTCCTTGTATATATTGGACACATTAATATGATGATTTGTCATTAAATAAATTTATACTTAATATATATCTTGCATATTAATCTATCATTCATTTAGTAAGTCCCAATCAACTTAGTTTTTAACACAAAAGTACAAATAACAAATAAAAATAAATTATGGTACTATTCTTATTCAACATTTAATTTGATCGTAAAAAAATATTTTCTCCTGTCAACTCTAAAATGGTGCAAACTTCCTACAATAGTATGTAATGATTATTATCATCCATTAAGACCAAATATGCTATATAAGAAGCCAAAAAGATATTAATCAGAATTCTTTAGAATTCTAATATTATGTTCAAATAGCATTAAAAAAAGTGTTTCAAGATCATCATAACTTTGTTTAGTTAAAAGATCAAGAAGGTTGGCAACTTCACAAATATTTTTGAAAATTAAATCCAATATGAGCATAAGTAAGATGATCTAAGAGATTTTTTTCACCTTCAACCATATTTCTAGTGTTGCAAATGTGATAGTCTTTTAAATTATGTCAACCTTGTCTTAATAATAATTGTAACTTAACACATACATGATATTTACTATATCATATAGTAATTAAATGGGTTAATAATAGTGCATGGAAATATGGTAAAGAAGGGACGCATAGTCATTAAAATTGAGAATGTGCTAAAACATGATGCTCCTCTACTGCATCCAAAAAGACTTAAGCACACACTAGGGGCCACATTGGAATCTTATGATATTTCGCCAGAATTAGATTTGGAAACTCACTGTCATGATCATGCCATAGATATTCCCCAATATAGGGTTATATTCATACTTATAAAGGTTTCTCTTAGTCATGAATGCATGGGAACAAGCATGTGCATTGCCATAGGAATGCTAGTTCATGTCCGCAAGGATGACATTGTTGAGGGTGAAACACTAGGTGTAATAGAATTTGGTTTTTTTTGGAAGAGATAGATGGAAATTGTGAAATATGAAGAATTTGGTGTAATTCTCTACATTGTTTGGTTATATGGTCAATAAATAAGTTGGTCGACAACAAAGGTGTGATATTGAGGGTCAAGCAAAAGTTCAAGGAGCCACCCAAGGAAATGGTGATATGGGATGTTATAGAGGACAAAATCCCTTAAAAAAATGGGATGGGTATCTTTGTAATGAAAAATATAGAAACTCAATTGATATGCATGTAACAGAGCCATATAAAAGGATTAGACAAGTTATGGCTACAAAACAAATTGAAAAATGTCAAATAAAAAAAGATGAAGAGAAAAAAATTTGACTTTTGGGAGGAGATGTGTGTTGTAGAAAGGATTATCTTCAACATGTGGATAGGTAGGCCATTGCAGGTGCTAGAAGGGGTTTTTCATTGAATTCACTAATGTCAAACACAATCATGTCAAAGGGCAATGACCATGGCCTACCACATATTGTTAGAAATGTAAAGGACATGAGATTTAATGGGAGTATGATTTGTAAGAAAGCATGTTATAAGATATATAATATTCCTCAAAGCACATTCTATAACTACCAACATTATTTCCCACATGGAAAGATCAAATATATTCATGGTAATACCAACACATGCAAAGCACAAGCATACACTGTGGTAGCCATAGAAATATTGCACATAATTGTAATGGATAATTCATATTTTTCACTAAACCAAACATGTCAAGTTGAAGAATATGGAACTTTTTCTCCTTTAAGATTGCTTCTTTCGACTTGCACACATAATTATTTGTTAAAAGATATCAATGAGGCTCTTCAAAAGCTCAATTACTCATCAATATCACAGTTAACATTGAGCAAGATATGGAATAATAAGTTTCGAGGTGTGGCATTTTCAAAGAACACCAACTTCAGTAAATGTAGTGAATGTATTGTGTTGAAGCACAAATGAAGTCAATGACTACAAATAGCTAGAAGAAAAGGCGCGAGGTAGGCTCAACAAACATAACAAGATTGTTATGTATGGAAGATATTGCTACTATTCCCATATAATTATGTTAGATCATTTTACAAAGGAGTATTTGATCAATATCCATGATAAAATGGATAAAACAAATACTTCAATCCCAAGGCTATCCGTCAAATCAAAATCTATTGTAGGAACAAATTTAGGTTTTTCATTAACAGGTATGCTAACACATGGGCATAAGACATGTGACTTTGGTAATTTCTCCCTACCATTTGTGCATATGGGATCACAATTCATTATTACATCCCTTGCAAATTTCTTAAGGGACCTTGAAGACACGCAAATTGATATGTATGTTGATCTACTTTATGAGAGTGGAAGTTTAAGTAACCAACTTACAAATGCATTGCAAAACACCTCTATTTACTCAAAATTTTAAGTGTAAAAAGATGATTTTATATCTCACGGAAGATCAAAAAGTCAAAATTTTGATTTTAAACCTCTTCCTCCACATTTGTTGTTACAATTGCAGAATGCAGGAAGTGATAATAAGAATCACCATATTTTCATGTTTCTCTCACATTTAACTGCAGTTGATGTCTTCATTACTATTGAGGTTGGGTTCTTTCCTGTGGGGCACACCCTTGAATACATAGATGAAACCTATGGAATGATGTCTTCCAACCTAAAAATTATATATATATATATATATATATATATATATATATATGTTACCTAAAATGATGGATACATATCGTGTAATTGAAAAAAATCAAGTGTTTCCACCTACACTTATTGACAAGGTCTATGATTTCAAAATATTCCTTAGTGCAACATCAAGGAGGGAAAAGATGCATAAGAGACATCTTAATGTCCAACACTTCCAGTTTCTTCTACTCAATGATGTCCCGGTACTAAGGTACAAAGAATCCATTAGAGATATTGACTGGTCAGAACCACTTGAGTTATGGAATATAGATGATGAAGGTCAAACTATAACTCCCATAGGGAAGCCATATTTCTTGGATTCCAAACAAAATGATGCATATTTAAAAGAACTAAAGGAATGGGTAACACCATACATAAAAATGTGGAAAGCCACTATCGAGAATGAGGATTCCGCAATAGTTATAATGGAATGCAAAAATAAAGTAGCATATTGGCAAATATTTCTTGACACATTACATGGAATATATAATGATTATAGAATAATATATGAAAGTCATACATCTTCTGAGGATTTTAGGCCCAAGACAAGCCACATTGTTGATGTTGAGCGTAATGCACTCCATGTAATCTCAAGTTTTATGCATGGAGATTTCGATAATATGGTAGATGATCGGGTATATATTGGAGTCAAATGCAACAATCCAAATCCAACATTCAATCCAATGATTGATCTTGTGAAAAGAAATATGTTTCTAGTTAGATCAGGTTATGAGGATGCATGAGAGATGATTTGGATGGAAAAATTTATCTTTGATATCTTTAGGGACAGTGAAAGTGAGAATCTTCATGTAAAGCTTGATTGGTGGAAGCTTATGTGAGGGAAGTACAATGGAAATTTTTCAAAGAAATATAGGGTACCAAATCCTAATGACATAGAAATTGGCTCTATTCCAATTAATACCATAGTGTGGGCATGGATGCCAAATAAATAACATTTCAAGAATACCAAGATAAATAAATATGGTGTAGAAGTAGTTATTGATCTAATTCAGTGAATATCTTAATATTAGGTTTATATCATTCATGAATGTAATTTTCTATTTTGAAGGATCTGTTAATATGCATTCAAACACACTTTTCAATATTTGTTGTATATCAAATATTATCTTCATATTATTTTTGGATTGGCTTTATATTATATAGTATTTCAATGTTATCATGTGCTCATACAAATTAAATGACTCGGCCATAAAATATTAAATTTTTCAAAGCTTTGTTTGACCAACATGACTTCTCACCATATCAAATTTGCATAATCAAATTAATAATGCACTTAAAAAAAACAACATCTAAACTTGGTCTATTAAAACAATAGTGCATTAGCTAATTAGTATTCTATTTAATATAAACCATTTAAACCATTAATAAATAAATGCTAGACACTTGAATAATGTTTGAAGTGAGTTTTTCTTAATGTTCCTTATTATAATTGATACAAAATTTCTATCTAGTTGCACTCTAATAAAAAAATGATTTTGATCATTGAACAACACAACTAGACTTATAAAATATTTATTCTTATAGATTTTGAAGTGGTGCCAACATTGTCCTAGTATAATAAATTGGTACTCAACATAATAAAAGTAGTTACTGTCCACTTAAAATGGTCAATAATAGTAAGAAACATAATATTAATACATTGTTAAATAAATTTATAGGTAAGAATTTTTTACAAAGTTTATTATTCATGAATCAAATTTAACGCATTTGTACTACTTTGTAACATCAGAGAGGTTCAGTATGAGGGGATATGTAACTTTGTCTGTCCTTTGGTGCCCCTTTCAAATAAAAATTATGTTCTAAATATAAAAATAATATTGACTATAATTAAAAAAATCAATATGTTTTAAAGTAATTAGAAGTAAAAAAAATGTCTTAATCAAATGTTTAAATCTTATACTTTTCAAAAATATTTGAAATAAAGATTCAAATAAACTATTTGAAGATATATGTTAATTAATTTATGTCGATATCAACTTCATATATATCTATATATAGGAAAAAAATTAAGTTTTTATTGTTAAAATTTTTATTTAGTCTAATATATACTCTATTTAGCATTCAAAAAAACAATTTCAACAATGAAAAATAAGAGATTTTATTTTAGATTAGTACTTAAGATGGATCTGTGCTTGTATATATTGGACACATTAATATGATCATTTGTCATTAAATAACTTAATACTTAATATATATCTTGCATATTAATCTATTATTCATTTAGTAAGTCCCAATCAACTTTGTTTTTAACACAAAAGTACAAACAAAAAATAAAAATAAATTATGGTACTATTCTCATTCAACATTTAATTTGATCGTAAAAAAAATATTTTCTTCTGACAACTCTAAAATGGTGCAAACTTCCTACAATAGTATGTAATGATGATTATCATCCATTAAGACCAAATATGCTATATAACAAGCAAAAAAGATATTACTCAAAATTCTTTAGAATTTTATTATTATGTTCAAAACACATTAAAACAAGTGTTTCAAGATCATCATAACTTTGTTTAGTTAAAAGATCAAAAACGTTGGGAACTTCACAAATATTTTTGAAATTTAAATGCAATATGAGTATAAATAAGATGAACTAAGAGACTTTTTTCATCTTCAACCATATTTCTAGTGTTGCAAAGGTGATAGTCTTTTAAATTATGCCAAACTTGTCTTAATAATAATTGTAACTTAACACATACATGATATTTACTATATCATATTGTAATTAAATGGATTAATAATAGTAACATACACACCATTCTTTTCATAAAATAACGTTAACAAACTTAGCTTTTAATAGAAACATAATAAATATTAAAAGAGATAATGTAAAGAATCTAAGATTAAGATGTGAAAGATTTGCTTTTGCAAGTTTATATAAATTTGTTTTATATAATTTATCATGATAGTTTTTCACAAAAAATTGTGAATATCTACATTAAAATTAGTGAACTAAGTGATTTTCTAATTCCTCATTTTGAAAAAACTTAATCTAATTAAAGTTCTAAATTCCAAATTTAATGAAATAAGAATTTTTTTTTGCATCTTAAAATTTGTTGGCCACTCCTCCTACCTTACATTCATTAATGTAGTGGTTCAAGTCATAAATGAGATGAGAACTACAAATTCCGTGACTTTAAAGCTTCTTAGGGCTCAAGTCTGGAACTTGTCAACCTATCATCTCAAGGTTTGGAGTGTTGCTCAAAAAAGTTCCAGGACGAAGGTAACGTTTTTGTGACAACTTGAATTTTAAGAAAGCTTTTGATTTTTTTTTGTCTTCATGGTGTTTCTAGCTGAACCGGTATGTACGGGTTGATCAGATAAGTGTTAAGTGTACTATTTCCATATAATGATAATAATAATAATAATATATCTAAATTTTAACTATATAATAAGAATAATAGTAAATATATAATAATAATAATAATAATAAATATTATATTAAATATAATAATAAAAATAATATTAATAAATTTTTAAAAATAATTATTTAAATATTATTAAATAATAAATTTTTTTAATAATAATAATAATAATAATATATTTATAGTATTTACTAATGTGATTTTGATATGACTGTTGATTATATCTTTATATTTTTATTAAATAAATGTGGCTATGCTTGCAAACTGCCCAGCCAAACTAGTTAAGTAGATTAAATTATCTTTAAGAAAATATGTATTGGATTAAATGAACTTTATCATCTAAATCGCGTCAATAAGCAATTAGATGACGCATGTGGAAATAACAAAACGTGCGAAATCTCGTGCCAAGTCAAAGACTCCGAATCTGTGGGGCGTGTGAGATTCTTGTGAATAGAGTGGTGAAAAGCAGAAGGGTCAATTCTTGATCTCGCTTCTCCACCGACTCACGTTCTTATGGTTATTCACTTCACAAAATAATGTGTTGGACACGGAATGCAAATTAAAAATCAATAAACAGGGTGGAGATGGAAATGTTACACAATATACGATTCGCTAGCGAGCATAGCTCTTATAAGTAACATAAGCATTTATTATGCTTTTAATAGTTCTTATAAGTAATATTATATTTAAAAGTTTAGTTTTAAAAATTCACAAAATAATTTAGAAATTTTGGTAAGATTATGAAAAATTTTAGTAGAAATTTTTGAAATTTTGGATTATGGGTGTTAAATTTCAAGATTTTTGGTGCTTCAGAGATTTTTGATGGTACTAATATATTTTCATTATCAAAAAAACTAGTCAAACACTCCACAAACCTTATTTTTAGAATTTTTTTCAATAAATTCGGACATAAAACTGCCATCCAAACTATTTTCTTAAATAAGTAAACAACTGCATATTTAGCAAGAAAAAATACATGGATTTTGTTTTTTGTTTTTTGACAACGTAATTTTGAATGAGATTCTCTTATTTTTTTCTTTAAATACATATTCACTATATAAAACATTGAAAAAGAATATATATTTCATTTTACAAACCTTATATTTAACTATATAAAACTTTTAAATTTTTTTAATTATAAAATTCATATTTATAATTTTAATAAAAATATTAAAATAAATAAATATTTTTTTAAAAACCACGGAGGGAAAAAGATCTCGGAGGGAGGATAATTTGAGTTCTACAACCTTGAAGTTCTACGCATCGTAGAAGTTGTATTAGAATTGAATCATTGAGAAATTCCAGCTGTATGAAAATATGGAGTTGTGCATTGATGTTATTATTTAGTTCAGAAAATCATTTTTCCTAGTAATTTAGTCCAAAATAATTTGACCAATGGCCCAAGTAAATTTAGCACCATCAATAATCCTTACTGCATTAAAAATCTTGAAAGTTAATCAACTATAACTCAAATTATCTTGAAAGTTAATCAACTATAACTCAAATTTCCTAAAATTCCTATATATTAGAAATTTCAATTATTTTCCAGACGCATTAGACTACTCTGAAAAAAAATTGCTACAAAATTAACGTTTTCCTTTCTAATGATCAATGCGATGTTTGACATTAAGCAGTGTTCAACATTTGACTTTTAATCTTTGGCGTGTTTTAGCCTTCGTGACTCTTGTGAACTGTAGTTGGCCTTCGTGATACCTGTGAAAGGAAAGAAACATATCTTGTCAACTTTGTCTCTGATCAACGAAGCCTTATCTGTCCCCATCCACGCGATGCGAAGATGCTATGTTGTATTTTTCATTTTCATACGTGCAAAATTTTCCTTTTTAACGTCAAGTTAGTTAATGTGTAAAAAAAGTGCAATATTTTAAAGTTTTATTTACTATAAATATTATTCGTATATTGTGTTTATATCTTTTATATATATATATATATATATATTTATTATTATTATTACGAAATTTATTATGTCAATTATATTTTATAAATAAAAATTATAATTATTTGATTATTAAAAAATAATTAATTAATTTTAAATTTTGATTTGTTTTCGAAAATATGATTATCTTTTTAACTTTAACCAACTTATATAGTTGTAATAATTACTGTTTTATATCTTGAATATCTATTTCTATTTTCAGCATAGCATAGCAAAGGTGAATTTCAGATCTTTATCCATGGTTAGCATGGTAGTGGTGATGTAAAGGTATAGGAGGAAAAACAAAAAAAAATAGAAAAGAAGAGGTAGAGATAATCACCCTATTGAGAGATGGACAAGTAACTCACAAATTTAACAAAACATGAATAAGAGATCAAGTGTCACTTCTAAACTATTCTCATAAAAATAAAAAAAAATTACTTTACTTACCATGCACTCTCGTTACAAATCATTGTTAATTTAAATAGAACAACTCAATGTATGATTATAACTTTACCATAGTTTTACTTCCCACTTTCGTGCTTAGCATGTCGACAGCATGTCATTATAACGTATTTATTCAAATTCATATGATTCAACATTATAATTACCATGATTTTTGCGATAAGGTTATACTCGCACACATGACGTTCTATACAATGGCTTTATCATGGATTTTGGTTTAAAGAAGGGTTACCTCCCCGATAAGAGGAATCGGGTTGACAATTGTGTGACACTGAGTTTAATACCAGCCTTATCCACAGTTGATTTGGAGCTCATTTGATCCGACGGTCATAAGCCATGAGGAGATGGTTAGGGTAACTAACCCACCCCGAGCTTTGGTAATTCGATTCATTATTATGTTCCAAGGTTGGTCTCGTCACCGCTCTACAATTTCTGACCTCTGCTCTGTGGTAATGGCCTCCCTTTCCTCCATGGAACAGTCCTCGACTTCACCGAGTTGGGATCTTTCATCTTGCAGAGGTTTTGTCTGTGTTTGGTCGCAGGGTTTGGCGGATTTATTCAATGGTGGAGTTGCTCGTCTCACAGAGCCACCCGGTCATTTACTTGCACCAGATAACTTAACACTTCCATGCATTATTTACTTGTTTTGTCTCTATTTCTCTGTGTTGTTTAATCTTGAAGAGGGTTTTGTCATAGTTGTACCCTTGAGAGGGTTTCATTATTCATTCAAATGCTTAATTTTAACTTATTTTGGCTCAGGGACAGTGAGGCCATATAATTTCTGGCTTGATTCTCGCACCAATATTTTCTTTTAGGTGTATCTTCAAGAGAAGGAGAGTCCTTCTCCTACAGTGTCCACCACAGGTAGCATTCAGAGGGTTTTTCAACTGAGTTCTTATTTTTTTTCAGTAATGGTTTATATTCTGTGTCTGTAATCCTTGAATGCCATAGCTCTCACTATTTATTTCCTATTTAGTCACAGGTTGGATGGCATAGGAATCGTGGAGGGGTTTCTTTCTCCTCGGCTCAAAGGCTTCAGGTCAACCAATCGAGGTATGATTTCAATATGATAATCTCGGTGACTTCATATTACAGTTTACAACTCCTAGTTTACTGAGGGTTTATACCCTCTGCATGCACAGGTGTAACAGCAGCCTATGTACCTCTCATGCATGGAAGGAATTTGATGGGTCTTTTATGTTTAGTTGAAGAGTTCATGGTGAGTTTACTATTATGGCTTTCATGTTTGGATTTTTACATTCATGACCGAGTCCGCCCAAATCGAGTCTGAGGACTGTTTTATTTGCGATATAGGATATGGACATTCTTGTAACGAAACCCTATGATTTCAGCAGAGGGGTTTTTATTATATTTTTGGTTTGCTCCTATGCATGGGACATGGTGGAAATATTTCTTTATACATGTTGATGCTATTGTATAAACTTCTTTGGGTCTTTGGCCCAAGCCTTTAAACATTTTGGGTTCATATTTAAGAATTTTGGCTTTTAGACAGAATCTATATCCTTGTTCTCCGCTGATCTATACTTATGATGATGTATATGTAATTCTTTTAAAATTTCCTTTACAGTTGGAAACATAATATAATTTTTCTATAGTTTCTTCCTTCTTTCTGGTACTGGGGTCATAATGGCCAGGGGACCATGACCTTGCCCTCTCACCACAAGCTCATCTCTAAACCCCTGAGCCTTGTTTTCCTTAGTTTTATCCCTCTTTTATATACATACATGCATTTCATTATGTTATTACCAGTTTGTATGTTTTCTTTGTTTTCGTTTACGTGACAACCAGAACCTCAACATTATATGTTCATTATTGTTTATTGTACCAAGGTTTATCAATTGAAATATGTGCTACAGTCTACTCTTTATGATATTTTGTTTTCTATACTGAGTTTCTGATCTAGAAATTTCTTTTAAAGGTTTCCAACAGCATATTATTTAAGGTTAGTCTCCTTGAAAAGACTTTACTTGCCTATTTATTTCAACTACCAGAGTCTGTATTCTACTTGTTTAAATATATTGAAGCCATATTTCTCATACCAAACAGAGATAAACAGTTAACAGAATAATAATCTAAGATTCATAATTCATCTAGCTTTTAAGTCTTTCACATCATATGTAGATACTTATCTCTGTAATCATAATTAAACTGATGGTTCCTCCCAACCGTGAGAGAGGGGATCACGTCATCTTCTCCCCCCGTGCTCCTCACTAGAGTAATTGAAATCATGCAAATTGTTAGGATTTAGGCCTCAAGACCTTTGTCCAGCCTACACTTCCTTAGTGTCTCAGAGTTCTACAAGTGTACCCAGCTCTGGACAAATCTCTTCTTCACAACATTTTGTTGTTAACCCTTATTCCCTTTCTGAACATAAGCCCTTTGCCACTTCAGCATTTCATTTTTATCCTTTTGGAAAAAGTAATAGTGAGAAACTACCTTTATCATTTTTACTGTGGAGTCTTGGAATACTTTTACCATTCATTTAATCCATTACTAAAGATAACTATCAATTTTTATTTATGAAATAAAACTCAAGTCCTATTAACAAATAACCTCATTCGCTAATTCTCTTTCACTTAACAATTCAAATGTATTTGTAAAATTATGTTAAACATAATTAAAATAAAACGGGGTCTTACATCTCCCCCCACTAAAGGTAAAGACTATCCTCAATGTTACTTGATCATAGAAAACATTTTAGGATATGCTTCTCGAATAGAGTTTTCATCCTCCCAGGTAGCCTCCTCTGGGCCAAAGTGCTTCCACTGCACCTTAACTTGGGGGATAACTCGCCTCCGGAGCATTATTTCTCTTTGATAGAGAATACATTGGTGTTCTACAAGGAACTCGTCGTCTGGTTCTACCTGCAAACAACATATTTTATAATTAGTTTAATTAATTACTCTTCTGAATTGTAACTATAATGTAAATACAACTTACATGTATGCTCTGCAAGTGTATCACATGGTTGGGGTCATGTATATATCGCTTCAATAAATATACATGGAACACATTATGTACTAATATATGACTAGGCAGGGCCAATCGACAAGCTTCCAGCCCTATTCGTTCCAAGATTTGCAATGGTTCATAGTTACTAGGAGCCAATTTAGCACAATTATTCCACCTCAGAGTGCTTTTCTTAGGTTTAATTCTCACATATATGTGGTCACCTATCTCGAATTCTCGAAAAGTTATTTTTCGGTCTGCATAGACCTTTTTCCTATCTTGGGCTGATTTTTAATAAAGTCTGATCTTTCTTACTTCTTGTTCCATCTCCTCTAACATGTCCATTCCAAGCATCAATTTGGTTTCCAGACTTCTCCAATTTATGGGGGTCCACATTGTCTTTTTTATAATGCTTCAAAAGGACTCATCTTGAGGGATTCTTGATATCCCTTATTATAAGAAAATTCAACCAAATGTAAATACTCTTTCCACTAGTGGGTCCTTGCATTACGTACATGCGCATCATATCTTCTAATATCTTATTCACCCTCTCCGTCTGTCCATCTGTTAGATGGTGATAAGAGGTACTAAACTAGAATTGTGTCCCCAAGTCAATGAATAGTGCATTCTAGAAAGCTGATGTAAACTTCACATCAGGATCCAAGATGATGACTCTCGGAATACCATGCAATCTAAATATTTCTCTCATGAAGATATCAATAATATGTACATTCTTGTAAGTTGACTGGACGAGTATGAAATGGGCCACTTTGTTGAGTCTATCCACCACCACCATACTTGATTTATTATGTCTTTTATTCCTTGGTAATCTTGTGATGAAATCAAGTGAAATGACTTCCCATTTCCACTCCAGTATAGGAATAGGTTGAAGGCTGGGTGTTGGTGTTCCACTTTTACTTGCTAACACTCCATACATTTGGTCAGGTATTCAGCAATATTCTTACGCATCTCGGGCCATAAATATTCTTTCCTAATTGTTGTCAACATATTTTGATATCTGGGATGTCTTGCACAGGGACTCCAATGATATTCATCCAAAATCAACTCCTTTAATATCATCTGATTTGGAACACATATATTTCTTCGAAATATCAAGAGTTTTTTGTCATTAATTTCATAATCTGATTGTTTTCCTTTTTTTTCAGCCTCCTTTGCTTGTTGTCATAAAAATTGATATTCAGGATCTCTCTCAGTTGCCTCCATGATTTTCTCCTGGAACTTAGATTCAACTTGATTAAAATAAATTTCATAGATGCAATGTAGTTTTATTCTTAAGGCATCTGCAACACAATTTTCCTTACCTTTTACATGTCGAATTTCAAAAACAGATTCACTTAGAAACACATTCCATCTTGGTTGATAGACATTTAAATCAGCTTGTTTAAAGTAGCTAGTCAAACTGTTATGGTTGGTTCTTAGCACAAACCTTTTTCCCAGCAAGTAATGCCTCCAAACTTGAAGGGCATGCACAACAACCGTTAACTCTAAGTCATAGGCAGAGTACCTCTACTCATGGCCCTTTAATTTTCGAGATTCATAGGCTATAACCTTTCCATCTTGGGTCAATACTAGTCCTACTCCTTCCTTACAAGCATCAGTGCAGACTTCAAATTCTTTACATGGATCTTCCACTTTCAACACATGGGCAGTGGTTAATAGTTCTTTTAGTTGCTCAAAGATGCTTTGACATTCCTTATTCCACTTAAGGACCCACCCTTTGTGTTGCAAGGAGGTAATGGGAAAGACTATCTTACAGAAGCCTTCAATGAATCATTGGCAATAACCAGTTAGGCCAATGAACAAATGTATTTCAGCTACATTTTTAGGAATTGTCCACTCCATAATTGTCTTTATCTTTTCGGAGTCTACCAAAATTCCTTCAGCCGATATCACATGGACCAAATATTGGATCTAATCCTTGTAGAAGTCACATTTGCTAAATTTGGCATAGAGTTGGTGTTCCCGCAACATCTTCAGCACTAGACGTAAATTCTTTGTGTTCTTCAATATTCTTAGAATATATCAGTATATCATCAATGAATATTAAAACGAATTTATCCAAAAAGGGGTGAAAGATACCATGCATCAAGCTCATAAAAGTTGTTGGTGCATTGGTTAACCCAAATGGTAATGCCACAAATTCATAATGCCTGTACATGGTACGAAAGGTCGTTTTGGATATGTCCTCTTCTTTAATCCGTATATGATTATATCCAAATATCAAGTCAATCTTGGAGAATATCGTTGCTCCTTTCATTTGATAAAAAGGTCGTCTATATGTGGAAATGGGTATTTTTTTTTTATAATCAACTTATTAAGCTATCGGTAATCCATGCATATCTGCATCGTACTGTCCTTATTCTTAACAAAAAACACTGGTGCTCCCTAAGGAGACACACTTGGATGAATATATCATTTGTCTAATAGTTCATGCATCTTCATTTTTAATTCTGTCAATTCGGGCACACTAATTTTGTATGGTGCTTATGACACACGGGTTTCCCTGGGTATTACTTCTATAATAAAATCAATATCTCACTTCAGGGTAGTCCTGGAATATTTTTAGGAAACACATCCTTCAAATCCTGGACAACTGGTATATTTTCCACCATAAGGGTCTTGTCTTTAAAGCTAGAAAACCCCACCTGGATTGCATAAAGTTGACACCCCTTTCTAATGAACTTACCCGGTTGAGATGCTATAATAGGACGTAATTGAAGTGGCTTCTTAATTCCTTGCAGTTCTTGACTGGTTCCATCTTCTGCCTTAAAATGGCTAACATTCTCCTTGCATTCCACCAATGACCAGTGTTTTTCTAGTCGGTCCATTCCCAAAAAAACATTGTATCAGCACAAAGGTAGAATACGTAGTTCTACGGTTATATGTTGCTCTTCTATATCCAAAGTACAATTTGAGGCTTTTGCATTAACTCATCTCCTTGCCCCTGTCGCCAATTGTACTAGCCATGGGCTTTTAAATTTCTGGCTTTGCAACTTACAATTTTCAACACTCGGGGATTTATATAACTTGAATTGCACAAGGATGAACCAAAATGGAAACATTTTGGGATTGTATCTTACCTTCCAGTTCTATCATTGTTAGCTGGAAATATGTTTGTCGATCTTCTAGTGCAGCATTGATATTTGGTATATTTCAAGCAACATCCCCCACTGGAGATGCTTTTTGCAGCTTGGCTACCACTTCATTCCTTCCACTATGAGGGAAATTCTTAAAGTAATGTGCCTCATCACAACCGCAACATTGTAATGGTGGTTTCTGGGACTGTCCCAATTCTGGCCTACTGCATGGCTTAGTCAGTCGCTCTTCAGTTGCCCATTTGGGCCTTTGGTAATTTTTCCCAAATTGTCTGTTTGTTGAATTCCTTACAGCAGTTTTATAATTCCCAGATCTATTATTTTTAAAATTTGAGGAAACTTTCTATCCTTTCTTTGTTGGCCAAATTTTTCCAATTTCACCCTTTTCCTTAGACTGCTGATAGCACATCTGTGCTTTTCGAATTACCTCATCCATCATCTGTGGATTTACAAATTCAATTCTCTCCTTCATGTGGGTAGGAAAACTACTCAAAAATCGTTGTACTTTTTCTTTCTCATCCCTTAAATATTGTATGCACCTTAACAGGGAAGTAAACTTAGTGATGAACTCATCCATAAATAATTGACCCAACCTTAATTATGAAACACTCAAGATTTTTCATCATAAAATCGTTCTGTTAGATAATTTTCCTTGAAATACTCCTGGAAGTCATCCCAAGTCACATTCTGATATTCAATTCCACGCACGTTTTTCACCTCTTCCCACCATAATGTAGCTTTTTCCCGCAATTAATAGATAGTCAAGCGAGCTTTAAGTTCATTTTTATACTCATAGACTTGAAAATTTTTATTCATGTTAATTATCCATCGTTCTGCCACTTTTTCAGCCTCTCCATCAAATATAGGAGGCTTAATTTTCTGGAATTCCCCTTGTAATTCTACTCTCTGCTTCTTCAGCTCTTGTTGATCTGAAACATTCCCGGATTCAGCTTCATTGTAATTCCTACTCTTATTACTTCACTAAGCACAGATTCCTTCTGAATTGTCATGAATTTGTTGTTGTTGATCACCTTCTTCATGGGCTTCTCTGTTTGGGCTAGGCTGTGCAGTAGGATGATTATGCTTATCTGAGAGACTCTTGAGTATCCTTTCATGTTCCCTCATCATTATTTCATTGTCGATTCGTACCCAAATCATATCCGTCTGGAGTTGCTGCCCTATGTCCAACAATTTGTTAGTCTATCATTGTTGTTCTTCCATCAATCTACTGGTTTGCTAGTGCTCTTCCATGCTCAATTGTACCCATATCTTTTGGTTAATCTCCGGATTGGGCGACGGTTTAGCTTCCATAGTAGTCCTTGGTGTTTGATGACTAGATCCTCTCATTGGAAATTCTATCAATGTTCCTTTCATTGTGCATATTTCAAAACAAGAAATTGAAACACCCAGTTATCGCAATGGCCCATTTGGCCCCAGCGTATAACCACGCTCTGATACCACTTGTCACTTCTAAACTATTCTCATATTTTTTTTTTTAACTTTAGTTACCATGCACTCTGATTAAAAATACTTGTTAATTTAAATAGAACAACCCAATGCATGATTATATGTAAGATTCCAAACAATATAAAATTTTATAGATCTAAAACATATTAGTGTTCTCATTTAATACAGTCTTTCATCAAGAACTAGAACACAAGAAATGCAGCGATTTATTTATATCATTATTCACTGAAAGTAAAATACATGCCCAGACCATAATATCCTACAAATTGCATGCACAATTGCTTGACAATGACAAATATAAGAAATTGAAGTCCACTTGTGAATCCTGGATGGATTCACCACATAAACATCACCGCGGGGTTTTCGTCCCGGGATCAATAATAGAACTGGCCATGCCAGGTTCTCAACCCAAACATAATAAGATAGATAATCTAGAATGCTCTAAATGCCTAGCTTCTCTCCCCTTTTATAGGCTTGATGGGTCAATACAAGAAATACCATGGGTTAATACCAACAAGAAATACCATGGGAAAATACCACGGTAAGTACCATGGATTGATTCTGTCCACATTGACTGGATTAAGAAAGGGAATATTACAAATCCTCCCGCCCAAAGATTGTTTGTCCTCAAGCGATCCACTTCTATCCACAACAGAAGAATTTGTATATTGATACCAAGATCCCATACAATCTGATGTACCCTCCATGTTGAATGGTCCTGGATGGATCCTGCGATACCTGGATCCCAAACAATCCTTTGACCAATCATTTCCTCAATGGATTCTCCTGGATCCCAATGCCACCTAAATCCTAGGACCTGTGGGTTATGGTACCATTTCAACTCTCCATCGCTATCTGCACCAAGTGGTTCAAGCTATAATTTTGCCTTGGCTATGGGTATCCTCCAAATAATCAACCCATTAATAGAATACCAACTCATAATTTCTCGCCAATCCATACTTGGGAAACAATGAATATCTGCAAGTCTACTATGTTAATGTTGTTTGATGCTCGATTCATGTTTCTCTACTTGGTTACCCAACATGATGCAGTTGGAGAACTCTTCCCTTCTCTTCCCAATGTATCAAGGTGGGTTGTTGGTAGTGTTGCAAGACTTATCTATCTACTCCTGTAGATGGCTGCTCTGGAACTCGCAATCGTACTCCTCTTGCTGCCTTATGAGGGATTTGAGTTGTTCTTCAACACTAGAAAACTTGGTCTTTGATTTGGCACATACCCCTATGAGTTCCTCAATTTTTCTGTTCTCCTGTAAGGCAGTGTCTCGGACTATCCAGATTTTCTGCTTCAACAACATAAGATCTGTCTTGAAATTCTTGATCCTTTCTTGAAAGTCTTCTATTGGAAATTCTAGTGTTGTGTTGATTGTCTCTGTATCTGTTTGCACCCGATACCCAATGACCACATCTTCAACTTGAGCCTTTGACCAACTCTCTAGGAATGGTCCATTTTGCACATTATGTTTGTCATGTTGCTCCTCGTGATCATACTCATCATGCTGGTTCACTATGGCTGGATCCTCACTCAAATCTCCCAAGTCTCCTTCACCTGTGGAGACCATCTATTCATCCCTTTCAACTGTCGAACATAGATGCATTGGTGGAATTTTATCTATAATTGATTGTTCATATTCTTCATGAATATTCCCCTCGAGATCTACGAACTCCATTGTATAGGAATCAACCTCATCAATGGCATTAGGTAGAATTTCCTCATGCACTTCCAAATTTTTGTCATCCTGCAAGCCTCCCTGAATAATTTCATGATGTTGCTCACCATCCTGAAGATCAATAGACCCATTTACAAAATATTTCCCATGATTTTAAGTAATCTCCTCTTGTTCTATCTTTGTTTTCTTCTTCTTATCACCTGGACAGGAATGGTTAAGGGCCCAAGGTCCCTTGCAGATAACGCATAGTCCTCTCCTCCTTAGTTCATTCTTGTTGCTCATTTTCTTCTTGCTTTGATTATCATTTTGGTCTATGGAGATATGGCTACTTAAAAGACCATATAACCTCACTAGTACATCAATGATTTTCTGGTTGTTTTTCAAAATTTCTTCAAGACGATCCATCTTCACATATCAAGATAAAGAAATATACAAAAATGTATTCTACCTTTTCACATTTTTATTTTGGCCCTCATGAAACTAGGTTAAGTTGGCACCAACAAAATTATATAAATAACACAACCTCTTGAAATAATATTTCAGCACTTGGTTTGGAGACATGCTGCCCAAATACACGTTCCCTTTTACACAAGACAATATTCTGATTTCAATGTATGTGTAAACTCATCTCATGATGGCAGACTTATAAATGCTTTTCTCTTCACTTATGTCTCCCAATAAAATAATTTACTAAAAAATAAAAATCCAACTAGGGTGATAAATATGACAGAAGTGAGAAATGCTGGCTAGGGTGAAAAGAAATTTCACCGAAGTTCCTTGCATAAAACTCTCAGGTTGGCAGGATGCATAGCTCTGATACCACTGTAAGATTCCAAACAATAATTTTTTTATAGATCTAAAACATATTAGTGTTCTCATTTAATACAGTCTTTCATCAAGAACCAGAACACAAGAAATGCAACCATTTATTTATATTATTATTCACTGAAAGTCAAATACATGCCCACACCATAAAATCCTACAAATGGCATGCACAACTGCTTGACAATGACAAATATAAGAAATTTAAGTCCACTTGTGAATCCTGGATGGATTCAACACATAAACATCACCGCGGGGTTTTCATCCTGGGATAAATGATAGAACTGGCCATGCTAGGTCCTTAACCCAAACATAATAAGATAGATAATCCAGAATGCTCTAAATGCCTAGCTTCTCTCCCCTTTTATAGGCTTCATGGGTCAATATGACCAAGAAATACCATGGGTCAATACAAGAAATACCATGGGTCAATACCAAAAAGAAATACCATGGGAAAATACCACGGTAAGTACCATGGATTGATTTTATCCACTTTGACTGGATTAAGAAAGGGAATATTACATTATAACATTACCATAGTTTATTTCCCACCTTTGTTCTCAACACATGGATAGCATGTGTTAGTATTGAATTCTCCTAAATAATGTTAGTAACTTGGTACTTTGGATCATTTGTTGTTATAACGTATTTATTCGAATTCATATGGTTCAACAATAATTTCCATGATTTTTGCGATATGGTTATACTCACATGCAACAGGCTCTATACAATTGTTTTATCATGGGTTTTGGTTTAAAAAAGCATGGTTGCCACCTCAATAAGACGAATCAAGTTGACAACTGTGTGACGCTGAGTTTAATACCACCCCTGTCCACCGTTGATTTGGAGTTCATCTGATCTGATGGTCGTAAGCCTTAAGGGGATGGTTAGGGTAATTAATCCACCCCGAGCTCCAATAATCTGATTCATTGTTCTAATGCAAGGTTGGTCTCGTCGCCGCTCTGCAAATTCTCACCTCCGCTCTGTGGTAATGGCATCCCTTTCCTCCATGGAACAATCCTCTGCTTCATCGAACTGGGATCTTTCACCTTGCATAGGTTCCGTATGTGTTTGGTCGCGGGGTTTAGCGAAATTATTCAATGGTAGAGTTGCTCGTCTCACATAGCCGCCTGGTCATTTCCTTGCACTGGATAACTTAACACTTACAGGAATGATTTACTTATTCAGTCTCTATTTCTCTACATCGTTTAATCTTGAAGAGGGTTTTGTCATAGCTGTACCCTTGAGAGGGTTTCATTATTTAGTCAAATGCTTAGTTTTAACTTATTTCGGCTCAGGGA
The DNA here is from genome assembly GCA_034641835.2 of Pinus albicaulis. NCBI lineage: Eukaryota > Viridiplantae > Streptophyta > Pinopsida > Pinales > Pinaceae > Pinus > Pinus albicaulis. The sequence continues at coordinate 438,920,030 of CM076576.1, read as the reverse complement.
CAATGAGGTTGTATAATTTTTGGCTTGATTTCGGCACCAATCCTTTTGTTTCTCTGTATTTTCAAGAGAAGGAGAGTCTTGCTCCTACCCTATCCACCACAGGTAGCATTCGAAGGTTTTTTCCACTAAGTTATTTTTTTCATTAATGGTTTATATTTTCTGTCTGTAATCCTTGGATTCCATAGCTCTCACAATTTATTTCATGTTTATTCACAGGTTGGGTGACATATGAATCATGGAGGGGTTTCTTTCTCCTCGACTCCAAGGCTTCAGGTCAACCAACCCAGGTATGCTTTCAATACGATAATCTCTGTAATTTCATATAATAGTTTACAACTCCTGGTTTACGGTGGGGTTATACCCGCTGCATGCACAAGTGTAACAACAACCTTTGTACCTCTCATGCATGCAAGGAATTTGATGGGTCTTTTATGTTTACTTCAGGAGTTCATGGCGAGTTTACTATTCTAGCTTTCTTGTTTGGCCTTTTACATTCATGACTAAGTTCGCCAGAATCGGTTGAGAGGACTGTTGTAATTTTCTCGTGTCTGACATGTATAAAATTAGACTATTGTATAAATGTGATATATGATATGGATATTCTTGTAATGAAATCCTATGATTTCAATAGAGGGGTTTTTATTATATTTTTGGTTTGCTCCTATGCAAAGGACACGGTGGAAATCTTTCTTTATACATGTTGATACTATTGTATAAACTTGTATAGCTCTTTGGCCCAATCCTTTAAACATTTTGGGTTCATATTTAAGAATTTTGGCTTTTAGACATAAGGTATATTCTTGATGTCTGCTGATTTATACTTACGATGATGTATATGTAATTCTTTTAAATTTTCCTTTACAGTTGTAAACAAAATATAAGTTTGCTCTAGTTTCTTCCTTCTTTCTGGTACTGGGGTCATAATGGCTAGGGGACCATGACCTTACGTTGTCACCACAGCCTTGGCTCCAAATCCATGAGCCTTGTTTTCCTCAGTTTTATCCCTCTTTTGTATACATACACACATTTCATTCTGGTATTACCATGTTCTATGTTTTCTTTTTCTTTTTTTACATGACTACCAGAACCTCAACATTATATGTTCATCACTGTTTACTGTACCAAGGTTTATCAATTGCAATGTGGGCTATAGTCTATTCTTTATGATATTTTATTTTCTATACTAAGTTTCTATTGTGGAAACATTTTGTAAAGTTTTCCAACAACATATTATTTAAGGTTAGTCTCTCGTGAGAAGACTTTACTTCACTATTTATTTCGACTACCAGAATCTACTTGTTTACATATATTGAAGCCATATTTCTCATACCAAATAGAAATAAACAGTTAACATAATAATAATCTAAGATTCATACTTCAACTAACTTTTAAGTCTTTAACAACATATGAAGACACTTATCTCTGTAATCCTGATTAAACTGATGGTTCCTCCCAACCGTGAGAGAGACAATCACTTCCTATTCTCCCCCGTGCTCCATATTAGAGTAGTTGAAATCAGACAAATTGTGAGGAGTTAGGCCTCAGGACCTCTGTCCAGCCTACACTTCCCTAGGTTCTTAGAATTTGATGACTGTACCCAGCTTTGGACAACTCTCTTCTTCACAACATGTTGTTGTTAACCCTTATTCCCTTTTTGAACAAAACCGTGTTAACCCTTATTCTTTTTTTGAACAAAACCCCTTTCCCACTTCAAAATTTCCTTTTTATTCTTTTGGGAAAAGTAACTCTCATAAACTACCTCTATCTTTTTTGCTCTTGAATCTTGAAATACTTTTACCATTCAATGAATCTATTGCTCAAGATAACTATCAGTTTTTATTTATGAAATAAAATTCAAGTTTTATTAACCAAAAACCTCATTAGTTAATTCTCTTTCACTTAACCATTCAAATGTATTTGTAAAATTTTCTTAAACATAATTCAAATAAAACAATGTGTTACATCAAAAGTTATGATTAGCGTACGAAGAAGAGATCAAGAGTGACAATTAGTGTAGATCAAGAGTGATCATGAGTGTAGCGTGAATTTGCTACAAGTCCAAATCTTCGGTTTTCTTCTTTAAACTACAGAGTTAACTTTTCGTTCTCCCTGAAAAGCATTGCATTTGGTCAAAAGAGTTTTTCTTTTGGTACGCAAATCACAGATAAAACAGCATATATACCCGGGACTCACCCGAATGGTCATGATCCTCTTCAACCTTCAAGATCCAAGCAGCAGAGCAGGACGGATGAGAATGGCAGGACATAATGTTCTGTGTCTAATAATGTTCATTGTTTTCAATGATCATGTCAAGTATTTTGGCAAATTCCAGTGCGTTCAGGCTCTGTCCGCAGATGGAGTGGCGCTTTTAGAAATGAAGTCATCTTTTGCACTTACTCCAAATGTTCTTCCAACTTGGACAAACGACAGTTCTTCCGATCATGTCGATCCATGTCGCTGGGAACGTGTCCACTGCAGCACCTATGGAAAGCGGGTCATTTCAATTTCGTTGCCATCCAGAGGTCTGTCTGGCCATCTGTCCAGCGCAATAGGCAAGATGACTGCCCTGGAGAAACTCGATCTTTCGGGCAACCAGCTATGGGGCGCTATTCCGAGCCAGATAGGGAACTGCACAGAGCTTCGAGAACTCAATCTCGGCGGGAATTTCTTCACAGGATTCATCCCTCCTGAAATTGGTAACTGCAGCCTTCTTACCTTTCTGAATATCAGTACGAACAATATTTCTGGTTTCATTCCACCTGGAGTAGGTAATCTTGTCAGCCTGACTAAGCTCCTTTTACATCAAAATAATCTTGTTGGTGCCATTCCTTCTTCTTTCGGGAAGCTTGTTAGTGTTAAAATAATCACGGCATTCTCCAACTATTTCAATGGATCTTTACCGCCAGAGATTGGCAATTGCAGTAAGCTGCTACATATGTTTTTCTCAAATTCGGGATTGCAAGGAAAGATTCCTCGGGAAATTGGGAATTTGAAAAGGCTTGTGACGTTGGCTCTGTTCAATAATCATTTGGCGGGTACTATTCCTGCCTCTATCGGAAACTGCAGCAGCCTTGAAAAGATTGCTGTTTATAACAACTCGTTACATGGGACGATACCAGGGGAGATAGCGCAGTTGGAAAATCTGAGAAATTTATGGGTTTATGACAATCATCTTACGGGCTCAATCCCTGCAGGTCTTTTCAGAGGACTACTGCAGTTGGAGACATTCGATGCATCTAGCAACGATCTGACTGGAGCTATACCATATGAAATGGCCAATCTGAAGAATTTAACACTCTTCCAGGTCGCCTTTAATAACATGTCTGGGTCGATCCCCTCATCTTTTGCCAGTCTTACAAGCCTAATGATCGTAGATTTATCATTCAATAAGTTTGAAGGCACCTTGCCTCAGGGACTTGGCCTTCTTCCCAATCTGACAGAGTTGTCTCTGAGTAATAACAATTTCGTAGGACCACTGCCTCCTGAGCTTGGGAGCTTTAGCAACATCGAGTTTCTTGAATCATATTTCAACAGATTGAGTGGATCGATTCCTCCCGGGCTATGCAGCGGTAGGTCGTTGACCCATTTTGTCATCTTCAATAATCAACTGGAGGGGAACATCACCGACCTTCTACAAGACTGCGTCTCCCTAGAACGCGTCCGGCTGCAGAACAACCTGTTCACGGGCTTCATACCAAGTAATATTTCTAAGCTCTCAGCATTAAATTACCTCGAGATTTCTTACAACAGCATCCATGGAAGTATACCTTCTTCCATTAAACGGTTGCAGAACCTTACAACTCTCCTCCTTGTCAGTAACAATCTCAGCAGTGCCATTCCTCCCGAGATAGGAGAGTTGAGAAATCTGGGAAAGCTCAATTTGAGCCGCAATAATCTCAATGGAACCATTCCTCCAGAAATAGGGAACCTAATTAATTTGCAGGTTTTAGATTTGAGCGGAAACTCTTTGGAAGGAAGCATTCCTGCAGCTTTGGGCCATCTTATGAATCTCTTGACATTAAACTTGAGCGTAAACGCATTAACAGGAAGGATCCCCAGTTCCCTTGGGTATTGCAGACAATTAAGCGAGCTATACCTGGCTAGAAATAAACTGAGCATGAAAATACCTTTGGAGTTGGGAATGCTAACAGACACTCTCAGATATGGGTTGGATCTAAGCTGGAACGCTCTATCTGGATCTCTTCCTCCTCAGATAGGAAGTTTGACGTTCCTTCAATCGTTGGACGTCTCCCATAACCATCTCTCGGGCAATATTCCTCAATCTATCATAAGCATGATTAGCCTAGATAATTTCAACTTCTCTTTCAACTTATTTACAGGGGAAATTCCTTCATTGAGAGCATTTTCTTTAGGCCCGCAGAATGCATTTGAGGGAAATGCAGGACTTTGCGGACCTCCTACAGCGATGAATTGTTCCGATTCAGAAGTAGCACGTAAAAGCAAAAAATTAAGTGCATTGGGAGTGGCTGCGATTACAGTCGCCTCTATCGCCACCGTATCGCTATTCATCCTTGCACTGACATACATGATCAAACTGACATGTTCGAAGATTAGAAAACAGATCAAGCATGCTGAAACGGCTATTTCTTCGAGAGGAAGCAGAGATATAATCAAATACAGAGATATAGTAGAAGCTACCGAAAACTTCAGCAATGAATACCTCGTTGGGTTCGGCACATCCGGCATGGTATACAAGGTAAATATTGCAGGACGAGACAAAACCCTTGCGGCTAAGTGCTTAAAACTAGCAAATCGTCCTCATGACGATAATCGGTGTCGCAGTCTAAAGAAGGAGATCGAAGCTTTGAAGAACGTCCGTCACAGAAACATTTTGCGTCTCCGGGACCTGATAACTACACATGATGCAACAGTTCTTTTGTGCGACTACATGGTTAATGGATCGCTGTGGGAGTATCTGGGCGGGGCATCGAAACCCAATCAGAAGCTGGACTGGAGGACCCGGTATAACATTGCAGTTGAAGTTGCAGAGGGACTCAAATATTTACATCACGACTGCGAACCTCCAATCATCCACTGTGACATAAAGTCTGCCAACATATTGCTGGACCATGAATGTGTGGCTCACATCGCTGACTTTGGACTTGCGAGGATATTGAAAAACCCTTCCATAGATTCTGAATCAAGTTCTCTCTTTGGTGGGACTCGTGGCTACATTGCCCCAGGTACTAACTAAATTTCGTTACATTTCTCTTCATAAAACTGAATTGTGCCATTCAATTTACAGCTGCTATGAAGTGTAGTTGAAGATATAATTATGAAATCCCATGTCATGCTAATACCTAATACTACGTGCAGAGTGTGGGTATGGCGTGAAGGCATCGACGAAGCAAGATGTGTACAGCTTCGGAGTGGTGTTATTAGAGCTGGTAAGCGGAAAGCCCCCCGTGGTAGAGGAGGACGATCAGATATTTGTACATCTGCCTGCATGGGCCGAGAGGATGACGAAGGAAGGAAAAATGGATGAAATAATTGATCGGGATTTGACAAGTGGTCAGAGTGGTTTTTTACATATTAATATGAAAGATGAAATGGTGAAGATGATCGAGATTTCCTCATTTTGCACTCGATCTGCTCCCAGGCTCAGGCCGTCGATGAACATAGTTGTTGACATGCTTATTTCAGCCCACAGGAACCAGGTCATCGATTTTGAGTCATAATTATAGGGCATCAATAATAGTACCAGTACTAGGGATTTTCTATTTCCAGAAAAGCAGTTACTAGGCATCAACACAATTACTTCCAAGGACTTCCTATTTCCTGAATGTCGGCTTTCTGTTTTCGTGGACGTTTTCATATTTCAAATTCTCGTTTTTACCAGTGAACTGTTAATAATTATTATACATTTTTTTAATGTATCAACTGTTCACAATTTTATGTGATATCACGCGAAGGCTATTACATTTCAGGAAATATCATACTTATGATAGTGTTATATATACAGTTGGTGACTAGATAATTATGTTATTGGTGTTATTGAATTATTGTATATTGATTTTTAATTTTATGATTAGGAAATAATTAAAGAAGTTTCGTATATTTTAATTCGTTTTCAATAATCAGCTCTTTGCCTTTCTAAATTCAACATCGTGTTATTCATCATTATATTTTTATATTTACTTAATTTAGTTATAAATTCAACAGATAGTCATATCAATCTAATAAAAAGTGGATTCCGTATTCTATTCTCCCTGTTTTTACAAAATATTCACAGTTAGTGATTCTTATTAATTAAAGTTAGTAATTCCTATCCATCTCGCTGTTTTATTTTTAAAAATTCTTTTTTGAAATTATATATAGTTTCAAGTATATTTTAAAATTGTAATTGTTTGGGTAAGACACTGGTTTTTTAAGTTATAATGAAACATTTTGTAAAGGTTCAAGATTTAGAGTCATTTATCAAGAGTTGTAAAGGTTCAAGATCTAAAGGTATTTATCAAGAGTAGAAGTTTTTCTCTTACAAACTAATATAGATCCATCCAAAAAAAATAATGTGTAATTTTTTATTGTTTAAATTACATTTTTGAATGTTATAAAGATTACATAACATATGTATTGAGAGATTTTATATTAATTCATGTTAAAATATTTTACTCATAACTTACATTGGATGTTTTATCTCTGTAAAATTATATCTCTGTATTTTATTACTTGAAGAGTGAAACTGAAATATCAGTTAATTGTTTTGTTAATATATTTTTAATTGTTTATTTATATGGTTATTTAATTTTTGTTTTATTTTTGGCAGACATGAACAAAAATTATTTTTATTATTGTTTTCAGGACATATATACTTACACATGTCCTTATACTAGATTGTAGAATAAGTCTTTCAGCGCAATTATTCATTGAATAATTCCAAGTGACATGATTTTCTTTAAATAATCATAGTGAGTCAATTTAAACTAAAAAATAACAATTAGTGATGATGATTACAACAATTTGACAACTCGCTTATATAAATTTTTCATATATATAAAATTAATATTTAAACTGCCATTTTGATTTTGATTTTGATTATTAGTGTTGATTTCAAGATCTAAAATATTATGAAATTGTTAGACCTTGCAGATCCCTGTTAAAAATGTTTTTGGGTAGAGGGCAGAATAGTCCCCCTAATCCCATGTCATTGTGTCATCATTTGGGCAGATCCTTGAGAGGGCAAACCTGCAAAATAAAATGCCTCTGAAAGTACTGCAACAAGAAAAATATGTGAGAGAAAAAAACTGTGGCCTTCCAACACAACACACATTTAAAGCTTCTTGCGATCTCCTTTACATATGACTCTGCGCCATCATTGTTGAAAGCCGTGAGTAATTATCGAAGAAGTGTGTGCACCAGGTGAGAAGATCGCTACAGCCCTCCACTGTAAGTTGCATCAGCCCACAACGTTTCAATGTCACCACATACAAAGAAAGACATCAGCTGGCTGAAAATTATCCGTTTTCAGCCAAACAAAGAGAGAAATATCGAATGAAAATGAATCCACAACTCCCTTCTTAAAGTGCTGGTGGTGGGATGTCATATGTGTTGCAATTAAATGGATAAGAACGATCTGTTGCATTTTTATTCTGGGAAGGCCGCATGTTCCTTACCGATGAACGAGAATATTGTACTCGACAAGTTGTTGGTGATGGTGACGAGAGTATTGAATATTCATTCCAAGATTCGAAGGACCACTTGCGAAAGTTGTCCGCATAAAGCATGAACTGTATGTTGGGCACACGTATCATTTTTGGCGGATTATTGAAAGGTGATTCATATGTGTAATTGTTTTTATTCGGTATATTAAAGGGTTTGGATAAAAGTTTTTTGAATTGATTCGTTTTTAAAAGGAAGGCATGGCTTCTTTTTTTTTTTGTTAATTTGGTAGGTTCTTACTATTTTCTATTGATTCTCAAAAAGCAGGTTACATTAGTTATATTGTGAGTGGCTTCAATCTGCTCGAAGGAAACCAGGGTTGTTGACTACCTTATTGCTTTGAAAGTCATCCAAAATTGATAAAGTGTCAGTGTTGTACTTGCCGCACTAGCTATTTCACTGTTTAAAACATTAACTAAGTACCAACTATGAACATAAACACTATCTGCAAATTTCATAAAAACTTAAATTGAGTTCCTATCGATCTAAAGAATCTATTGGTGTCGGGTCCTTTGCCATGGAGCCAGGCATGTCCACTTGCTGCAGTGGTTGTATCTGTCTTTCGATTCGCCCAATATGATTCGTGGATTGATACAGTATCACCTTGATTTGCTGGAGTTGAATGATGATATCCTGAAGCAATTTCATCACTAATGCTACTTCAGTCTCTTTCCCTAGATAAAAACTTTGCATAGCTTTTTCCAGAACACATTTCATAATCTAATATGTATGCACGGTTTGGTTAAACAATGAGAGACGGCCTCTGGTATTGCCAGGGTCAGTGATAAAATCCATAATTTCCGCCTCTTCTTTATTGTCTTCCTCATTGCTATAACTTTCTTTTTCCCATCCTTGAATCACATTCCTAACCTGTGGAGGATTTCCAAGAGAGTAAGTTGTAGAGAGATTTTCTAACTACTATTGTTTTGTCTTTTTGCCCCGCTTACTAGTCTCAGCTGCAGGTTTTACAATATTCTGCTTTCCTTTATCTTGGTTTTGAGCCACGCTCTGCCTCATTTGCCTCTTCACCATTGTTCTTTTCTGAGAGTGTTGATGTATTAACCCTATCTGTGTTCCTCTATGAAAGAAGTGTAGAAGCATAACAATTAAACTTTTTACCTTCTGAGCAAAATCTTCCTGGAGCTCATGATATTCCACATGATTGAGATAATGCCGTAGATCAAGATATATGACTAAACAAGTATTATTCTGGACATAGAGACAAACCGAGGATTGGCTCTCTATCTGACCTACATAGACTCTATTTAAACAAGCTAAGCTCCCGTAATTACAGTGATTAATGTTAAAATCAGAATAGATTTTATATAAATGACGGGTTTGCAGGGTTATGCCTTGTCTATACTCAGCGTGGCCGACATAAAAACCACTACTTTTAAAATTTCCAGCGCTGATATAATATTGCAAACATACAAGATTATGGAATTTCCCCTGCCATACCTCAGCAAGGCAAGCCCAGAGACAACAAAGATACCCCCCGTTAACCCTCCTATCTTTGCAATATAACAACCAAAGGTGAAAACCAATAGAATTAAATTGACCACCATGCATGAAGGAATTAATACTATCAAACAGACTCAAATACCCATGAAAATGCAACTCGCAGATATGTTTAGACCTCTCGATCTTGCAGGGGTCACGAAAACAAGGTTGAATAGTTGTTGTCAGTATGAATTTTCCTTTCCTATCCTCAAAACAGTTGTTGGGTAAAACCATTCCTACATTTGCAGACCCCCCACTATCCTGGTTCATGTAATAGTTCGTAGCTAGGAAAATTAGGATGGAATTGAGAATAACATACCCCTGAACCAAAGCTTTACCCCTCTGAAGTGTGGCTACACCAGCTTCTACCCGTCGCCTCACTTCACAATTTCTTCCAGAGAAAAATGATTTTCGCAAAGCTAAGATATGCCTTTTGAAACTTATTCGTTCTACAATTTACACCGCCCTTCTGACAGAACAGACTGTCTTCCTAAATGTGCTATCATCCTCTTAACCATCACGTACCTTCTCATTTGTTTGATTGATTTCATACTTAAGTTGTCACACTTGATCCCCAGTGGTTACATGGTTTCTGTCTTGCACCTGTCCGACGGCTTGCCGGGTGGTAGATGGCCTCAGGCACCCTGATCGGGGTTGAATGCCTTTTATTTATCTCTTTCTAGGATAATATGCAGCAATTGCAGCTCCACGTTCCATGCTAGATGGTTTTGATTTATGTCTAATTGTCTTCCTTCATTCTTGCAGCCCTAGTTAGCTAAGTAGTCTGCAACTTCGTTTCCTCCTCTGCAAACATGCATGGGGATCATATAGCCTATTTATTGGATGAATTGGCCAATCTCCTGAATTAATCTTGCTGTTTTCCAACTCTTACTTATCTTATCCCATGGAGTTCCTTGTTGTAGCTTGTGTAGTATCCCTGTTACCATTGTTGAGTCGCCTTCAACGATAACTCTTTGGTAATTTTCCCGGACTGCAATTGTTAATCCTTGTTTCAACGCCATTATTTCCGCTTCATTGTTTGTAGCAAATCCAACCTCCATTGCGAACACCCTGCATACTTCTCCTCGGGAATTTATAAATATGCCCCCTATTCCTGCCTACCCTAGGTTTCCTTTGGAAACTCCATCATAATTTAATTTCAAAAATTCCACTTGTGGGAGCTTAAAGCTGTCAGAATGATTTTTCCTTTGGGGTTTAAACTTCCATAGAGATTTTGCTAGAATTTCTGGTTTTAGGTTGAGTCTAGCCAGAATTCTACTCTCATTCTCTGTTACCTTCCAATCTTCATCAGACCAATGTTCCGATAATATTGTTTCCCTGATATTTTCCAGTATCACCTTCCATACTTGGTTTGTTTCCTTCTCTTCTTCTCTGAAGATACGGTGGTTTCTTTCCTTCCATATTTCCCACAGAAGAAATCCCATTGATAGCCTCCATGCTCTATTCAAAACTTCACTTCTGTATCCCCCTTTTCGCCATTTTCTAATAGTCTCATTGATACTTGTCATATCTCTGTCTGTTTGTTGAAATATCACTGCATTGTTCTACCACAAAGTCATTGCCAGAGAGTAGGTGTTAAATAAGTGTTATATGTTTTCCTCCTCCCTCTTACACATTTTACAAATTGATGGGCCTTGTACGCCTCCGTGTTGCAATTGAGCCCAAGTCAAGGTCTTTCGGTGGCTCAAGAGCCATAGGAAATGTTCTACTTTTGGCTAGTAGTTTGTTCCCCATATTTTTTTCCATATTGGTACTGCTATAATATGATGGTTATTTGATTTAATATGATACCCTTCTTCTATGGTAAACATACCTGTGTTTTGATAGCCCCATCTCATAATATCTTCCCCGTTTGTTGAGTTTAGTTTCCTGGTTTTCATTTCCTTCTCAAAGTTCTTACATTGAGCTATTCCTGGGGCGTTTCTCCGTTGCTCTTTTCCTTTCCATTTCCGCCATTGGCTATCCTCTTCATGGCACCAGTGTGTGGCTACTATTCTTTGGTGAGGTAGATTTGTAAGAAGATAAATTTCTCCCAGATCCAAGCAGCTGAATAGTTTCTCTCTCTGCTGCCATGAATCTTCCCAGAAAAGAGATGTTCTTCCTCCTCATATTTCCCAAAAACTATGTTGTCTTATTAAGTCTGTGTTGATTGCAGCTAGATTCCATATGTTTGATCCTTTTGGGACTACATCAATTTTCAGTTTCCCTTTTATTGTGTTGGGCATTTCATATTTTCTTTCCCATATTGCTTTCCATAAATCTATTCTGCCCTGTATCCATAGCTTAGCGCCCATGACCTGGTTTAATACATATCGATCTCTCAAGTCCAGGCCGCCTGCTTTTTTTTTTTTTAATGAGTTTCTCCCATGATAGGAGAGCCCATTTTCTATTCTTTTGTACTCCTTGCCAAAGAAATTTCTTGAAGATCTTTACCATGTTATTACAGACTGCTTTTGGCACCGCTCTTCCTGAAAATTGATATATGGGTATAGCTTGGAGAACTGATCAGAGAAGGACTGTCCAGCTTGGTGCATTTAATGATCGAAATGTCTAGTTCTGGAGTCTTTTCTGGAGATTGGCCATAAGATCTTTCCATATTGCTATCTTTAGGGATGATAGGTTTAATGGAAATCCTAAATTTAATGGGGAACGTCCCTATTTTAAACCCCAAAGATCTAGCTATAAAGCATTGGGTCGCATTATTAGCATTGAAGAAATACACATTAGACTTGTCATTATTTATCTCTGTACCTGATGCATCCATGAAGATTTTGAGAATGTCTAGAATCCCTTTTTCTTCCCTTAACATCGTTTGGAAAAATAGCATAATATCATCTACGAACCGTTGGTGTGAAAGAGTGAGGTCGGGTCCCCATAGATTCAATAATTTTAGTCGCTCTTCTGCTATATTGGATTTGATGAGGCGGTCGAGGCCTTCCGTTGAACAAGAAAGGTGAAATAGGGTCTCCTTGACATAGTCCTCTAGTTGCATTGAAGGGCTGAGAAGGAGCTTCATTCAGTAGGATTGAATAATTAGGGGAAGAGATGCATGAGATCAGCCATTGTATCCATCTATCGTCGAATCCAAAAGCTAAGAGTAATGCCTTCAAATAGGACCAGTTTAAGCGATCATATGCTTTTGATAAGTCTAGTTTGATTAGCATACCTTTCATTTTTCGGGTTATGAGTGTGTGCATTGCTTCCTGTATCGTCACTATCTCATCCAGAATTTTCCTCCCCTTCACAAAGCATGTTTTCTCCAGGGATATGCTGTTTAGGAGAATTGGTTTTAGGTGGTTTACCATGATTGTAGACAAAATCTTGTAAATTACATTACAAAGTGCTATTGGTCTGAACCCTGTCGGAGTGTCAAAGTTAGCTTGCTTAGGGATGAGTGAGATAAACATAGCATTCAATGCTGGGTACATATTTCTTGTTCTCCTGGATTCCTCTACGATTTCCCAAATCTCTTGGCCCATAAGGTGCCATGCCGCTTGATAAAACTCTACTGTAAATCCATCCGGGCCTGGTGCTTTGTTTTTGGGTAGATTTTTTACCACTTGTTGCACTTCTTCTATGGTGATTGCTCGCATTAGCGCTAGATTCTATTCTCTGCTTACCTTCGATGGGATATGTCGAGTTATTCTCTATATGGTTTCTTCTTTGTGCACATCTGGTTCTGTTAGAATATCTTTGAAGTGGTTTACTACCAATGCTTCCATGTCGGTTTGTTGATAGATTCGATTCCCATTTTCACCCTTCAAGGAGAATATCCTATTATGTTGCCTCCTTTGAACTAGGGATTTTGTTGTGAAACCAGCTCCAAAAATAGAAGAAAAGATATGTCAACGCCTTAGAAATAAGCCACTTCGAGGGGGCAACCTCCAATACATTACATGAATGAACAATTCTTGGATGATACAAATGACAAAACCTCCTTTCTATATATAGGAGTCCATGGGGCCACAATGTAATCCTAAGTGACCTAACAATAATGATAAAAGACAATAATATGTATATGGGGTTGCGAGTTTAACAATACTTAATAGGGGGCTACATATAATGAGTTCACTATTATTATAGGGACATATAATACAAGTAAGTGTTGTCCTCAACGCTTGATTGTTTCTTGATGCTTCTGTATAAATTATAGCCACATCATTCATGCAGAATAAGTATAAAATTCGACTTAACTGAGATACTCTTCAAAATTCAGGTGTGTATCTTTTTCATTGTGGCTTGCTTCAGCTTCTTTTGATATGATGTTGATCTTCCTGTTGTTTCATTAGATTCTGCACCAAAGTTAGGTTATCCTTTGAGAGTTGGAGAACTTGTTGTTGATGCTCGATGTGATATTCCACTAATTTATCATCCATATTAGCTATTATTTGATCCTTCAAACCATCCAACTTAGCCTCCATTTCTGCTTTTAAACCATCTATGTCATCTTTAGTTGCTCTTCGTAAGATCAAAATTTGTTGCTTGTTAATATTTTAATGTCTATAGTCTTATATTGTATAGTCATAATGTAATTTTTTGAGGGCTGTGGGTATAGAATTTTTTTTTTTAGGCTATAGACTAATCATTAAAAAATTAAAATAGCCACCTTGAATCACTTCAACTATTTTCAAACAAACGTTCGCATTTAAAAAACCAAATACACACCTTTTCTTGCTTTGAACTACATTGAAAAGCTGATTATCTCAATAATTGTGGATCCTTAATATATAAAATTCAGCCTTGTATTATTTCTAGGATTTCTTTCAAATGTCACGGTGTGCAATTGAGTTCTCAAATCAAGATGTCTTCAATCTCCCACAATGACCCAATTATGGACTAGTTCATGAGAGAGAACTTCTTGACTTTCACATATCTTCTTCTCAACAGCTCAGGGTGATAGGCAGAAACTAAGTCTATTTATAATAACACTGGTCGATGAGTATGGAGAAGTTATAGATATTCCACGATCACCTCTTTGAGATGAAATTCAGGAGCTTGAACAAGCCCTAACTTCCAAAGACCATATCTCTGAAAATATTACGAACCAAGATCTGAAATTTTGTGATGATGTTGCTCAGGATTTCGGCTTCGCACTCTACAAATTTAAGCTTCTTAACCTACGTATAAAAAAATTTATAGCGAAAATTCCACGATGACCTGTTTGGAGCAGTGAAACCCTAGAATCCAAAGCTTTGATAGAAACCAACTCCAAAAATAGAAGAAAAGAGATATCAATAACTTAGAAATAAGCCACTTCGAGGGGGAAACCTCCAATACATTACATGAATGAACAATTCCTGGATGATACAAATGACAAAACCTCCTTTCTATATATAGGAGTCCATGGGGCCACAATGTAATCCTAGTGGGGCCACAATGTAATCCTAGCTGACCTAACAATAATAATGTAAGGGAACAATAATAACAATGTGGGGGTTATAGGATTACAACAATAACAATAATGGGGGCTACACTAACATAATAAGGGACTACACTATTAATATAGGGACTTAACAGATTTATGGAAGAAATTTGTATTTTTTTCCCCTTCTTTAAGCCACTGTACTCGGGATTTTTATTTCCAGAGTATCTCCTCTTGCTTGCACTTCCCCTCTAGTTGAATTAGAAGGTTTCCTTCTTCTAGAGCTAGCGCTTCTGTTCTACCCTATAAGATCATGTGCTACTGATTCCGTTTCATATCTTCTTCAAGTTGGTGCATGGTCGCATGGATGTTTCCAAATTATGTTTTGTTCCACTTTCTAATTTATTTTTTTAGGGTCTTCAACCTCCGTTGGAATGAATGCATTATGTTCCTACCTTGAATGTTTGTAGATTCCCACCATTGTTTTACTTTTTCTAGGAAGGTGGGATCTCGTAACTAGAATAATTCAAATCGAAATGGACGATTCTTCGGGCCTTCTTTGATGTCTATTTCTAGCCTTATTGGCCAATGGTCAGATCCTAATGAGGGTATTATTTCTGCTTCATAGTATACATATAGGCTAACGATATCCTTAGAAACTAGGAACCGATCTAATCTAGATGCTATTTGGTGTGCCTCTCCTCTTCTCTTATTCCAAGTGAAGACTCCATTTATAGTTGGTACATATACTAGTCTAAGATCAGTGAGTATGTCTCACAATAGCTCCATTTCTAGTTCTTATCTTCTATTTCTTCCTTTCTTTTCAGTTATATTTGTGATCATGTTAAAATCTCCACCTATTATCCAGTATTTCTCTTGATGCAGGTTTCTCAAGTTCCTTATGCTGGTTAAGAATGCTTATCTTTCTCCTTGGATGTGAGGCCATAGACTGTCGTGATCCCTAGATACTCTTTAGTTTCTATCTGTCTAAAGCATCCAGTTAAGCTGCGTGAAAGGGCCACCCATTTAATTGTTGTTACCTTTGTTGGGTTCCATACTATAGCTATTCCTCCTATTGTACCCCTGGCATCTATTGCCATTACTTCATAATATGGTTTGAATGTCCTGAGTATGTTCTCTAATTTCCCCATTGAGACCTTTGTTTCTTGTATTAACATTACTTGAGGTTTCTCTGCTTTTAACTTCTCCTTAAAATATCTCTACTTGCCCTTACTATTCAAACCTCTTATGTTCCAATAAATTACTTTCATTGGTTAAATTTTGGGATTTTTTGGAATACCGTTGTTAACGCTACTATCTTTCCTATATTTACCAACATTTCTCCACTAACTTGATTGATTCATGCAATGTTCTTCTTCCTTTTTTCTTTCCCGGTTTGATTTGAATATTTGAATCTTTCACAAGATTTGTTTCTTTGGTACTTACTTGTTTTCTAGCTTGAGCTAGCAGGTAATACTCAAACATGTCCTTGTATAGCTTGTTTTGGTGTTATGGAATGAATCTATAATCCAAGTTTCTCCATTCATACAATAGCCTTTTCAATACCTGTTCTTATGCACTTAGGTCTTCTTTCTATTGTTCTACGTCCATAGGCATTTGTTCTTCATCGATTATTTCCTCAACTTCTCTATGTTCTTGGGGTGCCTTTCTTTTTAATACTTGTGTTTTCTATTTCATTTTTTCCTGACTTTGGATTGAGGGTTCTTCCTGACTTAAAAGGAAGGCACGATTGAATGAATGTTATATGAAGTATTTTTCATGTTATTAAAAGAGGTATGGAAGAAAGCTTTTAAAGGTTTGAAAAATATGTATTTGAAAGGTTGTTTAAAGTTCAAGTGAAATATTATTGGTGCCTTGGTTTAAAAGCCTTTGAAAAACAAAGGTTTATGAAGAAAGGATTATAAAGGTTTATAAAAATAAATGAAAAGGTGTAAAGGTTTTTAAAAGGTGAAGATATGATTTTTGTCAAGTCTTTTTATGGCTTTTTTTTTATGAGATTTGATGAGAGATATCTTAGTTTCGTTTATGAAAATGATTTTTTTATGGTTGGATATTATAAAGAGGGTTATAACAACGAGAGAATTATGGATTTTGTAAAAAAAAATTGTTTTCTGTAAATTCATTTTTGGTGTTTTGTCAAGTATGACAATGTGTTGGGTGAAGATTGTGCCTTATGGGGGTGCATATTAAAAATCATATATATTTTTTTTCTCAGGGGCGATATGGAAGATAGTCACATGTAGTTGGGAAACAAACATAATATCGAAGGAAATACTATGGTCATGGGTAGCAAAGCAAGACTGAAGAATATTAAGAAAATGAATAAAAATGAAGAGGCAGAGATCGTTGCCATGTTTTGAGAGGTTCAGGCTGGAGCTGAGGAACTGATAAGTCTAGTAGAAGACAAAGAAGAGATTAAGGATGAATGTTGTATCTTTGATCTGCTACCACCACCTATGTTTACTTGTAAACAATTTGATTTTTGGATTATTATAATGTTAAATTTTCTTTGAGCTAAAGAGTTAATTGAATACCAGTCTAATAACCCATATGATGAAGAAGTATGTGATGCTTTGGTATTGGATTTTATCAAACAAGGATTGGATGATATGTTTTTCTGCAGGGTAGAAAAATCTACAACTTCCAAGAAAGCATGGAAGATCATGAAAGAAGAACTTGGTGCAAGGTGGAGTAATCCAGTCAAAGGTAGTAGTGTCATACAACCTATTGTACAACCTCTTGTAGAAATCCTTGAAGATGAAAATGAAGATGGATCTGTAGCAGAAAATCTACAGAAAGATGAAAACTTTGGTGAATCTCATCACACTATTGATGATGTGTTACCAACAAGAGCTGATGTTGGCATAGATAATGTTTCCAATGAGATGCAACCAATTCAGTGGATCCAACAATTGAAATTTCTGATGTTAACTTTGATGGGGTACAACTAACTAGTGATGAGTGGTTATAGATGATGCAACAAAAACATGTTATTGATATGTTGTTATTTGCTAGAAGAAACTCACTTGTGTCTAGAAATCAAGTGGAAGAAAACCTGTTTGCAGAAGCAAAGGTGGGGAATCATGATTATGAGGCATCAATAGAGTCAAATAAGGAAGAAGAGAAGAAAGCTCTCATTACATAGAAAAATGAACAAAACCAATATGGTTCTGAAGATGTTTTTTCATATAAACTTAACTGTATTGATTTTGTATGTGCAAATGTTAGAAGCAACCGAGCAGAAGCAAAAAAATATGAAGAAGAGTTAAAGTTCCATGAAGCATGGCTTGAAGCACCATGTGTTGATGAAGTTTGTATAAAATATTAAGGAATGAATGTTGGAGACATCATGGACGATGTTGAAAATGAAAATGTGAATGAAATTTTTATGTATTGGAGTCCCGAAGAGATAAATTTTACTATGAACTTTTGTTGCATCAAATTTATAATCAGAAGATTAATGATGAAGAACAAACTATAGAAGATGAGATGTAGCAACAATCCACATACAAACATATTTTTGAAGAAGTAGATAACATCCATGAACATCCTAAAATGATTTTTTATGTTTTGATGATAAACAAAGATATCATGATGGAAGAGTTGCAACATCAAATGAAGAAATTGAAATTTGGAAGATACAACAAAAAGGCAAAGATGAAGCAGTTCAGAGGATACATGATATGGAAGAAACAGAAAAATAAATCCATCCCAAAATTTGATGTCAAAGTTTTTTATTCATTATAAGCCTAGCTAAGAGTTAGACTAGCAGGTGTTAAATTATGTTAGGTCATGGTTAAGTTGCTAGTTATAATTATGGGGGATTGTTGGAAATAATTACTTCTTGTCAACTCACTAAACACCCCGTCACTGTCACCGCCATGACCTGTCCATATTTGAAAGGGTGACACTGCCTTAACCTCTTCAACATCGAAGGGGAAATAACCAAATTAAGTTTTGTATAAATAGAGTTGAGTTAGGATAGAAAATAGAAGTCCAGATGTAAAGTCCGAGTGGTACTGCAGGTGTAGTTGCTTCCATGTTTCATAGATTTGAAGTTTCGTTCTTTTATAAAATGGTGTATGTTTTTTCTTGGCAGCTGTAGTTGTTTGTTGTTATTTATTTTTCGTTGTGCACTCTGTGAACATTCAATTGGTATTAGAGCGTTGTGTGATTTTTCCTTCAGCGAATGGCTAATGCCTAACATTGTTGATGCCTAATGCCTGTATTAACAATTGCAGGAACATTACCACAGTAAATGACGAACATCCCCTTCATTAGATGGACATGATGAACACTATTCTCTGCTAAATGAATTCCATCACTGAGCAATCAATATTGTACTTTTCCATTCGGAGACACATGTGGATGTAATTATTTTAATAATACAAAGACTCCATGATGCATGTGAAATCTATTTCCAAGCCTTGTCTCCACAAAATATATGAAATCAATGGCCATGGTCGGTAAAACATGATGACTGTAGGCACCATTGCAGTGAATGTTTCTACATTAATGAATGTTGTGTGAAATATAATTATTTAAAAAGGTACTCCAAGCCATAGACTCTGTGAAGCTCGATTACTAAAAGAAACCCAACGAGTTTGATGGTTTGAATTTATTTATCAAAATATTAGAGAATAATTAATGAAGATAACATATGTAGTTTGTAAATCTCTAGGGACATCACAATCTAACATGGCTATGGAACCATTGATGAGGCCTAACCACATATCGAAGAGGGGGTATAGGATTAAGCTTGCACTTCCTCCATCTTATTTAAGGAGATGGACTCCAGTGGCTCCCATTGGGTGTGTTCGCCACGCATTCATTCATTCCATGGATTATTTAAATATATAGACTCCATTGGCTCCCATTAAGTGTGTTAGCCACTCATTCATTGATTCCCTAGATTCTTTTATTTGAGTTGTGTTCAACAAAAAAGAGCATATTATGTTTACATTCTACTCTTTTAGCCTTATTCCATCTTTAGGCACAAACAATACTATACACATATCAATATTTTGAGCCTTAGAATGGATGATAGCCTTCTTCATTAAATGGTAACATCCTCTTCAAATCTCATGGTAATGGTGATGCCTCTTCCTCTTATTATAGTGATCTCATCTCTCTAGTGATTAGATAGACAAACAAACTACTACAAACACATAACAACAATTCACTATCTATAATAAATCTAATTATCTAAGCTAATCTAATCTCCAACTAGATTAACTCTCACATATATGCCATAAATCTTAGCTCTCCTCTCACATAGGTAAGCCTATATACCATATTATAAATGTGGGAAAGTAAATACTTATTTACACACAAAAAATTATAAATTTTGCAGAGTAGACACTTATTTACACATAGTAAAGAATATGTTGAGTGATATATAAATTTAGTGAAGTACACTACACTTAAATAAAACAAGATTTGTCTTAAGATAGAAAAATTTCTTATAACACACAATTAACCAATCTAGTGAATATCTCAGCCACACACTAATCAAGGAAGCTAACCCTTGGAAAATATATCTCAAATCAATTAGATATAACCACTTCCTAAATACTATGAACAAACTCTTCTCATAGAGGACTCTCATCTAATAATGGCCAATAATCTTAACAACCCACAAATACGATCACACTTGATAGAAGTGGGAGTTACATAATCCAAAAATTCCAAGTAAGATATAGAATTGCATAGAGATTTGATGACACAATCTTACCAACATTTCCTTCATGCGATTCATCAATTCGAATATGATGAATTGTAGCCTTCTTACTATTTTGAATATCAGTGCCATCAATATTTCTAATTTCATTCTACCCAAACATAATAATGTAGTAAGAATGACGATTCTCCTTTTACATAAACCTAATATTATCGATACCCTTCCTTCCTATTTTAGGATTATTGGTAGTGTTAAAATAATCATAGCATTCTCCAACTATTTTAATGGCTCTTTGTTGTGTAAAAATGGTAATTGCAATCTACTGCTACACATGTTCTTCAAAATATTTGGATTGTAATGATATATTCAATGGGAAATTGGGAATTTGAAGAGTATTGTAAGGATATGATTGTTCAATAATCCTTTGACAAGTACTTTCTCTTCTTCTGTGCAAAACCAGCATAGCTTTGAAACCATTTCTATTTTCACAACTTCTTACATGGTATGATACAAGGGGAAATAGTCCAACTTAACATGCTAAGAAATTTATTAGTTTATGAAAATGATCTTACTGGGACAATCCCTATGGGATTTCTCAAAATACTACTAAATTTAGAGGTAATTGATGCATCTTGTAATGATATTACTAGAGCTATACCATATGAAATGGAAATTTTGAAGAATATAACACTCTTGGAGTTTTGTTTCAATAACAAATATTAGTCAATCTCCTCATCATCCTCATATCTTACAAGCCTAATGATCCTAGATGTATCATTCAATAAGTTTGAAGGAACTTTCCTTTAAGGAGTTGGCCTTCTTCCCAATCTAATAATATTGTCTCTGAGTAATTGTAACAACCCTTTCTCATTACCCCTATATTTTATAGACATATTTGTGTATTGCTAGCATAAGAGCTACAATTAGATGAGGCAATTGGATTGTAAAATAAATAAACAAAATTGTAAATTTAATTGTTGGACTGTAGGAGAGGATGACATAAACCCCTTGATTCAAGGGAAGAGGTAACTCACTCGTTTGAAAATTCACAAAACCACTTGAGTGTTATTTCCAAAGTTAGCTATGAACCAATCAGGATACCACCATGTAATAGTCATTATGATATTATATGGGAGTGATGAGGGGCGTGGTATGGTGCCCATCCCCCTCGAAGGTCGAGGAGATACTAGGCATGGTGACTCTTCATAAAATGAATAATTACCAAAAATAAATAAATAGTAGGAGAATAGAGAAGAACATGAGAAGAAGAATGAACTAAGAAATAAGAGATATAACTCCTTCAAGAATACAAAGGTACACAAAGGAGAATAGGTAGGTGCAACAAAGAAATTGTGAGGAGCTATGAGAGCTGAATAAGATGACCAATATATACTAGAGTTTTCACCAAGCTCGTGCTCAAAGACTTTGGAAGTTAATCCCTGTGTTTATTTGTGTTGAGACCAGTAGACTATGTGTTTGAGCCTAAGTGTTCAACAGGAGGATTAATGGATGGCTAGATCACTATGGTGCTTCATATATAGCTAATAAACCACCAATACATGACATTCTGAGTCATTGTGGTGATTCTTAGAGAGTTTCTACGTAGTTGGATAGTGGACTACAGACCATTGTGGTGCTTGTTATTAAAATACAATGATTCAATCTCCTCGATTGAGAAATATTCAATCTAGACACTAGGTGAAGCCTTGTGAAAGGGCTCAAGAGAGCAAGTGAGATAATGTGGTGCTTACTTTCAAATGAAAATTGATAAAAAAACCTAGATAGTGAACTCGATATTTGAATGCCTACCAAGCCTTTCGTCTGAATTTTCCCTTGAGTGAAAATTCTATTATACTTTGGTTCCATCTCAGGGGTGGTTAGCTACAAGAAATGTTGCAGTGTCACTGATCAGGAGATCATGTCCAAGTTTTAAAAAATGCTAAAAAACTAAAGGGCTCAGAAGTGGTTGCAACCTGAATGAACGGAAAGGTCTCATCGCTGCGATTTTGGCACCGCAAATGGTTCACAAAACCAAGGTCGTATGCAAAATTTATTGAGGTTTGAAAAGGCTAGTAAACTCCACAAATGAGTTGACCAAGTTTGTCTTTTTAATTTTGGAAAAAATAAAAAATATATATTCCAAGGAATATTCCATATGGGCGAATCAACTTCTAACATGTGCCCGTTTGTTATTGGATTATTGGTTGACTTTTGGTTTTTGTGGAGAATCATAGACTGCCACATGGTAGGCCCGGAGGCCACCATGTGGCACAAGGCTGAGAAGCAGGTTTGACATGTTAAAAAATTTTGTAGTTCTTGAGGTTTGGACCGATGACCTTCCCGCTGGCGTGCAAGAGCCCGACCAACTGTGCCACACATTGTTTCTTAACAATCTATGGTTTCGCATTGTATTTGTGGTTTGATTTTTTAAACGGTTGAAAAAGGGGCTAGCCCAAACCCACATGACCCAGGTGCCCATGACCAGGGCCTTAACCCTAGCAGTTACGATATGTGGCGGAGGGTTAGGGTCATGTGACGATGCCTAGCACCGTAGTTAAATTTAAGGCAACGATTATGATAATGTTTCCGCCAACGGTTCAAACGGAAGCCCATGTGAGCACTAATACACATTAAAACTTGAAATTTAATTCCACCGCCAATTCTGGAGTGAATCCAAAAATTTCATTGGGTTTTCCAAATTTAGCGACCTACACTGGAGTTCCACTAGTTTTGGAGGAGTTTTCTTAGGGATATTGGGAAAATTTTGTTTTCTCCATAACTCCCTCATTATTGAATCAAATTGGGTGCAAAAATAGTCAATTTCAACTATCTCAGACCTGCTAGACTCAATAGAGTATGTTCCAGAGCCATTAGAGAGTTTCTAAGCAATTTTTTTCTTCAATGAAGTTCAAGGGGCCACCAAGGCCACGAAGAGGTAGAATCAGTGTGAGGCCTAGCCAGGGGAGCTAGAGGCCTTATCCAGAGATCCAAAAGTCAAAATTGGATTTTTCAAAATGTTCTGAAGCCACTTTAATTGGTTCTAAAATGTCTGAAATAGTCAATATAGACTATTCATTCATTAAAAATGGCCTCTGACTTCTCCGGTTTCGCCTCCAACACTTGTCGACAGCCCATGGCACTAGGGTCACTAAAAAATTCTCTGCTGGATTTTTGACCACTAGAAGCCCTCAAAAATTTCTGAAACCTCTGCCATTAGATTAAAAATCCTTTTTATTGTCAATAATGACTATTGGTTCACTGCATATGGTCTCTAGCTGCTCTGCCTAGGCCCTGCACTACAGTTGGCAAAAGTTGGCACTGATGGCCCTTGGAACTTTACTGAAGATTTTCAGCTTTCTAAAGTTCTCTACAGGCTCTGCAAAACATCTCATCAAATTTAGAACATCTGAAAAATCCAATTTTTACTATTGGATCTTTGGATAAGGCCTCTATCTCCCCTGTCTAGGCGTCAAACTGATTCTATCTCCTGGTGGACCCTTGAACTTCATTGAAGCAAAAACTTGCTTCGAAGCTCTGTGATGGCTCTGAAACATACTCCATTGAGTTCAATAGGTCTGAGATAGTTGAAATTGACTATTTTTTCACCCAATTTGGTTGAGTAATGAGGGAGTTATGGCAAAAAAATTTTTTTCCCAATATCCCTAAAAAACCTCCTCCACAACTGGAGAAACTCTAGTTTAGGTCGCTAAATTTGGAAAACCTACCAAAATTGTCGGATCCACTCTAGAATTGGCGGTGGCATTAAATTTCAAGTTTTAATGTGGTTTAGTGGTCACATGAGCTTCCGTTTGAACCACCAGTAGAAACTTTATCATAACTGTTGCCTTAAATTTAACTCCGGTGTTGGATGTGGTCACATGACCCTAACCCTCCGCCACTTACTATAACCGTTGGGGTTAAGGCCCTGGCCACAGGCGCTTGGGTCATGTGGGTTCGGGCTAGCCCTAAGGGGATAGCCATTTTATTTTTCGGCCATTTAAAAAATCAAACCACAAATACAATGTGAAACCATAGATCGTTAAGAAAAAATATGTAGCCGGTTTGGTCGGGCTCTTGCATGCCAGCGGGTAGGTCGTCGGTTCAAACCTCAAGAACTAAAAAGATTTTCAATATTCCAAACCTGCTCCTCGGCCTGGGGCCACAAGGCAGTCTGTGATTGGCCACAAAAACCAAAAGTCAACTAATCATCCAATAACAAACTACCGCATGTCGGAATTTGATTCACCCATATGGGATATTCCTTGGAATATATATTTTTTAATTTTTCCGAAATTTAATAGTCAAACTTGGTCAACTCATTTTTGGAGTTTACTGGGATTTTCAAACCTCAATAAATTCTTCATACGACCTTGGTTTTGCAAACTGTTGACGAAGCCTGAATTACAGCGATGAGAGCTTTTCGGTCATTCAGGTTGCAACCACTTCTGAGCACTTTCATTTTCGAGCATTTTTTAAAACTTGGACATGATCTCTTGATCACACCTCCCCACTGAGAATATTTTGGACCCCAAAAGACTGATATACTGAGCTGTACTGCAGATGAGAGTAAAACACCCTCTTTTCTTTAGCCTCCAAACACTTTCCTTGCATGGATAGTGGCTTTGAACCACAACTAGAAGGTAATTGACACTTCCCTTCATGGATGTGCTTGTCCTCCTATCTAGAACTGTTTTTCTTGCACTCACTCAGAAATTTCTGGTGAAAAAATTGCAGAAGGAAACTGAACATCACTGCATTGATCAATGATACAAGGTGGCTCAAACAAATGAGATATTACAGCATAAAATACATGCATACAACTGAAATTTGCATATGTACAAAGGTGTATGTCTTACTGTGTTAAGAAGTCCATCCACTTCTTACCAAGCCACTTCCATGGCAAATTTTTCTACTGCAACTCTTCTTCATGTGAAACTTACATTTTCACATCAATAATGGAATCCTTGGTTCCACCTTCGCCAGTATTTATGTCCTATTTCTGCATGTGTTTGGGATGACTAGTTGGATGCAAAGTCCAACAATGGGAAACAACATGTCCCCTCTTCTGGAAATATGTGAAAATCTTATGCACCTTCTTTGAAAGTTTCCTTTGCCTCATCTTCTTCCTGTATGATTTCTTCCTCATCCAACATCTCGAAACATCATGTTTAAATCAACCACAGTATGTACAACAAATCTTTCTTCCATTTAAGCATGAAAAATTATCATGCCTTGTAGAAACACAATCAAATTGATCATGGGAAGATTTATACCTCTTGTGCTACTTTGCATGTTCATCCTTTTTTCCTTCATGAAGAGATGAACTAGTAGAGGCTCCAGCTTTCATTTGCAGACTAACATCATCATTCTTGTCTTGAAAACTATCTAAACTTGCATGATTTCCATAAGATGCATGTCTACCATCTTCTTGCTGCAAAAAAGACTTAAAGCAATGGCAATCATCTTGGAAACAAATTTGACATATTTTCATCTTAGAACTTGGAACAAAATTTCTCTTTGAAGTTGCCTCACATGCTTTCATGGTTTTTGAGTCTTCGCCATTAAATTTCACATAACCAAGAGCAAGGTTCTTGGGTTGTTCCTCAACCAAAATAGGATCAACCATGCCTTGTGCGTTCTTTCCTAAACCCTTGCCTTCATAGCCCATTTTAATCATTAAATTGGACCCTATACCTCTCGTATGATTTTCGAAAGAACCAACAAATATTTCTAAAGAGGAAACGGAAGAAAATTAGAGTGGATTACCTATTTCTCACGCATGTTCTTGGTCAAAGCCTCTTGGGCTTGATGGAGCTGCATCTACATATCATGCAATATTTGAAGAATTTCTTCCTTCTCTTGCTTCATGGAAAACAATTTCTCACAAATTTCAGTGCTTTCTCTTTTATCTTCAAATAGAATCTGCACCATTTTTGTTAGTATGAATCTTAATTCCAAGCATACGAAAAAATACCACTTTAGCTGTGCATAAAAAACAACCCTAACAACAAACATGAATGCCAATATCTTCAGATCTGTAGTTAGGTGATTAAGATAAATGCTGCAAAAATCTAGATCTATGCATTAGAAGACATTAAACAGTAGAAAAAACAAGATTTACTCCATGCATCCAATAGACAAGACAAGAATATGTTGAATAAATTTTGTATTATGGGCACCTGGGAGGAAAACACGGAAGGGTGTTACTAGTTCTCCTCAATGGGATAGGTTCTTGTAAGTCCTCAACACTTCAGATCTAAAACTTCTCTCTCTTGATGGTGTAGAAAACCTACAAAAAAATGGCAGCAAAATATGACTATGATGGTGGATCAATAGTCAGACCAAAAGTATAGATCCAGAGTGATCTTTAGGCAACAAAAGGTGGTAAATGAATGGGAAGACCCTTCTATTTATAACAAAATATTGAGTTAGTCTAGATATTGGTGCATAATTAAAATATTATTAATCAAATCAAAATCCAACTTTTATGGAATATTTTATTATATTTGTTGAAGGGAAAAGGTATTTGACTTTGGTCAAATCCTTTTATTCGTAAATAATAAATAAATAAATGATTTATTTATCATTTTAAGGGTGTGGTTGAGCAATAATCAAATAAATAATGATTTATTTAATTATTTATGGGTGATTTAGTCATATTTAACAAATAATATTATTTAAATAAGGTTTAAATAACTATTCTTTAGAAAATAATAAGATAAATAATGATTTATCTAATTAATTTCCTTGTTTTGGGTTAAATATAAACAGGAATATTAATTAAATTGATTTTTAACTAATTATTCCTTGAGGAAAATCAAATAAATGTAGATTTATTTAATATTTCCTCATGGGGTTTCCTGTTTAGACCATAAACAACTTAATAAAGGTGGTTTACTAAGTTATTTTCATAGTGAAAGCAATTTTACTTAGGGTAAAATTGGTCTTATATGGTGTACTTGGATCCATCTAATGATAATAGGTTAGATGACCAAAAAATGGTGTAACATATTGGCCCCCAGTGTGCGAGCGTTAGGAGCTAATCGTATGACCGAAGTATGTTGTAAGAACTCAATCACTATATAATGAAGGGGAAGTCAGAGAGAGAGAAGTATAAGGTAGACCAAAGTGCTAAAAGGACTAGACCCTGAGGAGACAAGACTTACAGGTGCAACAAGTCTCTTTCATAAGTGAGTACCTGCTATAGGCGACGGGAGAGGCATACCTATGCCCGCAGAGGCAATAGTAAAAAAAATAAGGCATCCAGTAAGCAAGGGATTGAACAATATAGTATATGTTGGCATAAACATGAGCCAAATAAACAACGTGATAATGAATCCCACATACATATTGTGCCTAGGATAACAGCCAGGACTTGTACAATAATATCTGAGAACATGAGATACCAATACAACCCAGATGCCCCTGTAAACAAGAAAGGGCTCTAAAAATATGACTGATACATGCAATCAAAAAGGCACTGCAAGCGGCAGAGGCCGACATCATCAAATCTATGGAGCTGCATCGAAGACTGAAGTGAAGAATTCATCCGAGTATGTGGGGGCCTACCTGTAGGGTCACCCCCTCATGAGGGATAAAACATCTCACACACACCCGGGAATCACAGGTCCAATTTGCTGCATCACTGAACCATCAATTATATGGATCTCGATCATGCTGAAAGGAGCTAGAGCTGAGAAACAATCAAGTCAAAGGGCTAGAAGGAGTCCCTTTGCCTGATCCGAGGCACCGAACAAGAGTGGAAGCTGGAACCAAGGTACACCGCCCTCTGGACCTGTCTTCTAGAATAAATGATCTGATGTCGATAGAAGGAGGTCCACCATAGGTGAGGCAATAAGAGGTCCTCAACTAAGGCATGAGAGAAAATAGTAAAGCGACTGACAGACGGACACCAGGGGTGATGATGAAAATGGGGGTTATTGAGTAGTGAACAAACAACTTCCCTTGTTAGTGCCTAAAGGGCATGGATGACCTGGTAACGACTGACACAATATCATGAGGGATAGGGGACAGTGGGGCTGAAAGCCATGATGTGCAACATGAGAAAGGAACCAAGCAATGAATGATGGAGGACTATGCGGGATACAAAGGGACTCGAGATAGACTCCATGAATGCAGTGATGACTCAACTCGGATGCTGTAAACAAGGGTGACTCGATGGTGCTGCCACATAGAAAAGAAAAAGGTCCAATGGGGACCATAAAAACATGAGTACATAATTGTTACTCATGATGAATATCAACACAAGCATGGACAAGTATGAAGGAAAAGGGGTGCCCCCAAGTACGAGTGTTGCAGGTGAAGAAATTCGATTTTGAGGAGTGGTGAAGTGACCCTTCTTGAACAAAAAGTGTCCCGGTGAGGTATCAAATCATGAAAAACTAACAGATATTCATTTGAGGGCTCGGTGAGAGCTTTCCAATGGTACAGACAGTTTGGAAAACTGAGCTACGGTTTGGCCGCAGCAGGCGAAATAAAAATCAGGGGTTTCTCTTTTAATAAGGCATTTTCCCTCCAAATTCACTCATTTGCATGTGGAGCTGTGGTGAATTTAGAGAGGAGAGAAGGCCCTAAATCTTGCGGTGATTGTAGCAGACAAACTGACCGTTGGAATCAAGATCTGTCAGATGCAGGTAAGAAGCCTAACCCTACTCTTCCGTTTTAGTGGATTGAAAGTTCAGATTAGGTCCTCAGGGCTCAGGAACAGACCCTTGCTCCTCTTCACGGCCAGGTTGCACTTTTTGGGGCAATCAGTCTGACCTGGGTAGCAGGTTTTGAGAAACAAACTACGACATGTCCCAGGTTTGGGCCTGAAAAGTGCAACCTATCAGGGAGGGGTTTTTCTGTGTTGTTTTTTGGCTGAGCACTAGGTTTTTATGATGAGATACAGTATTTCCTATTTTTATACTGACAAATATGATGGTTTTGTGCAGATATGGTAGAACTATGGATCAACTAGAGAGAGAGAGGCCTAGGCACATTACGGTCAGAGATCTAGGAGGATCAAGGTGTCCGTAGTGGTTTGGCCAGGTTTTGGGTTCTGAAGTTTGTGGAAAACCCTTTGATGAGAGCTGGAGAGCCCTTATTGGCTCATATTGTCAGCTATTGGAACATAGACCATGAGGTATTTATAGTGCAGAGGCACCATATCGAGTTGACGGTCTAGGATATATATTTCCTAACTAGTATTCCACCACTTGAGATGGTAGGGAATACTCAGCAAGTATTACCGCATGGGCGAAATATCATAGAGTTTGTAGAGCACCATTTTTGACCAAGTCTCCAAGTCAAGGGGACTCAGATACCCATTGGCAATTTGGAGAGGTTAGAGACCCGTGTTATGGCGACAATGGTGCTGCGGATCCTGGGCAACCAGGCACTCCATCACATCACTGGAGGGAAAATTATGCTTGTGGAGAGTGTTTTGAGTGGGACCTACTATGGGTGGGCCCAAATGATGTTGTGGTCATTGAAACGATAGTTTTCATTATGAAAGTGACAAGTGAACCATGAATATGCATATGGTACAGTTTTGTGCTTGTTCTTCTTTAAGAATATTTTGACACTTCGACCTCACATACAGCTCCAAGATGGGGGCCCAAGAGAGCCTAGGATGCGTCAGTGGGGGTGACTACTGTGCATAGGAGGAGGTGGAGCAGTTGGACGGGTGTTTCGACCCGAGTTCTATGTTCATTGGAATTATATGGTGACTATCCCTATAGTGGGGTGATTTATTGTGGGGACTCGGATCTTCCACTACCTCCTGGTCGAATATGGGGATCCGATGGTAAGTGAAAAATTTCTAATATTTTATGTGCATGTAAAGTTCTAGAATATTGTATGTGGTACTAATTCTTTAACTTTTGGTATGTAGATACAGCACCGGTAAAACCGACCGGGTACATGGGACGACCTGCAATATCGGGGACCGCAGGATCTAGTGGACCAAGGGCACAGCAAAATGAGGGTGTAGTACCCCTCCTGGAGGATATCCGTCATAGATGTGAGAGGCTTCTGACCGGTGTTTCAGAGCACGGCTGGCAATAATTAAATGACCATTACATAGAGCCATGTATTGGTCTACCCTCTGAGTGGCGAGGGGTCATGCGGCGCATGGCGATGGCCGGACAAGGTATGCATGATCTACAAGCTACGGTAGCAGAGCCATTGGCTCAGGATCCTCCAGATAGTGATTAGTATGTAGGGGCAGGTGGTGCCCCCAGTTTTGAGTTTTGTAACATGCTATGGGCATGTCATATGTATCAGAGTGAATGGACTCTAAAACATTTTATACGACACATATAATGGATATGCATCGTTTTGATATTTTTATGTTATTGTCTTATGTTAAATGCGTGTGCTAAATGCCAATCTAGAATATGGTTTGCAATGCTATCTACATAGTGATTTTGTGCTCTAGGTACATGACTGAAAGTAATGATTTCAAATTCATGCATCAAAAGCTTCACTCGTAAATATCTTCTAAAAAGGATAGGATTATGCACACGATAGACACCATTCAATTGCATGACAAGAATTAGGGAATCTAAACAAATATGAAGGTGGAGGATTCGATGTGAAAGGACATCGGTTAATAAACCCCACACTACATCATATTCGGCCTGATTATTGGTAGCAGTACTAATGCATACACCGTTCGAGAGAACAAGCGAATGTAAGGGGGTAAAAATGGCCCAACCTGTCGAGGCTAGATTCCGGGAGTAGCGACTTGCATCATCGGCGAAACCGATATAAGGTGTGGATGGGGGGTCCATCTGAAAGGTGCCGCAAGGCAATAAATGGGAAGAAGATGAACAATGCTGGCAACCTAAGCGCAAAGTAGAAATCAAACGCACTCCGTGGGAGGGAGTGATCTGGGTAGGATGTCTACTACTCACACGCTGACGGTGTGGTGGAGTGTGGGAGCTACCGGAGGTGTAGCTTGTGCTCAGGCCGCATAAGTCACCATAGGTACATATGATGCCATCCCGTTTATGGGTAGGAAAGATGAAGTCAGGGGTGGACATGGCTTCCATGATGTCGTCATCACAAAAGAAGGTGGAATGACTGGAGGGAGGGAGACCACATGACGTGTCGAAGCTACCTGACTCATAATCATGAGAAGAAAGGTTCACATGTGCATCCTCACGGGGGATGATGTAAGAACAAGCAGATAAGGGATCTACTGATGTTGAGCCCAGGGTGATCTGAAGGGAGGTCAAGCGAAACAACAGGAGAAGATTCAAAGGGAGCTTCTACTGAGGGTCTCATGGACGATGATAGGTAGAGGATGGTGGCCGCATGCTCCGTCATCTCGACATCAGGAGGGGGAATGTCAGTAGGAGCAGGTAAATCCTCAGTTTGGCCTGCATCATACTGTGCAAGTGCGGGAGAAGCGTATTGGTTTTGTTCAATCTCGTACTCCCGAACTACCTCTAAAGAGGCATGGTAATGCGTAAGGTGGGGAAAATAATGAGAGTAATGGCCATGGAGATCACACAAAGCACAAGGTTGGTTGGTGTGAATAGTCTTGGTGTTCTTGGCTGTGGCCGAAGAAGAAGCAGAGGTTTCAGGGACTGTAGATTTAGGGAATGCGACTTTAACCATGGGCTTGATGCAGGGCAACTCGGGACAGGTATAGGTGGCGTAACCGACGACATCACACAAAGCACAGGGATTTGGAGGCGGAGGAGGTGTAAGGTCATTCGGGGCAGCCTTGTCCTTTGAGGCCCTTTTACAAGCTTTTCCCTTCTTACACGAAGCAGTCACAACAGGAGGTGGTTCCTGTTGAGGTGACTGAGGCACTGTGACAACGGGAGAAGTCAGGGGGACCGGTTGAACCGGGGTCAAAGCAAGATAAGGTTTAGGTTGACCTGGTAGGGTAACAGCTGGAGGATCGAGGTACCAGACGGGAATCCCAAGGGTCAAGTTAGGAAGAGAGAGGGTGGCCATAACAGGTGTTGTATAGACTCCTGGTGGGGGGGCTAGGAACAGTATCTGACTGGATGGGTAATTGCCATGCGGGATGACTCCTAAATGATTAAGGCCTGGAGGAACTGTTCCAGGAGGATAAGGAGGCTCATGAGTACCAGCTACAGGGCCAAGAGGAGGAGGTCTATAAGGCTGAATCGAAGGGCTAGGAGAAGGCTGCGGAGGGCAAGGAGGCTACTGACTAGCCAAGGAGGGCCGCTTGAGGGCAGCCCGAGACGATTGCATCATGCAAACATTCGATGAGCTGGGATTAGAGATAGGAGGAGGAAGACCAGGGAATGTACCAAGCAGCGAGGAATCTTTGTAGACTCCAGGTGAAACACTGGACAAAGGATCGACGGTTTTCTTGTTGGCCACTGAAGAAATAGTGGACTCAGGGGAGGTCTGAGACTTTGGTTCGTAATATGTCAACTAGTCAATGGTGATTATCTTTCCATAATGAGGGAAGGACATCTTGAAGTGGACCACGGGAGGGATAGCAGACATTGCATAATTGTAGGTATGACCCAATAGAATATTGTAATCTAAGGGGGCATCTATGACTTCTACGCCAACGCAAACAGTCTTGCACACAAGAGTAATAGGACAATTGCGGAATAAGCCAATGGGCTAGGAGGCATGGCCATCCCACGCTTGAAGAGTGATCATGGAAGGAGCCAACTCAGGTGATCTGATTTTCTTCGAAACCGAAGCGGACATCACACAGGTGGATGCCCCCTCATAAATAATGCACCGGGAAACGTTGGCGTTTCGGACCTTGACTGGGATTTGGTAAGCGACAGAAGCTGGGAGAGGAGGATGCTCTGACCAGTCAACATCAAATACAATCAATCGATCGTCATAAGGATCTACATTGCCCATGGAAAATAGTAGATCTTTTCGTTGTGAAGGGCATGACTGGAGGAGTTCCAGCGTTGAAATGGTAGTGGGAGATTGCGCCAGATCATCTAGTATGCTATAATAATGGGCAGCTTTGCCAGAAGAAAAATTTCGGTGTAGCGGTCCCTTAGGCATCTTGGTATGAACCTCTGCCCTAGGCTGAGGGATCTTCAAGGTGCGATTAGGTGTCGAAAGAGGCTTTGTAGAGGTCGAAGGAGGCGGCTCAGGGACAGACGTAACGGGAGGCTTATTGTACTAACGGGACCGAGTCTTAAGATTGATGTCTACAGTTGGAGGTTGATCAGATTTCGTCATGAGAATTTGTTAATCAGAGGTACCAGATGGAAGAGGTTGAGTGGCCACCTGACCTTCAAGTGGTTGGGTAGCCACAAATCCTTACTGAGGGAAAGGATAGGTAAGCACAGTCGGTTTACTAGGTGCAAGACTGGGAGGAACGGAAGGGACAGCTTGTTGTCCTCTCAAAGTTGCTTGAGACTCCCACATTTGTTGCATCTGTGGAAAAAGATGAAAATCATGCATGTAATGACCATAAACACCACAACAAGAATAGGGCTTGTTCATGTGAACAAGCCTTTCCTACTTGGGTTGAGTGCCCTGTTGTTGGTTCGTAGTGTTAGGAGCATTACCTTGATTAGGTCCAGGATTACCAGGAGGAGACTGATTTTGAGTGACTTTCCTCTTCTTTTTAGAGGGAGGAGGATTAGTCACGCCTGGCTATGCATACACTTGCCCCTGAGGGGGCGGTGGCTATTGTTGCTGGGGTTGAGAAGGCAAGGGAGGAGGAGGTGCTAATGCCGGAGGAGTTGGAGCACCAGGATGTGGATATGGATAATAAGGAGGTTGGGTAACAGTGTGGTAAATAGGATATTAGAAAAAAAGAGGAGGCATGCCGTATCCTTGATACGTGCTACCGGGAGGGGGAAAAGTGCAGGAGGTGCTGGCTCCCCCCCTGAGGAAAACCACAGCCAATAGAAGGTTGAGCATACAAATGAGAGAGAGCTCCAATGATACCGTCGATGACGTGAAATCCCCCAGTGCATTGGCACCACCGGGTCTAGGAAGATCAGGTAGAATGGTATAAACATAACCCAACTGAGTGTAGATCAGGTCATATTTTAACGCAATTTGGAGAGAAGCTTCTTCGGTTTGAGGAAAGTGCGATGTGACATCCTTTCCGATAGGTGGAAAAAGAGATCTAAGGAACTAGTCCATGTAGACACCGTCTTCGAAGGTAGGAGCTCGACATAGGATCGTTCTTCTCTGCCATTCTTGGACATGATCAAGAAGGCGGGTCGCAGACGATTGATGAAAAGAAGTCAAGAGTTCGGTACCAGTGTCATAATGAAGGAGAAGCTGAAAGTAAGAGAGGAAAGCCTGGGCAAGAGTCGCAAAGATGGTATGAGAGGAAGGGGCCTGATCAACATACCACTTAGAAGCTTCACCTGTAAGTGTATGTTGGAACAACCGAAGACTGACAGAGTCATCAGTAAAGGAGTTAGACGAACACCACATGTGAAAAGATCTGACATGATTTGTAGGATCTTCTCCAGCAAGGCCTTCAAACTTTGGGATGTCAGAAGGGAGATTCGTTGGAATAGTAGGCCAACTAGCGTCATGGTGTATAGGTTCATTTAGAAACTGGTCAAAATCAGGGAGGCTGAGGCCTTCCATGAAGGGGAGCAAGGGCACAGCTGAGGTAGTGTCCATTGCGGTCCCACTGGTGGTATTCCCAGCATGAGGGGCGGGATTACCACCAGCATTAGTTCCTGCACCAGAAATGGTGAAGGTGGTAGGGGAAGAACCAAAGTAAGAATGAGAAGGAGAACCCAAAGGACCAGAAAATTCGGTGTGTGGTCTCGGAGGAGGACTAGCTCAAATCCTACACAAAGGAGTAAGTATTCCTATCAGAAACTGAGGATGAAGGCCAAGAAGTCTCCGAGATGAAAGCCTTGGTGGTGCAATGATGGTGACAAAAACATGACACAAAAGGAAAAGAGACCGAAAAGGGCAGGGAGGTGCAGGATCAATCGTTTACAATGTTGAAACAAGGGCAGAGAGGTGCAGGATCAATTGATTTCAATGTTTTAGAGTCTTTGCTTGGCGGTGTTAACCAAGCCCTTTTTCGCTTAGGGTGTGTGTGTGAAGTGTGAAAATTTTAATTTTTAAACCCAGACGTTTGTAGAGAAAAAGAAAAAGTGTGTTGTATAGCTGCAAATAAACCTATAAATGACAGTATATAAGCCTGCAAAAACATAAAATAAAAAGCTAATGATGCAATAATCTAAACCCAATGATGTGGGCCTCTCAACAACTAGTCTATAGTTGAGTAATAAACTAATAAAAACACACTAAAACAAAAAATAGATCTAAGGTCAGGAGGGACAGGGATCTAAAGGACAAAATTTGCTGGAAAGTGGTGTAGAAACAACAACAGATCAGAGGAAAAATTTCTATAAAAAGAGGTGGTGAAAGGCTATCTCTAGGAGGGAAAAGGAGTGAACCCTAGAGGAAAACCCGAAAAAAGATAGATGAGGTGATTTGGATGGATAAAAATCCATTCTGAAGTGGATCTGAAGGTGAGGTATCAGATCTGAAAAAATGGCTGAAGACTCTGAAATTTCAGACAACATGCAATAGAAAAAAACTCTTCCACAAGAAGTGGAGGGTACTGAAGCCCTAGGGGGATAGGTTCCCACTTAGTTGAGCAAAAAATAACAATTACAAGTCCAAAACGGGCGGAGACAGAGGTCAAACAACCCTGAACAAAGGCTCAGACAAACTTAGAAAACTTTCAGAAAAATTCCCCCAAAAAGTCCAGGTCGTAGTTTTTGACCTATTTTCAACAGAGATCGCAGTTTTTGGGCTGGAAGGTGCGTCCTGAGGGTCCAATTCATAGGTTTTGGGCCAAAACGTGTGACCTGCACTCTCGGCGGTAGATTTCAGAAAAAGTTGTCGTCTTAGCTGCGGCTAATGTCTATCACCTGCACAATAGGTCCGAAAACACGCGAAAGTTATAATTTGTATTGTTTTATGGTTTTATAGGTTAAAAACAACATCAAGAAAAGAAAAAACAAGGGGCTGAATAGAAATCCTAGGTTTTGAAGCAGCTATATATGCAAGGATCGAAAAAACGACAGAGGTCGTAATCGTAAACCCGTGTGGAGTCGCCAGTTGTTAGTATGAATCTTAATTCCAAGCATACAAAAAAATTCCACTTTAGCTGTGCATAACAAACAACCCTAATAGCAAAGATGACTTCCAATATCTTCAGATCTTCAGTTAGGTGATCAAGATAAATGCTACAAAAATCTAGATCTATGCACTAGAAGACATTAAACAGTAGAAAAAACAAGATTTACTCCATGCATCCAATAGACAAGACAAGAATATGTTGAATAAATTTTTGTATTATGGGCACCTGTGAGGAAAACACAAAAAGGTGTTACTATCTCTCCTCAATGGGATGGGTTCTTGTAAGTCCTCAACACTTCAGATATAAAACTTCTCTCTCTTGATGGTGTAGAAAACCTAGACAAAAATGGCAGCAAAATATGACTATGATAGTGGATCAATAGTCACACCAAAAGTATAGATCCAAAGAGATCTTTAGTCAACAAAAGGTAGTAAATGAATGGGAAGACCCTTCTATTTATAACAAAATATTGAGTTAGTCTAGATATTGGTGCATAATTAAAATATTATTAACCAAATCAAGATCCAACTTTTATGGAATATTTTATTATATTTTTTGGAGGGAGAAGGAATTTGACTTGGGTCAATCCCCTTTATTTGTAAATAATAAATAAATAGATGATTTATTTATCATTTTAAGGGTGTGGTTGAGTAATAATCAAATAAATAATGATTTATTTAATTATTTATGGGTGATTTAGTCATATTTAACAAAGAATATTATTTAAATAAGTTTTAAATAACTATTCTTTAGAAAATAATAAGATAAATAATGATTTATCTAATTAATTTTCTTGTTTTGGGTTAAATATAACTAGGAATATTAATTAAATTGTTGTTTAACTAATTATTCCTTGAGGAAAATTAAACAAATGTAGATTTATTTAATATTTCCTCATGGAGTTTCCTTTTTAGACCATAAACAACTTAATAAAGGTGGTTTACTAAGTTATTTTCATAGTGAAAGCAATTTTACTTAGGGTAAAATTGGTCTTACATAGTGTACTTGGATCCATCTAATGATAATAGGTTAGATGACCAAAAAATGTGTAACAATGTCCTTTAATATAATAAAGTCATGATTCATGTCTTCATCGAAGAATATTGTGAAGGAGGAAACCTCACTTGTAGAAGTTGCCATTATGATGTCAATGAACAAAAGGAACTTGAACAAAGTTCACAAAGTTTTCAAAACAAATGACAAAGCTTTTTTAAACCAAATGGTTGTAGATACAAACTCTTATTCAAGTAGCCAAACAACAAAAAAACTCCAAGAGCTTCTTAACAAACAATCATCAAGAGGGTTTGTGTTCCAAGGGTGACCTTGAGGTCCTTTGGGGTAAGGAAGATGCCTTCAGCCCTTTATTCCTTTTTTTTCCTCTCCAAGACTTAGCTAATCAGTAGCTATCCATTGACCTCCAACAAACTAAAACAACCGTCAGTTTGTAAATAGTAAAACAATCAATATTTTACATTGTTTAAACACATTTCAAACTATACAAGCAATAGCTTTCTCTATCAATCAAGCAACCAAGTGATATGATACGAACCTGATCTGAAAATGGTCTAGATAACTTGTTATGTATTTCAAGAACCTCCCACTCAGTTTAACAATTAAATGATCTAGCTTGTACTTGAAAATTTTTGTAATTTATGCTTGAAAGTGGTGTATGATTTTTTTAACTGTTTATGTGTCTTAAGTTCATTTAATTTTTTTGTTGTGTTTAAATGTCTTATTGCTGCATTATGTTGCCATTATACATGTTAAATGAGGCAGAATCAATTTGAGGCCTAGCCAGGGGAGCTAGAGGCCTTATCTAGAGATTCAATAGTTAAAATTGGATTTTTGAGATGTTCTGAATCTGATGAGATGGTTTTCAGGGCTTGTAGAGAACTTTAGAAAGCCAAAAAGATTTACTAAAGTTCCAAGGGCCATTAGTGCCAGCTTTTGCTAGTAGCAGTGCAGGGCCTAGCCAAAGCAGCTAGAGACCATATGCAGTGAACCAGTAGTCATTCTTGACTATAAAAATAATTCTAAATCTAATGGAAGAGGTTTCAAAAAATTTTGAGGACTTCTAGAGGTAGAAAACCCAACAGAGAAGTTTTGAGTGACCCTAGTGCCAGGGGGTGCCGACATGTGTTGGAGGCGAAACCAGAGCATCCGGAGGCCATTTTTAATGAATGAATATTCCATATTAACTATTTTAGACATTTGGGAACCAATGAAAGTGGTTTTAGAACATTTTGAGAACTTCTAGAGCTCGAGAAGCTGATGTGAAGTTTTGGGCAGCCTTGGGCAAACCGTGGAGGATAACCATGTTTGGGGATGCAATGCTCGATTTGAGAAATTTATCAGTTGATATTTGTTGTATGATGTGTGCTAGATATAGCAAGAGTGGTTTCAGTGATAGAAATAGAATTCTGAAGGAGTTTGTGCCATTTAGAAGCTTAGAGTAGCTCAGAGCACCGACAGAAGGAATCGTGTCAAAGGGAGCCTAAAGCTGTTTTCAGAGTTTGGATAGCCATGAGAGGGATATAGATGGTATTATCATCCCTTTGGATTATTTTAGTATCCATTGGAGTTAAGTGTGGAACTTGTAAAACAAAACTTACCATAAAACGAAAGAGCCGAGTCAAGATGACAAAGCTCAAAGGAGACGTAGCCCATGAGATTCGGGTGAAATCGTAGATTAATTTTTCTGTTGTGTTTAAATATTTTATTGCTGCATTATGTTACTGTTATACATGTTAAATTTTAGCAAAAAAAAATGAAGTTAAGAGACATAAACAGTTAAAAAAATCATACACCACTTTCAATCATAAATTCCTTAAATTGTCAAATACAAGCTAGATCATTTAATTGTTAAACTGAGTGGGAGGTTCTTGAAATACATAACAAGTTATCCAGACCATTTTCAGATCAATCATTTGCCTATGGTTGGGTGCAGAGTGCAAGTCCCTCCTTCAGTTTCTAGCCATTATAATATACTTAGATAAGTACGTAGGATATGCATATCTGAATCACAACCTATGAAATCCTTGTTATGTTCATCACTATTGTATAGTCTTGTTCATGTTTGAATTCTTAAATAATGTTGTTACAATCACTTCTATATATCTTCTATTTTTCTGATTTCAGTGAATGGATGCAACATGGAGCTACTACCACACTCATAATTTATAGGTTACCTTATGCTCTACGATCTAAGTGTATATATGTATTGTTGTAATGTACACCTCCCCTCACATCTACCCATGTAATGGGCCAAGCGAGGTAAACATGAGCCAAGGGAAGCTAAGTGTTAGGTCCCTATATTACTAGTATAGTCCCTTATTGTTGTTAGTGTAACCCCCTAATTGCTATTGTTGTACCCCTGTAACCCCCATATTGTTATTATTGTGCCCTTACATTATTATTGTTAGGTCATCTAGGATTACATTGTGGCCCCATTAACTCCTATATATAGAAAGGAGGTTTTGTAATTTGTATTATCGAAGAATTGTTCATTTATGTAATGTATTTGAGGTTTCCCCCTTGAAGTGGATTATTTATAAGGCTTTGATGTCTCTTTTCTTCAATTTTTGGATTTGGTTTCATAACATTTGGTATCAGAGCTTTGGATTCTAGGGTTTCGCTGCTCCAAACAGGTCATCGTGGAAGTTTTGCTATAATGTTTTTTTTACGAAATTTCAAAAGCTGAAATGATTACAGAGTGAAGTAGAAATCCTGAGAAATGTCTTGTAAAAATTTCAAAGCTTGGTTCGCAATATTTTTTGAGATATGATCTGTGGAAGTTAGGGTTTTTTTAAGCTCGCGAATTTCATGTAAAACAGGTCATCGTGGAATTTGTGCTATAATTTCTTTTCCACGAAGGAGAAAAAGCTGAAATTTTTATAGAGCGAACCAAAAATACCTTGGAATGTCCGTTACAAATTTCAGATCTTTGTTCACAATAGTTTCAGAGATACGGTTTGTGGAATTTAGGGTTTTTTCAAGCTCGCAAATTTCATCTCAAAGAGGTGACCGTGGGAAAATCATCATAACTCTCTTTCTGAGTGTCAGATTGAGATTCTATAAAAAGCGTTCGCAAGTACACAGAATATAGTTTTTTTTTATCAATTTCAGAGCTGAAGGACGAAATAGTGACATGGAGCACGTTGTACAATTTCGCTATACTGAACAAGTCCATAATTAGGTCATTGTGGGAGATTGGGAATAAAATTTCCTTGAAGAATCCAAATCAGGTCAGACCTATGGCATTCAATATAAGATTCAAAGTGCTACTACAAGACCAAATTTTAGATATTGAAGATCTGAAATCACATATATAATTCAATTTCAATATCGAGCTCCTCAAAATCAAGAAAAATGTGTGTATTTTTTTTCCAGATTACATAAGTCTTGTTTGAAGAATCAATTTGAATTGATTCCAAGGGCATATTGTAGAATAGATATTAGTATTGGGCTCTAAAATCCCCCCTAAAAAGAATTCAACAACCATTAAGCCTTCAGAAGGCTCTACTATGGCTCATGAAAACGAAGAAATGCAACATGACATATCAAAATTACAAGAGCAAGTGCACCAAATTTCGCTCTCCCAAAGAGAAAAAAAGAATGAAAGAGATGTTTTGAATAAAAGAGTGGAAGCTAATATGGATGGTTTGAGGAAAGTCATGGAAGCTATGATGGATGGTTTGAAGAATGGTATGGAAGAAAAAATGGAAGGTTTGAAGGAAGGTTTGTCAAAGTTGATACAAGAAATGAATGGCGAAAACATAGTAGAGGAAACTCATGATGAGAAAAAAATAAATGTTAATCGTGATTTCATAAAATTTAATCTTGGATTGAAGAACCACAATATTCCAAATATGGATATGAGGAAGTTTGATGGCAAGGATCCCGTAACATGGATACTATAGAGTAATGTGAAAAACACACAAAAGGTACACATTGCAACTTTACATTTAGAACAAAATAGTTTTGTATGGTATCGATGGCTTTGCTCCCGTAAACAAATTTTCACTTGGTCAATTTTTATGGTGGAAATGATAGCATATTATGAGGATACAAAGAGCAACACCTTGTTTAGACAATTGATAAATCTCAAACAAAAGGGTTCAGTGTTGGAGCACATTGAGGACTTCCAAAAATTGTATATAAGGGTAATTGATATTCCAGAGGAACACATCATTAATGTATTCATATGGTCATATCAAGAATAAAATGCAATATTTTTAATTGATTTGGGTAGTACCCATAATTTTATTCATTGTAAGGTAGCCAAGGAATTGAATTGTTTCCTATACCCAACACCATAATTTTAAGCGATGGTTGCAAATGGAGGAACTATAAATTTCTCTAGAAAACGCCATAATATTAAGCTATCCATGGTGGAATATGTATTTAATAGTCCAATTCTTTCAATACCAATGGGAGGTATTGATGTTGTACTAGGAGTACAATGGTTACAATCTTTGGGGACGATAGCTTTTAATTTTCAAGAGCTTTTCTTGAATTTTTTTTCGAAAGGAAAGGAATTCGAATCATGGGGTATCGCAGGGAAGCCAGGAAAAATAATAAGCTCTAATGTCATGAAAAATCTTCTGAAGAAAGAACAAGAAGGCGTAATTGCACAATTATGCTAACTAGAAGTTCCAACATCAAAATCGTCTATTTCTCCAGATCTCCAAAAACTCTTGGACAATCATTCCAAGGTGTTTGAAACTCCCAAAGGACTCCTACCTATTCATGCTCATGATCATGCTATTTATTTGATTCCAGCAAGTGTTTCTCCAAACCTCAAGCGTTACAGATATCCTTATGTCCAAAAGAGCGAAATTGAACTTATGATTGTAGAAATGTTAGAGGCTAGTATAATTCAACCTAGTCAAAGTTCTTTCTCTGCTCCAGTAGTATTGGTGCACAAGAAGGATGGATCATGATGCATGTGTTTGGATTATAGGGAGGTAAATAGGCTCACTATTAAATATAAATTTCCCATTCCTATGATTGATTCATTATTGGATGAATTACATGGAGAAATTTATTTTACCAAGTTGGATCTTTGTTCAAGATATCATCAAATTAGAATGAAGACTGAAGATATTCTGAAAACAACATTTCGAATTGATGAGGGTCATTATGAATTTTTGGTCATGCCTTTTGGCTTTACCAATGCACCTGCTCCATTTCAAGGGTTGATGAATTCCATGTTCAAAACCTTCCTAAAAAAAATTGTGCTAGTATTTTTTGATGATATACTAATCTACAACAGGTCTTGGAAGGATCATGTTAAACATGTTGAAAAGGTGCTCAAACTATTGGAGGAGAAACAATTATATGCAAAAACATCCAAATGTTTCTTTGGAGTACAAGAGGTGGAATATCTGGGTCATATTGTATCTCACAACGGTGTTAAGGTAGACCCTAACAAAATTAAATCCATTAAGCAATGGAAAGTCCCCACAACCATAAAGCAGTTGCGCATATTTCTTAAGTTAATAGGGTATTATCGCAAGTTTGTTAAGAATTATGGGAGAATAACCACACTTATAACAACATTATTGAAGAAAGATGCATTTTCATGGACTCTTGAAGCAACTAAGGCCTTTGAACATATTAAATAGGCAATGTGACTAGCACCAATCTTAGCTATGCAATACTTCAAAAAAACCTTTATCATGGAATGTGATGCCTTAGGAAATGGAATTGGTGTTGTTATAATGTAAGAAGGAAGACCCATTTCTTTTGAAAGCCATCCAATCAAATGAAAGTATTTACAAAAGTCTATTTATGAGAAGGAAATGTTGGAAATACTACATGCACTAACTAAATGGCGACCTTAACTAATGGGAAGACACTTCAAGGTAAAAACTGATCATGATAGTCTTAAAAAAATTTTGGAACAAAGACTATCTTTAGAAGAGTAGCAAAAATAGGTCACAAATATGTTGGGTTATAACTTTGAAATCATCTACAAAAAAGGGAAGCTAAATTTTGTTACATATGCACTC
The DNA here is from genome assembly GCA_034641835.2 of Pinus albicaulis. Taxonomy (NCBI): domain Eukaryota; kingdom Viridiplantae; phylum Streptophyta; class Pinopsida; order Pinales; family Pinaceae; genus Pinus; species Pinus albicaulis. Next base: position 438,876,648 of record CM076576.1, on the reverse strand, counting down.
TCAAGAAACGATGAAGAGTGGAAGCATTGCTCTGTGCCATTTCTATTATCCAACCAAATTGGATAACCGAAGCAAGGGATGAATGGAAGAAGGACGAAGAAGTGTGGACACTCATTCAAAACTTGCAGCAAGATCCTAGTACATCTGATACATTGAGTTGGAAAAATGATTCCTTATGGTACAAATATCACTTATATATTTGCAAGAATTCCCAACTAAACAAAAGATTCTTTTGGAATTGCACACTTCTCCTTTAGGAGGAAACTCAGGATTTTTAAAACTTACCACAGGGTGAAGAAATTTTTTTTTTGGGATGGCCTTAAATATGATATTCAAAATTTTGTGGCAGAATGTTTGGTTTTCCAGCAAAATAAATTTGAGACAATTAAGACCCTGGGTCTTCTACAACCTTTATCCATTCCAAGTCAACATTGGGAAGATATTTCAATATATTTTATGATAGGTTTACCTAAGTCTGAAGGAAAGAGTGTCATCATGGCGGTAGTTGATAGACTTACCAAGTATGCACACTTTTGTGCATTATCTCATCCATTTAAAGAAGGTACAATTTCTACTGCATTTATGGAAACAATTCAAAAGCTACATGGAAACCCGAAGATTATTGTAAGTGACAGAGATCCCATTTTTACAGGAAATTTTTGGACATAATTATTTTCTTATTTGAGTACTCAACTAGCTCATAGCTCATCTTATCATCCTCAATCTGATGGTCAAAATGAGATAGTGAATAAATGTTTGGAAGGATATATTCGTTGTGTTGTATCTGATAAGAAAGCACAATGGGTCAAGTGGTTACCTCTCGCTGAATGGTGGTATAACACTTCCTTCCATACTGCAGCAAAAATGACCCCATTTATGGAACTTTATGGATATCATCCACTGTCCATCACATCTTTTTTAAGGGAAACTTCTAGGGTTCAAGCAGTGGAAGATCACCTTGAGCATCAACAAGAATTTCTCCAACTCTTAAATGATAACCTAAATTTGGCACAAAATCGAATGAAACAGCAGGCAGATGAACATTGCAGTGAGAGAAGTTTTGATGTATGAGACTGGGTATTTTTACAGCTACAACCATACAAACAAATGTTCCTCAAGAAAGCTAAGAAGGATAATAAATTATCGCCAAAGTACTATGGTCCTTACAAGGTGTTGCAAAACATTGGTACAATGGCATACAAATTGGAGCTTCCCACTTCTTCGCGAGTGCATATTGTTTTCCATGTTTCATGCTTAGAGAAGGTTATAGGGGAAAAAATTCTAGTTCAAACAATATTTCCAGAACTTGATGAAGAAGGAAAAACCATATTGGAACTTGAAGCAGTCACAGAAACAAGAAATCGAAAGCTCTGAAATCGATCAATTTCAGAGTATCTCATCAAATGGAAGAACTTACCCACTAAATATTCTATATGGGAGGATGAAAATTTTATACAGAAGCATCCGGAGCTACTCAAGCATTGAGGAAAACACTTTTTTGAAGGAGAGGAGCATGTTAGGTCCCTATATTACTAGTATAGTCCCTTATTGTTGTTAGTGTAACCCCCTTATTATTATTGTTGTACCCCTGTAACCACCATATTGTTATTATTGTGCCCTTAAATTATTATTGTTAGGTCATATAGGATTACATTATGGCCCCATGTACTGCTATATATAGAAAGGAGGTTTTTTCATTTGTATCATCGAAGAATTTTTCACTTATGTAATGTACTGGAGGTTTCCCCATCGAAGTGGCTTATTTCTAAGGAATTGATCTCTCTTTTATTCTATTTTTGGAGCTGGTTTCATAACACTAAGAGCAAGCTTAAACTTCTTGGTAACTTTAAGGAAGTGTAATCAATGTCGGAAACCATAACATGACTTCTTGCACCTACTAGAGGACCCCCAGAGGATATCCTAGCCATCAAGCTGACTTGTCCCTGGGTCCCACTGACTTTTGTTAAAGAAAACCCTCAGACGCTCCCTTGATATTGGCAAGGGTGCATCCAGGAGGGTCTGGATTCTCCCACAGCATATGCATTCCTGTGTCCAGGTACTTAATTTCCCATACTTATGCTTTCTTCTGTGGTATTTGTTGGGTCTTGAAAATGTCATTCATTTCCATTACACTTTCACTATTATGTCCATTATATCACCTCCATTTCACCACTATGTCACTACATTCATCCCACTTCATTATCATTGGGCCACATTTATGTTTTTCCAAACTTTATTAATTCTTAGCCTTTTTAAGTGAATTTGTGGTTAAAAATTATAAAATAATGTGCATATGCTTATACCTAACAAGTGGGTTGAGATTGTTGACATGTGTAGATCAAAACGAGACTTCTAGAAGACCCTTATGTGGCACTCTAAGGAAAAATTAGAATTTGGTTGGAGAAGATCATGGGATCATGATGATATGTGTCTCATTTCCTTGTTGTATTGAAACTCTAAGAGGATATGTGTCTCATTTCTTAGTTGTGTTGAAACTCTAGAAATACGTGTCTTATCATTTCCTATTTTGATTGTAACTATAGAGATGGAGGGAGAGATTCATGGACTCCCATTAATGAGATAACTCCTCATATTTTGTATAAATAGGAGAAGCTTTCTCCTATCATCAGTAGTGAAAAAATAGTGAAAAATAGTAGAAGGAGAGAAAGGAATAGAGAGTGTTTTGTAACAAATCTTAAGATGGAATGGGATGTAGATTTGTGAGTTTTTCAATAAAGAAGTTCCTTGATGGTGTTTTGATTACAATTTTAAGGAGCTGAAGAAGGATTACACCAAATTGGTAGCAGAGGGCCCCTGCTATTCAAGGAGGTTTTACATGTTTTCTAGATAAGTTGTTTTCAATTCTATTTTGTCATATTTCCTTACTTAGATTGCTTTCTGAAATCATAGCTTTTAGCATTATTTTTCTTGTCATTTGCTTAGATAAAGGATCCTCATGATATTGCAGTTAGTCTCTTTCTCAAGCTCTTCCAATACATCTCTATTAAATGAATGGGATTCAATTGTGATATTTTGAGTTATTAGCATTTCTTTTTTTGTTATTTAGTTAAAAAGAAGATCCTCATTTGTTAGATATATTTAGTGTTTACATTATATTTCTTTAGGCAGAGTCAGTAAGAGGGCCAGAAGCTTATAGTTTCATCCTTTCTAGTAAAGGTGAAATAACCAGTAAAAGCCCCTACTGTCAATCTCTGTATAAGAAATATTTTGTTCACACAATTTTAGATCAGATTCCTCATTATACTGTAGTTAGTCTCCTTCAAAAGATTTTCCAATAAACCTCTAATTCACGAATGGGACTAAGTTGTAGTATTGTGAGTTATGGATTGTTTTGCTTCATTGAAGATCCTTATCACATTATGATTTAGCTCTTTCACAAGCTCTTCCAATAAACCTCTAACTCATGAATGAGATTTAGTTGTAATGTTATAAGTTGTTTCAGCATCTCATAGGATATCCTTACTACATTATAGTAATCTTTTTCTCAAGCTCTTCCATTAAAATTCTATCAAATGAATGAGATTTCACTATAATGTTTTAAGTTACTATTTGTTTCAGCATTTTCTTTTATGTTTTAGGAGATCCTCATTGCATTAAAATTAATCTTTTTCACAACCTCTTCCAACAAATCTCTAACTAAATGAATTAGATTAAGTTATAGTGTTTTGAGTTACTTTTCATTTCATGAATTTTCATTTAGAAGCTATAATATCCATGGATTAGGACTCTCTGTTTTCATCATTTCTTAGTTAGGAACAAAATTTGCAAATAAAACTCTACTTTAATTCATTTGACAACATTTCCTTTTCCTTCCTTATAATTAGACTTAATCTCATCTTTATAGTTCAGAGTAGAACACTAAGAATTGAAACATAAAACCCCCAAAACAAAAATAAAACATCAAAACAACGAAGTAAGAAGTAGGTTTCTTAGGCACATATAGTGCGTCACACTTCATCAGTTTACTAGCCCTGGTCGATAATTTATGTTAGCAATTTAGGACGCTAAATTGACTAGACAGTATTTAAGGAAATTTTTAATCCTAGAATATCGAACACTGTGTGGAACTTCCTATATCTTTCATAATCCATCAAACACATGGAAAAAGTTTCAAACAACTAAAAAATGACTCCACGACTAGGCCTTCCCATCACAACCAAGACTGACATTCTTTCAAACACTTGTCCTGAATGAAATATACAGGTCTAGGATATAAGACATAGTATGAATGACTGAAAAATATTATGGGAAATTACAAGAAGGGTCACCACCCTCTTCCTTGAACATATATGCCATCAATTAGGTGTTGCATCCATTTCTTTAAAAATTACAAGTAAATACATGAAATAACCATGACATGAACTAGTCATTTAAACATTCTTATAAGAAACATAAAACCATGGAAATAATAGTGATATAAAAACCATTAAATCCACACAGGAATAAGTACAAAATAAATATAACTTAGCTTCCATTAAACATAGAAAATAACCTGTTTGGGACTTCCACATACCACCCGACCATAGACATGGCTGAGCCAAATCTCTCTTCAGCCAGTCATCCTTGTGCCATATTCCAAGCATGAATGTAGGATCTCATGGATAAACCAATCCAAAGGCAAAAAAGGGAATCCAAAGGTTATACCACCTCCACCCTGACCATACCATGACCACACAAAAATAGTTTCTTTGATGACAAAACCGAACCGAACTGTGAATTCCATCCACAATCCATCACTATTCTTCAGGAAATTTTCATCTCCTTGCCTCTCAATCTTTACCACAATCTAATCTCGTATCACTAGGCCCAAAAATGAGACACCACCCTTAGGCTTTATCGTGTATCCTGTCAAAATTAGTAAGGGATTCCTAGGACTTTAGGGACACATCTACCCCAGATTCTAAGATCCATCCACCAATTTCAAAGCCCAAAATGAAGATGAAAATCCCAACATGCTATGGCATCTGGAAAAAGGTAAGGAAAGGTGTAAAACCACTGTCAAAACCCATAAAAACCATTCCATTGACAACAAGAGTACCAAATAGCAACATGAAAAAGCGATGCATGTCCATATCAACTAGAAAATCACAAATGAAATATGTTACTTGCAAGTATTCCTATTGAATTTTCTAGATCCTGCTCTTCCTTTTTTTTTCTTTACATTACTTTCCTTTCCTTGTCCTTCCTTTGCTTTCTTTCCTCTTTCTTGGCTCAATGTTGAAGTCCTCCAAGAAAACTCTAAGTATAGAAGAGTGAGAGAGAGAGATAATAATGGGAGAGCTCCAAAATTGAACTGACAAAAGGTACCAACTGATCCTTAGAAGCCTTTTTATCAATCAGGCCTTTATTTTCTTCATTTTCCATTATTTTCCGTCAATTTCCTCCTCACATTCAGCATGTGACCTTTTACCTTCCTTTTCTCCTATTTTCCTTTATTTTCATAAATAAATATGCCAAAAAAAAAAATTCCTTTTTAATGCCTTATCCATTTAATTTTCCAATTTTCCTTAGCCATAAACAGATATCTAGTGATGCCCACTAGGATATATTTTCCTAACATTCAACTTGGAGTAAGTGTCCCTTAACCATGATCTTATTTTGTCTTTATTAACTTTTATTACATGAAATTTTTCCCATGTCTATTACAGAACACGAACCCCCCCGCCTTGGGGAACATATCCTCAATGTTAAACTGCACCTACAACTTAGAAAAACCATTGAAAAGAAAACATACTTCTCATGGAATTTTATAACTTATCTCAATGCAGTATTTACAATGGGAAACTTGCTCAAAAGAAAAACCATGATAACATGACAGTATACCATGCATAACTCTTAATGGATCTTTATAACGTAGTTCATGTTGGTATTTAAATACATATACATATGTACATATATCAAACATCAAACCAAAACTGCTTTGCCTCAACCGGCAAACAATGAAGGATGCATCGCCCGCATCTAATCCACCATCTCCCATGTATCTTCATCGAACCCAAAGTGCTTCCACTTGATTTTAACTTGCTTGATGTCTCTATTCCTAAGCATGAGCTACTTTCGATGCAATATGTTCTTAGGTTATGGGTGGAATTATCCTTCTTCCTCCTTCAATACAGACCAATCAATAACATAATCAACATCTTTTATATACCTTTTAAGTAATAAAACATGAAGCACATCATATACTTTCACTATTGGAGGATGTGAAAGTCAATATTCCACTGGTCCAATACTCTCAGGGATCTCAAAAGGAATAATTACCAAAAATAAAGAAATAGGAGGGGAATAGAGAAGAACATGAGAAGAATAATGAACTAAGAAGTGAGAGATATAACTCCTTCAGGAAGACAAAGGTACAGAAAGGAGAATAGGTAACTGCAACAGAGAAATTGCGAGGAGCTATGAGAGCTGAATAAGATGACCAATATATACTAGAGTTGTCACTAAGCTCGTGCTCAAAGACCTTGGATGTTAATCCCTATGTTTATTTGTGTTGAGACCACTAGACTATGTGTTTGAGTTTAAGTGTTCAACATGAGGATTAGTGGATGGCCAGATCACTATGGTGCTTCATATATAGCTGATAAGCAACCTATACATGACATTCTGAGCCATTATGGTGCTTCTTAGAGAGTTTCTACGTAGCTGGATAGTGCACTACAGACTGTTGTGGTGCTTGTTATTAAAAGACAATTATTCAATCTCCTCGATTGAGAAATAGCCAATCTAGACACTAGGTGAAACCTTGTGAATGGGCTCAAGAGAGCAAGTGAGACAATGCGGTGCATACTTTCAAAGGAAAATTGATAAAAAACCTAGATAGTGAACTCGATATTTGAATGCCTACGAAGCCTTTCATGTGAATTTCCCCTTGAGTGAAAATTCCATCAGACTTTGGTTCCATCTCAGGGGTGGTTAGCTACAAGAAAGGTTGCAGTGTCACTGATCAGGAGATCATGTCCAAGTTTTAAAAAATGCTCAAAAATTAAAGTGCTCAGAAGTGGTTGTGATTCTGGCACCATGAACGGTTCGCAAAACTGAGGTTGTATGCAGAATTTATTGAGGTTTGAAAAGGCCAGTAAACTCCACAAATGAGTTGACCAAGTTTGACTTTTTAAATTTCGAAAAATTAAAAAAAATATTCTAAGGAATATTCCATATGGGAAATCAAATTCTGACATGTGGAAGTTTGTTATTGGATTATTGGTTGACTTTTGGTTTTTGTGGCCAATCATGGACTGCCACGTGACCCCAGGCCAAGGAGCAGGTTTGGCATGTTAAAATGTTTTGTAGTTCTTGAGGTTTGAATCAGAAACCTACCCGCTAGCGTGCAAGAGCCCAACAAACTCGGCCACACATTGTTTCTTAACAGTCTATGGTTTCACATTGTATTTGTGGTTTGATTTTTTAAACAGCCGAAAAATAAAGGGGCTAGCCCCTTAGAGCTAGCCCGAACCCACATGACCTAGGCGCCCGTGACTAGGGCCTTAACCCCAACGGTTACGGTTTGTGGCAGAGGTTTAGGGTCATGTGACCACATCTAGCACCGTAGTTAAATTTAAGGCAACGATTATGATAACGTTTCCACATGCGGTCCAAATGGAAGCCCATGTGACCACTAATCCACATTAAAACTTGACATTTAATGCCAACGCCAACTCTGGAGTGGATCCGAAAATTTCGTCCGGTTTGCCAAATTTAGCGACCTAAACTAGAGTTCCTCCAGTTTTGGAGGATTGTTTTTAGGGATATTCGGAAAATTTTGTTTTTGACATAACTCTCTCATTATTGAACCAAATTGGGTGCAAAAATAGTCAATTTCGACTATCTCAGACCTGCTGGACTCAATGGAGTATGTTTCAAAGCCATCAGAGAGTTTCTAAGTAATTTTTTGCTTCAATTAAGTTCAAGGGGCCACTAAGGTCACCAGGAGGCAGAATCAGTTTGAGGCCTAGCCAGGGGAGCTAGAGGCCTTATCCAGAGATCCAATAGTCAAAATTGGATTTTTCAAAATGTTCTGAAACCAATTTGATTAGTTCCAAAATGTTTGAAATAGTCAAGATAGACTGTTCATTGATTAAAAATGGCCTCCAATTTCTCCGGTTTCACCTCTAAGACCTGTCGGTACCCCCTGGCACTAGGGTCACTGAAACATTCTTTGCTACGTTTTTGACCTCTATAAGTCCTAAAAACTTTCTGAAACCTCTGCCATTAGATTAAAAATTATTTTTGTAATCAATAATGACTATTATTTCGCTGCATATGGTCTCTAGCTGCTCTGGCTAGGCCCTGCACCGTAGCTGGAAAAAGATGGCACTAATAGCCCTTGGAACTTTACTGAAGCTTTTTGGCTTTCTAAAGTTCTCTACAGGCTTTGCAAACCATCTCATCATATTTAGAACATATTAAAAATCCAATTTTTACTATTGGATCTCTGGATAAGGCCTCTAGCTCCCCTGGATAGGCCTCAAACTGATTTTGCCTCCCGGTGGCCCCTTGAACTTCATTGAAGAAAAGAATTACTTAGAAGCTCTCCGATGGCTCTGAAACATACTCCATTGAGTCCAAAAGGTCTGATATAGTCGAAATTGACTATTTTTGCACCGAATTTGGTTCAATAATGAGGGAGTTATGGCAAAAACAAAATTTTCCCAATATCCCTAAAAAAACACCTCCAAAACTGGAGGAACTCTAGTTTAGGTCACTAAATTTGGAAAACCTCCCAAAATTGTCGGATCTGCTCTAGAATTGGTGGTGGCACTAAATTTCAAGTTTTAATGTGGATTAGTGGTCACATCGGCTTCCGTTTGAACCACCGACGGAAACGTTATCATAATCGTTGCCTTAAATTTAACTCCAGCTCTGGACATGGTCACATGACCCTAACCCTCTGCCACTTACTGTAACGGCTAGGGTTAAGGCCCTGGTCATGGGATCTTGGGTCATGTGGTTTCGGGCTAGCCCTAAGGGACTAGCCCCTTTATTTTTCCACCATTTAAAAAATCAAACCACAAATACAATGCGAAACCATAGATTGTTAAGAAACAATGTGTGGCCGAGTTCGTTGGGCTCTTGCATGCCAGCGGGAAGGTCGCTAGTTCAAACCTCAAGAACTACAAATTTTTTTAATATGCCAAACCTGCTCCTCAGCCTATGGCCACGTGGTGACCTTCGGGCCTGCCACATGGCGTTCCATGATTGGCCACAAAAACCAAAAGTCAACCAATCATCCAATAACAAACTGCCACATGTCAAAATTTGATTCGCCCATATGGAATATTCCTTAGAATATATTTTTTTAAATTTTTCCAAAATTTAAAAGTCAAACTTGGTGAACTCATATGTGGAGTTTACCAGGCTTTTCAAACCTCAATAACTTCTGCATACGACCTTGGTTTTTTGAACCGTTTGAAGTGCCAGAATCACAACGAAGAGACCTTTCTGTTCGTTCAGGTTGCAACCACTTCTGAACACTTTCATTTTTGAGCATTTTTTAAAACTTGCACATGATCTCTAGATCACACCTCCCCATTGGGAATCTTTTGGACCAAAAAAGAGTGATATACTGATCTGTACAGTAGATGAGAGTATAACACCCTCTTCTCTTCGGCCTTCAAACACTTGCCTTGCATGGCTAGTGACTTTGAACCACAACTAGAAGGTAATTGACACTTCCCTTCCTGGATGCGCTTGTCCTCCTATCTAGAACTATCTTTCTTGCACTCACTCAGAAATTTATGGCGAGAAATTTGTAGAAGGAAACTGAACATCACTGCATTGATCAATGATACAAGTTGGCTCAAATAAATGAGAGATTACAACATAAAATACATGCATACAACCAAAATTTGCATATGTACAAAGGAGTATGTCTTATGGTGTAACAAGTCCATCCACTTCTTACCAAGCCACTTCCATGGCAACTTTTTCTACTACAACTCTTCTTCATTTGAAACTTCCATTTTCACATCAATAATGGAATCCTTGGTTCCACCTTCACCAGTATTCCTGTCCTCTTGCTGCATGTGCTTGGGACGACTAGTTGGATGCAGACTCCAACAATGGGAAACAAAATGTCCCCTCTTATGGCAATATGTGCAATTCTTATGCACCTTCTTTGAAAGTTTCCTTTGCCTCATCTTCTTCCTGTATGCTTTCTTCCTCATCCAGCATCTCGAGACATCATGGTTAAATCGACCACAATATGTACAACAAATCTTTCTTCCATTTAAGCATGAAAAATTATCATGCCTTGCAGAAACACAATCAAATTGATCATGGGAATATTTATACCTCTTGTGCTGCTTTGCATGTTCATCCTTTTTTCCTTCATGAGGAGATGAACTAGTAGAGGCTCCAGCTTTCATTTTCATACTAACATCATCGTTCTTGTCTTGAAAACTATCTGAACTCACATGCTTTCCACAAGCTTCATATCTACCATCTTCTTGCTGGAACAAAGGCTTAAAGCAATGGAAATCATCTTGGAAACAAATTTGACATATTTGCATATTAAAACTTAGAACAAGTTGCCTCACATTCTTTCATGGTTTTGGAGTCTTCGCCATTAAATTTCACATAACCAAGACTAAGATTATTTGGTCGTTCCTCAACCAAAATAGGATCAACCATGCCTTGTGCATGCTTTCCTAAACCCTTGCCTTCATAGCCCATTTTAATCATTAACTTGGACCCTATACCTCTCGTATGCTTTTTGAAAGAACCAACACATCTTTATAAACAAGAAACAGAAGACAAATTAGAGTGGATTACCTCTTCCTCACACATGTTATTGGTCAAAGCCTCTTGGGCTTGATGGAGCTTCATCTCCATATCATGCAATCTTTGAAGAATTTCTTCCTTCTCTTGCTTCATGGCAAAAAATTTCTCACGAAATTCAGTGCTTTCGCTTCTATCTTCAAACTGAATCTGCACCATGTCCTTTAATATAATAAATTCACGCTTCGTATCTTCATCGAAGAATCTTGTGAAGAAGGAAACCTCACTTGTAGAAGTTGCCATTATGATGTCAATGAAAAAAAGTAACTTCAAAAAAGTTCACAAAGCTTTCAAAACAAATGAAAAATCTTTTTTAAACCAAATGGCTGTAGATACAAACTCTTATTCAAGTAGCCAAACAATAAACAAACTCCAAGAGCTTCTTAACAAACAATCGTCAAGAGGGTTTGTGTTCCAAGGGTGACCTTGAGGTCCTTTGGGGTAGGGAAGAAGCCTTTAGCCCTTTTTTTCGTTTTTTTCCTCTCGAAGACTTAGCTAATCAGTAGCTATCCCTTCACCTCCAACAAACTCAAAAAACTGTCAGTTTGCAAATAGTAAAATGGTCAACATTTTACATATTTTAAACACCTTTTAAACTATACAAGAAATATATTTCTATATCAATAAAGCAACCAAGTGATCTAATACCAACCTGATCTGAAAATGGTCTGGATAACTTGTTATGTATTTCAAGAACCTCCCACTCAGTTTAACAATTAAATGATCTAGCTTCTACTTGACAATTTGTGGAATTTATGCTTGAAAGTGGTGTATGATTTTCTTAACTGTTTATGTGTCTTAAGTTCATTTAATTTTTCTTTTCTATTTAAATGTTTTATTGCTAAATTATGTTGCTATTATACATGTTAAATGAGGCAGAATCAGTTTGAGGCCTAGCCAGGGAGCGAGAGGCCTTATCCAGAGATCCAATAGTCAAAATTGGATTTCTCAGATGTTCTGAATCTGATGAGATGGTTTGTAGAGCCTTTAGAGAAATTTAGAAAGCCGAAAAGCTTCAGTAAAGTTCCAAGGGCTATCAGTGCCAACTTTTTCTAGCAGTAGTGCAGGGCCTAGCTAGAGTAGCTAGAGACCATATGCAGTGAACCAGTAGTCATTATTGACTATAAAAATAATTATGAATCTAAGTTCAGAGGTTTTAGAAAGTTTTGAGGACTTCTAGAGTTTGAAAAACCAACAGAGAATTTTTCAGTGACCCTAGTGCCAGGGGTGCCGACATGTGTTGGAGGCGAAACCAGAGAATCCAGAGGCCATTTTTAATGAATGAATAGTCTATCTTGACTATTTCAGACATTTTGGAACCAATGAAAATGGTTTTAGAAAATTTTGAGAACTTCTAGAGCTCGAGAAGCTGATGTGAAGTTTTGGGCAGCCCTGGGCAAACCGTGGAGGATAGCCAACTTTGGTGATGCAATGCTCGATTTGAGCAATTTATCAGTTGATATTTGGTGTCTGATGTGTGCTAGATACAGTAGGAGTGGTTTCACTGATAGAAACAAAATTCTGAAGGAGTATGTGCCATTTAGAAGCTCAGAGTAGCTCAGAGCTCCGACAAAAGGAATCATGTCAAAGGGAGCCTAAAGCTATTTTCAGAGTTTGAACAGCCATGAGATGGATATAGATTGTATTCTCAGCCCTTTGTATCAGTTTATTATCCATTGGAGTTAATTGTGGAACTTGTAAAAGAAACATTACCATAATCCCAAAGAGTTGAGTCAAGATGACAAAGCTCAAAGGAGACGTAGCCCACCAGATTTGGGTGAACTCCTAGATTAATTTTGTTGTTTTGTGTAAATTTTTTATTGCTGCATTATGTTTCTGTTATACGTATTAAATTTCACCAAGAACAAATGAACTTAAGAGACATAAACAATTAAAACAATCATACACCACTTTCAAGCATAAATTCCGCAAATTGTCAAGTACAAGCTAGATCATTTAATTGTTAAACTGAGTGGGAGGTACTGGTTCTTGAAATACATAACAAGTTATCCAAACCATTTTCAGATCAATCATTGGCCTACGGTTGGGTGCAGAGTGCAAGTCCCTCCTTCAGTTTCTAGCCATTATAATATACTTATATAGGTACATAGGATATGCATATCTGAGTCACAACCTATGAAATCCTTGTTATGTTAATCACTATTGTATCATCTTGTTCATGTTTGAATGCTTAAATAATGTTGTTACAATCACTTCTGTCTATCTTCTATGTTTGTGATTTCAATGAATGGATGTAACATGGAGCTACTACCATGCTCATAATTTATAGGTTACCTTATGCTCTACGATCTAAGTGTATATATGTATTGTTGTAATGTACACCTCCCCTCACATCTACCCATGTAATGGGCCAAGCGAGGTAAACATGAGCTAAGGGAAGCTAAGTGTTAGGTCCCTATATTACTAATATAGTCCCTTATTGTTGTTAGTGTAACCCCCTTATTGCTATTGTTGTACCCCTGTAACCCCCATATTTTTATTATTGTGCCCTTAAATTATTATTGTTAGGTCGGTTAGGATTACATTGTGGCCCCATTGACTCCTATATATAGAAAGGAGGTTTTGTAATTTGTATCATTGAAGAATTGTTCATTTATGTAATTTATTGGAGGTTTGCCCCTCGAAGTGGCTTATTTATAAGTCTTTTATCTCTCTTTTCTTCTATTTTTGGATTTGGTTTCATAACATTTGGTATAAGAGCTTTGGATTCTAGGGTTTCGCTACTCCAAACAGGTCATCATGGAATTTTTTCTATAACATTTTTTACGAAGTTTTAGAAGCTGAAATTTTTACAGAGTGAAGTAGAAATCCTAAGAAACGTCTTGTAAAAAATTAAAAGCTTGGTTCGCAATATTTTTTGAGATATGATCTGTGGAAGTTAGGGTTTTTTTAAGCTCCTGAATTTCACCAACAACAAGTCATCGTGGAAATTGCGCTATAAATTTTTTTCTAAGAAGGAGAAAAAGCTGAAATTTTTATAGAGCGAAGCCAAAATACTTTGGAACGTCCTCTACAAATTTCAGATCTTTGTTCACAATATTTTCGGAGATATGATTTGTGGAAGTTAGGGTTTTTTTAGGCTCGTGAATTTCATCTCAAAGAGGTGACCGTGGGAAAATCATCATAACTCTCTTTCTGAGCATCGAAATGAAATTCTGTAATAAGTGTCCGCAAGCACACAGACTGTAGTTTTTTGTATATAAATTTTAGAGCTGAAGGAAGAAACAGTGACATGGGGCATGTCGTACAAGTTTGCTATACTGAACAAGTCCATAATTAGGTCTTTGTGGGAGATTGGGCATAAATTTTCCTTGAAGAATCCAAATCAGGTCATACCTATGGCATTCAAAAGAAGATTCAAAGTGCTACTACAAGATCGAATTTTAGATATTGAAGATCTAAAATCACATAGATAATTCAATTTCAATATCAAGCTCCTCAAAATCAAGAAAAATGTGTGTATTTCTTTTTCGAATTGCATAAGTCTTGTTTGAAGAATCAATTTGAATTGATTCCAAGGGCATATTGTAGAATAGATATTAATATTGGGCTCTAAATTCCCCCTAAAAAGAATTCAACACCCATTAAGCCTTCAGAAGCCTCTACTATGGCTCATGAAGATGAAGAAATGCAACATGACATATCAAAATTACAAGAGCAAGTGCACCAAATTTCGCTGTCGCAAAGAGCAACAAAATAAGAAATGTATGTTTTGAAGAAAAGAGTGGAAGCGAATATGGATGGTTTGAAGAAAGGCATGGATGCTATGATGGATGGTTTGAAGAATGGTATGGAAGAAAAAATGGAAGTTTTGAAGGAAGACATGGAAGGTTTGAAGGAAGGTTTGTCAAAGTTGATACAAGAAATGATTCCTAATGGAAAAAACATAGTAGAGGAAACTCATGATGAGAAAAAAATAAATGTTAATCGTGATTTCATAAACTCTAATGTTGGATTGAAGAACCACCATATTAAAAATATGGATATGAGGAAGTTTGATGGCAAGGATCCCATAACATGGATACTATAGAATAATATGAAAAACACACAAAAGGTACACATTGCAACTTTAAATTTAGAAAAAAGTACATTTGTATGGTATCGATGGCTTTTCTCCCATAAAAAAATTGTCACTTGGTCAATTTTTATGGTGAAAATGATAGCACATTATGAGGATACAAAGAGCAACACCTTCTTTAGCCAATTGATAAATCTCAAACAAAAGGGTTCAATGTTGAAGAACATTGAGGACTTCCAAAAATTGAATATAAGGGTAGCTGATATTCTAGAGGAACACATGATTAATGTATTCATATGGTCATATCAAGAATAAAAAGGTAATATTGTTAATTTATTCGGATAATACCCATAATTTTATTCATTGTAAGGTAGCCAAGGAATTGAATTGTTTCCTATACCCAAAACCAGAATTTCAAGTGATTGTTGCAAATGGAGGAACTAAACATTTCTCTTGAAAATTCCATAATATCAAGCTATACATGGTGGAATATGTATTTAATAGTCCAATTCTTTCAATCCCAATGGGAGGTGTTGATGATGTACTAGGAGTACAATGGTTACAAACTTTGGGGACGATAGCTTTTAATTTTCAAGAACTTTTCTGGAAATTTTTTTTTGGAAGGAAAGGAAATCGAATTACAGGGTATCACAGGGAAGCCAGGAAATATAATAAGCTCTAATGTCATGAAAAAGCTTCCGAAGAAAGAACAATAAGGCGTAATTGCACAATTTTTCTCACTAGAAGTTCCAACATCAAAATCATCTATTTCTCCAGATATCCAAAAAGTCTTGGACAATCATTCCAAGGTGTTTGAAACTCCCAAAGGACTCCCACCTATTCTTGATCATGATCGTGCTATTTATTTTATTCCAGGAAGTGTCCATCCAAACACAGGCCTTACATATATCCTTATGTCCAAAAGAGTGAAATTGAACTTATTATTGCAGAAATGTTTGAGGCTCATATAATTCAACCTAGTCAAAGTTCTTTCTCTGCTCCAGTAGTATTGGTGGACAAGAAGGATGGATCATGACACATGTGTCTAGATTATAGGGATCTAAATAAGCTCACTATTCAAGATAAATTTCCCATTCCTGTGATTGATTCATTATTCGATGAATTACATGGAGAAATTTATTTTACCAAGTTGGATCTTCGTTCAGGATATCATCAAATTATAATGAAGACTAAAGATATTCCGAAAACATCATTTCAAACTGATGAGGGTCATTATGAATTTTTGGTCATGCCTTTTGGCCTTATCAATGCACCTTCTATATTTCAAGGGTTGATGAATTCCATGTTCAAACCCTTCCTCAAAAAAATTGTGCTAGTATTTTTTGATGATATACTAATCTACAACAAGTCTTGGCAGGATCATGTTCGACATGTTGACAGGGTGCTCAAACTATTGGAGGAGAAACAATTATATGCAAAAACATCCAAATTTTTCTTTGGAGTACAAGAGGTGGAATATCTGGGTCATATTGTATCTCACGAGGGTGTTAAGGTAGACCCTAACAAAATTAAATCCATTAAGCAATGGAAAGTATGCACAACCATAAAGCAGTTGCAGAGATTTCTCGAGTTAACAAGGTATTATCGCAAGTTTGTTAATAATTATGGGAGAATAACAACACTTCTAACAACATTATTGAAGAAAGATGCATTTTCATGGACTCTTGAAGAAACTAAGTCCTTTGAACATATTAAAGAGGCAATGTGCCTAGCACCAGTCTTAGCTACGTCATACTTCAAAAAAAACTTTATCGTGGAATGTGATGCCTTATGAAATGGAATTGGTGTTGTTTTGATACAAGAAGGAAGACCCATTTATTTTGAAAGTCATCCAATCAAATGAAAGTATTTACAAAATTTTATTTATGAGAAGGAAATTTTGGAAATACTACATGCACTAAAGAAATGGCAACATTACCTAATTGGAAGACACTTCAAGGTAAAAACTAATCATGATAGTCTTAAACTCTTTTTGGAACAAAGACTATCTTTAGAAGAGAAGTAAAAATGGGTTACAAAGATGTTGGGTTATGACTTTGAAATCATCTACAAAAAAGGGAAGCTAAATTTTTTTGCAGATACACTCTCAAGAAAGGATGAAGAGGTGCAAGCATTGCTTTGTGCCATTTCTATTATCCAACCAAATTGGATAACCGAAGCAAGGGATGAATGGAAGAAGGAAGAAGAAGTGTGGACACTCATTCAAAAGTTGCAGCAAGATCCTAGTACATCTGATACATTTAGTTGGAAAAATGATTCCTTATGGTACAAATATCACTTATATATTTTCAAGAATTCTCAACTAAAACAAAAGATTCTTTTGGAATTTCACATTTCTCCTTTAGGAGGACACTCAGGATTTTTAAAAACTTACCAGGGACTTAGTTGCCCATACTAATGCTTTCTTCTGTGGGATTTAAGGAAAGTTTTAATCCTTGAATCTTGGACACTCCCTCGAAATTCCTATAGCTTTCATAATCCATCAAACACATGGAAAAAATTTCAAATAACTAAAAAATGACTCCACGACTAGGCCTTCCCATTACAACCAAGACTGACATTCTTTCAAACACTTTTGATGAATGAAATTTACAGGTCTAGAATATAAGACAGAGTATGAATGAATGAAAAATATTATGGGAAATTACAAGAAGGGTCACCACCCTCTTCCTTGAACATATATGCCATCAATTAGGTGTTGCATCCATTGTTTTAAAAATTACAAGTAAATAAATGAAATAACTATGACATGAACTAGTCATTTAAACATTCATATAAGAAACATAAAACCATGGAAATAATAGTGATATAAAAGCCATTAAATCCACACATCAATAAGTACAAAAGAAATATAACTTAGCTTCCATTAAACATAGGCAATAAATGACTTGTTTGGGACTTCCACGTACCACCGGACCATAGACATGGCTGAGCCAAATCTCTCTTTAGCCAGTCACCCCCATGCCATATTCCAAGAATGAATGTAGGATATCATGGATAAACCAATCCAAAGGAAACCAAGGGAATCCAAAGGTTTATACCACCTCCACCCTCACCATACCATGACCACACAAAAATAGTTTCTTCGTGTTGAACCCTTGGTTAAACTGAGAGTGGGGGGGGGGGGGGGGGGGGGTGGGGGGCGAGGTTGAATCAGTTTAATGCAGTCATGGTCTTGTAAAAATTTCTTTTACACTTATTTAAATCTTCAATTACTGATAAAATTAATATACAATGGAACAACAATCTTAATAAGTGAGAAGCAGGTATTAAGCAGATTAAATATAGAATATCAACACATAATCACCATGCACATAGACAATAGATATAAGTGGAAACCCATAAGGGAGAAAACCACATCTTATTATTGTTGTGATGCAAAGGCAAGCTCCAACTCCCTCTCACCACTGACTTTCTGTAGGCTCCAACCTACAAGAGGCTACTACCTCAATTCTGCAAGCTACTACTTGCAAGGAAGCTCCAACTCCCATCTATTTTCTACAGGCTACAACCTACAGGAGGCTCCAATGTCAGCCAGCTATAACTGGAAATCTATCAAGCTACAACTTGATATGGAAGCATCAACTTCCTCACTCTACAATAAAATCATATGCTGATATACCTGGATATCAGCTCTGTTTTTCTCCTTCTTTACTGTTGTCCTTCTAGCCTTCAAATTTGATTTATATCATCTCTAGATCTTCACAACTCCTCTCTCTGATCCTTCTTCTTCTTACACTCTCTAACCTCTCTATGCATACCGATATTACATGTTTTATACAGATAGCTTTACGACTGTTTGAATTCTACAGGGAATATGAATTGAACGGGCATGACTCTTGGCCTTCCACCATCTCATTTTCTCGCTCATCATTTCAGGAGGTTACAACATTGTCTACTCATTTCAGAATTAATTTGGAGTTTTTCTTTGCCTACAAAGACTTTCCTTTGCATCACATACAATTAAAATAATTAAATCATTTATATTTACAGATACGATAATATTTCAATTCAGCCCTTTCAACTCTTGGTTCATCATATATTTGTCTTTTCTCCTGCTATCAATGTCTTTTCAGTTTTTGCCATTATATTATAGCTTTGTTGCATAACTTCTCTTTTTTCCAACTTGACCCATTCTATTGTGTTTCTAACAGTGTCATCATATCTCCTTTTTCATGACCATGTCTATTCACCTTCCTTCTTTTGCCGCAACATTCAACGATTTTCTTTTCTCAACGGCCGCAACCTCTTAACACTGTTCTCTACATGTTCTGGGTCCTTTTTCATGTTCTCAGGTCTTTCCTTTGTAACCATAGTTGATATCCGCTTCCATGGTTTTCTTCATAAAACAATTAACCCCAGACTTAACTTTGGTTGAAGGGTCCCACAACGTAGTGACCAATCACAACACATCGCATCGTATCTTTGTATTGCATTGCAGCATCGCATCGCATCGCATTGCCACTTCACGGTATGCGATGAACTTCACATCGCCAATGTGCGATATTGCGCTCTGCCACCACATGTCCCTTCGCATCACCACATCGCATCACATCTTTGCATCGCCACTTCATTATCGCACTTCACGCTTCGGCGATTCAACCCGATTCTCAAGCGCTTATTCTCCTAATATTGCGATGTCCAATATGCGATTGGGTCCCACTTGATTGCGATATTCCTCTTGCCCTGATTTCGATTTAATCTCTGCCGTCAATCTCCCTTAGTTCTCATCTATTGATCATGCCGGTCCACGATTGTAATTTTGGGCTTTAGGAAAGTGGGTCACAGTTCACGGAACTGCAGAGGCACTCCTTAGTACGGAATGATCATCAGGCTTGTGCTACCGCAGTGAATGAAAACCATCGATCTGCGGTCAATGCCCGATGGGCGGGTCCACTGTGGAGGCACCCCCTTGGGCTAACCATTGGGCTGTTTGTGCCCCTGCGGTACCATTGATCCCAGATCAACATTAACCACACTCATAAGATGTGCATGAGGTTTAGCCTTCTCTTAACTCACAATTTCATTATTCCAAAGAATGTTGAGTCTTCGTCGTCGATCCTAGAATGATCCAACGGTCATCACGTTATCGTGTGCCAACTAGCTCGATGGATAATGTTTTTGAACCTACGCAAAAAAGGCGGTTTCAGTATGCCACACATCGCCCTCCTAACTGTATCGTGTCCATCTCACTTAAAACAACTTATCCTCCAAAAGCGGTGTAAAAACCCTCTTGTGGTTTTTGAAACCACTTTCACTGTTCTGTTTTCGTCGTTGGCTCATGGTTCCACATCCAATTTTTAATGTAGTTCCTCCGCATCATCAATTATGGTTTCGGTCTTCATTCCAGGTACAACCTTGTCCTTTTACACTGCATCTGTTAACTCGACTACAGTAAACCCAAGTAGAACCTTCCGATCTGTTCCACTAGCATTCATCCCCTCAAATGTCTGGTCTTATCCTATAGCGAATAACACCTCTTGTAGCCTCTGCCACTTCACTTCCTTTCTCTGCAACAATTCCATCTGATTCGGATCTTCTCTTTTGTCTTGGTGCTTCTCCTTTGTGCTCCTTTTCCATCAATGACAATATTTCCAATAGTCTCCCCCTTTGGCATTGATGGAAATACTCCAATGCTTCCTCTAGGACTTCCTCTACTTGATTTTCAGAAGACCCTTCCTTCTTTTGCTTTATTTTCCTCCCCCTTTGACATCAATGACAAAGGGTTACACATTTCCCAATGTAGTTTCTATCTTTTCATTTCCTCTGATCTTGAGGACCTGTTCCATGCACTGCTCCATTTTTCTAGCTCTTTGATGACAATTTATTGACTGCTTTCCCATTGGAATGATGCTTTCTTGTCTGATATTGACTATCACTTGTCTTTTGTACTGATCCTGTTTCTTGTCTGCAGCCTTTTTGTTTTTTTTTCTGATTTCTAATCATGTTAGAGAGTAACATCTGCAGACACTAACCCTAGCTTTTTTTGAGGTATAAAAGGTGTATTTTTAACTCCGATTTATCCTACATTAACTATCAATCGAGTTTTATCTCAAGAGTGTACTCAGTTTGAGGCGGCAATTTAATCTAAGAGTAATGCTTCTCAATTTGCAGTACAATGTTTCAAATACAGGAGTAAACAGATGCTTGAAAATGAAATCTAATTGCAATAATATGAAACTTAATGTTCTGAAGTTCAATCACTCACTCAACAATCATCAGTAAAGGATGGAGTAGTAATAACTCTTTCCTCTATCAACTGATGTAAATGAAATCAAATATGAACAAGGTAATCAATCTAAGAATGTAGGCAGTAACAACCAATGTCCTTTACGGTCGATGATCTTACACTCCACACTAAAGTAATTAAATGGAAATGGTAACTGTGTTAAATCACTAATGCTGCAAATGAAAATAGACTAAGAAAGCTCTCTGTAATAACACTCCAAAGCAAAACCAAACTCTTGCAAGAAAGGAATAAACAGTAAAGCTAATTAACAGAAATGAACAACAAATCTATTTACTGGAAATGAACAACAAATTCTTTCTAATGGAAATGAATAGCAATCCTGAATAGCGAAGCTCTGTATTTGCAAAGCATAACAATACAAATTATAAAGGAATAAATACTCTTGTTATGTGGAAAGGAACAACAATGCAATTCACTGATGCAACACACCAATTTCATAAATCATTAAACAGTAAGCTATAAACCAAGATAACTATGAAGCAATGTGGTTAAAGGAAATGAAAACTAATGCAAACCATCACACGAATGGAATTGGAAAGTAAAGGTACAAATAGCGAGTGGATCCACTAGGGCCGGGCCCTTAGCCGCTAGTGAAGCACTGCCGAACTACTCTAGTATTAAATAATGGAACGACAACCGAATTATGTATTAATCATATGTAGCAGAGTTTACAAGAAATCACACTCTATTTTAATTAACGAGAGTCGATGAAAAATTATGAAATTACAAAATGAAATCTGAATAATCATAATATGTCTAATAATGTGAGTTCTACAAGCGCCGTTCTTTTATAACAGCCAGGGGATGAAACAAGAAGTACAGATAACTTTGAGCAGCGATCCATCAGGATCGAGAGATCCTGAGGGATTCACTCTATCTTCCATCTTTAGTCATCGTTTTGTCTTCTTGTGCTGATGCCGCGTTGTTACTTTCTTTACTTTGACTGTGTGCTCCAATCTTGGTCTTCTTGTCTGGATACGGCCTTTTTTTGAAGGGACAGCAGTTACACCTACCTTGTCTTTTCCTCTCGAATGGTGGCTTCCCACTGTTGGGGTTCCCATGTTTTGGCAGATTTTCCAATACCAAGAGATGAGACAACATCAAACCACTTTGGGGCCCTAGGATCTAGCCCTCCTAGACCCGGAGAGGGATCTCACCAATAAAGCAAAGAATGATGTATCTTTGAGAGCTCAAAATGAGATGTTAGGCTAGTTATGAAGCACAGAGGGGGGTTTTTAAATATGATTTGGTTGAAGGGTTTCTGGGTTGGTTAGGAGATCATGGACTGGGAAAGCAATGGAAGGAAAGGAACAAAACAGCAGGCTGTTTCAGCAAAGAGGATTGGCCAAGAAAGTGCCATCCATTGGGCTAT
The DNA here is from genome assembly GCA_034641835.2 of Pinus albicaulis. Taxonomy (NCBI): domain Eukaryota; kingdom Viridiplantae; phylum Streptophyta; class Pinopsida; order Pinales; family Pinaceae; genus Pinus; species Pinus albicaulis. The sequence goes on along the minus strand of CM076576.1, from coordinate 438,854,166 downwards.
GGAGTCATGAAAGGAGAATTACTTGCAACAACTAGCCAAGGCTTTCAAAGGGCAAGTCATCTACACTAAAGGATCTTTTAGATCAGAGGGTGGAGTGGAACATTAGGGACGAAAGTGAAAGAAGGAGAACAACCAGATTTCTGTCTATAGATCAGGTCAGAGGTCATTTAACTCCAGACCTGCTTGGACATACTCAAAGGCAGCTCTCAAAGAGACAATGGGGCTGCTTATAGATCAGACTAGAGGTCATTTAACTCCAGATATGCTTTAGCAACTCCCAGGGAAAGACAGAGATATGATTACAAAGAAACATCTAAGAGGAAAACCCCCAAGTTCATACATCAGCCAGCAGGCAATAACATCCGCTACACTGGTTAAACCCGTGAATCTAATCTTAGATAGCACACGCAGTAGAAAACATAAAGGTAGGGAGAGAAGACAGCATAGGGCACCTAACAAGGGTGAATCCTATACCATTATTCTGATGCCTACCAGAAGAACATGAAACAACATGTAAATGAAATAAACAGAGTAAGAAACACATCACCAATAGCAATAGACCAGGATCCTGTGAAATGTGCTTTGATTAATTGATGCAACACCAGTCATGTACATTAAGCTCAATGGCTGTTACAGCCCAGGCTTTCTCCTCCCAGCCTATTACATACAACTACTCTGCTACTCCCTCCCAAGACTATTCTAACAGTCACAAATGAATCCCTCTAACAGCAGATGCCCAGCAAGGCAACAACAACCGAGCAACTGAAAACAACCTTTACAATTCGTTCTTAGGGATTTTTATAGGAGAAGGGGAAGACACAGAAGTAGATAAACAAATAAATGAATCTCATTAAGACAGTAAGGCGGAAGTGTTCACGTCCATACTGCTTAATAGCAGAATGCAGCACTGTATGTACTCTGTAGGCCGGCTAGGGAAGCCTCTGTCAGGCCGATTGACCTCGGATATTTCTTTAAGAGTCCTTCTGGCTTTCTGGAGCTCTGTGCCACCGTGTTGAAATAAATTACATGGATGGAAGTCCGTGACTTCTCCATACCTCCATTACTGCTGCTGAGACAGTCTCTAATGAAGCTCCTGTCAGTGCATTAATCTGTTTAAGGGCTCGAGGAGGCATGGAGATTGCTGTAGGAAAGTTGTACGCCTGGGGAGAACATACTCTGCTATTAGGTAGCGCAGTAATGACTTTCTGGTGCACTCTTGGTCTTCAAACTGAGCCTCAATTCTTTGATCACGGGATTAGCGCTTCAAATATTCAATTACAGGCTCGAATCCCGTCTGATCCTTCTCTACTGTCTCGTTTAGCCGCTGAATTGGCCTCTCTGTATTATCTGCACACTGAAATAAACTGTTACAAGCCCGGGTAGTGATGGTGAAGGAATTTCTGCGAAGGCGGAGGAACGGTGGCGGAACGGTGAAGAAACAGTGGAAACAACGGACACAATGGTGCGGAGCCGTGGAAGCGGGACCCGGCCATGGTGGAGGGCGATTCACTAAACCTTAATGTAAAACACAAAGGTTTGAATAATGGGGGAAATACAAAGAAAATGCATGAAATGCAATGAAATGCGGTAGGAAGATCGTACGAGGTGGGACCCAACGGAGGCGGAGGGCGATTAGATATGAACCATCGGATCCAGGAGAGGATCAATGGCCGAGATTGAATAAAAACCACTGCAATCGGGGGCAACCAAGGGTGACACACATAAAATTTTCCGATTGCGATCAGGGAAGATGAGCGATGACCGCTGGATCTGGGAGGAAACGGACGGTCCAGATGTAATCGGAACAATTGCAATCAGAGGGGCACAAAGGGGAGACACTCACAAACTTCCGATTGCGATTGGCACCTGGGACTTAAGCGCTTGGTCCTGGGTAAGGGCGTATGTGGGGAAGTGGTTTGGAAGGGGCTGGCAGAAAGGGGCTAGGCCTTATAGTAAGGTCGGAAGTGTTTTTTGGCCCTTTAAATGTAATTTGAGGGCCGGGGAAAAGGGAACGATAGAGAAATAAGGGGGGAAGAAGGTCAGCAAAGGTTAGGGGGGACTTTAAAGGGGATTTTAGGGGGAAATGAAGGGTAAGAAGGGAAATAGAAGGGGAAGACAAGGGGGATGAAATAGAGGTTAATCGGGGGTGAAATAAGAGGGAAAAGGGGCCTTTGGGCATTTCCTCACATAGCACAGAGGCTTTAAAAGGGGAATCAGTAGAGGGGATCTTATCAAAGGATAAAAGACACAAAGAGGCTTCAAGGAGACTGTGTTTTCAGAGGAAATGTATTCCTTGAAGACTCAGGAACAATCTAGCCCCCTATTTGCTTGTCAAAAATTTCATAGGGGGGCTAACACCCACTTCATCTAGTTCCTATATAGAAGGAAAGACAATATTTAGTTAATTTTGCAATAAGCACTAATCTCCTCAATTCTACAATATATTATCATTCTATAATATAAAGGAGTCATGATTAAAGGAAAAAGATAAATAAATACATGGCAAATGCATACCTTTTCCAATGCTCAACACACCCCCCTGCTTACCCTTTTTCATGTCCTCATGAAAACCATAATTTACATGTAAAGTAGTTAGAGAATAGGCTGGAGAGGGTTTTTCATTAAGTGGTCTAAAACCATGATTTGCAGCTAAAAATTCAAAAACATGCCCTGTCTTCCCTTCAGGCAATTCATATTTTACCTTATAGTCTGCTGCAGGATACCAGATAATAGGGCTTCTAAATCTACAACCTAGCCAATACGGGCCTTCCCTCAAGATGAGGTTACTATAGATAACCAAGCAGTTGGCAGCTAACTCAAAAATTTTATAGTTGAATGGCTCTCTGTCTTGAATATTCTGATTGGAAATATTCCATCGGAGTTTCGCTGCTACTATGGCTTGGTCTCTGATGGACAGAAAATATTCTACCCCATCCAGGATGATTGCTTTGTGGATGGGTCTCAATGTTTGGATCACACCCTCCTTTGTCATTAAGCTTTTCTGCCTAGCCCACAATTGTAATGGGTGTCTCGGCTCACCCATAACCCAAAGGTCTAACCCATTTTATTGGCTCTGAAAAGTGTTATAGGCCTTGATCCATTTTAACTGGTTAACAACAAATGAAATGAATGCTTGATATTGGACATCACCCACAAGGACTTGGATTTATCTCCATTTCGTCTGCCAATATAAAATTGTGCAAATAAAATTCATGGAGCAAGCGCTAAAATTTTATTCCATAGAGTTTGCAGTAGCTTATAAAATCATCTACAGTTTTTAATTCTATAGGTTCTCCTGCCTTAACAACCTTAATTTTTAACTGCAAATATCTTTCTGATAAAAAAAAAAGCATAATTTTTGGCGAGGAACCTACATGCTAGAACATCTGTGTATAAAGAACAGAGAGTATCCATTTGATTCCAGACCATTTTTAATCTATTCCTTACCTCTTCAACTTTCTCTTCTTCCTTTTGACATTTATCGAAAGCTTCTGCCTCTGATGCATTGATGTCCTTTAATTGCTGCTGTAACTCTTGGTATTTCTTCTTATGAAAAATCTCTTCTTCGATCTTTTCTCTAGCCCTCTGAGCCTGTGCCAGATCCTCTTGGAGTTTTGCTATATCAAGGTCATTTAAAAAAACATTTTTATTGCAGCTTTGTGCACTTTCAGTTGAGGTAGCTGCGTCTGGAATAGCTGCATGCTATTCCTTGCCTTATTGAATGGATATGGGCTCGGCTTGAGTCTCCATGGCTTTTGAATTCTAGGATTCCATTGGGATGGCTTCATCCCCCATTTTCTGGGTTCTTTTAGAGGTTTTCCAATTTTTAGAACCCTAATCCTCTGCCTAAGTTGTTTTACTAATTTTTGGAGCTTTTGACGTTCCCTCCGCAGCTTCTCAAGTTCATTTGTCTTCTTCTTCTTCTTGGAAGGAACAACTGTTTCTTTTTCTGTACTTGGTTGCTCAGCTAGGGTTTGTTCTTCAGTGGCCGTGCCCTCACCCAGGCTTGCTTCTATGCTTTCAGTGATCACATTCTCTAGGCTAGGTTCCTTAGGGGAAGTATCCATAGTTTGTTCTTTCGTTTCCTGAGGGGTTTGTTCTTCTGCCTCTTCATCATGCACTTCCTCATACGTGTCCTTTCTGATGAAAACATGTTCTTTCAATTTTTCTATCTCAATATTGAGGTTGAGTGGACTGTGGGGTTGTATATATTCACTCATATTGGCGAAAATTTGGGCCAATTCGTCCTCCTGTAATGGATTATGCGGTGGCCTTGCACTGGAGGTTATGGGAGGTTCTGATTCCTCCCTTTGTTCTTCACAAGTATGGTTACTTTCTTCTTCTTCCTGACCTTCTCCTCCTTCAAGTTGCGGGGGTTTCTCTTCTTCCTGATTTTCTCCTCCTTCAAGTTGCAGGGGTTGCTCTTCTTCAGAACTAGGTAATTCCGCGGGTTGGTTGCTGCTACCCTGAAGGCTTCCCAAAATTCCCCTGCTTCTTCTTAATCTCGAGGACTGTCTATGTTTCAGAGGTTCATTTGCTGTGCTGGTGACTTTTTTTTGTTTTGGGGCAGGTAAGGTTGTTCCTCCGTTAATTGAGAATACCAATTCTTCCCAGCTAGTCTGCTGCTGGGCAAGACTGTAACTAACTGTTAATCAAATTAGACAGTGGTGGATTACTACCATCCCTGTATGACAGGATTTCCTTATGCTCCGGCTCGTGATGAGACCTCCTGTTCCAAGGAATTTTTATTTTTCTGATTTGCCCATTAGATCATGTCCCTGGTGTGGTGGCCATAATGGGAATGTCACTTCACTGCTTCCTTATGATCATGGTAGGTTGGCTCGTGATGAGAACCCCTATCCTCCATATGACATATCATAGAATTGTTAGTAATCATATAGATATATTTTTTTCTTTTCTTTTTCTTTTATATAGCACTTGCCTATTTATGTATAAAGGATGGCTCATCACTCCTTAAGAGTAGGGATGGTGGAAGAAGTCTGAACATCTCAATAGAGAAAAGTATGCCCTTATTCTTATTCAATAATAAAATTCAAAGAGAATTATGAGGATTAGGGAAGAACCAACATGATAAAAATAATCAATCAAATTAGTTTTAGTGAAAATAAAGACAACAAAGTGATATAGATAGTTGTTTCCTTTCCTTTTTTCTTATCAATACAAAGCAATTTCTTTAAAGATTACAATTTCTCTTTGATATGCTGATTCCAGTAACCTCTAATTTTTGTGTCCTTGCATAAATTTGTATTTTTTCCTTAAAAGGATCATGAAGAATTCACAAAAAATCTCAAAATGTTGTTCTAAGAAAGAAAAATGCACTCAAAAAGTGTTGTTCCTTAGATGGAACAGCTGATGTTCCTTAAGAGGAACAACAAAAACAATCTACGGAAATGTTGTTCCTTTTGAAAGGAACAACAAAAACAATTGGTAGAAATGTTGTTCCCTTTGAAAGGAACAGCAAAAACAATCGGAAAAAATGTTGTTCCTTTTGAAAGGAACAGAAAAAACATTCAGCGGAAATGTTGTTCCTTTTGAAAGGAACAACAAAAAAATTCAGTGGAAATGATGTTCCTTTTGAAAGGAACAAAAAAAAAATTGGCGGAAATGTTGTTCCTTTTGAAAGGAACAACAAAAATATGAACACGTAAACGCGCTGTTCCTTAAGAGGAATGGCTACTGTTCCTTAAGAGGAATAGCATGAAAAATAAAATCTGTACAAAAAAACAGTTCATACAAGAAAAATTAAAAAGAAAAACTTATGTAAAAGTTTCGGAAATAAAGGAATTATTCAGTGAATGAGTGCTGAGGAGGAATTATCTTCCTTAGCAAGAATCTGCATGGTAGAATCTCCCCGTAATTGCTGGTAAAAGGATTCCGGAGTAAGCGGTTTATGGTAAAGTCGTACTCAATGACCGTTTTCTTTGAAAGAATGTCCAGATCCATCAATGGTAGTTAATGTAATGGTGCCATTGTCATGCACTTTCTGTATCTCATAAGGTCCAAGCCATTGTGTCTGGAGTTTTTCGGGGAAATCCTGAAACCTGGAGTCATATAGGAGTGCCCAATCTCCTTCGTGGAAGATTTTCTTTTTAATGAGGGCATTGTGCCATTTTGCTCTCTGCTGTTGAATTAATGCAGTGTGCTGGAGGGCGGAGAGCCTAATTTCATCTAACTCGTTGATTTGTTGTAATCTGCTGATATGGGCCTCATTTAAATTCAAACCCACCTCCTGGGCTGTTCCTAATGTTTGAATTTCAAATTCTATTGGAAAGATGGGTTCTTTTCCAAATACTAGTTGATATGGTGAATACCCAGTGGTATTCCTCCATGTTGTTCGGTATGCCCACAAGGCTTCCGAAAATCTTGAAGCCCAGTCACGTCTGTGTGATGCAACTATTTTTGTAAGTATTGCTTCTATCACCTTATTCGTGCTCTCTACTTGGCCATTTACCTGTGGGTGGTATGGGGTTGTAATTTTGTGCTAAATGTGGTAATTTTTTAATGTTGCAGCAATTTTATTACCTACAAATTGCGGTCCTACATCTATAACTATTTCCCTTGGGAGGCCATATCGTACAAATATTTGGAAAAGGAACTATATTACAGAGTCTTATGTAGCTCTTGGAAGTGCCTCTGCTTCCACCCATTTAGTAACATACTCTGTTGCAACTAGTATGTATGTTATCTGATTTGATGGTGGGTTAATAGTACCAACAAAATCGAGTGCCCAACGCCCAAATGGCTCGATTAATAAATGTGGATTCAAAGGCATTTCATCAGACTGTCTAGGGTGTCCCGCCCATTAGAAACTATCACATGCTTGTACAAAATTCTTAGCATCTTTAAAAATTGTAGGCTAGTAATAGCCTGTTTGTAAAACCTTGTGACCAGTCTTGCAATCTGTGAAATGTCCGCCACACGGCCCGTCGTGGCATGCTTTCAGAATGTCAAATATTTTGTCTTCTTAGATGCATCTCATGATGTGCATATCTTCTCCTGTATGAAATAGGTAACCCCCAATCCAAGAGAATCGGGTACTATATGTTTTCGTTCATTGGGCGCTAGATGCTTAGGTAATTTACCTACTGCTAAATAATTTGCAACATCAGCATACCATGGAGTTCTCGCAGTAACAACAAACAAATTTTCATCTGGGAACTGATCTTCGTCTACTCCTGCGTCTTTTGGTTTTGGTATTTGTGAGAGAAAATCAGCTATAGGATTCTCTTTTCCCGGTCGATCCTTTATTGTGATGTCAAATTCCTGCAATAGAATCAACCATATTGTTACTCTGCCATTTGTAACAGGTTTATTTGCTAAAAAATTTATTGTAGAGTGATCTGTATATAAAACTACAGAATACCCAGTTATATAATGTCTAAATTTATTTACAGCATGTATTACAGCTAAAAATTCTTTCTCAGTCACAGTATAGTTTAATTCAGCAGGACATAGATTCTTGCTAATATAATAAATTGCATATGTTTTTTTATCTTCTTCCTACCCAAGGATTGCTCCAATAGCTGTGTCTGAAGCATCAGATGAAATTTGGAATGGAAAATCTCAATTTGGGCCCCTTAGCACTGGGGCTGTTGATAAAAGCTTTTTCAGATCTTCAAAAGCATGGCCACATTTATTTGTCCAATTAAACTCAACATTCCCTGTTAGTTCGTATAGAGGTGCATCTATTTGAGAATAATGCTCTATGAATCTTCTATAATAACCAGAAAATCCTAGAAAGCTACATACCTCTGTTTGTGTGGTAGGAGTAGGTATTAACAAAATTATCTGAATTTTAGCTGGATCTACCTGTATTCCAGCTGGTGAGATATAATGACCTAAGATGAGTCCCTCAGTCATCATCATGTGACACTTCTCATGGCTTAAGCATAGCCCGGCGGAAATACACCTTTGCAGCACTTTTTCTAATGTTTCTAATGCTGGCTCAAAATCATCTCCATAAGGTGTGAAATCATCCATATATACTTCGAGCCCTTAATTTATTAAATCTGAAAAAATGTTGAGAATGGCCCTCTGAAATGTGGCAGGGGCATTGCATAGAACAAAGGGTAAAACTCTATAAGAAAATGTCGCCCAAGGACAGGTAAAAGTAGTCTTATCTTGGTCTTCAGGGGCAATCTGAATCTAATTGTATCCACTGAAGCCATCTAAGAAAGAAAATAATTTCTTTCCTACTAATGTATCTAATACCTGATCAATGAAAGGAAGGGGAAAGTGGTCTTTCTGGGTTGCTTTGTTTAGTTCTCTGTATTCTACACATATCCTCCACTTTCCATTCTTCTTTGGCACCACTACTAGTGGAGAGACCCACTTGCTATCGGATATTGGATAAATAAAGTTTACATCCAAAAGTTTTTGTATTTAAGCTTTCACAATGTCCTTAAGATGAGGGTTTAATCTTCGTTGGGGTTGGCGAATGGGTCGAGCATATTTTTCTGTATAGATGTGGTGTGTACATAACTGGGGATAAATTCCTTTCATGTCTGGGTAATCCAATGCAAAAGCTCCCTTATATCTTTTCAGTAGTTGGACCAACTTCTCTTCTTGTTTAGCGCTTAGATTTTTGTTAATGTTCAAAGTTTTTCCTGACTCAATTTGTATAGTTTTGCTATTGTAAACATAAGTGGTAGGTATTGATTGATCTTGAATGTATTTTAGGGTATCTTCTTCTTCTTCATTATCAAATGCTGCCTTGATCATGTGACATTGCAAATGGGATCTGGTTTTTGGTTGGTTAATGAAATTGTTAATGATTTCATCCTCTATTTGGTCTTTAAAGTCGAGGGAATCTTCTGTGGTTAATGCTGATCTAATGTTTTCTATGAGGTATGATACAGGCTATTTCTTTGTTTTTATTATCGTTAGGCTTGGCTGGGCTAGAGGGTATAAGGCTAAATTCTTGACATAAATCCCTCTAGTTATAGTCATGCTGCCTTGCGAGCAGCCAATGTAAGCATCAGCAGTTGCCAGCTAAGGTCTACCTAAGATCAAAGGGTGTCCATCTAGCCGGTTTTTGGGGTTAATTATTAGGAAGTCGGCAGGGTATTCCCAGGAGTCTACAGATACCATTACATCATGTAGTGTACCTTCTGGCTTGACTACCGATCGGTCAACCAATTCCAATAGGGTTGTTGTTGGATCTAATGATGTAATGCCAAGTTTTTGACAAGTGGTGGTTGTTAGGATATTTATTGTAGCTCCCAAATCAACTAAGGTGTTTGGAAATGATTGTCCATTAATTTGCACCGTAACTATAGAATTTCCTAGGTCCTCATACTTTACAAGTGCTTCTCTTCCTGATAGTAAGTCAGATAGAGTGTCGACTACTTGGACGGTTGGGTTAGTTTTTGTTCTCCTCTTTGGCTTTCTTGTACATAGTTCTTTGATGGTCTCTGCATAAATGGGAATAACTTGGATAGCTTGGAGGAGTGGGATTTTTATACAAAAAATTTTTAGTTCTCCCAGAAGATCAAAATCAAGATGTTCTATTGGACGAGGTATGATTATTCGTTTTGGGAATGGTGGAAAAGAGGTGGTTGCTTGCTCATGAGTTTGTTCTTTAACCACATTCTCCTTTTGCAATGTTTGTTATGAAGGTAACTAATTTTCAACTTGAACATTATTGTCTCCCTCTGATTCTATTATACGCCCAGACCTTAGTTGAAGGTCGTTGCACTCCCTTAACTCGTTTTCTAGTTCTGGTGCTTCAATTATTTGAATAGATTGAACCAGTCTATTATTAGGGTTCGGGTTGGGTTGGGCTGGGAGTTGCAGTCTTAAGTTATTCTGGGGGCTTTATTGCAATGTATATGGTGCTGGCAATGTAGGTGGAGGGAGAGGAATCATTCCAGTTGGTTGATTCATAGATCTTTTCCAGTTCGACTGCCATGTCTAACTCTGCGAGGTGGAGGGGTACAATTGTGTTGGATATGTATTAATTTTCCAAAATGGTGGACTGTAAGGAAAGTTTGGCCAATTGGTTTGATTTGTTTGATTTGGCCATGGTGGTGTAGGAAATGGCTGCTATGACCAACTGGGGAAGGGTGGCTGATTTTGCCACATTCCATTATATTGTTGAGCATTATACTGAGCAGAATGAAAAGAAGAGGATGGATCAATGGGCATATCTATTTGTCGTGGCTACCATTGATGATGTTGATTGAGTAGGTATACCATTTTTGTTTCTTCTTTCGCTTCTTTGTAGACTACTTTCAATCCCAGGAGTGAGGGGCAAATTTCTGTGGAGTGATCTTTCATGCAGATGGCATAGACTTGGACTATATCCTGCGGGCACTCTTTATGGCTATGTTTCTTTCTACATCTAGGGCATAATATTGCCAAATTTTGTTCTACTTCTACTTGCTTTTGTTTAGCTTGCATGATATCGAGCTGCGTTGTCAGAGTCCCTAGAATATCAGTTTTCAAATCTTCTAGTAGATTTCCAATTTATATGCGGGTTATACCTCCATCGGAGGTCTTGATATCCCTTGTGATCATGTCACATTCTGCTGGTTTTAGTCTTGTGCTGCCTCTCGAACTTCTGATACATAAATTAATAATTTCAACAAAATTTTCCTGACATATGTCACCTTTTCCCATGATGTTTAATGTTTCAACCCATTGTTCCTTCATCCCTTTAATTAATGTAGTTTTTAACACATTATCAGGTAAGGGTAAAGTTCCATAAGGTGATCTCTGGAGGTTGTATTGAAAGCGTTCTACATATTCCTCCAATGTTTCATTAGGTTTTGCTGTCATCTGAAATATTTCATCCTTTAATTCCCTGGACCTACAATAATCCTAATATTTCTTTAGAAAAGCACCTTTCGTCTGATCTCAGTCATTTATAACACCTCCAACTAACCCCATAAACCATCGTAGAGCTTATCCTTTTAATGTGGAGGGGAATAATTTTAGCTTTTGGGGATCGGTGGTATAGTCATACCCCCTGCATAATACATCGAATTCAAACAGAAATGCATCTGGATCTTCCAATGTTAAGCCATGGAATGTATGAATATGCTGGAGAGGAATGGCCTTCATGGGTGCATTAACTACAGTGTCCACAATGGGATATTGCAGTGTGGAAGTTTGGGGTGTTTGCTGGTTGTGGGCCATTTGATCAAATATGTGCCAATATCCTTCTGGGGTTTCTAGGGAATTATTCCTAGGCTGACTAGAAGGAGTAGGGATGACCTTAACAACACTTCCTTGGTTTGGGATAGTTAGTGTCCCTTGCTAAACTATTATCTGAGGGGATTTTAGTTCTTCAGGTTCTTCAATTTTGTTTTGGATGATTTTGACAACACTTCCCTTATCTGGGCTGCTTGGTGTTTGGATTACTTCAAGAGGGGATCTTGGTTCTTATAATTCCCCTGTTTCTCCTCCTCCTTCGCGGATATTACTAGAGTTCCCTTCTTGTAAAGAAATTGGGTGAGAATTCCAAATTTCTTGAGAATCTTGCTCAGTCTCTTATGTTTGGCTATGCACCTCAATAAAAGCTACAGATGGTGATTCTGTGGCCCGAAGGGATCTAGTAGGTTGTCTAGAAGAAATTTTTCTAGGGCCTACTGATGGCTGAGATTCAGCTTTCTTAATGATATTATCGATGAAGGTTGTTTGCCCAAGGGTCACCGGTCCCTTAAGTTTCTCAGGTTTGGGAGGAATTTTGTTTTGATTATATTTTCTAGTCATTCAAAAAAATGCAAGCATTCATTCTTACCTTAGACTTCTACGCAATTCTGCTATGAAGCGGGCCAGTGAGCGAACATGTTCCTCATTCGTTACGCAGGTTCTTACCTTCCGTTTTTAATACCCAGTTCTTCCTTAGCAGAGAAAATCAAATATACATCACTCTTTCTAAATGGCTACACTCTTCCCTAGCAACGGCGCCAAAATGTTGAGGTATAAAAGTTGTCTTTTTAACTCCTATTTATCCTACATTAATTATCAATCTAGGTTTATCTCAAGAGTGTACTCAGTCTGAGGTGGCAATTTAATCTAAGAGTAATGCTTCTCAATTTGCTGTACAGTGTTTCAAATACAAGAGTAAACAGATGCTTGAAAATGAAATCTAATTGCAATAATATGAAACTCAATGTTCTAAAGTTCAATCACTCACTCAACAATCATCATTCAAGGATGCAGTAGTAATAACTCTTTCCTTTGTCAACTGATGTAAATGAAATAAAATATGAACAAGGTAATCAATCTGAGAACGTAGGCAGTAACAACCAATGTCCTTTACAGTTGATGATCTTACACTCCACACTAAAGAAATTAAATGGAAATGGTAACTGTGTTAAATCACTAATGCTGCTAATGAAAATAGAATAAGAAAGCTTTCTGTAATAACACTCCAAAGAAAAACCAAACTCTTGCAAGAAAGGAATAAACAGTAAAGCTAATTAATAGAAATGAACAAAAAATCTATTTACTGGAAATGAATAGCAAATTCTTTCTAATGGAAATGAACATCAATCCTGAATAGCGAAGCTCTGTATCTGCAAAACATAACAATAAAAATTATAAAGGAATAAATACTCTTGTTATGTGGAAAGGAACAACAATGCAATTCATTCATGCAATACACCAATTTCATAAATCGTTAAACAATAAGCTATAAACCAAGATAACTGGGAAGCAACATGGTTAATTGGAAATGAAAACTAATGCAAACCATCACACGAATGGAATTGGAGAGTAAAGGTACAAATAGCAAGTGGATCCACCAGGGCCGGGCCCTTAGCTGCTAGTGAAGCACCACCGAACTACTCCAGTATCAAATAATGGAGCGGCAATCGAATTATGTATTAATCATATGTAGCAGAGTTTAGAAGCAATCACACTCTATTTTAATTAACGAGAGTCGATGAACAATTATGAAATTACAAAAGGAAATCTGAATAATTATAATATGTCTAATAATGTGATTTCTACAAGCGTTGTTCTTTTATAACAGCCAGCGGATGAAAGAAGAAGTACATATAACTTTGAGTAGCGATCCCTCAGGATTGAGAGATCTTGAGGGATTCACTCTATCTTCCCTCTTTAGTCATCATTTTGTCTTCTTGCGCTAATGTCGTGCTGTTCCTTTCTTTACTTTGACTGTGCTCTCCAAGCTTGATCTTCTTGTCTGGATACGGCCTTTTGTTGAAGGGAAAAAAGTTACACCTACCTTGTCTTTTCCTCTCAAATGGTGGCTTCCCACTTCATCTACTTCCTATATAGAAGAAAGGACAATCTTTACTTAATTTCGCAATAAGCACTAATATCCTCAATTCTACAATATATTATCATTCTATAATATAAAGGAGTCATGATTAAAGGAAAAAGATAAAGAAATACATGGCAAATGCATAAAATTTCCAATGCTCAACAGCTTGTCTCTTAGATATTCGAATGGTTATTTATCAAGAGGTTTTGTAAATATGTCTGTTTTTTGTTCCTTAGTTGGTACATATTCCAGCTTCACTAATTTTTGTGCTACTTGCTCTCTGACGAAGTGGTACTTTATTGGGATGTGCTTTGTTTTTGAATGAAGTACATGATTTTTTGATATACTTATTGCACTTGTATTGTCACATTTCATAGAAATGGGTTCATCAATGCTTACCTTCATGTCTTGGAGAGTTTGTTTCATCCACATTACTTGTGTGTAACATGCAACTACTGCTATGTATTCTGCTTCTTCTATAGATAGAGAGATAGAATTTTTTTTCTTGCTTAGCCATGCCACCAGACTTTTTACCAAATAAAATGCACCTCCACTTGTGTTTTTACTGTCATCCACACAACTGGCCCAATCTGCATCTGTGTATGATGTCAATGTTAAGATTTTTCATTTTGGATACCATAGGCCATAATGTGAAGTTCCTTGTAGATATCTAAATATTCTCTTGATTGCAAGTAAATGATTTTGTTTTGGCGCTGCTTGATATCTTGCCACAAGTCCTACTGCCAACATAATTTCTGGTCTGGAAGAAGTTAGATATAACAGACTTCCTATCATGGATCTGTAAAGTCTTTGATCTACATCTGTTGATCCATCATTATCACATATTTTGCATCTAGTGATCATGCGAGTTGACACAGGTTTGCAGTCTTCCATTTGAAACCTTTTCAACATTTCTCTTAAGTATTTTTCTTGCGAAATGAATATTCCAGTGTTCTTTTGTTGAATTTGAAGTCCTAAATAGAAGGTGAGCTCTCCAGTCATTGACATCTCAAATTATGATTTCATTTCTTCAAAAAATCCTTTTGCTAACTCATCTTTGTTGCTATCAAATATGATGTCATCTACATATACTATTACAATTAAGATTTCATCTTCATTAGCCTTTATGTACAAATTTCTATCTACTCCTCCTTTCTTAAACCCTTGTTTTTGCAAGTATTTGTGCAGCCTTGAATACCATGCATGAGGATCTTGTTTCAGACCATATAAGGATTTATTTAATATGCACACATAGTCATGTTTCTATGTTAATGAGAATCCTTCAGGTTGTTCCATGTAGACTTCTTCCTCTAAATCTCCATTCAGGAAGGCAGAATTCACATCCATTTGATATACCTTGAAATCATGATAGCATGAAAAGGCCAAAAACATTTTGATTGCTTCCATCCTGGCTACAAGGGAAAAGGTTTCATCATAATCAAGTCCTTTAATTTGTGAATATCCCTTGCATACAAGTCTAGCTTTATTTCTAATTACCCGCCCTTGTTCATTCATCTTATTCTTGAGTATCCATTTTGTGCCAATGACATTTTTCCCAGTGGGTCTTGGAATTAATTCCTGGGTATTTTTCTTCTCAATTTGGTCCAGTTCTTCATTCATAGCATTTACCCAGTTTTTTTCTTTGCTGGCTTCTTTGAACTTCTTTGGCTCTATTTGAGATAGCATGGCTAGGTATACTTCTTCTGGCTATTGAGCAAGCTGTCTTCTTGTCTGGACTCCCAAACTTTTGTCCCCAATGATTTGATCTTCTAGATGGTTCTTTTGAGTGTATCTTGAGGGACCCTTTGAGTTTAATTTAGTATCTTCTGTTGTCTTGTTATGTTCATAATTATCTTGGTTCTCAGCTTCATGATCATCAGGAGGATTGGCGCGGCTTGTTTTTCTTGTACTTTTTGGTATATCTTCGTCAACTCTTACGTCAATGATTTCCACAATTTTGTGCAGTCTTTTTCTGTAACACCTATAACCCTTACTCTTGGATGCATATCCTAAAAATATTCCTTCATCAGCTCTTGCATCAAAATTTCCCATTGTTTCATCATTATTTTTTATGAAACACTTGCTTCCAAATACTCTAAGTGCTTGATTGATGCTAGTTTACCATGCCATAATTCGTAAGGAGTCTTATCAAAATTTGGTCTTAGATGAGCTTTGCTGAGAATATGAACAGCTGTGTGTACTGCTTCTGCCCAATAGGTTTGGGGAATGTTACTTTCTTGCATCGTGGCTCTGGGAATCTGTTGTATTGACCTGTTTTGTCTTTCTGCCACTCCATTCTGTTGAGGTGTACCTACAATTGTAACCTGTTGTTTTATCCCATGTTCATTGCATAGGTCTGCAAAATCATAGTTTGTGAATTCACCTCCTCTGTCTGATCTGATGTATTTTATCTTGCATCTTGTTTGATTTTCTGCCAATGCCTTGAATATTTTGAATTTCTCAAGTGCTTCCGATTTATATTTGAGAAATTATACCCACGTTAATCTTGTAAAATTGTCTATTGTCAGCATGAAATAAGATTCTCCGCTTGGTGATTTAGTTCTTGAGGGTCCACACAGGTCCATGTGTACAAGTTGAAGAGACCGACTTGTAGATATTATCTCTTTGGTCTTGAAAGATATGTGGGTCTGCTTGCCCAATTGGCAGGATTTACATATGGTATTTGAAGGCTTCTTTATTGCTGGCATATCTCTGACTACGTTCTTCTTGCTCAGACTGATGATGTGGTCAAAGTTTAGGCGTCCCAATCTTCTATTCCATAAGCATGATTCATCAAGTTTTCTTATGTCGCATGCTTCATTCTCTTTGTTCACCATATAGACATTACTTTCTATTTGAGCACCTTTGATCAAGGTCTTTCCTGTGGTGCTCGATCTTACTTCACATTCTTGGGCTCTAAAAAGGACCTCACAGCCTTTATCACACATTTTACTCATGCTTAGCAGACTGGCTTTCAGCCCATCCACAAATAGTACATCTTGGGCCTTTCCTCTTCCATTATTTAGACTGGCTAAGCCTTTTCCTTTGATTTTCCCTGGTTTATCATTGTCGAATGTTACATTCCCAAATTTCTTTTCATCAAAGGTTACAAACTTGCTTCGATCTCCAGTCATATGCTTTGAACATCCACTGTCCAAATACCATTGGATTTTCTGATCGTGAGCTACTAGAGCCAGGTCACACTTATTCAACTTCTTTTTCCACTGCATGCATCCTTCTATTTGGTACCTTTCCTGAGAAGATGGACCACATTCTCTGAGTGGACATTTGTGACACTTGTGCCCAATTTGATGGCAGTCAAAGCATTTGATTATGTTTCTGAATGGATTATGTACACAAGTGAGTTCTCCATTGTTCATCAACCTCCTTGAGTTTTCATACATTAGTCTTTTTCCATTCGCTCTGTGCTCCATGGATTTATGGCCGTACACCTTACAATAAAAAAAATACCCATGGAAACGATTAGTGTACCTGGTAAAGGGTTGTCCTCTCCATTTTTTTGCTTAAGGTAGTCTTTTCATTTCCTGCATCCTTTGCTGGTTGAAATCGATTATCTTTATCTGACAGTATGCAGCAATATGTCCTAGTTTGTGATAGGAAAAACAAGTGACATTTCTCATAGGAGGAAAGAATCTCCTTTGAGATCTTCCGAACTTGTTCAATTGATCTTCAGGAACAATTGAAATTTTTGCAACTGCTTGCTTCTTCCTCTCATTCTTTGTCTCTTGATGTTGCTGCTTGTTTCTGTTTGTTTCATCGCACATCAAGTTCTTGCTGGCTTCTGCTTCTGTGGTTCCTTTTTGAGCTGCTTCATCATTCCTTTCAATGTCTGCCTTCTCCGAGGTCTCCATAGAGGCAATATCATCTCCAAGCTACTTACACCCCGTGCTCCTTTCTTCTATCAGTCTTCTAGTTGCAATAATCTCAGATTGATGAGAGTTAATTTTTTTTTGTTACAGCTTTCACAAAAATTATATTCTTGTTATCCTCTACCTTGGATTTGCTGGTTTCTCTTTCGTAACCTATCCCAATACTTATGAGAGGCGATCTTTGAGAATTTAGTATTTTATTCAACTTTTCAGTGCTTTTCATTCAAGGAGTGTTCATTTTCAATTCCCTTTGGGTGTGTTCTAATTTTTTTCTCAGGCATACTACTTCTTCTTCCAATTTTTCTTGCTTTTGAATTTTATCCTTAATTTTCTTTAGTAACGTGTCTTCCACCTTCTTAGCTTCTTCAAGTTCTACTTTCAATTGAATGAGGTCTTTTGAATTTGGTACCTCTTTTACATATTTGAGAAGAATGTCTTTCTATTTTCTGCACTTGAGTTTAAGTCTGTCTATTTCCTCCAGGGCACTTCATAGCTCCCCCTCAAGATCTACCTCACCTTCTTCCTCATCTTCTATAAGAAATCCTTCAGACTCTTCCTTGGCCATTAACACAAATTTAGAGGTTCCTTCTTCATTTGAGGTTTCATCTGAGTTTTTAGATGCACTACTATCTTGCTGAGCATAAAATAATTTTTTATTGAATCTTTTCCCTTTCTGCCAGTTATTTGTTTTGGTTTTCTCTATCTCTTGAGTCTGATTCTTTGTTTTCTTATGAGGACACTTAGATGCATAGTGCCGAACTCTTCCACAGTTAAAGCATTTAAATGTAAGTTCACCTTTATACTTGCCTGAGCCTCTATCCAATCTTCTGACAAATTTGGCCTCTTCTTCATCAGAGCAGGAGCATGTATCTTCTTTTTCTTCTTTTCTCTTCTCAGCCTTAAAGGCTGCCTCCCTCACATTTGACTTCCTCTGTGGAAGTCTCATCTCATAGGCTATTAAGTTTCCAAGTAATTGGTTCATGGTCAAAGTTTCCCAATCAGCTGTTTCTTCTATGGCAGAAACCTTGGGATTAAAAATGGATGGTAAATATCTCAATATCTTTTGAACAATTACACATTCTCTAATGGTTTCTCCTAGAGCTTTCATATTATTCACAATTTCTGCAACCATTAAGAAGAAGCTGGCAAGATCTTCTTTGTTCATTTTTATATTTACAAATTGGGCTCGATAGACTTGTAGTTTGGCCATCTTCACCTTTTTATCTCCCTCATGGATACTTTCTAATGTATCCCATATTTCTTTGGAAGTATTTTTGTGCATTACTTTGATAAATTTTGCCTCACACAAACCACTTAAGAGAGCATTCATGGCTTTGGCATTAGCTATAAAAAAAATTTTGGCTTCTTTCTCTATGTCAGAATCCTTTGGGGCATATCCCAAATCCATAGCAGCCCAAACTTCTATCCCTAGAGACATTATATATGTCCTCATTCTTATTTTCTAGAAGGCATAATTTGTACCAGTAAACAAAGGGGATTTATTTTTTGAGCATCCTTCTAGACTAGCCATCTTGGGGACCTAGGATCTCCTTGTAGTTGTTAAAATGATACAAAAGGAGCTTGGCTCCGATACCAATTGTTGAACCCTTGGTTAAACTGAGAGGGGGGGTGAATCAGTTTAATGCAGTCATGGTCTTGTAAAACTTTCTTTTACACTTATTTACATCTTCAATTCATGATCAACTTAATATACAATGGAACAACAATCTTAATAAGTGAGCAGCAGGTATTAAGTAGATTAAATACAAAATATCAACACATAATCATCATGCACATAGACAACAGATATAGGTGGAAACCCATAAGGCAGAAAACCACATCTTATTGTTGTTGTGATGCAAAGGCAAGCTCCAACTCCCTCTCACCACTGATTTTCTGTAGGCTCCAACCTACAGGAGGCTACTACCTCAATTTTGCAAGCTACAACTTGCAAGAAAGCTCAAACTCCCATCTATTTTCTGCAGGCTACAACCTGTAGGAGGCTCCTACCTCATCCAGCTACAACTGGGCATCTATCAAGCTACAACTTGATTTGGAAGAACCAACTTCCTCACTATACAATAAAATCATATGCTGATTTACCTGGATATCAGCTCTGTTTTTCTCCTTTACTGTAGTCCTCCCAGCCTTCAAGTTTGCTTTATATCATCTCTGGATCTTCACAACTCCTCTCTCTGATTCTTCTTCTTCTTACACTCTCTAACCTCTCTATTCATACCGATATTACATGTTTTATACAGATAGATTTATGAATGTTTTCATTCTATAGGGAATATGAAGTGAACAGGCACGACTCTTTGCCTTCCACCATCTCATTTTCTTGCTCATCATTTCAGGAGGTTACAACACTGTCTACTCATTTCAGAACTAAACTTGAGTTTTTATTCTCCTACGGATACTTTCCTTTGCATCACATACAATAAAAATAATTAAATCATTTACATTTACAGATAGAATAATATTTCAATCCAACCCTTTCAACTCTTGGTTCGTCATATATTTTTGTTTTCTGTTGCTGTCACTGTCTTTTCAGTTTCTACCATTATATTATAGCTCTTCTGCATAACTTCTCTTTTTTTCCAACTTGACCCATTCTATTTCGTTTCTAACAGTGCCATCATATCTCCTTTTTCCTGACCATGTCTAGTCACCTTGCTTCTTTTGCTCGCAGCATTCAAAAATTTTCTTTTCTCAATAGCCGCAACCTCTTAACACTGTTTTGTACATGCTCTGGGTCCTTTTTCATGTTTTGAGGTCTTTCGTTTGTAACCTGAGTCGATCTCTTCTTCCATGGTTTTCTTCATAAAATAGTTAACCCTGGACTTAACTTTGGTTGAAGGGTCCCACAATGCAGTGACTAATCACAGTGCATCGCATCGCATCTTTGCATCGCCACTTCGCGGTATGCGATGAAATTCACATCACCGATGTGCGATATTGCGCTGTGCCGCCACATGTACCTTCGCATCGCCACATCGCATCGCAACTTTGCATCACCACTTCATTATCACACTTTACGCTTCGACGATTAAACTCGATTCTCAAGCACTTATTCTCCTAAGCTTGCGATGTCTGATATGCGATCGAGTCCCACTTGATTGTGATCTTCCTCCTGCCTCAATTGCGATTTAATCTCTGCCATCAATCTCCCTTAATTCTCATCCGTTGATCGCGCCTATCCACAACTGTACTTTTGGGCTTTAGGAAAGCGAGTCCCAGTTCACGGCACTGCGGAGGCACTCCTTAGTACAGAATGATCATTGGGCTTGTGCTACCTCAATGAATGTCAATAGTCAATCTACGGTCAATGCTCGATGGGCGGGTCAACTGCAGAGGCACCCCCTTGGGTTAACCATCGGGCTATTTGTGCCCCCGCGGTACCGTTGATCCCAGATCAATGTTAACCGCACTCATAAGATGTGCACAAGGTTTATCCTTCTCTTAACTCACAATTTCGTTATGCCAAAGAATGTTGAGTCTCCGCCGTTGATCCTAGAATGATCCAATGATCATCGTGTTATCGCGTGCCAACTAGCCCGATGGATAATGTTTTTGAACCTACGCGAAAAAAGGTGGTTTTAGTATGCCACGTGTCGCCCTCCTAACTGTATCGCGTCCATCTGTAACACCCCCAATTTGTGTGTTGAATTTTTAAAGTTAGACATTTGAACTTTAATCCTAAGGGGGTGGACCCCAAGGGCTAAGTATGCTGTGAATGTATTTGCATATTTTATTTGAGGAAATAAATAAAATGATTGTGCATTTTGACCAAGATGAGAATTTGAGATCACTTGCCAAATCCATGAGGATGGATAAGTTAACAAATCCCCAAAATCTTTCAAAAATCCTTGAAAGAAATTAATTTAGATTTGAGGAGGAATCTAAATTTCCCCAATGAAGAGGAAAGTAGTTGGTAAGAGGTGAGAAAAGCTGGAAAAGCTGAGGAAAAGCTTAAAACAGCTTTAAAGAGTCCCAAAATGGGAAGCCTAGGCTAAACAGGAAAGAAAGCATCCTGCTATTCTGGACGCAGAATTAGAAACATGCTTTGGGGAAATATGAGCTTAAGTAAGCTGCTCCTAAGCAGATGAGAGGTTGATTTGTGATGGAGGTGATCTCAGCTCGAGGGTGAGTCCTGGGAGACAAAGAGGACTCTAAGGTTGGGAGGTTGGTCATTGCAATTTTGGTATGTTCTGAAATTCTTGTTATTTTGTTTTATGATGGTATGAATTGGCTACATATAAAACTTAAGGGAATTTGTATGATTGATTTTGGTACTACATTTAACAGAGTCCATCCTAAGGCATTCACCTTCCAGATTCTGTTTAGTTGTAGACCAGAAATCCATAGAGTAGAAACCCCAGAAACTCTAAACCAAGGTTGGTTTAAATCTGAAGTTACTTAGTCTCCACAGATAAATAAATATTATCCTGTTTCCTGTAGATACAAATGTGATATTTATGGTCATATGTATGCTAGAAAAATATTGTAGCAGAACTGAAGTTTACATGGTACAAAACAAAAAGGGCAGAAAGTAAGACATTAGAATATGACATTCAAAATTGTAATAGAAAAAGATTAATTCTACTCTATATGATTATTATAACAGTCATAACTGTATATATTGCATTTCTAAATCTATCCTTAATCCTTGAAGACAAGTATCATAGCAAAAGACTTAAATTATAATTAAGTTCCTCTAGTCAAGCACTATCGAATATCTATATATGAGAAAAAAAAAGATATAAGAGCGTAATAGCTCTTATAGCATCTTGCATGCACATATTATTTCTAAATCTACTTTTAACCTTTGAAATAACGATCATAGCAATTATAAGGTGTATTGCATTTTAAATTTACCTCAACCCCTTGAAATAAATAGTATGGCTATGGATTAAATCCATGCTTAATGAACATCTTCAAATGAACTATCGATTACATGTGTAAGCATTTAACAAAAATATATATATGTTAACAAGTATCAAGATCTAGCGCAATTGGTTACAAATGAACTATACACATAAATGAAACCTATATATCAAAAGGGAGATAGGAATACGCATATATATAAAAACCATATATATAAAAACCATATATGTTAAAAAGGAACCATAAACATGAATCATACATATATGAATAATATATGTCACAAGGGAAATATAAATACAAATCCATTGCGTTAAATGTAATGTATATATATGATCCTTGTAGCCAATTAAAACGAAATGTACAGTCAAACTGAATTAATGTAGGGTAATTAATTAAAACTCTCTGTCAAACGAGTCTCTCGGACTGTAACGACGTTGTAAGCCACGGCCTATTGGGGATCTATTAATGTGAAATGAAACGAACAGTGGTGAAGGGTGCAATGATAATACGATGTATAAATACCAGTTTCTAAACATAATCATTTCAAGACAGCGTGGAGATTTCCACAGCTCTAACAAAAATTATTACGAGACCACGTGTAATATATAAATGGCTGACTATATGATTCACACTGTATATTAACTTCGATGCAAAGTAATTGGATTTCTTCGCTATGCAGTAAGATATAGCATTAAAATACCGCAGAATACGAAATCCTTACCTCCGTTCGCGAAGAACACTGCCATTTATGAACCTATCTGATCACAAAATTAAATCGCGTTAGTGCACAGAGCCTACCAATGGAATAGTTCGATTCATTAGCCATTCGGCCAGTAAAACGAAACGAAACAAATTGAAAT
Source organism: Pinus albicaulis (assembly GCA_034641835.2). Lineage (NCBI taxonomy): Eukaryota > Viridiplantae > Streptophyta > Pinopsida > Pinales > Pinaceae > Pinus > Pinus albicaulis. The sequence continues at coordinate 438,831,271 of CM076576.1, read as the reverse complement.
ATAGCGATTCGGACTGGTATTTGACGCCTTTGACCACAGCCACAAGTGCGACAGGTTAATAGAACATAGAAAAAAAAGAAGAACATTGCCCTGATACCGTAGCTAGCGGTGGTCGCAAAAGATAGCAGATTGAAGGGACGCCCAAAACCACGAATTTTTTGCATCACTACTTCAGTCGTAGTGAAGAAATTAGGGTATACCTGTGCGTAGGTGGCGCTTCTGATGAGGGATTCGTATCGATGCTTATAAAAGAGAAATAGAGAAATGCATACGCTGTGTAAAGAAATGAGATCGCCTACTTATTAAATCTGGACGCAAGGAAACCCAACTAACCATATAGGGTTTACCTCATAACAGTTTAGAAAATTTTGAATAAGGCGAACCACATTGAACGCATAAATCAACAATATCATCACAGGAGATTAACACGAAGCTCAACCAAAGCCAGATACCCGGCTAGGTCTCTAGCCTGAGGTGCCGACGCTTTGTCCTCTCTGCGAAAACCCATTTGCAAATAATGAGATACTGTATTCTCTAATAAAACACGAAGAAAATAAAAAAGTCTTAGGACGTGAGGGATATAACAGTAATGGGATGCAGAGATATGAAAAAAAATCGCAAATTAAAGTGATGAAACCCTGCATGAAGAACAACAACAAACCAGAAACGATGAATCCTAGCCGCAATCGAATCTGATCATACCCTCAACCACCGGCGAAGAGAGTGGGGAAATACAACGATTCTGCACCCAGAAATAATAGGGAAAGATCGGATGAACAAAACCGCGCAGGAGCTTCGACTTTAAAGAAATTCTTGTAACCCTAATTTCATTGCCCCAGAAAGATCAGAGAATCCCCAGGTTGATTGTGGAAACTTGGCCACGTCGACAGGCTTGTACCTGGCGACATTAAGGAGCGCATTGGGGGTATGGAGAAGCTACGCCCTGCATGCACAGGAATAGAGGGCTAACCCTAAAATTTGTAATTCTCCGAGGCAGGACTCGGCTCTCACAGTACTTGGGTCAGCCGACCTGCTAGGTATGCGGCGATATGCGCCGGCAGTCGGTACTCTCATCTCTGTAGCGAGACGCCAGCTCTGTCTGCAGAACAAAGTTCATACGTTAACCACTGTGTAACGTGTATACCACGCTCCAGAACCAGTACGCATAAGTCCGCAACGTGTCGGCACTGGTTCATAATCGTAATCATGATAAAGCGCCGAAAGGGGCACCGTATTGTATATGATTTCAGCGTCGCGATCTGCATTCCGGAATATCATTACATCCGATGCTATCTGCATAAGTATGAACGAGTAATAATGAGTTACGCCGTGATGAATCCGGCCAATACTTGCACATAAACAATACAGAAACCGAAAATCATAGTTCGCAGAAGAAGATGTAATTATACCCAGAATTCGAGCGTGCAAGTCGTGACTAGGGTAGGCTTACACGAATATAATTATAGCTCCATGGATAAGTATACGAATTAAGTTAAAGGTAGGGTCTGTAATGTATATCATTGAGATTTCCGTTTATTGTCAACGCGTATTTTTATACTGCATGTTTGTATATGCGTAAGGATCCAATGAAAACATTAAAGGGGTTATTTTGATTATATGAAATAGGTATATGTTTTTTCTTCCCATTAATTCTATAAAAGGTTGGACCTATGTATGTTATATGTATATATAGGTGCTATATATATGTATATGCCCATAAAATTAATATTGCCAAAGGCTATATATGCAAGTAATATATGTGTTATATATAGATATAAGCAGTATATGTGGTATAGATAGATATAAGTGGGATCCGTATCATGTATGGAAGGCTTGTATACTACTATCAAAGAAAGGAATATTGAATCTTATTTAAAACAAAGTGAAGACTTATAGGATATGGGGTTAAGAGATCTTAGTTAAAACAAAATGAAGATTATAGGATATGGGTTTAAGGTATTCAGGGGGAATACAAATGAGGTATATTAGATATTATTAAATAATACCAGGAACCCCCTTATACAAGAAAAAAAAAAAAAAAAATTCCTTAAACTGGAGGTGTTACAAATGGTATTGGAGCCCAAGTGCAAAAATTGGGTTGTTGTTATTGTGCTCACTAAATTCTGCACATATTGAATATTGTAGAGATTGTTTTTTTTTGTCTTACTAATCAAATGTATGAGTGTGTACAGTGGTGCTAAAATGGCTGACGAGGGAGGAATTTATGTGGATCTGCATGATGAGTTTGCGACTCCAGATCCCAATGCCCCGGTAATGGCTATGTTGCATAGGTTGCAACGAGAATTGGCTGAACTACGAAGCCAGAATGACATGTTGTCATCAGCCAGTAAGGAGCAGGAAAAGCTCATCATAGAGCTAACTTCCCGGAACAGCCAGGAAGGCGAAGGTTCTGGAAAGAGAAAGATGGATGAGTCTGATGATGATGATGCTGCTGGACATCAACATAAACAGAAACGAGAATTGCAGGGGGAGTTCCGAAAGATCAAACCTCCCTCCTATGATGGGGAGAAGGAAGAGGATGCTGAAGCTTGGTTGCTGAATATGATTAAGTATTTCCAAGTATATGAATATGAGAGCAATCTGAAGGCCAGATTAGCTGTGTATCAGCTACAAGGAAAGGCTACACTGTGGTGGGAAGAGACAAAAATGGTGCATGCCATTGATGAAAAGACAGTTACTTGGGAAGATTTTCAGACTAAGTTCAAAAGTCGTTATTTAAATGAACGTTATTATGATGATAAAGCAAAATAATTCCATGAACTTAAACTAGGACAGCTCACTATTAATGAGTTTGTCACTAAGTTTACCAATTTACTGAGATATGTTCCTTACATTAGGGAAGAAAAAGCAAAGGTTCAAAGGTTTTTGAATTGCTTACCTACTGTGTACAAAGAGAAAATTGAGTTTGACAACCCAAAGACCATGGATGAAGCTGTTAGAAAAGCAAGATTATGCTATCAGCAGTTTAAAGGTAAAGCTGAACAAGGGAAGAGATGGCTGAACAAGGGGGAGTTCAAAGGTAAAAGACCAAAACCAGCATATCTAAGAAATTTTGGTTGAGATCATCAGCGGAAAAAGTTCAATAAACCAAAAGAAAGTCAAACTGCTCAGTCCCAAGTGGCTTCGAAACAAGTTGAGGGGAACAATAAAAAGGAAGGGGAAGTTAGAATGAAGGAACCTTTGAAATGTTGGGGCTGTGGAGAACCCCATATGATGAGGGACTATCCCCATCGAAATATACACATGATCAGCAGAGAGCGAGAGGCAACAACAGTAAATGACATAGCCAGAAATATACCAACTATCAGTGCAGCATTGGAAAATCGGCAAGCAGAACATCAAGCAACCATGGTGGAAATGGAGGGTAAGATTTCTGACCTACCTATTACTGTTTTGATTGATCCAGGTGCTTCTTTGAGTTACATTAGTCCTGGAATTGTAGAAAAATGTAGAATTAAACCTGAAAAGTTTCAGCAGTCATGGTTGGTACAGCTGGCCACTGGAACTAAGAGAAAAGTCACACATAAGTTGCCCAAAACAGCAATACAATTAAATGGCTTTTCAACAGAAGTAAATTTGAACATATTGCCATTAGGATCCTATGACTTGCTGATAGGAATGGATTGGCTGGAAAAGAAGAAAGCTCTGATGAACTACTGGGATAAAACCCTGCATTCTGTGGATGAAGAAGGGAAACCTTTTACACTAAAAGGGAAACCAAAATCCATTTCAATAAGACAAATATCAGCCTTACAATTAAAAAGAACAGCTAGAAAAGGATACCAATTTTATGCAGTACATGTGGAAGAAGTAGAACAGAGGACTGAAGAAAATCTGTTGAATGAATTACCGGTGGTAAGGGAATTTAAAGAAGTTTTCCCAGATGAGATTTCTCATCTCCCTCCCAAAAGAGAAATTGATTTTTCCATAGATTTGGTGCCAGGAGCTACACCAGTTTCCCGAGCCCCCTATCGGATGAGTCCGCCAGAACTTATGGAGCTGAAGATGCAGCTGCAAGAATTATTGGATAAAGGTTACATTAGACCAAGTGTGTCTCCGTGGGGAGCACCTTTTTATTTGTTAAAAAGAAGGATGGAACTTTTAGGATGTGCATTGATTATCGTCAACTGAACAAGTTGACCATTAAGAATATATATCCACTTCCTAGAATTGATGATCTTTTTGATCAAGTGAAAGGGGCCTCAGTCTTTTCGAAGATTGACTTAAGGACTGGGTATCACCAGCTCAGAATCAAAGAAGAAGACATTAGCAAAACAACTTTTCGAACCTGGTATGGACACTACGAATTTGTAGTCCTACCTTTTGGACTGACAAATGCCCCTGCCACCTTTATGTGTCTGATGAATAGTGTGTTGAATAAATATTTGGATAAATTTGTTTTGGTGTTCATAGATGATATTTTAGTTTACTCCAAAAAAAAAGAGAAACACAAGGAACATCTACAGATAGTGTTGCAAAAACTGAAAGAAAATTAGTTATATGCCAAGTTCAGTAAATGTGAATTTTACAAGGATAAGATTCAATATTTGGGTCATATTATTTCTGAAAAAGGGCTTGTAGTTGACCCTGAAAAGATAAAAGCAATTAAGGAATGGCCAGTTCCAACTGATGTTTCAGTAGTAAGGTCATTCATGGGGATGGCAGGCTACTATCGTAGATTTGTGGAAAGATTTTCTGCCATAGCACATCCCATCACTTCATTGCAAAGAAAGGGTGTCAAGTTTGTGTGGACTGAAAAATGTCAACATAGTTTCGAGCAGTTAAAACAAAAACTTATTTCAGCCCCTATATTAAAAATTGCTGATCCTGATAAAGAGTTTGTTGTATGTACAGATGCTTGCAGAGAAGGGCTGGGAGGAGTCCTATTGCAAGAAAACTCAGTTATTGCCTATGAATCTAGAAAACTGAAAACTCATGAACAGAATTACAGTGCATATGATTTAGAATTTGCAGCTGTTATCCATGCTCTGAAAATGTGGCGGCACTATCTTCTTGGGAAAAAGTTCACATTGATGACTGATCATATTAGCCTCAAATATTTTTTTTCTCAAACTGACTTGAATGCAAGACAAGCCAGATGGTTGTCCTTTTTAAGTGAATTTGATATGGACATCAAGCATATCAAGGGGAAAGAAAATAAAGTTGCTGATGCATTAAGTAGAAATGCTTGTCAACATTTAAACAGCATTGGGAGTAGTGCTCAGATGGAGATAGAGGAATTGGTGGGAAAAGCAACAAATCAAGATCCCCACTATGAAGCACTCTTGGTGAAAGTACAGAAAAAGGATAAAACTGATTTCACTAAAAACCAAAGAGGGCTACTCTATTACAAAAACAGGTTGTATATTCCAAATATAGAGTCATTGAAAAGAGAAATTCTAGATGAATATCACAAACAGCCCTATGCAAGACATCCAGGATACCAAAAGATGTTAACAGCCTTGAAGAAGAAGTTGTTCTGGCCAGGAATGAAAAGAGATGTAGCAGAGTATTTAAGTAGATGTATGGAATGTCAGCTAGTCAAAGTTGAGCACCAACATCCAGCAGGTCTTTTAAACCCTTTGCCAATTGCAGAATGGAAATGGGACACAGTTTCCATGGATTTTATAACAGGACTACCTAAAACCAAGTACCAACATGATTCTGTAATGGTGGTAGTAGACACTTTAACCAAAGCTGCCCACTTTATACCAGTGAAATCTACTTTCGGAACAGCTCAAGTAGCAAATGTTTTCCTAAAGGAGATAGTAAGGCTTCATGGAGTTCCCAAAGTAATTGTGTCAGATCGAGATGCTAAGTTTACAGCAGCATTCTGGAAAGGATTGTTTGGAGGGATGGGTACTAAGCTGAATTTTAGTACTGCCTATCACCCTCAAACTGATGGGCAAACCGAAAGGACGAATCAAATTTTTGAGGATATGTTGAGAATGTATGTGAGGGATAGACCATCAAAGTGGGAGGAGTATCTGCATTTAGCTGAATTTGCCTATAATAATAGTTACCAATATTCTATTAAAATGAGTCCGTTTGAGGCCCTATATGGAAGGAAGTGTCGTACTCCTTTGAGCTGGAGCCAACTAGAAGACAAATTAATGCTTGGACCTGATGCTTTACAAGAGATGGAGAGAATTGTTAAACAGATACAAAGAAATATCAAGACAGCACAAGATCGCCAGAAAAGCTATGCTGATAAGAAAAGAGTGCACCGAGAATTCAAAGTGGGGGATCATGTGTATTTGCGCATCAAACCAAAAAAGAGCACACTTTATGCTGGAAGTTGTGCAAAACTTGCTCCTAGATATTGTGGGCCTTTTGAAGTTTTAGAAAGGGTGGGACCAGTGGCTTACAAGCTAGCCTTACCACCCCATGTTAGAGTGCATAATGTGTTTCATATTTCATTATTAAAAAAATATGTGCATGATGCTTCTCACATAGTTGATTGGAATGTTGTATAGGTGGAACCAGAAGGGGAGTTTCTGCCAGAACCGCTTCAAATATTGGAGCGGGAAGAAATTGAATTGAGAAACAGAACAGTGGTCAGAGTAAAGGTGCAGTGGAAGCACTTTACTGCTGAAGAAGCCACCTGGGAAAGGGAAGCTGAAATAATGGAGAAATATCCATTTTTGTTTAACTGAACTTTAGTAGTTGAATAACAACACCGAGGACGGTGTTTATTTTCAGAGGGGGAATATGTAACACCCCCAATTTGTGTGTTGAATTTTTAAAGTTAGACATTTGAACTTTAATCCTAAGGGGGTGGACCCCAAGGGCTAAGTATGGTGTGAATGTATTTGCATATTGTATTTGAGGAAATAAATAAAATGATTGTGCATTTTGACCAAGATGAGAATTTGAGATCACTTGCCAAATCCATGAGGATGGATAAGGCAACAAATCCCCAAAATCTTTCAAAAATCCTTGAGAGAAATTAATTTAGATTTGAGGAGGAATCTAAATTTCCCCAATGAAGAGGAAAGTAGTTGGGAAGAGGTGACAAAAGCTGGAAAAGCTGAGGAAAAGCTTAAAACAGCTTTAAAGAGTCCCAAAATGGGAAGCCTAAGCTAAACAGAAAAGAAAGCATCCTGCTATTCTGGACGCAGAATTAGAAACATGCTTTGGGGAAATATGAGCTTAAATAAGCTTCTCCTAAGAAGATCAGAGGTTGATCTGTGATGGAGGTGATCTCAGCTCGGGGGTGAGTTCTGGGAGACAAAGAGGACTCTAAGGTTGGGAGGTTGGTCAATTGCAATAGTGGTATGTTCCTGTAAATTTTTTTCATTCTGATGTATTATGGTATGAATTGGCTACATATACAAATTTTAAAAGAATGTGTATGATTGATTTTAGTACTACATTTAACAGATTCCATCCTAAGGCATTCACCTTCTAGATTCTGTTTAGCTGTAGACCAGAAATCCATAGAGTAGAAACCCCAGAAACTCTAAACCAAGGTCGGTTTAAATCTGAAGTTACTTAGCCTCTACAGATAATTAAATATTGTTTTGTTCCCTGTAGATACAAGGGTGATATTATCTTCTCATGTGTATGCTAGAGAAACATTATAGCAGAACTAAAGTTACATGGTACAAATCTAAAAGGAAGAAAGTAAGAACATTAGAATATGACATTCGAAATTGTGCTAGAGAAAGAGTAACTCTACTTTATAGGATTTTTATAATAGTTATAAGTGTATAGATTTCATTTCTAAATCTACCTTTAGTCCTTGAATCAAGTACCATAGCCAAAGATTTAATTTATAGTTAAGGACCTCTATTCAAGCAACATCGAATATCTATATATGAGAAAAAAAAGATATAAGAGCGTAATAGCTCTTATAGCATCTTGCATGCACATATTATTTCTAAATCTACTTTTAACCTTTGAAATAACGATCATAGCAATTATAAGGTGTATTGCATTTTAAATTTACCTCAAACCCTTGAAATAAATAGTATGGCTATGGATTAAATCCATGCTTAATGAACATCTTCAAATGAACTATCGATTACATGTGTAAGCATTTAACAAAAATATATATATGTTAACAAGTATCAAGATCTAGCGCAATTGGTTACAAATGAACTATACACATAAATGAAACCTATATATCAAAAGGGAGATAGGAATACGCATATATATAAAAACCATATATGTTAAAAAGGAACCATAAACACGAATCATACATATATGAATAATATATGTCACAAGGGAAATATAAATACGAATCCATTGCGTTAAATGTAATGTATATATATGATCCTTGTAGCCAATTAAAACGAAATGTACAGTAAAATTGAATTAATGTAGGGTAATTAATTAAAACTCTACGTCTTTGGCCTCTGTCAAACGAGTCTCTCGGACTGTAACGATGTTGTAAGCCACGGCCTATTGGGGATCTGTTAATGTGAAATGAAACGAACAGTGGTGAAGGGTGCAACGATAATACGATGTATAAATACCAGTTTCTAAACATAATCATTTCAAGACAGCGTGGAGATTTCCACAGCTCTAACAAAAATTATTACGAGACCGCGTGTAATATATAAATGGCTGACTATATGATTCACATTGTATATTAACTTCGATGCAAAGTAATTGGATTTCTTCGCTATGCAGTGATATATAGCATTAAAATACCGCAGAATAAGAAATCCTTACCTCCGTTCGCGAAGAACACTGCCATTTCTGAACCTATCTGATCACAAAATTAAATCGCGTTAGTGCACAGAGCCTACCAATGGAATAGTTCGATTCATTAGCCATTCGGCCAGTAAAACGAAACGAAAAAAATTGAAATATAGCGAGTCGGACTGGTCTTTGACGCCTTTGACCACAGCCACAAGTGCGACAGGTTAATAGAACATAGAAAAAAAAAAGAACATTGCCCTGATACCGTAGCTAGTGGTGGTCGCAAAAGATAGCAGATTAAAGGGACGCCCAAAACCACGAATCTTTTGCATCAATACTTCAGTCGTAGTGAAGAAATTAGGGTATACCTGTGCGTAGGTGGCGCTTCCGATGAGGGATTCGTATCGACGCTTATAACAGAGAAATAGAGAAATGCATACGCTGTGTAAAGAAATGAGATTGCCTACTTATTAAATCTGGACGCAAGGAAACCCAGCTAACCATATAGGGTTTACCTCATAACAGTTTAGAAAATTTTGAATAAGGCGAACCACATTGAATGCATAAATCAACAATATCATCGCAGGAGATTAACACGAAGCTCAACCAAAGCCAGATACCCGGCTAGGTCTCTAGCCTGAGGTGCCGACGCTTTTTCCTCTCTACGAAAACCCATCTGCAAATAATGAGATACTGTATTCTCTAATAAAACACGAATAAAATAAACAAGTCTTAGGACGTGAGGGATATAACAGCAATGGGATGCAGAGATATGAAAAAAATCGCGAATTAAAGTGATGAAGCCCTGCATGAAGAACAACAACAAACCAGAAACGATGAACCCTAGCCGCAACCGAATCTGATCATACCCTCGACCACCGGTGAAGAGAGTGGGGAAATACAACGATTCTGCACCCAGAAATAATAGGGAAAGATTGGATGAACAAAACCGCGCAGGAGCTTCGACTTTAAAGAAACTCTTGTAACCCTAATTTCATTGCCCCAGAAATATCAGAGAATCCCCAGGTTGATTGTGGAAACTCGGCCACGTCGACAGGCTCGTACCTGGCAACATTAAGGAGTGCATTGGGGGTATGGAGAAGCTACACCCTGCATGCACAGGAATAGAGGGCTAACCCTAAAATTTGTAATTCTCCGAGGCAGGACTCGGCTCTCACAGTACTTGGGTCAGCCGACCTGCTAGGTATGAGGCGATATGCGCCGGCAGTCGGTACTCTCATCTCTGTAGCGAGACGCCAGCTCTGTCTGCAGAACAAATTTCATACGTTAACCACTGTGTAACGTGTATACCACGCTCCAGAACCAGTACGCATAAGTCTGCAACGTGTCGGCACTGGTTCATAATCGTAATCATGATAAACCACCGAAAGGGGCACCGTATTGTATATGATTTCAGCGTCGCGATCTGCATTCCGGAATATCATTACATCCGATGCTATCTGCATAAGTATGAACGAGTAATAATGAGTTACGCCGTGATGAATCCGGCCAATACTTGAACATAAACAATACAGAAACCGGAAATCATAGTTCGCAGAAGAAGATGTAATTATACCCAGAATTCGAGCGCGCAAGTCGTGACTAGGGTAGGCTTACACGAATATAATTATAGCTCCATGGATAAGTATACGAATTAAGTTAAAGGTAGGGTCTGTAATGTATATCATTGAGATTTCCGTTTATTGTCAACGCGTATTTTTATATTGCATGTTTGTATAAGCGTAAGGATCCAATGAAAACATTAAAGGGGTTATTTTGATTATATGAAATAGGTATATGTTTGCGCTTCCCATTAATTCTATAAAAGGTTGGACCTATGTATGTTATATGTATATATAGGTGCTATATATATGTATATGCCCATACAATTAATATTGCAAAAGGCTATATATGCAAGTAATATATGTGTTATATATAGATATAAGTAGTATATGTGGTATAGATAGATATAAGTGGGATCCGTATCATGTATGGAAGGCTTGTATACTACTATCAAAAGAAAGGAATATTGAATCTTATTTAAAACAAAGTGAAGACTTATAGGATATGGGGTTAAGAGATCTTAGTTAAAACAAAATGAAGATTATAGGATATGGGTTTAAGGTATTCAGGGGGAATACAAATGAGGTATATTAGATATTATTAAATAATACCAGGAACCCCCTTATACAAGAGAAAAAAAAAAAAAAAAATTCCTTAAACTCAAGGTGTTACACCATCTCACTTAAAACCACTTATCCTCCAAAAGCAGTGTGAAAACCCTCGCGTGGTTTTCGAAACCACTTTCACTATTCCTTTTTCGCCATTGGCTCATGGTTCCACATCCAATTTTTAATGTAGTTCCTCTGCATCATCAATTATGGTTCCGGTCTTCATTCTAGGTACAACCTTCTCCTTTTACACTACATCTGTTAACTCGAGTATAGTAAACCCAAGCGGAGCGTTTCGATCTGTTCCACCAGAATTCGTACCCACAAATGTCTGGTCTTATCCTCCAGCAAATAACACCTGTTGTAGCCTCTGCCACTTCACTTTATTTCTTTGCAACAATTCCATCTCATTCTGATCTGCTCCCTTGTCTTGGTGCCGCTCCTTTGTGCTCCTTTTCCATCAATGACAATATTTCCAACACTTTGATGACAAAACCGAACCGAACTATGAATGCCATCTAGAATCCATCACTATTCTTGAGGAAATTTTCATCTCCTTGCCTCTCAGGCTTTACCACAATCTAAGCCCGTATCACTAGGCCCTAAACTGAGACACCACCCTTAGGCTTTATCGTGTATCCTGTCAAAATTATTAAGGGATTCCTAAGACTTTAGGGATATTCCTTGAGAGCACATCTACCCCAGATTCTGAGATCCATCCACCAATTTCAACGCCCAAAACAAAGATGAAATTCCCAACATGCCATCGCATCTGGAAAAAGGTAAGGAAAGGTGTAAAACCACTGTAAAAACCCAGAAAAACCATGCCATTGACAACAAGAGTACCAAATACCAACATGGATAAGCCATGCATGTCCATATTAGCTAGAAAATCGCAAATGAAATATGTTACTTGCAAGTATTCCTATTGTATTTTCTAGATCCCGTTCTTCCTTGTTTTTTCTTTACTTTCCTTTCCTTTCATTGTCCTTCCTTTCCTTTCTTTCCTCTTTCTTGGCTCAATCTTGAAATCCTCCAAGAAAACTCTAAGTATAGAAGAGTGAGAGAGAGAGAGAGAGAGAGAGAATAATGGGAGAGCCCCAAAATTGAACTAACAAAAGGTACCAACTGATCCTCAGAAGCCTTTTTACCAATCAGGCCTTTATTTTCTTCATTTTCCATTATTTTCCTTCAATTTTCTCCTCACATTTAGCAGGTGACCTTTTACTTTTCTCCTATTTTCCTTTATTTTCTTAAATAAATGTGCCAAAAAAAAAATTTTCCTCTTTATTGCCTTATCCATTTCCTTTGCCAATTTTCCTTAGCTATAAACACATATCTAGTGATGCCCACTAGGACATATTTTCTTAACATTCAACTTGGAGTAAGTGTCCCTTAACCATGATCTTATTTTATCTTTATTAACTTTTATTACATGAAATTTTTCCCGTGTCTATTACAGAACCCCCGCCCCCCCTTTGGGGAACACCTCCTCAATGTTAAACCACACCTACACCTCTGAAAAATCGTTGAAAAGAAAACATACTACTCATGGAGCTTTATAACTTATCTGAATGTAGTATTTACAATGAGAAACTTGCTCAAAAGAAAAACCATGATAACATGACAGTATACCATGCATAACTCTTAATGGATCTTTATAACATAGCTCATGGTGGTATTTAAATACATATACATATGTACATATATCAAACATCAAACCAAAACTTCTTTGCCTCAACCAGCAAAAAATGAAGGATGTGTCGCCCGCATCTAATCCACCATCTCCCATGTAGCTTCATCGGACTCAAAGTTCTTACACTTGATTTTAACTTTCTCAATGTCTCTATTCCTAATCATGAGCTGCTTTCGATGAAATATGCACTTAGGTTTCGGCTGGAATTATCCTTCTTCATCCTTTAATACAGACCAATCAATAACATGATCAGCATCCTTTATATACCTTTTAAGTAATGAAACATGAAACGCATTATATACTTTCACTATTGGAGGATGTGAAAGTCAATATTCCACTGGTCCAATACTCTCAAGGATCTCAAAAGGGTCACAATACCATGGTGCCAATTTGGCACATTATTTGATCCTTAAGAAGCTCTTCTTGGGCTTGATGCGCAAATAAACATGTTCACCAACCTGAAACACCTTAAATAACCTATGCTAGTCTGCATAACTCTTTTGTTTGTCTTGTGTTGCCTTTAGATTATTATTTATAACCTGCATTTCCTACTCCATGTCTTCCAACATGTCCAGTCCTATCAAAAATCTATTAATTGGATCACTCCAACCGATGGGAGTATTACAAATCCTCCCATACAATTCCTAAAATGGACTCATCCACAATGACTCTTGATACCCATTATTGTATTAAAACTCAACCAATGGTAGATACTCTTCCCATTTCCATTGTTGATGCATCACATAAATTATCGACATGTCTTCCAAGATCCTATTAACCCTATTAATTTTTCCATCTGTCTGCAGATGATAAGTTGTGTTGAAGGCCAAATATGTGCCCAAAACTTCAAACAACTCCTTTCAAAACTTGGAAGTGAACTTTGCATCCTTGATTGACACAATCGTCTTTGCAACACCATGCAATCTGACTACATCAATGATGAACACCTGTGCTGCATCACTAGCCGAATACGTAATCTTCACTACAGTGAAGTGTGCAACTTTTGTTAACCTATCCATAACAACCATGATAGAGTCATGTTTTCTCACTGTGCTCGACAAACCTATGATAAAGTCCATGGAAATGAATTCCCATTTCCATTCTGGAATCACAATAGGCTATAGTATACCACCTGGATGCCTACAATCTTCCTTTACATAATGACAGTCCAAACACCTAGCCACGAACTCTGCTACATCCCTCCTCATATTCGGCCAATAATAAAATATATTCGCTGCAATCAATGTATTCTGATAAGTTGGGTGACCTGAATATGGTTTCACATGAAACTCCCTCAATATCACCTTCTTGGGATCACTACTGTTTGGCACATATATCTTATCTATGAACCTGACCAATCCATTGCCATGAGATGATAGTCCACATCCTATACACCTGCACCTGTACCTGTACTTGTAATTATACCACTACATGTACCAATACTTGTACTTGTACCTTACCTATACCTATACCTATACCTATACCTATACCTATACTTGTACCTATACCCTGCTGCAATCTGTGCCTAAGCTCCATATACACGACATCCTTCTTACTTGCTTGCAAGATCCTAGCATGTAAATATGTCCCATAGGAGCTCCTAGTTGCAATGTGGTTTACTTGTATCCGCATGCTAAGAACATTTGTGACCCTTTTCCCTTTTCCTTTGATGTATTTTATCTCAAAATCAAACACAATGATCGTATACAACCCTTTATCTTTCCTAGATTTCATATTCAGCTGGTCCAACAAGTACCTCAACCCACTATGATCACTCATCAGTACAAATCTCCTACGAATAAGATACTTCTTCCACATCTTCAATGCATGTATGATCATTGTTATCTCAAGATCATGTGTGAGATAGTTCTTTTCATTCTCATTCATTTTCTGTGACTCATATCATACCACGTGTCCATCATGCATAAGGACTCCACCAAACCCTCTATTGAAATCATCTGTACATACTATAAAATCTTTGTCCGGATCTGTGGTATTCACTCGAGCATGTGTCAATAATTGCTTAATATGCTCAAAAATAGCTTCACACTCCTCTGTTCACTCAAACTTCTTACCTTTCCTCTACAATGATGTAATCAGATAAGCAATCTGTGAGAAGTTCCTCATGAACCTCCTGTAACAACCTGTAATTCCCATGAAAGATCTCACCTCATCAAAATTTCTAGGAGTTTCCCACTTCATGATGGCTCTTACCATTTCTAGATCCCCCACTATGCCCTCCTTGGAGACATGCCTGAGGTAGTATACCTCAGTATGAAAGAAAATGATTTTTCTTATCCTAGCATACAACTGATGCACTCTTAACAATCTCAACATTGTTGAAAAATTCGCAACATGTTCTTTTTCATTCTTAGAATATACGAGTATATCATTGATGAATACAATCACAAAATTGTCCAAGGACGCAACACACTATTCATTATACATGTAAATGTAGCTGGAACATTAGTCAAACCAAATGGAACTACAAGAAAGTCACAATTCCCATATATGGTCGTAAATGCGTTCTTGAATATGTCCTCTTATTTTATGTGTACATGATGATATCCTAATCTCAAGTCGACATTGTTTCTCCCTTTAGCTGATCAAACAAATCATCAATCCTTGGTGTTGGGTACTTGTTCTTGTTCATCACTTTGTTAAATTGACTGTAATCAATGCACAATATGAGAGTGTCATCCTTCTTCTTCGCGAAAAACACTATTGCACCCCATGGTGATACACTTGTCCTAATGTATCCCTTATCAAACACCTCTTTCAGCTGCAACCTTAAATCTCATTAGAGGAAATTTTAGCCTAAAAGTGGCCTCCTAAGGAAAACTAATAAAACAATAGTTATGAATTTTGGAGGGAAAATAAGAAAACTACTCTTTTAACTGTATTTTTGGCTTATCTCCTTATAGGTTTACTCAAATTTCAAGTTTAGAAACTCAATAGATGTGGAATTAAATCCCACATCCAACGAGTACCCATTATGTGTACTTTTGAAAATACCCACATTGATAAACATTGCAGATACATTAAAGAACATGTTGAAACATGTTTTTTTAATGTATCTGAAATTTTTATTAAGGTGGGTTTTCTCAAGATTATGCATAATGGGTACTCATTCAATGTCGAATTTAATTCCACATCTAATGAGTTTCTAAACTTGAAATTTGAGTAAACCATTAAGGAGATAAGCCAAAAATATAATTACAAAAAGTAGTTTTTCTTCTTTTCCCTCCAAAATATTTACATGTACCTCTTTTTAAATTTAAATAATTTTGATTGATTTACATATATTATGACATGGAAATTACATGAAAATTTCATGGGCACTTGTAGGCTGAAATTTCCTCTAATGACTAACTCGGGTCTACTTATTTTGTAAGGTGCCTTTGATGCTGGTGTTTCCCCTAGTACCAACTCAATAGAAAATTCTACCTCCCTGTGAGGTAGCAACTCTGAAATATTTGCAGGAAATACATCCTAAAAATGCTGCAATACTCGATATATATTCAAAACATCCACGTCTTCAACATCCTTACCTTTGTCGCTAGAGATATGTACTGCAAATAAGACACATCCTTTCTTGCAACTATGCTTGGCCTGCATAGATGTCACCATCCTAAGTAATCTGGCTTTCTTCTTTCCCTATAAGACTCTTGGTTCCCCATTGTCATCCAAGCACTCAATGGATTTTCGTAACAATCCACCTTGGTCTTGTGAAGGTATAGCCAGTCCATACCCAATAGCATATTATATGATCCCAATGGAAATATATTCAAGTGCGCTACTGTAGGCATACCATTTAAGTCAATTTCCAAAGCTCTTACCCAATGATGAACTCTTTTCCTTATACATGTAGCCAACTACACTTCCCAAGGTTCTAGATGCCTTTATTTTCTCAAGCCACACCTATCCACAAGGTTAGGACTAATATAACTATAATTAGATCCAAGATCAATCAAAATAGAAAAAAAATTGATCACAAAGCTTACTATCCATGTCAATGATAGAAGCCTAATGATCTGCATTCCTGTTGTCCACAAATGCATAAATCCGATGAATGCTATGACCAACATCCCCAACTTTTTGTGCCTCCTGCGCAATATAAATATGAGGTCTACCACCCTGATATTGTGAAAATTTCCTCTTATGATGATCCTTGCCACATATCCAACACTGTAGTGGTGCTCTACCATAACCTCTAGTCAGCTACTCTCTAGGTCCTTTTGCAATTGTATTGAACTTCTTGTAACGAACCATGTTTTCTTTCTCATATACATCTTGCGGTATTTCCCACTTTTGTGGCCATTGTCCCTTAGCTTTCTCATTTCCTTTCAAATAATGCTTAGGCTCATCTTTGTGTTTTGAATACTCATAAAAATGCTCCAACTTTGAAATGGCCTTCTCCAATGATCTAGGCTCTTTGAACTCAATCCGGTCTTTGCATGGTATTGGGATCCCACTGATGAATCTTTGAACCTTCGCCTTCTCCTCCTTGATTTAAGGCATGTATCTCAACAACAACAAAAACCTGCTAGTATACTCATCATCTATCATAGAACCCATCTACAACTCGTAAAACTCCTTAGAAGTATCATCATAGTATCTCTATGATATATACTTCTTCCTAAATAGCCTCTCGAACTCACTCCAAGTTAGTTCCTCCTCATAAATACCCTTGAAATTTTTCACATATTCGCACCAAATATCCTCTTTAACTTTGAGACTAAATGTAGCTATTTTTTCTCTCATGTTTTCTGAGTAGTCATGCAACGTAAATAATTTCCTCATACCAAGAAACCATGCCTTTTCATCCTATGGTTTCTTCATATCTATTTCAAAGGTAGGTAGCTTTTCTTTCTTAAACTAATATGGAGAATGTCCCATGTCACTCCTCCTATAAGGATGATAACGATGGCGATCATAATTCCTATAAAAACCAGAACTAGAATAATACTTTTGTTTGTTACCTCTCCTATCCAAAGTGCAAGAATATTCCATATCTAATCATGTCATCTCAACTAGACCTGTAACCTCCCGAATACCTACTACCATATACCCCATTAATTCCACCCTCCTGTCGATAACTGACCAAAAGTGGCCCTTGTCACTGCAAATATGACAAACTCTCAAGGATTGTCGCATTCACTTCTACTTGTTTTTCTTGTGGCTGTATGATTATGTAATTTTTTTCTTACAACTCCTTATGTCTTCCTTAAAACTTCTTTGTGTATCTGCTAGATCATATGAGTTCCCCACACCATGTTGCTCATCGAATTCATAAGGAGAATATTTGTAGTTTACCATCTTGCTAGCCATCTTTGATTTCTTCCTGCAAGGCATCTCATGTGAACTTAAACCGAAGCAAAATAAATCAACATACCTTAGCATAATTCAGGGTGGGTATCTCATCTACAATATCAACCAATCAACATAACAAATATATAAACATAATCATAACAACATATAGACTTATAATACATGGTATACTAATGCATAAACATCAGTCTAGCTAGATTCTAGTCATAAATGCATGACCATATCAACTACACACCATGAACTCATGCATGACAACATCAACCACACCACTGCAAACTTGACAACATGTAACCATCTGACATGTATAACTAGTCATATGCTCATGAAAACACAAGTAAAACAAAACCATCGTCCCTTCCATGATGGCATCACTTCCACCATCACCAACACCATGTGGACGCAACAAGTACATAGAGCACAAGCATGAGAAACGCATGCACGATCGAAACAAATGCATGACAAAAATAAGCTTGAAAAAATCATACTTTTCCCAAGCAGAGTGGATCCACACTCTGATACCACCTGTAACGTACACCTCCCATCACATCTACCCAAGTAACTACCAAATATAGGTAAACACAAGCTGAGGTAAGTTAAGAGGAGAATCAACATCCTTGGTGATTTTAAGGAAGTGGAATTGACATGGAAAGTCATAACACATACTCGTTGCACTTGCTACAGGACCCCCAAAGGCTATCCCAAACATTAAGCTTACTTTTACCTAGGTCCCACTAACTTTCACTGAATAACACCCCAATATGGTCCCTTGATATGGGAAAGGGTGCATGTGGGAGGCTCTAGACGCTCCCACAAGATATACATGTGTGTGTCGAGGGACTCAATTTCCCAAACCTATGCCTACATCCACATGAATTAAGGCACTTTTTAAGCCCATAATCCTAGACACTGCACAAACCTTCCTATAGCTTTCAGAATCAATAAAACACATGATGACAATTTCAAACAACCAGAAGCTGACTCCATGACTAGGCCTAACCATCCCCAACCAGGACTGACATTCTGTCAAACACTTGTCATGAATGAAATCTATAGGTCTAGGAGACAAGACAGAGTATGAATGTCTGAAAAATATTATGAGACATTACAAGAAGGATCACCACCCTCTTCCTTGAATAGATATGACATCAATTAGGTCTTGGATCCATTATTTTAACAATAACAAGTAAATACATGAAATAACCATGACATGAACCAATCATTCAGAAATTCTTATAACTAGCATAAAACCATGGAAATTACAGTGAGATAAAAACCATTAAATCCAAACATTAATAAGTACAAAGTAAAGAGAACTTAGCTTCCATTAAACATAGGCAATAACCAATGAGGTTCATGAATTCCACATACCACCCAACCATAGACGTGATTGAGCTAAATCTCTCTTCAACCAGTCACACCCATGCCATATTCTAAGCATTAATGATGGATGTCATGGATAAACCAATCCAAAAGAAACCAAGGGAATCCAGAGGTTTAACCCCCTCTGCCCTCACCATACAGTGACCAAACCAAGACCGATGCTCCAATCAAAAAACTGAACCAAACTTGGAATTCCATCCGGAAAACATCACTATCCATGAGGAATTTTCCATATCCCTATCTCTCATGCTTTACTGCAATCCAATCTTGGATCACTATCCCATAAAATGAGACACCTCCCTCAGGATTTACCCTGCATCCTGCCAAAACCGATCAAGGTATTCCTAAGCCTTTTGGAATTTCCCTTGAAACCACCTCTGCCTTGGATTCTGAAATCCATCCAACAATTCCAACGGTCAAAACTGGGATCAAAATCCCAACACATAATGACACCCAGAAAAATGCAAGGCAAGGCTGAAAACCACTGTCAAAACCCGACAAAACCATGCCACCAACATCAAGAGAACCAAATACCAACATGCATAAGCAATGCATGTCCAAACAACCTAGGAAATCGCATATGTAATATGTTACCTGTAAGTATTCCTGCTGAAGCTGCTAGATCCTACTCTTCCTTGCTTGATATATTCTTTCCTTTCCTTTCCTTTTCCTTCCTTTGTTGCTTTCCTATTCCTTGGCTCAATGTTGAAGAGCTCCAAGAAAACTCTAAGTACCAAAGAGTGAGAGAGAGAGAGTATATTGAGAGAGCACCAAAACTGAACTGACAAATGGTACCAACTGATCCACGTAAGCCTTTTGATCAATTAGGCCTCTGTTTTCTTCATTTTCCATTATTTTCCTTCAATTTTCTCCTCACATGAAACCTGTGGCATTTTACCTTCCTTTTCTCATATTTTCTTTTATTTTCATAAATAAATGTGCCAAAAATATTTTTTTGCTCTTTAATGCCTAAGCCATTTCCTTTGCCATTTTTCCTTAGCCATAAACACTTATATAGTGATGCTCACTGGGATATCTTTTCCTAACATTCTGCTTGGAATAAGTGTCCCTTAATCATGGTCTTATTTTTCCTTTATTAACTTTTATTACATGAAAATTTTCCTGGTTCTATTACAATTGTGCTAGCAGGTGTTGTAATATCCCTTCGTTTTTGAAAGAATATTTTTTTATTTATTATTTAAGAATGAATTATGTTAGTAAGAATGGCATAAATCCATGAACTACATTGAAGTACTTATGTAAATAGATATTTTTATTAATAAATAAATGGGATAGGAAACACTTGAGAGTAAGACACTTGAAGATGAGATTCTTACCTAAGAGAACTCTTCCATGATAAATATTCTAGATAGAATTTAAGGGATAGGAGAGAAAATACATTAAATCGTTTTGCTGGGGAGGGATGTTAATCTTGGATAAGAATAAAGCACCACGACAGATAAAAACAGGCTTTTAATGAACAAGAGTAGGCAAGTGGACATTGAGGACCACTAAATCGAGACAACACTAAAGGAAACAAATCCATCATGGAAAAAAGGTATGAAATACCTATTCCATGGATCAACATGGGTTGTGGATGCCTTGGCAATTGAATCTCAGCTCATGGGTGAACTGAAGAATGTAGTTCTAGGTTGGGTGGCAGAGATGTCAAATTCTCAAGTGTGTTCTATCTGCAGTGATACTTGTTAGATTATCGTTTGTTATGATAGATTTTTCTAGCGCATGAAATTTTGGGTAAATATTGTTTTTATTCCGAAGGGTGTTAAATTATGTTAGTATTTGGGATTTGATATCATGGATTTAGGTAAAATTACTTTTGTGATTTTCAATTAAGGAGAAGGTATATCTGTAATTATGAATTTTAGATGAAGGCACTCCTATGATTATGGATCTAGGTAAATATATTTTCTGTAATAATGTTTGTAGATAAGCTTAACTGTATCTACTCTATTTTGTGTATGAACTATGAAGATAATTCAATTAATTACAAGTTCAGTGTTATAGAATTAGCAGTATATGGACTTTGATTTTACAGGCCATATATTGTATGATGATTTTCACCTTGATAGTAAAACATAATTTATGTTTAGAGTGGTGATTTTCATCTTGGTAATAAAACATAAAAATAAAATAAAAAGACACGACAAAAAAAAAATCGAATATAAAAAAAATATAAAAAAATCCAATAAAAGTGTAAAAAAAAAAATAACTTGTAAAAAAAAAAAAAAAAATTCAAAAAAAATTCAAAAAAAGCAAAAATTCGAAAAAACACATAATTTAAAGAAAACAAAACAATAAAATAAAAATAAAAAACAAAAAATTATGTTTAAAAAAATAATAATTTCAAAATTTCAAAAGAATATATATATTATTATTATTATTTGAAAATGTGTTTTATATATATATATATATATATATATATATATATATATATATATATAACACATTTTCAAATAATAATAATAAAAAAAACATAATTTTTTAAATTAAAAAAATAAAAAATAAAAAGTTTTTAAAATTAAATTAAAAACAAAAAACAAAAAAATATTAAACTTAAAAAAAAAAACAAAAGCATTTTAAAATATAAATTAAATTTAAAATAAATAAATCAATATTTAAATTTAAAACAACAAAAATTTAAAAAACAAGTAAATTTAAAAAAATAAAAATTAGGATTTAAAAAAAAATTAAATTAAATTTAAATTAAAAATAAATAATTAAATAAATTAAATTAATTAAAATTAATTAATTAATTAAAAAATAAATAAATGGATTTCACCGCCATAGGGGTCGCGCGGCTCGACCGATAGGCAGAGAGATGGCAGTCCGTCCCCCCGCCCCATCGCCTGAGAATTGCACTGACGCAGGCGGCGAGACAGTTGCTGAACCACCGCCCGCCGGCGGATGCCACGTGGCCCCGAAGTGGAGTGTTAAAATTAATTGATTTTTTTTATAATTTAATTTTTTATATTTAATTTTTTTTAATTTAAATTTAATTTAATTTTTTTTAAAATTTAATTTATATTTTTCAATCTTTTAAAATCAAAATTTATTTATTTTTTACTATTTTTATTATTTTTTTAATTTTATTTTTAATTTTTTAAATTTAATCTAAAAAATCGATTTTTTTTGTTTCATTTTTAATTAAAAAGTATGTTATATATATATATATATATATATATATATATATATATATATATATATATATATATTAAATTTAAATATTTATTTAAATTTTCATTTTAAATTTTAAATATTTTATTTTTTTAATTTAAATTTTTAAATTGAATTTATTGTTATTATTATTATTATTATTATTATTATTTTAATTTGTTTTTAGATTTTTTATTTTATAATTATTTTTAATGATACGATTTTTTTATTATTAATTATTTTTTTACAACTTCAAAAAAAATTGTTTAATTTTTGGGTTTTGTGTTAATTTTTTTTTTTCTTTAGATTGTGTGTTTTTTTTATTTTTTATTTTTCATTTTTTAATTTTTTTTTTAATTTTTACCAGTGATATTTTATCTTGAATCCGATGAATAAAAATCTTTGGAATTTTATTTTCATAAAGGTGATATTTTATCTTTAATACCATACGTAAAAATGGTTGGAATTTTAAGGCTTCTAATATTTTATCTTTAATGTCGTGTTTATCATTTGAATTTTAAGGTTTTTCAGAGTCATGATATTTTATCTTTAATGTCATTATTAAAAACTGTTGACAATTTACCTAGAAAAGAGAAAAACATAATTCCAACATCATCACTTTTCATTTTCAAAGTGTTTTTTTCACACACAAAATTGACGACGTTATTCCAGCATCAACACATTTCAGTTTCAAGGTCGACATTATTCCAGCATCAACACTTTTCATTTTCAAGCTCTTTTTTGCACACAAAAAATTGGAAATGTTATTCCAGCATCAACATTGTACATTTTTAGGCTGTTTTTTGCACACAAAAAATTGGAGACGTTATTCCACCATCAACACTTTTTGTTTTCATGATGTTTTTTGCACAAAAAAGATTTTCGTTCACTTCCATTTTTAAAAAATGTTGAGAATTTACCCCGAATTTTGTTTTTATTCCAGAATACAACTTTTTATTTTTGGGTTATCTTTTCATTGTGTTTTGATGTTTTTCTATTAGAGTTCTCGTTTTGAGGTAATAGTTCTCATTTGATTGGTAACTATGTTAAGGTTATAGTACAATGTAGGAACACATAATACATGAGTAAATTGATCATTATCTAGATGAATGATTCCACACCCTACAACACTAAGAGATCTATCATCACCAACATAATTATTTCTGGTGTTACAATAATTTAAAGAAGAAAACATGGCTTTATTTTTGGTCATGTGGTAAGAGGCTCCAGAATCAATGAACCACTCATGAGAATGAGAAGAAGAAGATATATTCAATGCATAACCAAATCTTGATGCTTGAAAACCACATGTAGAAAGTGTCATTCCTGAAGATGAAGTTGAAGAGTTCTCCAAATGGATGTTGTTCTTCCTCATTGCGGCTTCCAAGGCTTCCATATTCTTAGAACATTTTGACTCTACGTGATCATCACGATTACAAATTTTGAAAATTTTAGCAGTATTCTTCCCTTTATTTGTATTTTTCTTATTAGTTTGTTGAGTTTTTTTTTTTTTTTTTTTTTTTTCAGTTTGCGGTTGAGAGTTCTTAAGACCCTTGTTTGGTTTAGGACCATTCTTTCTAGGATGCTTCTTCTTAGGATTATTTTTATATGTTTGATGTTGGGCTGCTAATGCTTTCTTAGAAGAGTTTCCAGTATTAATAATACCAGGGTGTAACTATTTTTCTTGTTCTCTTATCAAGGAATTGCAAAAGGCATCAAAAGAGGGGGACTTGTAGGTTGTTCCTTGGGAAATGAGGGCCTATCTAATGGAATGGAAGGTGGAAACAAATACAGAGTATACATGGCTTAACTTAGCAAGAATGGAATAGATAAGACTACCATCTTCCTTTTTGACCTTACAACCTTCTAAGAGAAGTCTAAGGGTCTTGAATTTGGTCAAAATATCTTCAATAGAGGAGAAATTATTGGGGTCACAATTAAGCTACTTGCTTTCAAGCTAGTGGGCTCTAATTTCATTTTTAATACCAAAAACAATATTTAGCTTCTTCATAGCTTCATTAGGGGAGTCAATTTCTTGGACATGAAATCTAAAATTTTGAGCAATGGACATTCCTATCAACCCTCATGCTTGATCTTGTTTATTTTCTCATTTAGCTTTTTTATCTCCATTGGTAGGTTTACATTCTAGTCCTGAGGCTATTCTATAAATCTCTTTACTTCTAAGTTTACCATGTAGGATAGCTATTGGAAATAATTGGTGCTATTAAGAATAACTGGGTATGTACTTTCCATTTTTAAAAACTGAAGCTGTAAATATTTAAACTAACTACTCCAATGGAAAGATCTCGAAAAAATACGCCGGTTCAAGAAAAATGGCTCTGAAAATGGCTTCTAGTAGAAGAAGTTGTGTCTTTTTAAAGAAAAGTTGTAGTAGATGCCAAATAGTCACATGATAGGTTGAAAGTTGATGACGAAGTTGTCCATTTTTTTTTTAATTCGCTCTCCCCCTCTCCTTTCCAAACTTAATATAAAAAGCTCAATTTTTTTTAAATACTAATTTATGTAACCCACTTTTATAAAGTAGTGAGAGTCACTTTTTACAATGTTACTTTATGAACTAATGACCAAGTAATATGTGACTTAAATAAAATATAAAATGATTTTGGACTGTAAATGACTCACTTTTTATAATGAGTGAGAAATATTATGTTATAAAGTAACTTTATAACATAAGTTACATGTGTTTTTTTTCTCAATAACTTGATAAAATCCCAAATTTGTTTTTAAGTAACTTGACAAAATATTTTTTTTAGAAAAAATAACTTGACAAAAAGACTTCCCAAGACCTCTATTCTCATAAATTAACTCTAGACCAAGTGAGCTAGTTAAAATATTTAGTAATGTTCCGAAGTTTATATAAACATTGTCTAAGAGATTACACCATAAAGTAGCATAGGGGAAGGAACTTGACATTAAACTAAATTTATAAACTATATATATATATATATATATATATATATATATTTCAAAAGCATCCCATGGTGTTAAAAAGTAACAATTAAGCATAACCATGACAACGATAATTATAAACTTGTGAGAAAAGATTGTACATAAAGTTATCTTTGCACCAAGTAAAAACAAGGAAAAAGGTTTGGTTAACAAGTAAGTTTACTATGCACATTAATATTAATAATTTCCACGTTCATAATTTGGATTTTCGAAGAATGTTCAGACATAAACTGAAATTAAAAAAAAAAAAATAATGAGAGATGTGTTATAGGCCTCTTTTCCATTCCCCGTATTCAAAAATGGACTCGGCGAATGTTGCGACCTCCTTGTTCAGTTCAACCACCACTTTAGTAGCAGTGACCTATGCTACAACATCCATGGAGGAACTTCAACTTCCTCCTGAACATCTCTCTATGGCAGAGATTCATTCATAACTCTTGGCTTACACTTTTAGCGTCTTTGATGGCCCTAGCTTCCAATTTCGGTCTCTCATATTCGTTAGGTTTTGCTTCTAGATATTTTTATCTGTCTTTGAATTTGATACCAAATGTTAGGATTATAAAACACCAAGATAAGTGGTGGTATCAAAAGACGCTATTGGTTGATCCTACTAGCTAGAAATTTTTCTTTTAAATAAGCTACATTCAAGATAAATAACATGAGTAAAACCATAGATACTCATATACCAAAGGCCCAAAAGTAGAAGTAACTTAACAAATTACAAATTACCCAAACCACCCTAAAATATGAAACCTTTAACGAGAAGCATTACAAAACTAGCCTACGTCAAGTAGCTCTTTTGAAAGACAAAGGAAGAATGACAAACTTAAACACCCATAAAACCAGTGTAGATCCATCTTAACTCTAGATCTATCAAGTGCCGAGAGGGATCAAATTTCTCGAGGTGCAAACCTCTTTAGAGTGCAAAACATTAGGAAAGGTTTTCACCTTGAGAGATTTTATCCCTCTAGGTGCTTGATAGATCTAGAGTTAAGATGGATCTAGGTTGGTTTCATTCGTGTGCGGCCAAGGAAATTCTATTGAAGATATAAATTATTTTATCAATAATATGTAAATATATCTAATATTAATATAATCATTTTTAGTATGCTAAATTTTTCTAAGATTAACCTCATCATTTTAATTCTAAATTTTATAACTTACCTCAGTTTGTTGAGATGATAAATATTGTTAAGAACTTTAATGATGAAAAATGATGAAATACAAATTTTGATTGCAAAGTGACAATAATAGTGTTGAATGATAGAAAATGTGAGTAATAATAATGTTGTCAATTACAAATAGTCTTCATTGTAATCAATCTCACACTATTTTCTTCTATTATTCTTATTGTCACCCTTGTTAGATTTGTCATCTTTTCATATCGTAAACCATTTAAACATTTAGCTCGAGTTTTTGTAGTAAACATGACACCTTGTCTCTCTTTCTCTCCAATATTAATAGGTTGAATTAATATAGCACAAAAATCAATGTACGTTGTCAACAATATTTTGTACTTACACTGAAATCAATGCACATTGTTAATCCAATCACTTTAAAATTTATTCACCATCATCCATGCAGTTACATCAAATAAAAAATCAACATCTACACTGAAATCAATGCATATAATGAAATAAATCAAATAATATTAGAAAAAAACTTCTACACTGAAATCAATACATCTAATGCAAATAATCAAATAGGATTAGAAATTAGCATTTACACTCAAATCAATGCATCTAGTTCAAGTAAGAAAATATTATTAGAAACCAACATCTACATTGAAATCAATGCATTTAGTGCAAGCAATCAAATAGGATTAGAAATCATCATCTACACTGAAATCAATACATTTAGTGCACGAAAACAAATAGGATTATAAATCATCTACACTAAAATCAATGCATCTAGAGCAAGAAATATGAATTATAATTAGAAATGAGCATCTACATTGAAATAAATGTAGCCAGTGCAAGCAATGAAACAGGATTAGAAATTACCATCTACACTGAAATCAATGCATTTAGCACAAGAAATGAAATAGGATTAGAAATCATCTACGTTGAAATCAATGCATCTAGTGAAAAAAATAAAAAAGGATTAGAAATCACCATCTACACTGAAATTAATGCATCTAGTGCAAACAATAAAATAGGATTAGAAATTTCCATCTACACTAAAATCAATGCATCTAGTGCAAGAAATCAAATAGGATCAGAAGTCACCATATACATTGAAATCAATGCATCTAGTGCAAGAAATATTGTTACTTCTATCACCCCTCCATCTATATCTATATCTTCCTCTATCTCTCCTCATTTATCTCTTTATCTTAACCCCCCCTCTGCCCCACAATGACACACTCTCCCACACCATATCTATTAATATCTATATCCCTCTCTCCCACTCTCTCTTCTTTCCTCTCTTCACATTCCATATATATCTCTATCTTCCCCTTCTCTCCCTCTACCTTGCTTCTATATTTCTTTTCCCCCTGCTATTCGCTATCTCTCTCTCTCTCTCCATCTTCCTTATCACTCCCTCTCTCTCCACCTTTCTCTCTCTATTCCTTTCTTCTAACCTCCCTCTATCTCCCCCTCCAAATCCATATCCTTTTCCCTCCCTCTATCCACTCTCTCACATCCTCTCTATCTTCCTTCCTCTCCATTCCTCTCTCTCTCTCTCTCTCTCTCTCCCCAACTTTGTTACTATAGACCTCCCTCTCGCCTTCTCTCCATATCTCCTTCTTTGTCTCTTTATCTCACCCAAAACATACACACTCTCTCTCCATCTCTCTCTTGTCACTCCCTCTCTCTCTTCACTTCTCACACTCTATGTATTTCTCCTTCCCTCCCTCTTCCCCCTTCCAACACCATCTCTCTATCCATCCCTCTCTCCTCCTCTCTCGCTCCCTCTCTCGTCCTATTTCTCAATCCCTCTCTCTCATCCTTACTCTCTCTATATTTCTATCCTACCCCCATCTCTCTCCACTTCTCTCTATCTCTCCTTATTTGTCTCCTTATCTCACCCCTAAACATGCACACTCTCCCTCCAACTCTCCCTTGTCACTCTCTATCTCTCTCTCCACTTCTCACTCTCTATGTATTTCTTCTTCCATGTCTCTCTTCCCCGCCAACTCCATTTATCTATCCCTCCCTCTCTCCTCCTCTCTCTCATCCTTCCTCTCCTACCTCCCCTCGCCGCCGCCCCCCCCCCGAATCCTCTCATTATCTTCCTCCCTCTCTCCTTATCTCTCCCCCACCTCCATCTTTGTGTCTCTCTCTCTCCCGCTCTTACCTTTTTCTACCTATCTCACTCATCTCCCTCTTTGCCTCTTCATTTCTCCTCTGCCTCTCCTTCGGTTTATCTTCAACTCTCCCTTTTCACTCATCTATCACTTTATGTATTTGTTATTCCCTCCCATATATATCTAGATTTAGTATATATCATGATATATTACTATATATTTTAATATAACAAATTTAATATTATATTAATATTATTAAATTTAATAAGATTAATATTATAATATGTTAATATGAGTATTAGATTTAATAATAATAAAAATATTAACATTTTGATATTAATAATAGGGTTAATAACATTTTTTTGCATGGTATTTGGACTTTATGGAGTAAATATAAAAAGAGGTTTTATTTATTTACCATACCTCTAGAGTAAGTATAAAAAGAGATTTTATTTATTTAGCATACCTCTAGTTTATTTCAAGATTTTTTATTTATTTAGCATACCTCCGGTTTATATATATTTTTATTTATTACCATACCTCTCAAGTAAATATAAAAATATATTTTATTTATTTACCATACCTCTAGTTTATTTATATTTTTATTTATTTCCATACCTCCCATTTATTTATTTTTATTTATTTACCATACCTCCCATTTATTTATACTTTTATGTAATTACCATACCTCTTTTTTAGTGTTCGTAAATAAAATCCAACTAACCAGCAACTCACTCAGCGAACACAAATCTAGCTAATGTGAATAATAATAATCCAATGGTGTTTGGTTAATAGATTTGTAATTGTTTCTGTAACATATGGATTTGATTTGTTATGTTATTTAAATTGATACATTTGACAACGCACACAAATCTAGCTAATGTGAATAATAATAATCCAATTTTGTTTGGTTAATATATTTGTAATTATTTCTGTAACATATGGATATGATTTTTTATGTTATTTATATTGATACATTTGAATTGTTTAAATTTAAACTCGGTTAATGAATATATTAAGAAAATTATGAACAAAAGTTTAATTCTCATTTTTTTTTATAAAGATTAATTATGGACTGGTCTCCATAAACTGATGGTTAAGCATCCAAGTTACCAGAGTGGTTAGATTAAAAGGAGTTACTTGAAAATTACCTTTCCTATGGGAATAAAAAGAAAAACCTGATGAGGAAAAGGGGTTCTGTGAAAAGGAAAAAGACAACAAGATAATAGAAAGGTGGGAGTGTATAGAGTTGGTTGGAGGAAGCGGAACTCTGATAAAAACCTGAGATGGAAGAATAGAATCAACGACGGTCTTGAGGTCTCTTTAAAACTTGAAATGGAAGAATAGACTCAACGATGGTCTTGAGGTCTCTCTCTCTCTCCAGAGAAACATCTAAGTAATCATACTCTGACGAGGAGCACGGGAGGAGAATAGGATGTAATAACCTCTCTTGTGGTTTCTAGGAAACCATCAGCTCTGCTTATTTGAAGTAGGTACTATGAACCTGAAAGGAATAGCATAAAGTGTTCCTTTGTTTTTATAAGTACTTTATTTCTGGAAAGAATTATTGTGTGTTGTAAGTTTAGAATGAGATAATTTCTGTGATGAAATAACTATTAGTAATGTATGAGTTAGATTTAAGTTATTTAATTCTAGATAATCTGTAAACCCTCTTACTCTAGAATAGAGTATTCAAGTTCGGAGAAAAATATGCCCCCAATCTGCAAGGGAAGTTCTAAATAATGTAAATCTAACAATTTAGTGATTAACTTTGGAAACACTGAAATAAAAGAAATAACCACCATCCGGATTATAAACCCCAGATAGCACAGTCTGCCCTCAAGTGGACTAAATATACATAAACTATGCCCCCAATCTGTAAGGGAAGGTCTAAATAATTTAAATTGAACAATTTTTTGATTAAGTTTGGAAACTCTGAAATAAAGGAAACCCCAGATAGGATAGTCTACCCTCAAGTGGAATAAATATACACAGACCGAGGGATTCAGAAGGAAACCCTCTTTATTTACAGATGGTTTGGACACCTGGGAAGGGAGACTTATTAAAAAGGAAAAGAAAGTGAAAATTACTGAATGTAACAGTTAAAATGTAAAAGTAAATTCACAATTTCATATATTATCAAAATAGGAAAAAGAAGAATATAACTCTTAGAGTATAACATGTATTGAAGAAAATAAATATAGAATAACCTCCCTAGGAACAACATGGAAAGAAAACAAGAATATGACAACTGTTATATATATACCTCCGGATTAGGTTTCTTCTACGGTTACATTTCAATAAAAATTATCAGAACCGAATAGAATATACAGATAACTCCAGGTGGGGTGAACCCTGTCGACAAGCTTCGAATGAATCAGGAACAAAAAAACCAATCATTAACCTAGAAGGGGTGACTATGGAAATAAATTTCATTTACATGGTAAAACAACTACAAATATTTTACATCCACGGTGAAAGAAGTCGTTGCGGCATAGAACCAAAATACAATAAATATACCATTCACTATAGACAAAGTTTACATTATGAGCCAATACTTAATATTACATACTTGAAATTCGGAGGGCCGAGCCAGAAAGCTGAATATATGCAACAAGACCCAAATAGGAATAATATTTTCATCCGAGGAACAAAACAGGTTTTCTGACCTCCATATTCAAAAAATTAATAGATACAGTCAAACAATTAATTTAAATATCCTTGACAGAAACATTAAATTACAGAGCCTCATATTAAAACTATATCAATTTGAAAGGGGCTGGGATAGTCTCAAAAGAACCTAGACATGCAAGAGGAAACATCTTATGTGGGCGGAGACCCAACTAACCGAGCTGTAAAAGGTAGGGTTTGGTAATAAGTTACCTTCCACAACCACAGGAAACACACATTACATAAATACCTTCTCAAAGTTTCCAGAAAATAATGAGATAACCATAATACTCAGGCGTGGGATTCGGGTCAATAATTTACCTCATAAATGAAGTAATTCATGGAACGATAAGCCCTACAAGGAGAAGAGACAAGTTCCAAGACTGTAAAAAATATTTGAACAAAATAGATATGCAATAAAAACTACAAACTGAGAAAAACCCTGAGACTTACTTAAGTCGGCTCGGAGGAGGTCGAACAGTCTCCTCCATAGCATGCAGGATCACGAAATGGAAATAACTGCACGGGAGGAATGATTGAAGTAATACGCTGACATAAGCCAAGACAGCATGACTGTAAGTTAGAGTAAATCACCTCAACATCAAGGGAAAATACCGACAGAGCACCGTAAATATTAGTAAAATGAGGTTTTCTATAGTTGGACGACCAGAGTGGAACAATAAATCGATTACCTCACCACTGTAATGCATACCAAAATGTTGAACCAAGATCCAAACATAAGTACAGAGCCAGAGCAGCACAGAGAGAAATGAAATAGTTAGGGTTTGGGGGGGTAGGGTTACACTCTAACCACCCATGAATCATGTTTTTCTGTGGATTGTCAACGATCCAAGGGCTAAGAAAAGCCCACCTATCAAGATAAGTGAATGCCTCATGCATTCCAATGAGCTGAGACAAGAATTAAACCAAATATTAAAACATTCAAAACCATGTACCAATTGATTATCGCCTCGAGATTTGAAGACGTGACCAGTTGGCACGCAATCCAAATTAAATATCCAATGTAAAATAAGAGTCCAATAATTAATGAACAATAATGATATCGATCATGTTATAATGCTTTCCATAACGTACCTCTTAGTATATGTTTAAAAGAGATTACAATGTATAATATGCATAGAATTACCATGGAGTTGGTAGAGTACATATGCGGGCACAAACCTAGGGAATTAAACCCTAAGGGTTCCAAAGGTAAAGGTAGGTTTTTGGAAATGTTATGTATATTAAATGAATATTACAATTGTATGCATGGGTAAAAGTTATGGTATTTATAATCATGTTATTAGAGTTATAAATTAGGTGGTAAAATAATTTGTTTTTATGGTAAATGTTTCTGAGATTTACGGGTAGACATTAACGGTGGTATCAGAGTAGCGTTCACATGCCGGGACCCAGTTGGGTCACCTAAATAACAAATTGATGTGTAAACTGTGCACATAAATAAGAAGATGAAATTGAAAGAGTACAATGAGGAGAGGCTCGGTACACCAGGCTCCCAGGACTACAGGGGAAGCACACCCCCAGACTAACCTAGAAATAAATCCAGAAATTTGGGTGCAGCTGAGTGTGGACTAGCATCAACAAACCAACAGAATACTCGAAGAACAAAAATGGCAGACCAGTAGACTGTTGAATACTTTGCAACAATTACAAGAAGATATGGTTTGGGTAAGAAGTGGCAATGAGAAGCTTATACAAGAACATGAAATAATTCTTAAAAGTCTTTTAGATAAAAAAAATCAAGTAACATCTCAACCCAACCACGAAATAAATACTCGGGAAGAGGATGAACAACAACAACAAACTAATGATAAGTCGGAGATTAGCCACACCCAATGGAGTAAAAAGAACCAGAATTATTATGAAACTGAGTCAGGAAATGTCTCAGATCAACAGCAGATGAAAAAACAGAAAGTGGAGTTACAAGGTGAGTTCCGAAAAATCAAACCACCCACATTTGATGGAGAGGCATAAGAGATAGCAGAGGCATGGATAATTAACATGAATAAATATTTTCAGGTCTATGAATATAATAGTAAACCGAAAGCTCACCTGGCTATCTATCAGTTGCGGGAAAATTCCACATTATGGTGGGAGGAAATAAAAAACGTACGAGGAATCGAATACCAAAATGTGACTTGGGATGAATTACAGTAGTATTTTAAGGAAAAATATTTAACTAAGTGCTTTAAAGATGAAAAGTCTCAAGAATTCCATAATTTGATATTGGGATAGCTGACAATGGATGAATTCATTACAAAATTTTCTTCCCTATTAAGATACATACAGTAGCTGAAAGATGAAAAATAAAAAGTACAACAATACTTGAGTAGCTTACTTGCCCACATGAAGGAAATAATTAAGTTTTTAAATCTAAAAACCGTGGATGAGATGATATGAAAGGCACGTTTGTGCTACCAACAGTCCAAGGTGAAAGGAGAATCTAGTAGGAATTGGCCGTCAAGGAAGGTACACAAAATAATTCCAATTTCAGGAGCAGTAGATCTGGCAACTATAAAAATACTTCCAAAAATATAGAAAATAGACAACAGGGAAGAAATCAGCAAAACACCATGTGGCTAGGTGAAGAGTGACACACATAAGCTTCTAGTAGACCCGATCATGGACAAATCCAAAAACCACCATTAGAAATATGGGGATGCGGTGAAGCACACTACTATAATAATTTCCCTCACCGTGGGAAGAGCGATATTGTTGTTAACTTGCGAGAGGCATCTACTGTAGGGGACGTGGCACGAGATATACCAAGAATTAATGCATTGCTTGAGGATCAACAAGAAGATTATCAACCAACCATGATTGAGCTAGAAGGTAAGTTTTACTCTCAAACTGTTTCAATTTTGGTTGATCCTCATTCTAGTTTAAGTTATGTAAATCCCAGGATAGTAGAGAAGTGTGATTTGCAGAGCAATAATTTTAAAAGCCCCTGGCTGGTACAATTTGCCACAGGGGCCAATAGGAGAGTTAATTCTAAAGTTTCCAACTGTCCCCTAGAGGTTGGAAACCAACACATAAATTTTGAATTGAACATCCTACGTTTAGGCACCTATGACATTTTACTAGGAATGGACTAGCTGGAGGTACACTGGTCACTGGTAGACTACAAAGAGAAAATAATTTATTACAAGGTAGAAGATGGAACATGCTAGGAATTTCAAGGGATTAAGAAACCACTTTAGTTACGTCCTATTACTACATCTCATTTAGAAAAATTCATCAGAAAAGTTTGTCAGATTTATACCATTTAGGTGGTATTTTCTAATTCTAAATATAAGACCCCTATGATGGAGAACATGTCGGTGGTACAAGATTTTATGGATGTATTTCTGGAAAATATACCGATCTTACCTCCAAAACAGGACATCGACTTCGCCATAGAATTAATTCCAGGGGAAACACCAATATCACACACACCATATCGAATGAATGTACCTGAATTAACTAAGCTGAAAATGCAATTACAGGAATTGCTAAATAAGGGATATATATGTCCTAGTGTGTCTCCTTGGGGGGAACCAAAATTGTTCGTGAAGAAGAAAGATGGTACTATGCAAATGTGTATGGATTATATATAGCTTAACAAACTAATTGTTAAGAACATATACTCGTTGCCATAGATAGACGATTTATTCAATCAGGTGAAAGGCACAAATGTATTTTCAAAATTATATCTAAGATCTGGGTACCATCAAATATGGATAAAGGATGAAGACATATATAAGACAACTTTCCATACCCAATATGGGCACTATGAATTTGTGGTTTTACCATTTGGCTTAACCAACACACCAACAACATTCATGACTTTAATGCATGGAATTTTTCATCAACTTTTGGATAAGTTTGTTTTAATATGTATTGACGACATACTTATCTACTCAAAAACTATGGAGAAGCATAAATAACACTTACAAATAGTATTACGAATGTTGAGAGAACACCAAATTTATGCCAAATTCAGTACCTGTGATTTTTATAAAGAGCAGATTCAATATTTAGGCCACGCTATCTCTATTGAGGGTATAGTAGTACACCTTGAAAAACTAAGAACTATCATGGAATGGAGAGTAACTAAGAACGTAGCAGACATATGATATTTCATGGGGTTGGATGGATATTATCGACGTTTTATCGAGGGGTTCTCTAACATTGATTTTCTTATAACCTCATTACAGTGAAAATGATAAGTGTTTAAATGGACCAGCGAGTGTCAAACCAACTTTGAGCGGTTAAAAAAATTATTGACTACAACCCCTATATTAAAGGTCGACGATCCAAACAAGGAATTTACAATTTGCGTGAATTCTTGCAAAGAAGGAGTGGGATTTGTATTGACACAATACGGAAAATTTGTGGCTTACGAGTCTAGGAAGTTGAAAGATCATGAACAACGATATTCCACATATGATCTAGAGCTGACTAGAGTAGTGCACGCATTGAAGGTATGGAGGCACTACCTATTGGGAAAAATATTTGTATTAAAAATTGATCACAGTAGTTTGACCAGTTGTATTAAACAAACTAACTTGAATGCTCGTCAAGCTAGGTGGAACACATTCTTAAGTGAATTTGATTTTGAAATTTAGCATGTTAAGGGTAAAGAAAGCCATGTCCTTGATGCTTTATGTAGAAAATTACACCTTGTGTATGAACTCTATTTTAACGAGGTAGAATTTAAGTTCTGAGAACAAGTGAATGAGGTTGCAAAACAAGATCCTAAATATCAGTTTCGGTGGCAACAAATGCCACAAGGAGAAAAGAAAGGAAATCAAACAGAGTAAAAGATCAACAATGAACAATTTTTGACATTTCAAGGGAAAATCTACATTCCTAATCAAATGAGTTTCAAGGAACTGATTTTAAATGAGTATCATTGAAGTGCTTATTCTGGACACCCTGGTTACTAGAAAATGTTAATAGCAATAAGAAAATACTACTTTTGGTCGCGAATGTGTAAAATTATTGCTGAGTATTTGACTAAATGTTTGGAATGTCAACAGGTCAAGTTGGAACATCAACACCCAACAAGGTTGTTGCAACATATTCCCATCCTATAATTGAAGTGGGAAGTTATATGGTTAGATTTTATCACAGGCCTACCAAAAGCAAAGCGACACAATGAATCAATAATGGTGGTGGTCAATCGATTGAGCAAGGCAGCTCACTTTATTTCAGTACAGTCAAAGTATAAAACTGTATAGATTGCTGATATCTTTATTAGAGAAGTTTTTAGACTACACGACATACTGAAAACAGTCATCTCAGACAGATATGTAAAGTTCACTTCCGCTTTTTGGGAGGCCTTGTTCACTATTTTAGGCACAAAAATTCAATTCCGTAATGCATACCATCCATAGATAGATGGTCAGATGGAAAGAGTAAATAAAATTTTTGAGGACATGTTGCAGATGTATGTAATGCAACAACCTACAAAGTGGGAAGATTATTTACACCTCGTGGAATTTGCTTACAATAATGGATACCAAGAATCCCTTAGGATGAGTCATTTTGAAGCATTATATGGCATGTAATTTCAGACACCCATTAAATGGAATAGCCCAGAGACCAAGCTAATGCTTGGGCCTAAAATGTTGGCCGAGATTGAATAAGAAGTAAAGAAGATCCGACAAAATCTAAAAGCTGCCCAGGATCGGCAGAAAGTATATGTAGATCGGAAGAGGACCTACCGGGAATTTGATGTCGGTGATCATGTTTACGTGAGAATTAGACCCAAGAAGAGCACCTTAAGGTGGACTACTTGTGCCAAGTTGGCCCCCTGGTTCTGTGGATGTTTCCAAATCTTGGAAAGAGTGGGACCAGTGGCCTATCAACTAGCTTTACCAGGACACATTCGGGTGCACAATGTGTTTCATATATCCTTATTGAAAAGATATGTACATGACCCAAAGCACATAATACATTGGAATAACATTCAGGTAGGATTGAATTGAAAGCTAAGATTCCTAAGAAGATAATTAGTACTTTCACTAATTAAAAACTTTGTTGGATGCAGGTCAAATCGGATGGCGAGTTTCTGGTAGAACCTGAGTGTATTCTTGAGTAGAGAGAAATAACGCTCTAGAGGCGAGCTATCACCCAAGTTAAAGTGAAATGGAAGCACTTTGGCCCAAAGGAGCCTACTTGGGAAGATGAAGGATTCATACGAGAGTACTATCCGGAACTATTCACTGAAATGGAGTAAAACACTGAGGACGGTGTTTACTGCGAGTGGGGGGAGATCTAACATCTAGATCTGATTTGTTATGTTATTTAAATTGATACATTTGACTTGTTTAAAGTTAAACTGTCTTAATGAGTATATTAAGAAAACTATGAACAAAAGTTTAATTCTTATTTTTTTATAAAGATTAATTATGGAGTGGTCTCCATAAGCTAATGGTTAAATGTCCAAGTTACTAGAGTGGTTAGATTAAAAGCAGTTACTTGACAGTTACCTTTCTTATGGGAATAAAAAGAAAACCCTGATGAGGAAATGGGATTTTGTGCAAAGGAAAATGACAGCAAGATAACGGAAATGTGGGAGTGTCCAGAGCTAGTTGGAGCCGGTGGAACTTTGATAAAAAGTTGAAATGAAAGAAGAGAGTGGATGACGGTCTTGAGGTCTCTCTCTCTCTAAATAAACTGCTAAGAAATCATACTCTGATGAGGAGCAGGGGGGTAGTAGAGGACGTAATATCCTCTCTCATGTTTGGGAGGAAACCATCAGCTCTGCTTATTCGAAGTAGGTAATATGAACCTGAAAGGAATAGGATACGTTTTCCTTTATTTTTATAAGTACTTTATTTCTAGAAACAATTCTTGTGTGTTGTAAGTTTAGAATGAGATCATTTATGTGATGAAATAATTATTAGCAATGTACTAGCTCGATTTAAATTATTTAATTCTTGATAATATGTAGACCCTCTTGGTCTAGAATAGAGTATTCCAGTTCATAGAAAAATATGCCCACAATCTTCAAGGGAAGGTCTAAATAATGGAAATAGAACAATTTAGTGATTAAGTTTGTAAACTATAAAATAAAGGAAATAACTGACGGAAAAATTACTTCCATTCGGAGTATAAACCCCAGATAGGACAGTCTACCCTCAAGTGGACTAAATATACACAGACTGAGGGATTGGGAAGGAAACCCTCTTTATTTACAGATGGTCTTGACACCTAGGAAGGGAAAATTATTAAAAAGGAAAATAAAGAGGAAATTGCAGAATGTAACAGTTGAACTGTAAAAGTAAATTCACAATTTCATATATTATCAAAACAGGAAAAAGAGGAATATAGCTCTTAGAGTATAACATGTATTGAAGAAAATAAATATAGAATAGCGTTCCTGAAGGAACAACATGGAAAGAAAATAAGAATATGACAACTGTTATATATATATATATATATACATCTGGATTAGGTTTCTTCTATGCTAACATTTCAAACAAAAATTATCAAAACCGTATAGAATATACAGATAACTCCAAAGGGTGTGAACCCTGTCGAAAATATTCGAATGAATCTGGAACAAAAAAACCATTCATTACCCTCGAAGGGGTGACTATGTAAATAAACTGCATTTACATGGTAAAACACCATTAAATATTTTACCCCTGGATGCGGGTGATTATTTCACATGGAAGAAAGGAGGGGTGCCACGGGCTAACCATGAGGTTGAGCACGAGGTGGAGGCACGAAATTTGCGGCATGACTACAGACATGCCTGGGGAGGATAGGTTAAGAGAGGGAAGGATGGTGATTGTAATCAACATTAGGAAGAACAAAAAAATGGAGGTGGAGGCAGTGGGGATGCAAGACCTTGAGGGGGCAAGGCATAACCTCTATACCATTTCACGCATGAGCACAGGAGTTACTGTAGGAAGGTGGAGGGAAGGAAACTCAGAATAGTGGGGAGACCAGGAAGGATTTATATGGGTGCGTAGGTGCAGGGGCGACATTGTTGAAGTCTGGTGCAGCAGGGTGCGGAGACATAAAGGTGGTGGAGCGTTGCTGGAGGCTGTGGACGATATTCGTCGACGCTCACATCAGGCAGAGAAGATGGAGGTCCACCCTCCTCTAGGCCACCGCAGAGTGGGTTGGGGAGCAGGGAGTGGGAGAGAAGAGGACATCGAGGGCGGAACAAACGCGCAGTCTTCCCAGCTGGTGAAATGGGGAGGCATACTAGATTGGGAGGGTCTGTTCTTCCCTGATAACAAAGATGGGGATGTCTGTAGTAGTTCAAAAATGGATGCGGACCTGGTTAGGTCTATGTGTAGAGGGTATGGGAGGGGAGTCAAGGTGCACCTACTCTAGGTGTCAAGGATCCTCTTGGGCCATCTGATCCGAGAGAGGTGGCGAATTGGGCAAGAAATTGGGGAAAAAATCAGCAGCATTAGGGAAGAAATGTACAAAAGCCTCGGTAATTTACAGGATACTAGGCTCATAGCCGAATACCTTAACATCCTACAGCCAAAAAATGTGCTCCCAATGGAAGATGACAGGGATGTAGAAGAAGAAACAGACCAGACCAAGCAAGAGTCACACAAGCTAGGAGGAGAGGACCAGGACCAGGTCTGATAAGATGCTTGGGCCTCCATTTTTTGTTATGATTAGTTATCTGTGTGCTTTAAGCCATGTAATGTCTATAGTCAGAATTTTTAGTAGATTTAGCTGGTTATAATTAGGAGTTCTGGCCCTATTACCCTTGTTAGGGGCCATCTGACTAGACTTTCTGTTGTTTTCCCGATATGGGCAGAGAAGTCTTTACAATTTTTGACACATGGTCTGGTTTTCAGAGTGCTAACAGATCACTGTATGTAAATATCTAAATAGGTAATAGAAGGAGGCCCATATTTGCTGATAAAAAAAAATAGTAAAGATTTTACATTCACAATGATTGAAGTCGTTGCAGAATAGATGCAAAAGACAATAAATATACCATTCACTGTAGATAGAGTTTACATTATGAACCAATACTTAATATTACAAACTTGACATTCAGAGGGCCGAGATAGAAAACTAAATATATGCAACAAGACCCAAATAAGAATCATACTTTCATCCGCGGCACAAAATGGGCTTTCAGCCCTCCATATCAAAAAAAAACATAGATATAGTCAAAGAATTAATCTCCTTCTCTGTAATCCATGGTGGGCTAGAAGTTGTAACCAAAATTTAAATATCCTTGATAGAAACATTAAATTACAGAGCCTCATGTTAGAACTATATCAGTTCGAAAGGGGCTATTATAGTCTCGACAGAGACAACAGAGGAGTCAAGTATCTGGAAATGCAAGAGGAAACATCTTAGGCGGGCAGAGACGCAGCTAACCGAGTTGTAAAAGGCAGGGTTTGGTAATAAGTTACCTCCCACAACCAAAGACAATTCACATTACATAAATAACTTCTCAAAGTTTCCAGAAAATAATGAGATAACCATAATACTCAGGCGCGGGATTCGAGTCAATAATTTACCTCATAAACGAAAGCATTCCTGGAATGATAAGCCCTGAAAGGAGAAGAGACAAGTTCCAAGACTGTAAAAATGATTTGAACAAAATAAATATGTAAGAAAAACTACATTAAAACTCAGCAAAACCCCGAGACTTACCTGAGTCGACTCAGACAAAGTCAAATAGTCTCCTCCAGAGCATGCAAGATCACATAATCGCAATGAATACACGGGAGGAGCAATTGAAGTAATATGTCGGCACACACCAAGACACCGTGGTTGTAAGTTAGAGTAAAGAAGCTCAACATCAAGGGAAAATACTGATAGAGCACCATAAAGATTAGTAAAATGAGGTTTTCTATAGTTGGATGGCCAAACTGGAACAAGAAATCCATTATGTCACCACTGTGAGGCATACCAGAATGTTGAACCAAGATCCAGATGAAAGTACAGAGCCGACAGAGTGTGGAGAGAAATGAAAACAGTTAGGGTCTTGGGGGGGGGAGGGTTACCCTAACCACCCCTGAACCATGTTCGTCCGTGGATTGTCGAGGATCCAAGGGCTGAGAAAATCCCACCTATGAAAATAAGTGAATGCCTCGTGCACGCCAATGAGCTGAGGAGAGAATTAAAATAAATCTCAAAACAATCAAAACCATGTACCAACAGATTATCGCATCGAGACTTGCAGATGCGGCTAGTTGGCATGCAATCCAAATTAAATATCCAATGTAAAATAAGATTCCAATAACTAATGAACAGTAACGATATCGATCATGCTATAACACTTGCTGTAAGGTACCTCTTAATATATCGTTAAAAGAGATTACACTGTATAATATGCATAGACTTACCATGGGATTGGTAGAGAACACATGCGGGCACAAACCTAGGGAATTAAACCCCAAGGGTTCCAAAGGTAAAGGTAACCTATGGAATTAAACCCCAAGAGTTCCAAAAGTAAAGATAAGTTTTTGGAAATGTTATATATAGTAAATAAATATTACAATTGTATGCATGAGTAAATGTTATGGTATTTATAATCATGTTATTAGAGTTATAAATTAGGTCTAAAAGAATTTTTTTATTTTTATGGTAAATGTTTTTAACATTTATGGATAGACGTTACAGTTTATTTTTATATTTATTTAAAGTTTTTTTTGAGCTAGCATAAAAAAAATTATTTATACAATTTTTTTTTATAAGACAACATTAAATATTATTTTAAGCACAGAGAAACAAAGTTACATATCATACAGAGTTAGAAAATACTTTCGGTGCAATAATTCACAAAAATAATATACACAATATAATATAAGTTCTTTGTAATTTGAATTCATTAAATTAGTTGTATATACACTATTAGAAACACAAATTCACAAGATAAAAACATCACTAGAAATTTTAAATAATTGTTTACAATGTTAACTCTATCTATGTTACTTTTAATTCATAGCTAAATAAATAACTAACGTTGCTGAATTTATATTCTTTTAAAATTTTTATAACAACTAAGAATAATTATTTATATATGTCTAATAATAAATGGATCCAAGCATAGTGAGGGTCGGTAATAGAAATTTCCATCCATCAACTCATTTCAAAATAGAAACCACAAAGCATTCACTAATACACATAGAAATGGAAACAATTCGGTTACATCAGGTTGGCCGGGTGGAGTTACAAATAAAAGAAATTAATTGCCAGGAAAACAAGACAGGTTAGTTAGGAACATAGTAGAACACATGCTTTGGGGTAACGTTAAGGCCTCTTATCATTAAATAGATTTTACATAGTTTTCTAGAATCCCTATAATTAAAACAATTCGATTACAGCAGGTTGGCCGGGTGGAGTTACAAACAAAATAAATTAATTGCTAGGAAAACAAGAAAGGTTAGTTAGGAACATAGTAGCACACATGCTTTGGGGGCAATGATAAGGTCTTTTATCATTAAATAGATTTTACATAGTTTTCTAGAATCCCGATTTTAAATAGTTTTCTAGAATCCCTATAATTAAGTGTGTTTAGTGTTTGGATGATTTGTTTTTATGGCTAACTATTATTAAAAATAACTTTTCAAAACTAACTAACAACTAATTGTCCAACTAGATTACTTGTTCAATTAGATTAGTTAATAGAAGATATTATTTTTAATACTTTCTCTTAGTTTCAAATATTGCATTCACTAGTACTAACAATTCCCACTTAATCACAACTACTGCTCTTTATTGGTCTTAGCTAAACTTATGATACTTGAAATCAATTAAAAAACTTGTTTTATTTATGGATATTTGGCATATCTTTTCCAATTTTATAGCTTTAGCTTTACTTTGGTATTTTTCTTCTATATGTCCTCCTCTTTAGTGCCATCTTCATTTGATTAGTTTTTTCCATTGCTTGTAGCTCAACTACTGTTGATTGAACTGTTTTGTCGACCTCTATAAGATCCAAAATGATATCTTGAATTTCTTTTATCTCCACCTAAAATAATATCTTGGATTTCTTTCATCTCCACCGTCACAAAGTCTTCAACAATTCTAAAAAATGAATTTATATTTTCTGTACCATTTACTATTGTAGTTATTATAGTTTTTCCATACCCACTTCCAACTTTATCATACTTAGGATTTTCAAGCCAAAATAGTTGTGATAACCAATTTTATCTTTCACTAATAGTTATAACTTGTTGCTGCAAACACAATTTCAATTTCATCCTTGACACTAGTATTTGTATAGTGGACTTTAGTATCTTCACTTTCTTTATGCTTTAAATAGTGTACATTCTCACTTTTTTCATGTACAATAGATGTACTAGTAGTGTTTTGAGAAACTACAGTGTCCATGTCTTGTTTATCATATCTTACTTTGATATGATCGTCCACGATGTTCTTAGTATTCTTACAATGTCAAAATACAGTAAAAGTTTTTCAACAAATTTTTCTGTAGTGTTATTATCTTGTATATTTTCATCACCTTAGATGGTATCCTCAAGAGCATTTCCTGTTATTCTATTACAAGAAGAAATTCACTAACGATTGCAATGCTTTGTGGCTCATCTAGATGCTAATCAATATTGCTCTTTTTTTCACTATATATCATTTCCAGAATATTTCAAGTTTTTTTTGTATATATCATTTCTAGAATATTTAAAGTTTTTTTTATGTGGTTATTGCAGCAATACCAAGATAAATATTGTCATCCAAACCTTTTTAATAAGAAATAATATTGGCACATCATCTTCTAATTCAAAAAAAATTAATTCCTTCGATCTTGTATCATAGTCTCATAGATTATCTAACCTAAAAGTTCTTCAAAGTCATGGAAAACAATGTTCCTTAAATCATATTTTTCCTAATATATATCTCATTCTAATAATCCAAAATTCATAACTTTTAGATACAAAATAAATGGTTGTAGATAAAAATAATGACAAAATCTATGCTGATACGTAGTGAGAGATAAACAAATATATATTAATATTGTTCTTTAATTTTTTTTTTTTAATGCGTAGTGACATTGACAAGCTCTTCTGGTTATTAATTAGATTTCAGATAGACTAAGATATTTCGAGAATCCTTTAATTAACTGCTTCTAGAACTTTAAATGACTTTTCCAAAAATAGTTGACTAGACTAGAACGTATGGATCAGATTAAATGAACCTCGTGATCTACATCACGTCAATAAGCAATTAGATGACGCCTATGGACATAACGAAACATGCGAAATCTCGTGCCAAGTCAAAGACTCCAAATCTGTGAGATCTCTTCCCACGCGAGTCTCCAAATATGTGAAACCGATTACTGATGAGTGAAAGTTTATAGGCAAGTAACCACAATCCGTGGGGCGTGTGAGATTCCTGTGAAGAGAGTGATGATAAGCATGTGGGTCAACTGTGCATCTCGTTTCTCGAGCGACTAACGTTCTTATGGCTATTCACTTAAGAAGAAAATAATGCGTTGGAGATTCTGTTGTTTTGTGTATATTTCATTATACAAACAGTTTATTAACTATATAAAACATTTAAATTATATAAACTATAAAATTCAAATTTATAATTTTAATAAAAAATTACAATTAAAATATTAAAATAAATAAATAAAATTTTAAATTACGATGAAGGAAAAACAAATCTTGCGTGGAAAATAATTTGAGTTATAGAACCT
This sequence comes from Pinus albicaulis, assembly GCA_034641835.2. NCBI lineage: Eukaryota > Viridiplantae > Streptophyta > Pinopsida > Pinales > Pinaceae > Pinus > Pinus albicaulis. The sequence goes on along the minus strand of CM076576.1, from coordinate 438,786,299 downwards.
CCTCAGTTCTATGGTAGGTTATCTCATTTTATTTTACTTTGTCTAAGATCAAGAAATTCCAGCGGTATAAAAAAATTGGGTTGTTTATAAAGGCCATAATTTTGGTTAGAAAATCATTTCTGCTAGAAATTTAGTGTTTTTTCTCCCAAAAAATCTGAGTATAAGAGTATTTGAATTGTCTTTTTTAGTGTAGATGGATTAAACATCATGAACAATCCCTAAAACACCCAAAATCCTAAAGCTAAACAACTATAACCCAAATTTCCTGAAATTTCTCCCCGACTTTTTTCCAAAAATATACTAAAATTTCCATTATTTTCTACTCAGAATGGTGACTCGTTAGACTACTCTAAAAAAAAAAATGCTACATAATTAACGTTTTCCTTATCAATCTGTTCTTTGACATTTAGTGGTGTTCAACATGTGAGATTTAAGCTTTGGCGTGTTTGAACTTTGAAGTGTTCAATGACTTTAGACCTCGTGACACTTGTTAAATGTGGTTGGCGTTCGTGATTAATGGTTTTATCAGCAACTGCGGCATTGAGTTGAAACCATTGTTGTTTCTAACCATTCCTAACATGGGACGATACTCCGTAGTTGAAAAATCTGAGAGATTTATGGGTTTATGACAATCATCTTACGGGCTCTATCCCTGCAGGTCTTTTCAGAGGACTGCTAGATTTAACATTCAATAAGTTTGAAGGCACATTGCCTCAAGAAGTCGGCCTCCTTCCCAGTCAGACAACGTTGTATCTCTGTAGCAACAATTTCGTAGGCCCGCTGCCTCCTGGGCATGGGAGTTTCAGCAACCTCGAGGTTCTTGAATCATATTCCAACAAATTGAGCTGAGCGATTCCTGTTGGGCTATGCAGTGATAGGTCGTAGATCCATATTGTCATCCTTCATAATATACTGGATGTGAACATCACCAACCTTCTACAACACTGGGTCTCACTACAACGCATCCGGTTTCAGAACAACCTCTTCACACCCTTCATACCAAGTAATATTTATATGCTCTCCACATTGAATTACCTTGAGATTTCCTACAATAGCACCCATGTAAGTATGCCTTCTTCCATTGGACGTTGCAGAAGCTTAAAAATCTCCTCTTTGTCTACAACAATCTCAGCAGAGTGATTCCTCCCGAGATAGGAGAGCTAATAAATCTGGGAAAGCTCAATTGGAGCCGCCGCAATAATGTCAGTGGAGCCATTCCACGTGAATTAGGGAACTTAGTTAATTTGGAGGTTTTAGATTTCAGTGGAAACTCCTTGGAAGGAAGAATACCAGCAGCTTTGGGCCATCTTATGACTCTCTCAATATTAAACTTTAGTGTAAACGCATTAACAGGAAGGTCCCTAGTTCTTTGGGACATTCCAGACAATTAAGTGAACTATACCTGGTTAGAAAAAAAATGAGCATGAGAACTCCTTTGGAGTTGGGAAAACTTGCAGCTAATGTTAGATATGTTGGAATTATACTCTCAACCACTGCCATGAATGAGAAGTGGTAGCAGTTCACAATTTCATCAATTTTGTGCAGAGAAGGACAAGCAAGGATTCAAGAGCCTGAAGGTGTTTTCACATAACCACAACAAACAGAGTATGCGAGTCATCATCTGCATTTATTTCTTCAACTACTGCTTTGACTTACCTTTTTCCCGCAACACGTAATCACAATGTTTTTGTTTTAACCTTAAGCCCTTTCGTCGTAACTTATTCCACCGCCAATGCGATATCTGGTGGGACCCACCTAAACCTTTGCCCCATGTGTTATGTTCTCGTGATATGATAGATTGGTAAAACCAAAGGCACAGGGTAACATCAGACCAGTCTTTCGAGTCCTAGGACCTAGCCTTCTTGGACTCAGAGAGGGCTTTCTCTATTTGTGCAAAGGATGTGAATTTGTTTGCTTTAGGGTTTGATTTTAGGCTAGTTGTTAAGTGTAGGATTTGTTTGTTTGTTTTAGTTTGGTAATATGGTCCAGTAGAATAGATGGAGTGAGGGAAAATAGTCATTGGGCTATGGAGTCTATAAAAAGTCATGGGAAGTTCAACAATGAATCAGGGAGCATCACAGGGAAAATCTAGCATGGTCAATGGATTTTCAATGTTTGTGTGAAATGAAATGAACATCAAGTTTGTGAATCAAAGTAGGGCAAAGGGAAATCAAGAATCCTTTGTCAAATACTTAAAACAAGAAGGGACTTCAACACTATTTAGCATAAAGAAGTAATCAATAGACATGACATACCAATAACTATTTGATTCAACTCAAGCAAATAAGAATTTTAAACAAACAATCCAATGAAATATAGAAGGCGAGAAACTCATTTAACTTCTAGTGATTTCACCTTCAAGGTTAGAAAACATTTAAGATAAACATATAAATTTAATCAAAGAAGAGGGAATGCCTAAACATCATTGATCATAGCCATAAAGATCTTTGAAACAATCCTTTAAGCATGGACAAAGGGTATGATCGAAACATAGCCTCTTTGGCAATCTTAAACAATGGTACTTCAAAGAGAGACCTCAAAAATAGTGTTTTAGTGAAATCAAACAAGCAGGGCTTACCTTAAAACATCTATGATATCTATTGTATTAAATCATTCATGAGATAAACAATATTAGGAGGGTCTAGAGAGAAATTAAGAATCCTCTAAAATGACCTAGCAGAGGAAAACATAAAGGCAGTGAAGAAAAAACAGAGCTAAGATGACTTTAAAGAGCATTTCTTAGTGTAAAACCTTTGTCCTACTACAATATAAAAGCATGAAACACAATGATACATAAGAAAACATGAACTGAATAGAAGCACATCACCATTAACCAAGCTTAGGGATCCTGGAAGCAAGACTTCTCCATCAACAAGCAAAACAAGCCATTCACAAGCTCCACAACACCAAATTTCTCTTCAATCCCCAAAAAACCATTTATTACTCTCAAGAGTCATCAAATTCCAACCCAAATAATGAGCTCAATTGCAGTATTTATCTGCAAATGAGGAGGTGCTTCTAAACTAGGGTTTAGATGTCATTTATTACAGAGTTAATATGTTTCAGACCTTTGAGACCATGCAAGGCCCAAGGCAAAAGTACCTCAAGGTGTTTCTCTAGAACAATAAATTTTAACTTGACTTCTGATTTAATATATGTGAAATGTTTGACTTTGGGGCTTTGTAAAAACTTTACAATAACTGTTGGTGGATAGAAAATATCTCTGACTGAGTGTAATAACTGTTTGATGCTTTATTGAAGGAAACAAAGCTGTAGGTGTCAAAATATCTTTGAAGAAGTAACTGCCTCGGTGGATTTGATCCTTCGAATATGTTTCTGGGTCAATTTGTCTTTGTTTTGTCATTAAACTTTGCTTATGCCTTAAAACTTTGGATCTGCATCTTAATTCTCTGTATTACTATCCTTTCTCTTTATCCTTCCTTTATGACTTAATCTCCTTGATTAATCTTTTGATCTTCTATCTTTAAACCTTTAATCCTTTATATGTCTGTCTTCGCTTTCTTTAAATTCTACTTTGCTGGCTAATCCTTCAGTTTTATCCCTTAATCAGTGATTAACCTCTTTTAACTTTGTCTATTTCTCTGTTATAGTCCTCTGACTGTCTTTCCTCTTTTTGTGCTTACTTTCTGTATGTGTTTTTGATGCAAGGATGTGCTCTTCCATGCTGGAGGGCTTAGATCATACCCCTGATCATGATTCGAGGGGTTCAATCTTTAATTCTTCTCCTCTAGTTTCCTTTATGAATGAAACGAAGCTCTTGATCATCACCCAGTCCTTTATTCAACCATTTTTGGACCATAGGAATGCTTGGTGGGTATTTTCGCCGTGGAACCTGCATACAAAAAACAAATAATTAACTTGAAAATCATGTGGGGAAGGCTTACTGCATTTTTCAGAGGTTTTGGGCTGTCGGAGGGTGTTTTCAGAGGAGAAAATAGTGGATGAGGGATGGTTCCGATGGTGGAACCGGATGGGAAATTTAACGGAAGCGGGAACATTTGAATTTTGGCTCAGAGGGAAGGTGGTTTCGAAAAATAGAGAGCGTTTTATCACGCAATAGAGGGAGCAGTAATGGTTTTCGGGGTGGTGATGCGATACGATTCAGAGGGTGATGAGTGATAGGGTGAAATTGCCCATTTCGCAAGGGTCAAACATCTCTAACCCCAACACTTTTTGATTTGTGATATGCCATGGGGGCCATCGGATCGTGAAGGCAGAGATTGACGGTGATCGCACAATGGAGGAGAGATGGGTAGGTTTGGAGGTGGAGCTCGGGGAGAGGTGGCGCATTTTGACTGGGGCGCAGAGTCTGAAGGAGAGCAGGCCCGGGGATTTCAAATAAATGAAAGAGAATGCACTTTTTATAAGGTTTATGAGGGGGCTTTATATAGTGAAAGGCGAAGACGGAAGATTTACATCAGAGGGCTTATATGGTAGACGGGTTAAGGCCATATGAGCGCAAGGGAGGGGCTTAGGGCTAGAGAAAAGGGGCTTGGGCTTTTATAATATAAGGTCGGGTTTACGAATAAAACAGGGTTTTATAGCATAAAAGGTCCCAAATGCTTCTTTTTTACATTCAAGACTATGTAAAAATGATTTTTACATCGTTTTTTAAATGAAAGGAAAGGAAAATTGTTTAAGAGAAAAGGATTTTTGTGGGAAAATGAAGTGCAAGGCAGAGTAAAAAGGAAATTTTGGTAGGGGAGAAAAGTGAATCAAGGGTGTGGTAAGGAAGAAGGTGATAATGATATAAACATGCCCAACATGAATTCCCTTAAGATCAACAAGGTAAACTAGGAAAGCAGAGATGAAATATAGAAAAATAGGTTGATTTAGAATAATGAAGGCAGTGAGATTTCTAAAAACTTACAATATTCATGAATCTTGTTTCCAGAAACCCAGGACAAATATTTAGTCATCTACAAAATAGCAAAAATTATTGATGACTAATAGTAGCTGCACTTGGGGAGGGCAGCTCCTTTTCAGGAGGTGTCGAGAACTTCAGATAATAAATTTATGAGTTTATGAGGACCATTGCCTTATCCTTTGTGTAGATTTTTTCCTCTTTCATTTGCTGATGTTTCTTTTGAAGGTATAATCTCAAGAATCTGAAAAACATGATTACTTCAACCTCATCTCAATGTACCCAGCCTACTTTCTCTAACATTTTTTCTTCCTTGGGTTCACTTAAAATGGAAAACCTTTAATATTCTTTTCTTTCGAAAGCAAAGACAAACTATCTACTTGTACCCTTAGTGCTTGAGCATCCTGCCATTGACAGGACCTCCAAATAACTCTTCTCCATTCAGCCCTTGTAAAAAGAAAGCATTATTACCTCTAACTGAATGAATGATATAACGACCTTTCCACAAATTCTCAAATTTTCCATGTTTACCTTTGTCCTCCCTCCTAGAATCCCATTTTAGCACTGTGTCTCCAATGTGGAAATCATTGGCTTTGGTTCTTCTGTCAAATATCATCTTTATGTTTTCTTGCACTGCTTGTGTCATTTTCTAAAATTCCTCTCTTGACTGTTGCAAATGAATGGTTTGGTTCAGCCTTCTTTGCATGTCATTTTTTTCTGATTGCACTTTTTGGAGGAGCTTCATGACTGGAAATACTAAAGATGTTGGGAATACCATATCCATACCATACACTTGTTGATAGGGAGACATACCGATTGACTTCTTGGTGGTTAGTCTATCAGCCCATAGTGCATGCACTAGTTTTCCATGCCATTCTTTTTGGTTTTGTTCCAGCAGCCTCTTGATAATGTTCACCATAATTTTTTTGGAGGACTCAGTTAGCCCATTACCTTGAGGGTAATAAGCTGTGGAATGCCGCAATGTGATATGACATTTATAGCAAAATTCGACCATTCTTTTGAATTTAAAGGCAAAAACATTATCTGTAATGATCTTTCTAGGAAAACCAAATCGGGACAAGATGTTACTCTCGACGAATTTGATAATGACTGAGTCAATAGCATTCCTAGAAGGGATGGCCTCTATCCACTTGGTGAAATAATCAGTGGCAGTGAGGATCCACTTTTTCTAGGCAGATGAGGTGGGGTGAATTTCTCCAATGAAGTCCAAACTCCATTTTTGAAAAGGGGCTTCAACACTGATGAGATGCAAAGGTAAAGGTAGAAGTTTTCTCTTGCCACCAAAAATTTGGCACTTATGGCAAGTCATGACCAGTTTCTGGGTGTTAGGGGAGAGGGTAGGCCAATAGTAGCTAGCTCTAAGGATTTTTTTTGCTTTGATTTTCCAGTAGAGATGAAATCCACATGCTCTCTCATGCATCTCATGCATGATTTGACCTACATCATCCTCAAGCAAACATTTAAGAAATATTCCAACAAAATTCTGTTGGGAAAAATACTGAGAGGGGGGGGTGAATCAGTATTTACTGCATATTCAAAACTTTCACTTTTTCTGCTTCTAAAATGCATACGCTACTTTCCTGAACCAGACTTGCGTATATACGCGGATACCCTTTACGAAACTAGCGTATACACAAATATCTATATATGTCATTAATTCATCACTCAAATCATTCCTTCATTTATTCATCAGATATTCAATAAGCAGTAAACATGTGCAGTAAGAACATAATAAATCATGACACAAAGCATCACACATGAACACCAGGATTTTTAGGTGGAAACCCAAGTCGGGAGAAAACCACCGCTGCAGTTGCTCAGCCTTCAATATTTTATTATAGAGAAAATATCTTACAACATATGTGCTGGCGCAGACTTGACCAGCACGCAGGCACCCACCTGCGCTCGTTTACCAGCCTCTCCTGGAAGGGAGCTCCAACCCCCTGACTCGTTTACCAGCCTCTCCTGGAAGGGAGCTACGACCCCTGATCTCGTTTACCAGCCTCACCTGGAAGGGAGCTACAACCCCCTGACTGAAGGCTACAACCCTCAGCACCACCTTGGACCACGTTTCATCAATTTTCACACTGGATCCAACAACTTCAATAGAACACCACTTGCAAGCCACATTTCATCATATTTTCATACTGGACCCTTTCCATACTTTTAAGCACAACCATACATCATCAACAGATACATATCAACACAGATCAGATAGCATAAACACAGCAGAACAGCTCATATATTTCATACCCCTTGCTTCAGCAAACCCTAGTTTGCATACGCTCTTTTACTTCACTGATTTCGCGTATATACGCGCTTCCGTCCACACAAACCGGCGTATACCTCAGTGTATATTTTATTGCGCATACGCGCTTTCTCTTCGCTGAAGCTGCGTATATACGCGCTTCCTCCGCGTCGAAGTAGCGTATAGATCTTTAAACATTACAGAGCAGCATACTTCATCAGATCAGACATTCACCTCAGATTCAACCCTTTACTTCAGACAGATGTTCGCCTAGATGTTCGCCTCATCACAGATCTAAGCCTTCCATAATCAGATCTAGCAAATACAAGAGCAATTCAGATCTAGATCTCCTTCTTCATCATTGGTGCATCATACATTCAGATTTATCATTCAATTGTAACCCTTTCCATTCAGATATACTTCAGAGAGAAGTATTCATTCAAGCTCATACATCTTGCACTCCCTCACCCCACATTTGCACAATGAATTTCTTCTCCTTATATATGATTACCCTTTGTCAATACCATGAGCCCCTTTTTCAATACCATGGAACAAAACAATACCATAAGCCCAAAACTATCTGGACGGGGTCAATTAGGCGGATCATTACCCAATACAATGGGTCAATACCATGGTGGTTACCCCCCTGTTTTTGCACTTTTGAGCGCTTTTTCACATACGCGACTTATCACGTTCTTTTCCGCGTACACGCGACTTCCCCCTAGGCCAATCCGCGTATACTGAGACATATTCTTTTTCATCATACTTTGAGTACATTATGAAATCCTTTCTTTCATCATTTCCCTCAGACACACCGTAGAAACATCATATTTCCTTTATCAGAACATATTCTTTTTCTGCTAATAACTTCATCAAGTTACTATCTTCATCGTGTGGGTTTCCCCTTTCAAGATCAACACACATTAATTCATATCGCATTTACATCATACACTAAGTCCATCAAGTCAAGCATAACTTCATCGTGTGGTTTGCCATCAAGGACAACACATGTCAATAGACGATGTTCTCATCTCCATTAGTGGGTTGCCATCAAGGACAACACTCTGCATCATATTTCCAACAATCTCCCCCTTTGGACTTGATGGCAACCATGATGGTGTTTGGTTACTCTCCCAAATATTTGACATCATTATCTTTTCTTCATTCAAACACCATGTCACTCTCCCCCTTTGACATCAAGGGCAAAGGGTAAAACCAGCGGATGAAAACCAACATTCTCCCCCTTTTCTCCTCATGTGGAAGAAACATTCTGTAGAACTGATATATGCTGAAGTGGCCAAGCTCCCCCTTAGTTCATGCTTAATCTTCAAACATATTTTTCAATAAAGTACATGACTCTTCCTATCACCAAAGACTCATACTTACATCAAATATCCAACCAAGTGGATTTACATATGAGACTCAAGTACCCAACCAAGTGGGTTTACACATTTCAATTCAGCTACCCAACCAAGTGGGTTTACAAAAATTGACTCAGCTAACCAACCAAGTGGGTTTACAAATTTGACATACATGATTGAATATTGCAGATTTTACATCAAGGGTCTCAACATGACCTTTTCATCAAAAATACAAATATGACTTTTCATGACCAATACCAAGAAGACCTCAAGAGAGATCATATAATAGAACCATCATAATGCCAACAATGCATTATACTCAGCAACGCTAATGCTCCCCCTGAATCTGTGCAACCAAGCAATCTTTCCAAAAGACTAAGGCTCCCCCTTAGTTTGTGCATCCTGAAAACTTCCACCAACAAATCATCAAGGCATCTTCATCAAAACAATAGAAACAAAATTATGAGAACTGGAACACCACCAGAGCTACCAAACAGTATCAGAGATACCAAACAGCACTGCAGCTGTGCTGAAGAGAGCTGATCCAACCAAAAATTGTCAGCAACCAAACATACGCGGTTTTATGTGTAGGAACTCGCGTACATACGCGACTGTGTTTCAGGTAACCCGCGTGTCCCAAGCCATCTTCTAAAAATTATGCAGATTTTTTCTTTTGACTGGCAGAGACCACTCCCAGCTTCTGTCTTTGATACTCGAACACTTCCCTGGGCAGAGGTTTGGTAAAGATATCAGCAGCTTGTTCTTTGGAGGTAACATACTCCAACTTCACTTTTTGCTCAAGCACTTGTTCACGTAGGAAATGATATTTGATGGGAATGTGCTTGGTTTTTGAATGCATGACAGGATTCTTTGAGATAATGATGGCACTTGTATTATCACACATAATGGAGATAGGAGTTGCACATTTGATTTGAAAATCTTGCAAGGTTTGCATCATCCATAGGAGTTGAGTGCAACAAGATGCGGCAGCTACATACTCTGCTTCAGCTGTTGATAAGGCAATAGAATTTTGCTTCTTGCTTAACCAAGATACTAACCGGGGCCCCATGTAAAATGCACCACCACTAGTGCTTTTCCGATCATCAACACTTCCAGCCCAATCTGCATCAGTGTAAGCATGAAGAGTACGATCAGCATCCTTTGGATACCATAGACCAAAGTCTTGAGTTCCTTGTAGATATTTGAATATCCTTTTGACAGCCTGAAGGTGAGACTCTTTTGGATTAGCTTGGAATCGTCCAATAATCCCAACAGCATGCATAATGTCTGGTCTAGTCCCAGTGAGATAAAGTAGACTTCCAATCATCGATCTGTATTCTGGTTGATTCACAGTGGGAGAATCATCATTAGAACTGAGACTGCATCCGGTTATCATTGGTGTACTTACAGGTTTGCATTCTTCCATGCCATACTTCTTCATAATTTGCTTAAGATATTTTTCTTGTGATAGAAATATACCATCTGTAGATTGATGCACTTGCAAGCCAAGAAAGAATGTTAGTTCCCCAAGTAAAGACATTTCAAATTCTTGCTGCATGACAGAAGCAAATTTTTGACTCATAGATTCTTCGTTACTCCCAAAAATGATATCATCAACATATACAACTACAATCAATAGTTTATCATTTTCAACTTTGTGTATAAGTTGCTATCAGCAGACCCCTTTGAAAATCCTTGTTGATGAAGATATTTGTCAAGATGATAATACCAAGCCCTTGGAGCTTGTTTGAGTCCATACAGAGCCTTTTTAAGTCTACAAACAAGATTTGCATCATTTCCCAAAATGTATCCTTCCGGTTGTTCTATATAAACTTCTTCTTCTAGATCACCATTAAGAAAAGAAGACTTAACATCCATTTGATAAACTTTGATTCGTTGATAGCTTGAGAAAGCAAGAAACATTCTTATGGCTTCAAGTCTAGCTACAGGAGCAAAGGTTTCTTCAAAGTCTATACCTTCTTGTTGAGTATACCCTTTGCAAACCAGTCTAGCTTTGTTTCTTACAACATCCCCATTCTCATTTAACTTGTTCTTGAAGATCCATTTAGTTCCAATGACATTTTTATCATGAGGTCTTGGTACCAAATCCCAAGTGTCATTCTTTTCAATTTGCTCAATCTCTTCATCCATGGCATTATTCCAACATTCATATTTGCTAGCTTCATTGACATTGTGTGGTTCAATTGTGGATAGAAGTGCCAAATTACTAGAAGATCCCGCAAGAGTTCTCCTTGTTCGTACACCTGATTCCTTGTCTCCCAAAATTTGAGATTCAGAATGATTCTTTTGAACATATCTGGATGGAGCTTTTTCAGATAAATCATTTTCAGGTTCTTCATTTGATTCACTGTCTATATCATTTCCATCTGATGTAGAAGGCCATATGTCATCATCATCTTCTTCTGTTGTTTGTTTTTCTTCTTTAGGAGTTGCAGGAGACTCGTCAATAACAACATCAATACATTCAACAACCTTTTGAAGCCTTTTATTGTAACATGTGAATGCTTTGCTTGAAGATGAGTAGCCAAGAAGTATCCCTTCATCCGATCTAGGGTCAAACTTGCCAAGTTTTTCATCATTATTTTTGATAAAGCATCTACTTCCAAAAACTTTAAAATGCTTTACAGTGGGAGATTTGCCATACCAGAGTTCATATGGAGTTTTATCACTGTTTACCCGGACATGAGCCTTGTTGAGAATGTTAACTGCTGCACGTGCTGCTTCACTCCAAAACATGTTAGGAACATTAGAGTCAGCAAGCATAGCTCTGGCCATTTGAACAATTGTTCTATTCATTCTTTCTGCTACACCATTTTGTTGTGGAGTGCCTGCTACAGAGAACTGCCTTTTAATGCCATGTTGTTCACAAAATTCAAAGAATTCATTTGACGAATATTCTCCTCCTCGATCAGATCTAAGACACTTGATTTTTGAATCCAATTCATTTTCTACCAGTGCTTTGAACTTCTGAAATTTTTCAAAGGCTTCATCTTTGTGTTTAATAAACGCGATCTCACACATTCTGGAGTAGTCATCAATAAATAGGATATAGTATTCTTCCCCACGTAATGACTTTTTCCTCATAGGTCCACAGATGTCAGTATGAATGAGTTCAAGAGGTTTACTTGATGAACCTTCTTTGGCTTTAAATCGGACTCTGGTCTGTTTACCAAATTGACATGATTTGCATATGGTACTTTCTGGAAGATTGATCTTGGGAAGATCACGAACAGCTTGAAGTTTGCTTGCTTTGTTGATTTGAGAGAAACTCAGATGTCCCAGTCTTCGATGCCATAGCCAATTTTCTGAAGATTTGCTTAAGTAACATTTTTCTATGCCGTTGAGTACATACAGGTTGCTTGGATTTCTTTTTCCTTTTATAATGATTTTACCTGTATCAAGATCACGAACCACACATTCTTTGGAACTGAAGACCACTTCTGCTCCTTGATCACACATTTGACTAACACTCAATAGGTTATGCCTTAATCCATCCACATACATGACATCTTTAGCCTTCACCTTTTCTTTTAGAAATACTGACCCTTTTCCTTTAATAACAGCAGGAGTATCATTTCCAAAAGTAACTTTCTTTTCTTTCTCTAGAGCATTATAAGTATGAAGTTTGCTTTTGTCACCTGTCATGTGTCTTGAACACCCGCTATCAATATACCATTGATTCTCTTCACCCTCTGCAAATAACGCTATCCCACAATTTTCAACCGGTAATTCTTTCTTTTTCCATACTTTAGAGCTTGAGGGAACATGCTCTTTTGGTTGGACCTTGCTCCTGCATTCAGAATCTTCATGACCAAAGTTATTGCAATAAGTACATTCAACTTCATTTTGGAGAGGAGAAAAATTGTTATAGGTGTTCTTCTTTGGTTCATCATTCATCCTTATCTTTCTAGCTTCTCTGGTCATGATGGTTTTATATGCAACACACTGAATAGCTTTATGACCAAAGTTGTGACATGTGAAACATTGACCATTGAAGTAGAAATTTCTGTGATCATGAAATCTTCTATTAGACTTTAGCTGTTGGTTGTAGCCATTTTGAAAGATCTCCCTGTTAGTGTTTCTTGAATTGAGGTGATCTTGCTTTACCTGTAAAGATCCTTTGTTCTCTTGCTGAGTGGCTGACTGTAGAGAACCAGCAGTGGCTGCTTTTAGAGAATTTGGTGCTGATTTCTGAGAAGATTCCCCAGTATATCCAAGACCTGTTTTTATAAAAGGAGACCGTTGTACCTTGATAATCTCATCCAAGGTTTCTGAAATTTTAGCAAATCTGAGATTGAGAGAATTCAATTTCTCATTATCCTTCCTTAGACTTACTACTTCACATTCTAGATCCTCCATGCGTTTTTCTCTTGCTTCAAGCTGATTTTTAAAAGTCTCAATGATTATGTTCTTTTCTTATAGGCTTACTTTGAGTTGAATGTTTTCTTCAAGAAGATTATTGTCTTCTAAAGAATCCACAAAGGTACCCTTTTCTTCATCACATTCTTTTGCGAGAGCCCATACTTTTGCACCAAAATTCAGCAGGGCTTTTGTATGTATACTTCCCATTGTGACGGATCTCCTTCAAGCGATCAAGCTTCTGTAGAAGGACCTCGCTCCGATACCAATTGATGGGAAAAATACTGAGAGGGGGGGGGTGAATCAGTATTTACTGCATATTCAAAACTTTCACTTTTTCTGCTTCTAAAACGCATACGCTACTTTCCTGAACCAGACTTGCGTATATACGCGGATACCCTTTACGAAACTAGCGCATACACAGATATCTATATATGTCATTAATTCATCACTCAAATCATTCCTTCATTTATTCATCAGATATTCAATAAGCAGTAAACATGTGCAGTAAGAACAGAATAAATCATGACCCAAAGCATCACACATGAACACCAGGATTTTTAGGTGGAAACCCAAGTCGGGAGAAAACCACCGCTGCAGTTGCTCAGCCTTCAATATTTTATTATGGAGAAAACATCTTACAACATATGTGCTGGCGCAGACTTGACCAGCACGCAGGCACCCACCTGCGCTCGTTTACCAGCCTCTCCTGGAAGGGAGCTACGACCCCCTGACTCGTTTACCAGCCTCACCTGGAAGGGTGCTACAACCCCCCGATCTCGTTTACCAGCCTCACCTGGAAGGGAGCTACAACCCCCTGACTGAAGGCTACAACCCTCAGCACCACCTTGGACCACGTTTCATCAATTTTCACACTAGATCCAACCACTTCAATAGAACAACACTTGCAGGCCACATTTCATCATATTTTCATACTGGACCCTTTCCATACTTTTAAGCACAAACATACGTCACCAACAGATACATATCAACACAGATCAGATAGCAGAAACACAGCAGAACAGATCAGATATTTCATACCCCTTGCTTCAGCAAACCCTAGTTTGCATACGCTTTTTCCCTTCACTGATGTCGCGTATATACGCGCTTCCGTCCACACAAACCAGCGTATACCTCAGTGTATATTTTATTGCGCATACGCGCTTTCTCTTCGCTGAAGCTGCGTATATACGCGCTTTCTCCGCGGCGAAGTAGCGTATAGATCTTCAATCATTACAGAGCAGCATACTTCATCAGATCAGATATTCAGTTCAGATCTACCCTTTTGCTTCAGACAGATGTTCGCCTAGATGCTCGCCTCATCACAGATCTAAGCCTTTCATAATCAGATCTAGCAAATACAAGAGCAATTCAGATCTAGATCCCCTTCTTCATCATTGGTGCATCATACATTCAGATTTATCATTCAAGTGTAACCCTTTCCATTCAGATATACTTCAGAGAGAAGTATTCATTCAAGCTCAGACATCTTGCACTCCCTCACACCTGATTTGCACAATGAATTTCTTCTCCTTATATATGATTACCCTTTGTCAATACCATGAGCCCCTTTTTCAATACCATGGACAAAAACAATACCATAAGCCCAAAACTATCTGGACGGGGTCAGTTAGGCGGATCATTACCCAATAAAATGGGTCAATACCATGGTGGTTACCCCTGGTTTTGCACTTTTTGAGCGCTTTTGCCCATACGCGACTTGGCACGTTCTTTTCCGCGTGCATACGCGACTTCCCCTAGGCCAATCCGTGTATACCAAGAGACATATTCTTTTTCATCATACTTTGAGTACATTCTGAAATCCTTTCTTCATTGCCTTCTGTACACACTGTAGAAACATCATATTTCCTATATCAGGAACATATTCTTTTCAAGCACAACTTCATCAAGTTGTCATCATCTTCATCAGGTGGGTTGCCTTTCAAGATCAACACACATTATATCATATCAGATTTACATCATTTACTAAGTCCATCAAGTCAAGCATAACTTCATCAGGTGGTTTGCCATCAAGGACAACACATGTCAATAGACGCATGTCTTCATCTCCATTAGTGGGTTGCCATCAAGGACAACACTCTGCATCATATTTCCAACAAATTCTTCCAATACAGAACTTCATCCAAATTGTAGAAATTTAAATATTTTTGTTTCAAGATTCTAGCTTTTCTCTTTGATAAAGCAAGAGGAGTATTAAGATAAATAAATACATATAGGATATCAGCATACGAAGATGAATTCATAAATACTTCTTCAATGTATGGAGCTGTGAACTCTTCCTATTCCTCTAATGCATCAACCATATTTATGTCTAGTGCTTAGAAATTTGATTCAGCCATGAGTTTTGCTAGTCCTTGTCCTTTAATTAGCTTAGTGGGTCTGATTTCTAAATCATATTTTAGGATAGTATCAATCCATTTATCCCTTTTACCATCAATTTCCTGATTTAGAATGTCTTTGACAACAGTATGTGGAACAAAAGCAATGAAATGAGAGTGAAAAATGTAGACTTGAAAATATTTCAGTGCTTTAATCAAGAAAAAGGCTTGTTTCTCCATCATGTTATATTTTAGGGGAGCATCTCTTAATGCTTTACTAAAAAAGGTTATGCGTTTTTCTTGCCCCAGTGTGTTCTTTTTCAGCAACACTGCAACAATGGTGTGTTCGGATGAAAATGAGAAAATGTAGAAGTCCTTGGTAAAGTCTGGACTGATCAGAACTGGTTTTTGGGTGATTTCTTGTTTTACCAGTTCAAATGACTATTTGGCTTCCAAATACCATTTAACTCCTATCTCCTTCTTGAGTATGTTTGTAATATTCCTTAAGAGTTTAGAAAGGTTGGGGATGAACCTCCTAAAAAAGTTGATCTTCCCAATGAAAGATTGCAACTCCTTAATGTTTCTAGGATGATTGATTTGTAGTATACGTTTGATCCTTTTGGGGTCTATTTTGATTCCCTCTTCAGAGATGATGTGGTTCAGGAGTTCACCTTCCTGAAGGCCAAACAATGTTTTCTTGGTATTCAATGATATGGCATACTTCCTACACTTTTCAAAAAAAATTCTCAAATGGACTAAGTGTTCTTCATCAGTCTTGGAATAGACAGTGATGTCATCAAGGTATATGACCATGAAGTTACCAATGTCTTTTGAAAAAGCTATGCCCATGGCCCTTTGGAAAGTGGCCCCTGCATTCATTAACACAAAGGGAGTTTTAACATACATGAATGTGTCCCAAGGTGTAGTGAAATCTGTTTTGTGTTGATCACTTGGAAGTAATAATACCTGATTGTAACCTGAGAAGCCATCAACCAATGATATTATCTGTGAGCCAACTACCCTCTAAAGTATGTGATCCATTTTAGGCAAGGGGTAGTTATCTTTCAAGGAGGCCTTATTTAGATTTTTAAATTCAATGCACAATCTAATCTCTTCGGTTTTCTTCCTAACTGACACAAGGTTAGAGACCCATTCTGAGTACCTAAGAGGGACTATGATCCTAGCATCATACATATTTTTAATCTCTTTCTCAACTAAAGGTAATAGGACGGGGTTTATCCTTCTCAATTTTTATTTGAATGGTTTTTTATTTTCCTTGAGAGGAATTTTATGTTGAATAATGCTTGTGTCATAGGACTTCAGGTCCTCATACCCCCATGCAAACACATCTTTAAAATATTTAAAAAGCTCAATATATTTATTTTTTATGTGAGGAGGAAGAGTTTTAGATAGCTTGATCATTTTGGGTTCCCTCATGCTGCCTATGTTATAATCCTCTACATTAGTCTCTGTGGGTTCCATATTTGGTTTTTTATCCACATCGTTAAAATCAAATAACTCCTTTAATGGTGTAAGGCCCCTTGGTAATGTGTCATATTTACATTGTAAAACCTCAAGGTCCCTTTGATCTTTATTTTCAAACAATTATGCCTTATAAGGACGTTCAAGCAGATTTATATCAGTTGTAGAGGACAGCTCTGTTTTGTGGGCTTGTTCTTCAGCAAAAAAATCTTCTTTATGCCCTAAGCTTGGTGTTGGTACTGCAAAATCATTTTTAGATTGTAGAAAATCATCAATTTGTTTAACACCCTTAAAAACTTGCCAATATTCTTTGTTTTTAGGTACTGTAGGTCGGTTTTTTACTTTGACAGTGAATTGCTCATTTGCGTGGGGTATCTGGCAATTGATGGCAGCAAATGCAAGCTCATAGGCAAGGTTGTTTTGAGCTCTAGGGATCAAAGTGAGTTCATATTTATCAAAGGTATTTAGGAGATCTAGGGAAGAATTCCTATAATCTCTTAGTCTAGGATTCTTGGCTGAATACTCCCCTTTTATCTGTCTAATGATTAGCTCTGAATCTCCTTGGACTGAGATATTTTTGGCTCCTATGTTTTTAAGAAAATGTAAACCCAGAAGGAGAGCTTCATACTCTGCAATGTTGTTAGTGTATTGGAAATCAAGTTTGTAGGAATGGCCTTCATTTGTCTTATGTATCCATACACTAGCTCTGGAACTAGTTTTTCCACAATAGCCATCAAATCTTATGTTCCAAAGTGTGTCCAGTTCACACTCACCATTATGTTGTTGTTCAAAGCTACAAGACTTTGGGCTATTATGTTCCTGATTTGAGGATAGATTTGACTATTCTGGTGGGCCTAACGTTTTCTCATTTTTATTTACTTGTTCACTGATTTCATCTTCATTATATAAGATGAATGAATCAAGATTTAAAAGAATGGAATAAATAGGGGTGTTGTTTGGCATATCTAGGTTGCTCACAATATATTTCATGTGATATTCCCAGCACAATCTCCTTGTTTGGTTAAAAACCGAGATGGTAGCATAAGACATGTCCATTTGAAGGCTCCCTTGAAGTTTGGCTCCCCATGATCTGGATAAAAGCATGACATACTTCGGGGGAATGTCAGTAGTGACTATGTCCATGAATAGGCCCTTAGCAGGGATTTGTGCCAGATTGATGCATAAATCTTTGATTAGACCCAAACATCTGACTCTGCTTGAATAAAAAAATAGAGGTCTTTGTAAGGTTTAGTAATTTCTAGGCCTAATCTCTCCATCACTACTGTTGGCATGAGATTGTGAGAGGCACCAGAGTCTACCATGGCATTTTGTAAGATTTTATCATGTATGTTTAAGCTGATATAGAAAGGAGGGACAACTCCTTGTTGGTATTTTCCTTCTACTTTAGGATCAAACAACAACTCTGGTTTTTCATCAGTTAATTTTAAAGTGTCAGTGTTATTTCCTATATTCAAAGCTTTCAAGACTTGATTCCTATATACATCTTGGTTTACTAGTTCAATAAGGGGCATGCCAATTTTGATCTTGGCAATATCTCCCTCAAGACTGAAAGGTGTTGGTTTTTTTGACATATTTAAATCTGTTTTGTCACACAGTCTTTTCAGCAATTTTTATTTTCTTAGCTTTATTAGGACTATCATTTCGAATAGATTTTCTAGGGCCACTAGTAGAGGTACTAGGGCAGCTTGGGTCACCATTTTGTTGGCTAGTTTTTTCTTTGTTTTGCTCAAGTTTCTTAGTCATTATGGTGGTATTTTCTGCTGTTATTTTTAATGATGTTTTAAGGTGTTTTCCTAACAACAATGTATAATTTGTTATTTTTTGAGATTTCTTGGTTCTTTTTTCTCCTAAGGTAATATTTCCTATGGACTTCCATTATGGAATTTTGAAATCCCAATTGGTAATCTTCATAATCTTCATAGTTTGTTTTAGTTTGATCTGAGGGAAAGAAACCTTTTTCTTCTTTAGTGAGAAAAACATCACCCTCATTATCAGAACCTATAAAGTTTACATGGTTTTTCTTGGGTTCTTCAGTCTCTCTTCCCTCTTCATCTACGTAATTATCTTAGAAAGGAGGCCTAATTTGTTGTTCATTGTCTCTTGGTCTGTTTTGGGGAGGGTATCTTCTAAAGTTTGGATTTTTAATTTTTTTTTGGGGATTTTCTTGGTTTTCCCTATGAGGCATTCTTTCATGTAGGGTTATCCTTTCCATCATTCTCCCCATTTTTATAACTAGGTTTTCAATCTTGGCATCGGATGAGGAGGTTGAGGGCATGGTTTAATATTTATAGGTTACTCTCTTTTCTGATTTCATCCAAGCCCTTTTTCCAATGAGGTTGGCTTTTGCACTAATATCTCCCCTTTGCATTTCTTCTAAATTTAAGGGGTTTCTCTCTCTTAATTGGTATGTCATGTCTGGATCAAAACCTTCTAGAAATTTCACTAGTGCTAGGCCTTGTGGGGGTTTCATGTGAGGTGGGATAGCATTATACACACTATTGAACTTAGTGCAATAGTCTTGGACACTTTCCCCTAGATTTCGCTTAAGATTGTTGTATTTTGAGAGGATTTGGAGAGGGTTCTTCTTAGTTTCCCACTTTTTTATGAATGTTTGGTAGAGGGAAGGGAGGTCATGTATGCTACTATGAGTCAAGATTTTGAACCGTCTTTTGGCTTCTCCTCCTAAGATTTGGGCAAAGATTATCATTTATGGTCTCTTATTCCAATTCCATGTAGTCAAAGGAATCATTCATCTTATCTACATGTTGTTGGGCATTGGTAGATTCAGCTCTGGTGAAGTGGGGAATTCTAGATTGGTAGTCATTTGGCAAAGGTATTAAAGGTTGTGGTAGCACTAGGGGGGCATACCATGCTGCCATGATGGGAGATAATGGAGGATTTAAAAAAGGAGGGTTTGTGAGAGGAGGTGGAGGATGAAGTGGAGTGGTTTGCACAATGGTGGTATGAATGGGTGCGGTGGAAGTACTTGTACCAACAAACTAATTCTGAGTAGTCTTTGGATGAAAAGAGCTAAAGTGATGGAGAGGATGAAAGTCAGGAGGAGTGGAAGGAGAGGCTTCTGTACTAGAACTCTGCTGCAAATCTATGGGCTCAAGGTTAGTCTAGTGAATCCCACTTTGTGACTTGGTTCTGAAAAGGTTTTTGTATGGTGCAAGTCAAACTGGGTATCTTGCAAGGCTGTAAGATGTTCAAGGACATAACTTGCTCTATGACTGGTCCTAACAGTAGTTGAGTTTTCAGTTTTAAAAGTTTTCCATAAAATCTTTTCTGGGTTATCAACTATAGTAGGAGGGTTTGGGTCTGGATGAGATCTTGTATTGATCCTTTGTGAAGCCAGATTTCAAATTCAAAATGTGGACAGGCTGAAAGTTTAGGACTGATTTCGGAAGGTTGACCTCTCTTAGTTCTTGGTAAACTCACGCAATGTGTGACTAGCTTCTAAACTTCTCAGAGCTGATTTGACACAATATTAGGGAAGTCTAATGAGAACTAGTAAAGTAATAGGCCTACTGGAGGCTAGTGGAGTCACCAGGTGGATGTTTTTAGTTGTTTTGAGGATATGTATGTATGGTCCACCACCAATAACAGACAAAAAACCAATCTAGGGATGTTTTTTGGGGTTTTTTGAGTTCCTTTATGTAGCCCTAAGGTTTCTATGAGTGTCCTACAACTGAGTCATCATTTTTCTAGGATGGTGAAACAACCATATTCTACTCTTTGGCTAATAGTTTGAGTTCTCTATGATTTGATAAGGGTTTTTGAAGTTCTAAGGAGTGCTTAGATTGTCAATAATTTCAGAAAGCCTCTCACCTTGATTGCCAATTATGTTAGGCTATGATTTGGAGATAAATCAATAGATGTTGTGTAGAAGGGTTTTTGAAGTTCTAAGGAATACTTATATGGTTATTCACTCATAAGGTCCCACCGTGATCGCCATTATGTTATGTTGCCATGATTTGATAGATTGGTCAGACCAAAGGCACAGGGTAACATCAGACCAGTCTTTGGAGTCCTAGGACCTAGCCTTCCTGGACTCAGAGAGGGCTCTCTCTATTTGAGTAAAGGATGTGAAATTGTTTGATTTTGGGTTTGATTTTAGGAAAGTTTTTAGGTGTAGTGTTTGTTTTTTTATTTTGATCGGGTAATATGGTCAACTAGAATAGATGGAGTGAGGGAAAAGTCAAATCATTGGGCTATGGAGTCTATAAAAAGTCATGGGAAGTTCAGCAATGAATCAGGGAGCATCACAAGGAAAATCTAGCATGGTTAATGGATTTTCAATGTTTGCGTGAAATGAAATGAACATCAAGTTTGTGAATCAAAGTAGGGAAAAGGGAAATCAATAATCCTTTGTCAAATACTTAAAACAAGAAGTTACTTCAACACTATTTAGCATAAAGAAGTAATCAATAGACAAGGAATACCAATAAATCTTTGATTCAACTCAAGAAAATAATCATTTCAGAAGAAAAAAATCCAATGAAATATAGAAGGGGAAAAATTCATTTAACTTCTAGTGATTTCACCTTCAACGTTAGAAAACATTTAAGATAAACAGATAAATTTAATCAAATAAGAGGGAACACCTAAACATCATTAATCATAGCCATAAATATCTTTGAAACAATCCTTTAAGCATGGATAAAGGATATGATTGAAACATAGCCTCTTTGGCAAACCTAAACAATGGTACTTCAAAGAGAGACCTCAAGAACAGTGTTTTAATGATATCAAACAAGCAGGGCTTACGTTAAAACATCTATAATATCTCCTATATTAAACCATTCATGAGATAAAAAAGCTTAGGAGGGTCTAGAGAGCAATTAAGAATTCTCTAAAATGACCTAGCAGAGGAAAACATAAAGGCAGTGAAGAACAAAAAAAGCTAAGGTGACTTTAAAGAACATTTCTTAGTCTAAACCCTTTGTCCTGCTGCAATATAGAAGAATGAAACACAATGATACAAAATAAAACATGAACTGAATAGAAGCACATCACCATTAACCAAGCTCAGGGATCCTGTAAGCAAGCCTTCTCCATCAACAAGCAAAACAAGCCATTCACAAGCTCCACAACACCAAATTTCTCTTCACTCCCCAAAAACCATATATTACTCTCAAGAGTCATCAAATGCCAACCAAAATAATGAGCTCAAATGTAGTATTTATCTGCAAATGAGGAGGTGTTGGTAAACTAGGATTTAGATGTCATTTATTACAAAGTTAATATGTTTATGACCTTTGAGACCATGTAAGGCCCAAGGCAGAAGTACCCCTGAATGTGTTTCTCTGGAACAATAAATCTTAACTTAATTTCTGATTTAATATATGTGAAATGTTTGACTTTAGGGCTTTGTAATAACTTTACAATAACTTCTAGTAGATAGAAAATATCTCTGACTGAGTGTAATAACTGTTTGGTGCTTTATGGAAGGAAACAAAGTTGCAGGTGAAAAAATATATTTGAAGAAGTAATTGCCTTTGTGGATTTGATCCTTCGAATATGTTCCTGGGTGGATTTTTCTTTTTTTTGTCATTAAACTCTGCTCAGGCCTTAAAACTTTGGATCTGCATCTTAATTCGCTGTATTACTATCATTTCTCTTTATCCTGCCTTTATGACTTAATCTCCTTGATTAATCTTTTGATATTTTGTCTTTAAACCTTTAATCATTTATCTATTTTTCTTTGCTTTCTTTAAATTTTTCTTTTCTGGCTAATCCTTCATCTTTATCGCTTATTTAGGGGTTAACCTCTTTTAACTTTGTATATTTCTCTGTTACAGTCCTTTGACTGTCTTTCCTCCTTTTGTGCTTACTGTCTGTATGTGTTTTTGATGCAGGGATGTGCTCTTCTGTGCTGGAGGGTTTAGATCATACCCTTGATCATGATTCGAGGGGTTCAATCTTTAATTCTTCACCTCTGGTTTCCTTTATGAATGAAATGAAGCTCTAGATCATCACCCAGACCTTCATTTAACCATTTTTGGACCATAGGAAAGCTTGGTGGGTATTTCTACCATGGAACCTACATACAAAAAATAGATAATTAACTTGAAAACCATGCGGGGAAGGCTTGCCGCGTTTTTCAGAGGTTTTGGTTTGTCAGAGGGCATTTTCAGAGGAGAAAATGGTGGATGAGGCATGGTTCCGAAGGAAGAACCGGAAGGGAAATTTAATGAAAGAAGGAACGTTTGAATTTTGGCGCGGAGGGAAGGTGGTTTTGAAAAACCGGGGCCAGTTTATCGTGCAGCAGAGGGAGCGGTAATGGTTTTTGGGGGTAGTGATGCTATATCATTCAGAGGGCAACACGTGGGAGGGCGAAACCGCCCATTTCGCAAGGGTCAAAGATCTTTAACCCCGACACTTTTTGATTTGTGATACGCCATGGGGGCTGTCGGATTGTGAAGGCGGAGATCGACGATGATCACATAGTGGAGGAGCGACGGGCGGGTTTGGAGGTGGAGCCTGGGGATAGGTGGCGCATTTTCACTCAGGCGTAGAGTCTGAAGGAGAGCAGGCCTGGGGATTTCATATTAATAAAAGAGAATGCACTTTTTATAAGGTTTATGAGGGGGGTTTATATAGCAAAAGGCGGAGGCAAAAGATTTACATCAGAGGGCTTATATGGTAGATGGGTTAGGGCCATATGAGTGCGAGGGGGGGGGGGGGGCTTAGGGCTAGAGAAAAGGGGCTTGGGTTTTTATAATATAAGGTCGGGTTTACAAATAAAAAAAGGTTTTATAGAATAAAATGTCCCGAATGATTCTTTTTTACCCTTAAGATTACGTAAAATGGATTTTTACATAGTTTTTTAAATGAAAGGAAAGGAAAATTGTTTAAAGGGAAAAGGATTCTTGTGGGGAAATGAAGTGCAGGGTAGAGAAAAAATGCAAGTTTGGTAGGGGAGAAAAGTGAATCAAGAGTGTGGTAAGGAAGAAGGTCACAATGAGAGAAACATGCCCAACATGAATTCCCTTAATATCAACAAGGTAAACTGGAAATACATAGATGAAATATAGAAAAATATGTTGATTTAGAATAATGAAGGTAGTGAGATTTCTAAAAACTTACAATATTCATGAATCTTGTTTTTAGAAAACCAAGACAAATATTTAGTTATCTACAAAATAGCAAAAATTACTGATGACTAATAGCATGGACCAAACCTTTCTTTGTGTTCATTTCCTTTGTATTTCATTAACACACTTACCATCATTTAACCACATGGCAATACCGCACTTCACAATTGTTACCACTTACCTTCTTCCATCTACAAGTTAAGTTATTTGACGTGCAATGTGATCGTGTTACCACACATCGTAGTCGCAACCTTTTATGTTTTCCCATTAAGCGATATAACATATGCTATTTTTTCTACGACACAATCATGCCATCACACATCTCACCCTCAACCTTTTATGTTTACCCGTGTTCATGCATATGTTAATTGTTAAAGATCGTCGATCTGTGATTTGCGATGGAGCACCGAATGCGATGAGGTTTCAGAGTCAGAACTGATATTATTTGAAGTCGGCCCTTTTATGTTTTGAACGAATTGTTTGTGATTTAGTGTATAAGAATAAATATGGCTTGCGTGTCGATTTAGTGAAGAAATGGGATTTTCGATAGTAGAAGGACGAGAAGTTATTGAACGTATGTTCAACAATGAATCTGCATTGAATTGCATTAAATAGAATTAGGTTTTACAAGGTTTGGCCATTTTGTATAGGAAATGTATTTTCATTTGTTTTCAGTGTGAAGGAATAGAAAATTGAAGTTTTTTCCTCTCCTGTGTATTACGCTGTCTATGTATGAATTTTCATTTCCGCAATTTGTTGCATTCTATGTGTTGGGGGGGAAACACATTTCCTCTGATATTTTTTCTTTCAATATTTCCAACATGGAATCATAGCAGGTCTAGGCTCTCAGCAAAATAACAAGCTCTCTTTACTGAAGAAGCTGTAAGATTTTTTATTTGTAGAAGCAGAATTCTTTGCAAGTGAGAAAGCTTTTACAACAGTGAGAAAGTTTGTGTTTACACAGTCAGAATGGCAGCACCAGGTACAAGCCTAACAAATCCACAATTACCACAGTTCAATGGTAATAACTATGATTATTGGACCATTATAATGAGGGCCCTATTTTCTTCACAAGATATATGGGAGCTGGTGGAAGCTGGATTTCCAGAACTAGAAGATGCAGCAGCGCTAAATGCTTTGACAATAATAGAAATAGACTTGTTGAGAGATAATAAGAAGAAGGAATCCAAAGCCCTATTCTATCTCTACCAAGCACTGCACGAGAGTATTTTCCCAAGGATTGCAGTAGCAATAAAGTCCAAGGAGGCATGGGATATTTTCAGGACAACCTATCAAGGCATGGAGAAGGTGAAGAAAACAAAATTACAAATTCTGAGGAGAGATTTTGAAAATCTCTGTATGGAAGAGTTTGATAACATAGACTCATTCTTCACAAATGTTATTGGGTTGGTTACCCAAATAAGGTCTCACGGTGAGACACTTGAGGAAATAATATTAGTGGAGAAAAACTTGAGAAGTCTACCATCAAGATTTGGTGCCATAGTAGTGGCAATAAAAGAGACAAAGGATCTCTCACAATTTTCAGTGGATGAAATTTGTGCATCCTTGATGTCTCATGAACATAGACTGAACAAAACAATAAACTCCTCATTGGAGCATGCTTTCAAGACACAGATGTCTTTTGGCTGAGCTAGAGGTTGAGGAATATCAAACTACCAAGGAATAGGAAGAAGCACATAGAGAGGTGGAAGAAACATCCATGCAAGCACAAGTGGAAGGGGTAGTAATCAAAATCAAAGTGAAGGCTCAAGCCAGAGTCAAGCACAAGGACAAAGGTATGAAAAATCCCAAGTCCAATGTCGTTATTGTAAAAAGTATGGGCATTATACCAATGAATGTAGAAAGAAAAAAGATGACATGAGTAATAGACAAAACATAAATTTTGAAAAATAAAATAAGAACCAAAGTAATGTGCTTTTAACTTGTAATGTAGCACAAGAAAAAAATTAAGATGTATGGCTATTAGATTCAGGATGTAGTAACCATATGACTGGAAACGTAGCAATGTCTGCCAATCTAGATGAAAATGTAACATTTGAAGTGACAACAGGATTGATAGGAAAGGCTCTGTCATGGGGAAAGGAAGAGTATCAATACTGATAAAGAATAGAGAGAAGAAGTTTGTGCCAGGTGTATATTATGTACCTGGCCTGAAATGTAACCTTATAAGCATTGGAAAACTCGAGAACAAGGGCTACAATGTATTTTTTAAGAATGATGTGTGTACAATCATCGACATACCTCCAAGTAAAACGGTCATTGCAGAAGTGGAAATGACAAGCAATAGCACTTTTCCTCTCAAGATCAAAAAAAACTTGAAGGAAGGAGGTGTGGTAGTGGCACTCACACAAGAGGTATTTAAAGAAGAAGTGAAAGACGAAAACTAGTTATGGAATTTGAGATTTGGACATCTCAATTTTGGAGGTTTGAACCTAATACAAGAAAAGGGATGGTAAAGGGATTACCAATCATAGAGAAACTAGATAGCTTATGTGAAGGCTGCATCTTGGGAAAACAACACAGAGAATCCTTTCTATCAGGAAAGAGTATAAGGGAAAAGGCACCCTTAGAGATTGTCCACTCATATTTGTGTGGACCAATGCAAACACCATCTTTAGCTGGTAGTCACTATGTCTTGACATTCATATATGATTACACCAGAAATACATGGCTGTATTTCTTGAAACAAAAGAGTGAAGTGTTTGAACAATTGTACCACTTAAAAGCTCTTGTTGAGAAGAAAAGTGGGCATAAAATGAAAGTGCTAAAAACTCATAAAAGAGGAGAGTATATCTCCAAAAAATTCCTATGTTTCTGCAAGGATCACTACATACACAAAAATTTTACCACAAGGTACACACCACAACAAAATGGTGTTTTAGAAAGGAAGAATAGGACCATTATGGACATGGTTAGAAGTATGTTGAAGGAAAAACATTTTCCAAATGAGTATTGGGGAGAAGCTGTCAATTGTGCAGCTTAAATTTTAAATAGATGTCCAACCAAAGCTATTATGAACAGAGTTCTAGAAGAAGCATGGAGTGGAACAAAGAAGTTTTTCACTCACATGAGAGTATTTGGATGTGTGGCATACGCACATGTCTCGGATCAACTAAGAAAGGAGTTGGATAGCAAGGGGGAGAAGTGTATCTTTTTTGGATATAGTGATGAATCCAAGGCCTAGAAACTCTATAATCCAACAACCAAGAAAGTTATAATCAGCAGAGATTTGTAGTTCATTGAAGAACAAGATTGGGATGGAATATTAGAGAAAACAGTGAATGTGAATACATGTATGTCTCACGAAGAGCAAGAGGAATGCACAACAACAAATAATTCCTCCATGGTGGCTCCTCCTCCACCTACAAAAGCACAACAAACCACACCACAAGAAAACAATAGGACAACCTTGAGAAATCAAGGAAGTGCTTCTCCAAGCACACCAAATGGATCTGAAACTCCCTCAAGTTCAAGTGGAACTCCAAGCACACCAATAAGACCAAGATTCAGAAATTTGAGTGAAATTTATGAGCAAGAAGCAACTGATAATATTGTTGGTCTAAATTCTTTATTTACTTTGTTTTTTCATGTTTATGATCCAATCCATTTTGAAGATGCAGTAAAAGAAGAAAAATGGATTGAAGCAATGAATGAAGAGATTGGTGCAATAGAAAAGAATGATACATGGGAGTTAGAGGACCTCCAACAAGGTAAAGAAGCCATTGGAGTGAAATGGGTCTATAAGACCAAAATAAATGCTGGAGGCAAGATATAAAGGCATAAATCAAGACTTGTTGTGAAAGGCTATAAGCAGCAACAAGGAAGAGATTATGAAGAATCATTTGCACCTGTTGCAAGGATGGAGACAGTTAGGACAATGTTGTCCATAACAGCACAACAAAATTGGAAAGTCTATCAAATTGATGTAAAATCAACATTCTTGAATGCAGTGTTGAAAGAGGAGGTATATTTTGAACAACCTCCAGGCTATGAGATTGAAGGCCAAAAGAAGAAAGTGTGCAAGTTGAAGAAATCTCTTTATGGGCTAAAGCAAGCACCAAGAGCATGGTACATCAGGATTGATGCTTACCTAATGGATAATGGGTTCAAAAAATGTGATGGTGAACCCACACGCTACTTTAAAGAAAATGACGGTAAAATCCTTATTGTTTTTTTATATGTAGATGATTTAATCTTTACTGGAAATTATGTTTCTCTCATTGCAGATTTTAAATCAGTCATGAAGAGTGAATTTGAAATAAATGACTTAGGTTTATTGAGATATTTTTTGGGAATTTAAGTAAAGAAAAAATGAAAAGTGAATTTTTATTTCCCAAGAAAATTATGTTGCAGATGTTTTAAAGTGATTTAACATGCAGCACAACAAAGTAGCAGTAACTCCAAATGTCATGGGGTTAATGTTAAGCAAAGAATATTGCTGCAAAAATGTCGATCCGACATTGTATAACAACATAGTTAGCAGTCTAATGTATTTGACGACAACCAGGCCTGGTATTATGTATGTTGTAAGTTTAATTTCCAAATCCATGAAAACACCAAAGGAGAAACATTAGCAAGCAACGAAGAGAATTTTTAGGTATGTGAATGTAACAAAGGAATATGATGTTCTATACTCCTCAAATGATAATTTTAAGTTGATTGGTTACACTGATAATGATTGGGATGGAAGTGTAGATTATAGAAAGAGCACATTTAGGTATGGGTTTCATTTGGGATTAAGAGCCATATCATGGGCTTCCAAGAAGCAACCAATAGCTACATTATCAACAGCAGAAGAAGAATATGTGCTAGCAACAACAACATCATGCCAAGCACTATGGATGAGAAGGATGCTGAGAGATTTGTGTCATGAGAAAGACAAAGGAACCACAATTTATTGTGATAATAGCTCAGAAATAAAGTTGTCAAATAATTATGTTTTCCACAAAATAACAAAGCACATAGATGCCAAATATCATTTTATAAGAGAATTGGTTAACAATGGTGAGATTGTTTTGCAACATTACAGGATAGAGGAACAATTTGCTGATATCCTCATAAAGCCATTGGGGCAGAGAAGTTTTGTTTATATCAGATAGTTTCTGGGAATGACTGATGGCAGCAGTTGTGATTAAGGGGGATTTTTGGAATTATACTCCAAACCACTGCCATGAATGAGAAGCGCCAACAACCCACAATTTCATGAATTTTGTGTAGAGAAGGACAAGCAAGGATTCAAGAGTCCGAAGGCATTTTCACGCAACCACAACAAACAGAGTACCTGAGCCATCCTATGCATTTATTTCTTCAACCGCTGATTTGACTTGCCTTTTTCCCACAGCACGCAATCACAATGCTTTTGTTTTAACCTTAAGCCCTTTCATCGTAACTTATTCCACCGTCAATGTGATATCTGGCGGGACCCACCTAGACCTTTGCCATATGGACCAAACCTTGTTTGGCGTTCATTTCCTTTGTATTTCATTACTGCACTTACCATCGTTTATTTGCACCGCAATATCACACTTCGCAGTTGTTACCACTTACCTTCCGCCATCCACAAGTTAAGTTATTTGATGTGCTATCTGATCATGATACTGCACATCATAGTCGCAACCTTTTATCTTTTCCCATTAAGCGCCACAACGTATGCTATTTTTTCTATGATGTCATCTTTCCATCGCACATCACGCCCACAAAGTTTTATGTTTACCCATGTTCATGCATATGTTAATTGTTAAAGAATGCCAATCAGTGATCTGTGATGGAGCGCTGGATGTGATGAGGTTTCAGAGTCAGAACTGATATTATTTGAAGTCTACCCTTTCATGTTTTGAACGAATTTTTCATGTTTTAGTGTATAATAATAAATACGGCCCACGTGCCAATTTAATGAAGAAATGGGTCTTTCGATAGCAGAAGGACGAGAAGTTGTTGAACGTCCATTCAACAATGAATCTGCATTGAATTGCATTAAATAGAACTAGGTTTTATAGGATTCAACCATTTTGTATAAGAAATGTAATTTCATTTGTTTTTAGTGTGAAGGAATAGAAAAATGAAGTTTTTTTCTCTCCTGTGTATTACGTTGTCTGTGTATGAATTTTTATTTCCATAATTTGTTGCATTCTCTGTGTTGGGGGGGAAACACATTTCCTCTGTTATTGTTTCATTCAATATTTCCAAAAAGATATGGGTTGGATCTAAGTTGGAATACCCTATCCGAAACTCTTCCTCCTAAGATAGGTGGCTTGATGTTCCTTCAATCATTGGTCGTCTCCCATGAACAACTCTCGGGAAATATTCCTCAATCTCTCATAGGTAAGATCATCTTAGATCATTTCAACTTCTCTTAAAACTTATTTATGAGGGAAATTCCTTCATTGCTTCTCTCAACACAAAATAACACAAATAATACACACAAAACACACAAGCTATAGCTCTTCTATTGATCACAAAAATTTGATTGACATAACTTGATTACAATGAACCCAGTGAGGGTTACATGAAATTTTCCAACCGTACCATGGCCTAAAATATCTTGATATGCACACACTTACTAAATTAAACCTTTACAAATATAGACTGAACTCAAATGGATAATATTGGACTCGACTTAACTCACACTAACTCAACTCAACTGAGAATCTAAATTTGGACTACATTCCATGCGAGAGAAATTATTATTTCCAACACCCACCCTTAATTACGACCATATGAATCAACATAAATCAAACATGACTTAACTTGACTCAACATGACTTAACATGAATTAACTATCCTTGTTAATTTTACAATAGAAATTGACTCAATTATCACTCAAACATGCCTGCTGGTCTACGTCTCAGCTAGGCTTACAATGACACAAAAGTTTTACAATTTTTTTTTATTTTTTTTATTTTTTTATTTTTCTGTTCTTCCAAATTCTATATCCTCAAAATTTATTTATTCTCTATTGTTCTTTCTTGTTGTAGGCTTTCTTCAATCTTTGTTGTTGAAATTTTTCTTTGACTTGTCTTGAATTTGATGTGAGTCGGTCTTCTATAGCTTCCTCTTCAAGGATTCGTTCAACTATGGATTGTTGCCACAAATCCCCATATTAGAGTAGTCTTCTTCCCTTTACTCTTCATATTTTTGTCTTTGTTTCTGCCATATTTCTTGATAGCATAATCTTATCTCTTCTTGACTCCATTGCAAAAAATGGTTTTAATTCATTCTTCCTTGTTCTTAGAAACTTCCATATCATTCTCTTCACTTTCGTCATGAGCTACTGCTATTTTTTTCCTAAATGTTTCACACTTAAGATTATTATTCACCATTTCATTCAATTATTTTATTCCAGTCATTGCCTTTAGATTCACATCAATTTGTTCAATTAGATTCTGAATGCATTCTTCAATGAGCTTCAAATCTGCATCAAACTTATTAACAACCTTGATTTCAATTTCTTCTCCCATGCTATTTTGAACACTTGCATATTCAAAATCAATGTTAGAAACATCATTATTATGATCTTCAATGAGTGCTTCCTGCTCTACCCCTTCCTTCTTTGCGTTATTTTAAAATACATGGAGGTTCTCTTCAACTATTATGTTGTTAGTGGATATCCTCATCAAAAATTCTTCAATCACTTTATCATTTTCTTCATCATCAGCTGCTGCTATATCATGTAATCCTTCATGAGAAGTTCCAACTAATTCATATCTTGCTCCTAGAGTAGAAATTTAAACCTCCAATCCTTCATCAAACATGGAAATTATCATATTACCATAATCAATTCTTGTTTCAAAAAAGAAACCACACATATAATTAACATAACGTTCATCCACCCTATGGTGGGATATTTGAGCATGCATGTGCTCATTGACAATTTTAGCTTTACCAAATTTATCATTTGTGGCTAGATTCACCAATGCACATCTCAGTTTGCATTCATCATCCACATGTGTTTCATCACAGTGGGATTCACCATCATCCACACCATCCACGTTACAGTGGAGTGCTTGAGCATTGATATGCTCTTTCTCTACTTCACATACTGAGGCTTCAACTTCTCTCTTTGCAATCTTTTTTGCATCTTATTCATCCATATACATGCTTGCATAATGGGTTCAATTTTATAGTCTTCATGACCATCTTGCACTATTGAGTGGGATTCTCCAAGCCTTGTTTTCCTCTCAGATACTTTCTCATCTAATCTCAGATCTATGGCTGTCTGAACAAACTGTGACACATATTGTTGCTTCATGTCACTTCCCCTTGCACATAATTCTTTTCAAGATCTTCCATACTTCCTTGGAGGTTGTTGCTTTTGCTACCTTTCACATAATCGTTTCATCTATTGTTTTCTCAATGAAACTCAAATCTAGGGAACCATTAAAATTAGGAGGTAGTATCAGATCCACGCTAGACCTATCAACCTCAATTTATTCTTTGTATTCTGCTAGACTTATCAGTTCCTTGGTTGCGTCCTAAACCTCTCTAAACACGGAAAAAATCTCTGCCTCTTATTTTTTATCCCTTTTCTTAGTCTTCTTTACTCACACTTTGCGACCCATGACTGTTCTAATAGATACTTGCATGATTGCATGATGCTATCTTCTATATCGCCCCCCAAAAAAAATATAATTTTTAATATATGCCCCCATAAGGCACAATCTTCACCCAAAAAAAAATTCATGCTTGACAAAACCAGAAACATTTTATAGACCAATAGACTTTGCAAAACCCTAATATCTTTTGTTCAATAAAAATCCTTTTCTTTCAATCTTCAAATCTTCAAATCACTTAAATAAAACTCTCAAAAACCTTTATTCCATGCACCTTTTTAAGATATTTTTATTAAAATTCTTATTAAAAAAGACTATCTTAGAATATTTTTCAATTCTTGGAAAAAAAACGTTTTTAAAAGCTTTTTTTAAAACTTTAATATCATAAAAAAATTCACTTTTAAAAAATATGTCACTTTTGGATTCGAAACCACCCACATGACTCAGAATTCATATATTTAAACCCTTTTGAATCACCATTATTGGTAAAACCTTTTTTTAATGCGACACATAACTTTTGAATTCTCTTGCGCCAAAGTGACTTTCAAACCTTTGCTTTGCTAACGGGGTGTGAAGTATGGTGAGGCTGTGTGCTAACGGCTTCCACAATAATGGAGGGTTCATTAATTCTTTAAAACAAATGATTATAGTTCTCTCTAATGCGACCCTCCATTGATCCCTCCATTGTTATAACGCCATGATTGCCACTTGCAAGCTGCATTATAGCTCTAATGAGAAAAACAAAACTCTCTCTTCTCTTTTCAGATTGTTGTTGATTCGATCTCCCATTGCTCTTCGTAACCTCACTCTGATCTTTATGACCTTATCTTTGATACCAATCTATTGGAGAGGCATAGAGGATAGAACAGAAATAAAAATAATAATACACACAAAACACACATGGTATAACTCTTCTATTGATCACCCAAACTTGATTTACATAACTTGATTAGAATGAATGTGGTGAGGGTTATTTAAACATTTTCTGACTAGTGACTCCCTTAAATTATATTTACATTCACACACACTTTAAATTAGAATATAACTTAACTCAACTTGACTCAATACTCATTTGACTGGCTGTTTAAATATAACAAACTCTTCATGCAGGGGTAATTAGCTTATTCTAACATAGAATGCATTTGAGGGAAATCCATGCCTTTATGGACCTCTGACAACGCCAATTTTTTTCATTTCAGAAGTGGAAATTAAAAGGGAAAAACCAAGTTCAACGACAGTGGCATGGATTGCCATCATTGACATACATGATGAAAGTGTCAAGTGCAAATATAATGAGACATATCAATCATGTTGAAATGACTATTTATTCGGGAGGATGAAGAGGTATAATGAGATACAAAGATATGATAGAAGCTACTGAGAACTTCATTGATGAATACCTCATTGGCTCTGCTACATCCAACATGGTATACAAGGTAATTATTTGAGGAAAAGACAAAGCCATTACAACCAAGTGCTTGAAATTAGCATATCGTTGGTGCGAAGATAATCGATATCACAGTCAGAGGAAGCAGATTGAAAATTTGGGGATTGAAACTTTGAAGAACTCTCGCCACATAAAAATTATGCATCTTTGACACCTTATAACTATTCAAAAATTACTCCCAAGAACCACATTAAACAACCATTTTAAATTATCTATCTTCGGGACCTTATAACTGTTGGAAAAGTACTCCCAACAACCACATTAAACAACCATTTTTAGAAAGTATGCAAGGATATCAAGCAAGAAATATTTTGTAGTAGGGAGTAGAGTTTGTGTATCAGTTGAAGGAATATCAAGTTAATGTTTTATAGGCCCAAGGCATAGAGTTTGTTATTATTAAGTCGAATTTCTTACTTCCCAGTACATTAAATTACATATAATTAATTTATGTGACTGTATGCCCATAACTTGCTTTTATTTTTTGTCTTGTCATGAAAATATAAGTTCACTGCACAAGTCATATGAAGTTTCCATATTTTTATATTAATGTAGTAGCATAGGATTTTCTTGCAACGAAGTTTTCACTAGGAATTGAAGGTCTGCAAACAAGAAGGAAAAATTATAGTAAGCAATTTTACTAGTTGTTAGAGCCTATTACAACACATCACTAGACAACAGTTAAAAATGATTTGATTAGATTATCGTGGAAGACCAGTGCCTTAAATGGAGTTAGTTACTTCCTTTAGATAGATGATTTACGAAGTCACCGAATGAATAATTGTTGCTTAAAGATGCTTCACTATCCTAAATGAGATGCAAATCCTATAATCTAAATGAGATGAATAATCTTGGTTTATTTTAAGTTATATGCCTATCTAAGTGTATCCTTCCTCTCAACTATTTTGAAACTAATATCTAGAGTAGGTTATGATAGTGAAACCAATGGGAAGAAAGTTATATTTTTTTAACTATTTTTTCTCTCGATAAAATATTAATATAAGGTATTTTGGTTGCACACTCAATAAGAGAGTCATATTTATAGTTTTATTGTGCATCTTTGGTTTACTCTATTTTCAATGTTTTTTTATTATGTTTTTCTCTATTATTATTGTGTGTGTTGTTTCTATATGTTGTTACTATGCATATCTATTTTTTTGGGTTTTACCTTTTGCCTCATAGCAAGTTCACAAAGTTTTTTTCTTTAATAGTCAAATATGGTAGAAACATCAAGCACAAGTTTGACCAACCCACAAATATTTGAGTTCAATGGAAAATTATGAATATCGGGCTATCACAATGAAGACATTTTTTTCTTCTCAAGATATTTGGTATTTGGTTGAGAATGAGTTCCTAGAACCAGCAAATGTAACAACATACAATTCTTTGACACAAGAAGAAAGAGACTTCTTGAAAGAAAAAAGGAATAAGGATTTTTAATCCCTATTTTACATATTCCAAGTGGTGTATGAGAGCATATTTACGAGGATTTCAGTAGTAAAAAAGTACAAGAACATATGGGATATTCTCTAGACAACGTATCAAGGCATGAAAAAAGTGAAGACTACAAAGCTACAAATGCTGAGAAGAGATTTTGAGAAAATCTGTATGAAAAGTTTTGAGAATATAGACTTATTTTTCACACAAGTAATTAGATTGGTTACTCAAATCAAGTCTCATGGCGAGACACTTGAAGATAGGAGGATAGTTGAGAAAATTTTAAGAAGTTTTCCCTCAAAATTTGACCCTATTATTGTGACCATACAAGAGACAAAGGATATTTCACTTTTTCCAGTGGATGAGCTTCATGCATCACTTATTTCTCATGAAAATAGGTTTAATAGAACATCAAATACTTCATTGGAGCATCCCTCCAAGACACAAGTTTCCTTTCGTCCAAGTAGAGGTAGGGGAAGATCAAATGCTAGAGAAGAGGAAGAAGCCCATACAAAGGGTAGCCATTTAAACATAAGTGGAAGGTGAAGAAATCAAAATAGAAGTCAAGGTGTAAGCCAAAATCAAGCAAAAGTCATAGTTTTGATAAATCTCAAGTTCAATTTCATTATTGTAATAAATATGGACACTATGCAAATAAATGTAGGAAACAACATGATATTTGTAACAAACCAAATGAAAATTTAACAAAGGAAAATAGAAACCAATACAAGATGTTTTTAGCTTGCAACGTAGCACAAGAGAAGAAAAAATGTGTATGGTTTTTCAATTCAAGGTGCAACAACCACATGACATGGAACGTAGAAATGTTTTCTAAGATAGATGAAAGTGTGAAATCTGAAGTGACATTAGGGATTGATAATAAAGTGTCTATTATGGGAAAAAGAAGAGTCAACATTCAAAAAAATAAACAGGAGAAGAAATATATTTCAAAATTATATATTATCCATGGTTTAAAGCAGAACTTTATAATAATTGGAAAACTCATGTAAAAGGGCTACAATGTCTTTTTTAAAAATGTAGAATGCAAAATATTGGATAAATTTCCAAGAAAATAGTTGATTGTAAAAGTATAAATGACAATTTTAGGGTCTTATATTACTATTATAGTCCCTTATTGATGTTAGTGTAGCCCTCTTATTGTTATTTTTGTACCCTTGTAGTCCCCATATTGTTATTATTGTGCCCTTACATTATTATTGTTAGGTCGGCTAGGATTATATTGTCAGCCCATCG
This sequence comes from Pinus albicaulis, assembly GCA_034641835.2. Taxonomy (NCBI): domain Eukaryota; kingdom Viridiplantae; phylum Streptophyta; class Pinopsida; order Pinales; family Pinaceae; genus Pinus; species Pinus albicaulis. The sequence continues at coordinate 438,749,757 of CM076576.1, read as the reverse complement.
ACTCCTATATATAGAAACAAGGTTTTGTCATTTGTGTCACCCAAGAATTTTCAATTATGTAATGTAATGGAGGTTTCCCCCTAAAAGTGGTTCATTTCTAAGGCATTGACCTCTCTTTTGTTCTACTTTGGTAGTTGGTTTTATAACCTTTGGTATCAAAGCTTTGGATTCTACGGTTTCACTGCTTCAAATCGGTCATCGTGGAATTTTCATTATAAATTTTTTTATACAAAATTTCAGAAGCTAAAAAAAACCCATTTGCGTTGAAATATGGAGGAAATTCGTGGTAAAATTTCAGATCTTGGTTCGCAATATTTTCAGAGATATGATTTGTGGAAGCTAGGTTTTTTGCAAGCTCCTAAATTTCATCTCAAAGAGGTGACCAAAGGAAAATCATCATAACTCTCTCTCTAAGCATTGGATTGGAATTCTGTTAAAAGTAGCCAAAAGCACACGGACTGAAATTTCCTGTGTATCAATTTCAGAGTTGAAGGAGGAAAAAATGACACATGGCATTACGTACAAGTTTGCTTGACTGAATTAGTCCATAATTAGGTCATAGTGGGAGATTGGGAATAACTTTGTCTTGAAGAATCAAAATCAGGTTTGACCTATGGCATTGGAAATAATATTCATAGGGATATTAAAGGACAAAAGATAAAATCATGGGGATCTAAAATTACAAAGATACATCAGTTTCAATATCGAGCTCCTAAAAAGCAAGTGTTATAGGTCAATTTGGGCATCATTCCCAATGACTTGGTTAACTGGAAATCATCTCTAGGACCAATGAGTAGGGTCTATTATCCCTTATCATTTGAATTGCTACATACCATAAGAAAAAGAACAAGACAAATCATTCAAGACTTTCATCTCCGAAGGTTTCCAATATCTGAAGTTTATAATATATCATATGAGAGCTCATCAACGCTGCCTCTAAAGGGACAAAGTGCATTGCATATGTAGGTAGCCCCATTCAAGGCTACTCTTCAAAGCACTTCTCTAAACTCATAGGAGCGTTGGCCATTATTCTGGAATCTCCACTTGGCCAGTGTCTTCTAGAAGAGTTCACATGTGTAAAGCTTCAAATCCAAGTGTCCATTTGACATCTACAATATTGGGAACATGTCTTGCCTATTATTGGAAAGTCATTGATTGTAAAACTACCTTCATCTCCTCTATAAATTGAGCACAGATCTTAGTGCTTGGTAAGGAATAATTTCAGTAGAGAAATGCTGGTGGAATTTCAATTGAGGAGTTGATTTGAGTGACATATTTCTGGAGATATTTGCATTGTGATGAGGCTGAGATGCTGATGGAGATGGTGACACTAAATCAATCAATGGGTTGTAACCTCCCCTTCTATCATTAATAAATATTACTGCTTACCTTTCCCTATATGCATTTGTATAAGCTTTGATTCTCCATATCATGATTTCTTATTTGATGTATATGGTTTATGCTTTATTGATTTAGCTAAATAACTTGAATATACATCTATATTATTGCTATCTCTTGTTTTTTAATGTTCATTCTTGCAGGAAATATTTTTCACAGCCGATTAGAATTTGAAGCTACAACAAAAGTGACAGAAGGAGATTTTGGAAGCACTTGGACTCCAAGTAATCTTCTTATTTCATTTTGTTTGTCTATTTACAGTTAGGAAAGATAGTCGTAAAGTATTTTACATGTTGTTCTAGATTAGCACATGTCTAGGGAAGAATGATTTATCCATAATTCATAATTCCGCATAAAAAATTGGCGACTCCAATAGGGAGTTTACTCTTTATCCTAGGTGTTTTAGCCTCTGATTTTCTCTGTTTATTCACCCAGTAGTTGTTAGTCACAAATATTAGGCTTTTTGAAATCCAAATTTGCATTAGAAGTGTGTTACACATATGTGTTTTTCATTATACACTGCGCCCAATGCACTCTTGGATAGGACACAGTGCTTTTGATAGCACTGTCTCCCTTTCAGGCCTACATTGCAAAGCACTGTCTCTCTTTAGAGACTGTGTTGCCTCCTGAAACCATCCAAATTCCATTGAATTTGTCATTGCAATTTGTTTCAGTTTGTTTTCTGTTGTGTTTTGAAAAGCCTAAACCTCATATTGACCAGTGAACCTATCTACTTCTTCCTCCTTTGAAAGAATAATTTGTTCAATGTTAGTTTAAAGCATTTTTCTTTATCATTGACGAATAAATTTCGAAGTATTTTCATTATCGCATTATATCCATTTGCTTTTGGAAAATGAAATTATCATAAATTCTTCATTTCCTGATAGGAGAAATTGTTGTTAAATTCATCTTTTTTCCTTCAAAAGAGAAATTGTTGTTCATATTCCTCATTTCTGAGAAGTAAAAGGCATTCGTTTTTATTGATTTAGTGCACTTAGTTTCTTTTCTGCATTCATAACATTAAAGGAACTGAAACTAAAAACCTGCATTTGCATGTAATGGTTTGTGTGTTTTGCAACATGAACAATTAGGAAATATGCATTTAGTTTGTGCTCATTGATTTTTTTGATCTCAAATTGATTTCTCTTTCCCTCTAGTAGCTAGGATTTTCTTTGAAAAACTAAAAGTGAAAGATTTCTTATCATTCTTAGTTTTCATTTTAGGAATTTCCAATACATCATCACGGTGAACCTTTGAAAGGAAAATTGATAAACAATATCAACTTAAAATTTATCTCTATTTACCTAACAAAGCATTGGAACCATAACAATAACATTTAGAAGGTCTAGGCTAGAGACGTGTTCCGACGTCGTAAAACATAACAGTTATCATTAACTTGTTTGCGATACATTTTGAGTGTGATACCTCACTCCACGTAGGTAAGTATATCATAGCTTTTCCACGTACTTTCGGGTATATCGGGCAGTGTATAGTACGAAAAGTATAAAGGAGTTCTCTCACTATGCGGTTTCACATCAGACAACGCTCATACAAAATTGGGCCTCCATGTACCTTCAGGTATATTTTTGAGGACAACTTTTAGGTGCTATCCATCCATAGTGAACTGAGTTGGCCGCCTTGTAAATTGTGATACACTGAACACAGCATTCAGGGAGATTGCCTGCCCGTACTTCTTGGTTCGCTAGGAGGTATTCTGCAGTTCACAGTTTCTTGGTAAAGCCTTTTGCCTAGCATTACCCTTTTATTTCGTTTATTTGTTTTTGGTTAAAATAAATCAGTAATCATGGAAGAAAAAAATCCTTTTCCCCGTCGTTCGTGTAGATTAGCATTAAAACCACCTTTACCACTAGAATTTACTTCTAGTAGGCAAAGGCCATCATGATCTACCGAATCAAGTACAATTTGTACCTCTAGTGAAACGTCATCTTCCCATAAACCAGAGATAACTCAAGTTTTTTCTACACATCCCGTTCATCTACTATTGTCGAAACGGAGTCCTCATAGCTACCCGTCGTCACAATCCATCCAATCAGTGAGACCATAACTCCTAGACCCGACATTTTTCAACCAAAAATTGATCCAGATCTTGTCTCTTATTTTCTAGAACATCTGAATCTTGAAGTCGAACAACCGAAAGTTGTTTCTGCCTTGCTCATCCCACAAATTTCTGTAGTGATTGAGTCTCCCATATCACACATTCAACCACTTGAGATATACTTTGGACCTGACGGCGAAATACTTCCACCTGGTCTAATTGCGATTGAAGAAATCCCACAATACTAGACACCCTTAACTCCATCCCATTTTTGGGAGGACCTTTACCTGTACGAGACTTTTCCTCAATCATACCATCTGTTTTTGTTGATCCTGTTCCTATTCAAACCCTCGTCGATCTAAAAGGGTATACTTTTGGTCAAGTAACCATATGTGAACCAACATCTTTGGTTGGGCCATCTATTCCAATTACGTCAATACCTGCCCTCGCTACCCCGTCGATGTTTACAACTTCACTAGAGTCATATTTTCATGGTGACCCTATGGTCCCATCAGGTTATAAATCATTATCTGGAATTTACTGTGGTGCATCTTCAAAACCATGGTCTTTACCAATGTCATCATCTAGTATTCCAACTGGTAATCCTATAGTGAGTACTAAACGACTTGAATCTTTATATACATCATCAGGGCAATATCAAACCAGTCCTTCTAGGTCTATTCCTTTAAGTACCATCTCAACTGGACTCCCAACATTTGGAGAGCAATGTTTTCCATCTTATTATTTTCCTCATGCTGGGGGGTAGCCTTTGGTCACCCAACATGAAAGTACTCCATCATTTTTTGGTCAACCTAATGTCAAAATGAATGTTTGTCAATGGCAGCCCACTCTGCCTATCCAACCACAAACAGTTATATACTCATATCAACTAGTTCAACCTGTTACACCCATGTCATTACCACTTGTTAATACATCTTTACCATTGTTACAGAATCAAAATGTTGTACAACAAACTTATCAAGCAGGTCCATCAACTCAATACCCTCAAATGTTGGGTCCATAGACTCCAAATCCTTCGGTTAATTTACAACAACCTCTATCTGGAATCATTTATTCACAAGTTGGTTTACCATTTTATGGGATGTCACAATTACAACTTCGTTATACCTATCAACCAAATCCAAGTTATCCTAATTTGGGTTATAACATTGGTGGACAGACCCCTTGGCAACCTTAGGTGCAAATGCCTCAAACTTCATTTCAACAAGTAGCATATCCAGGTTTTGGTCAACAGAATCCTTAAGCGTTTTCTTTTCAAAACAACCCCTATCTAGATTACCAGTAACAGATTCCTTATGTTGGTGCTCAAAGTCCTGTTGCTCAAGAAATTCCATCTTACCTTGGCTATTCTCAACCTGACCTTAATAAACAGTTGCCTTTTGTTGCAACTTTAGAGTTACCAGATTTAAATCGGTTAACCAATGATCTAATCAACTATGCTCCTTGGTGGCCGATGATACCTCACAAATTACCCTTGGATGTTCCTAAGTTAAATGGAATCCCTGGAGAAGATCCGTCGCCTCATGTCATGACTTATCATTTATGGTTTTCATCAAAATCTCTGAATGATGATTCTATTCGACTACGTCTTTTCCAGCGTATACTCACAAGTCCGGCTGCGAAATGGTACATTGAGTTACCTAGAGCTTCTTTTGATAATTTCACTGTCCTAGCTACTGTCTTTTTGACTCACTTCTAGTTACCCATCAGATATGAAACTAGAACGGAACTCTTGACCAATTTCAAATAGACTAATGCTACTCACATTTCTGATCATATTCATGAGTGGCGTCATTGTCGTAGAATGGTTAAGACATTTGTTCTTGATCAGCTCCTTGCTGAGTGGTTCATTAAGTCCCTGTTACCATTTATAACTAAGGATGTGGCTAAGGGTGGTGTCGTCATAGAAGAGCAAGTTATCGCTCGTGCCAAATATTTAGACTTGATTTATACTCAGTCTGGCATGCTATATGAAAGAATTCCTAGCTCACCGAGATCTAATTTTAATGTTCCTCCTGAATTAAAGGATTCTCATGCTGTAGAAGGCTTGATTGGCACTGCAAGAACACACACCATACTACTGCATCTAATCCTGCTCCTGTTTCCTAAATTAATTCTGTGTTTTTTGACAAAGGAAAAAGTGAAAAGCAAACCAGAAGTAAGAAAAAGGGGAAATCTAAGAAAAAAAAAACTTATAACCTACAAGAAAGATCATCTGATCAATCGTCTGGACCTGGGAAACCTCGTTATCCATGCATAATATGTAATGAGGAAAATATTGTTAGGGATTGTCCTCACCGCGCTGAAGTCTCAAAAATCATCAAGACTTCTCATGCATCAGCTATGGTGACAGACCCATTTCCAAATCCGGACACAAACATGGTTGCTACGGATCCAGCTTCTAGTTCGCAAGTTCTTATGTTATTCGTCACAAAAACTTCAACAAATACTTTGGTTTCAATGCATGATAAATATTATGCTAGTCAGGCGACTGATCAACCTACTACCTTGACTACGAATATGTCTATAGAATCACTACCACCTACTGCTATTCCTGAATTGACAATCAAGCCACAAAAGGGAGTAATTCACAAATCGACATATAATTCTCGAGCAAGAGCTGCACAAAATTATAATATAGCTGAAGATTTAGCTCAATCCCCTTCAACTATGTCTGCTTTTGAGGTATTATAAAATTGTCCCTCCGAAAAACAGACTTTATTGTCAGCTATTGGTGGAATTGATCTGACTGATTCTAATCTTGTCGTCTTTAATCATACGGGCTATGTGCCGCAACTACCAACAGAATTGGAATTCTCCATACAAGTAAATGTTCTCAATCACCTTGTTCATCATACTATTATTGATGAGGGATCATCTACATGAATCATGTCTCTAAATTGTTGGATATCACTTGGCTCGCCACGCTTATCACAATCATCAACGACATTGAAAGGTTTCGATGGACATACATATAAACCTTGTGGTATTATTAATAACTTGCATGTTGAACTAGGGGAAAAACAATAAATGTTGATGTCAAGGTTGTTGACGGACCCCTTGACTATAATATTCTACTTGGAGGACCATGGGTATATGTGATGACTACAATTGTTTCTACGTATTTTAGAATGATTTCCTTTCCACACAAAGGAGCTATCACAGACATTAATCAAGTATCCTTCTTTTCCTCCACTTCGCAGGTAACTGTAAGTGTTCCATTCATTCACATACCCCAGCTAGAAGTTCATAACGTTGGTGTAGGACTCTTAAAGGATTCCACTCTCATGGTAACCTTTTCATTACCTCCGCCCGCGACGTCGATAGAAATTGCATGTATAGAGACATTCTACATGATCTCTTCCACTCTATCTGGCTTAAGGGAGAGTACGGGTGATTCTCAAATTACTACATTAGATGAGTCTCTACCACCTAGCCCTATTGAGTTGGCATATCAATCAATCTATCTGGCTTGGGCGGTGAATCCAAAATCAGCATCTACTTGGGTTGATCGTTCCTTAGATTTTGGTACTCCATCTGATCCATTTTCCTCAATGTTTTTGACATATGAGAATATTTTGGAAGCCATGATGTTAGAAGGAGAACCATCAGATGATTATCATCATCGTTCCCATATTCCTGATTATGAAGAAAACTATCTTAGTGAACTATATCACTCGTAAATCAAAATTTTCTTTTTGAATTCTTTACCCATTAATGCAATCGATTCCGACCGAAATCTGTCAAATATTGAAGAAACCATTTCTATCGATATTTTGACCAAACCTGGCATTGTAGAAAATATTCATGTCGGTGTATCTTGTTCACAATTAGAACTTGAATTATATCGCTCTCTATTTTGTGAATTCCGTGATGTATTTTCTTGGTCTTACAAGGAAATGCCAGGCATAGATACTAGTATTGTTGAACACACTATTAATATGTATCCTGATGTCAAACCGGTGTGTCAATGACTTCATCCTGTTCATCCAAAGAAAGTTGTTGCCATCAAAGTAGAAGTTGAAAAAAATTTTCATGCTTGTTTCATTTACCCTATTCTGCTAACTGAGTGTGTTTCCAATATAGTTCCTATCATGAAAAAACAAGGAGCCATTAGAGTGTGCATCGATTATTAAGACGTTAATCTTGCTTGTCCAAAAGACAACTATCCTACTCCCTTCATGGACCAGATTATTGACGATTGTGATGGATGTGAAATATTTTCATTCATGGATGGTTTTTCCAGCTACAATCGAATCAATATCTGCTCAAAGGATCAACATAAGATAACATTCATCTGTCCCTCAGGCACATTCACTTATAAGAAACTCCCGTTTGGTTTAAAGAATGCTAAAGAAACTTTTCAGAGAGCAATGGATTATGCTTTCAATGACATCAAGCATATTTTCCAACCGTATCTAGATGATTTACCAGCACATTCACGAAGTCAGATTGATCACCCAATGCGGTTGAGAGCTATTTTCTTACGCTGCCGACACTACTAAATATGCCTCAATCCACATAAATGTGTGTTTTGTGTTGGTTCTGATCATTTTCTTGGATTCGTAGTTTCAAAAGAAGGAATTTGGAATGACCCATTGAAGGTTCAGGCCATTCTTGATTTTCTCGTGCCATCAAATTTACTTCAGATACAGAAACTTCAAGGAAAGGCTAACTTCCTAAGAAGGTTTATTCCAAACTATGCCAAAATGGCTAAAGGATTTACTCGACTCTTGGAAAAGGGGTTCTTTCAATTGGGACCAAGTTACGTAAGCTTATTTTGATGTTGTCATGGATACTCTTGTCCGAATGTCATTAATGTATCCCCCTAATTATCAAAATGATTATTTCCTATATATCGCCGCAGCTGAAACAACCATTGCTATGGTTTTAGTCCAAGTAGAAAATGGAATTGAACATCCAATTTATTATTTCATTTGTAATCTCAATGATATGGATGTTAGGTATTCATACGTAGAAAAGCTTGCCTTGGCAACTATTCAAGCTATCCAAAGATTTTGCCATTATATCCTACTCTGAAGGACCACTATCATTTGGGATTGCAACCCCATGACTTATATCTTATCACGTCAATTTCTAGAGATAAAAAATTCAAAATGGATTGTCATTTTGCAAGAATTTGATTTAGAATTCATCAAATCCAAATCAAGTATTTAGTTTTGGCTGAGCTTCTCTGTGACCTTCCCTCTGATAGTGCTGCAACTATGTCGGAACCATCAATTCCTGACGAGTCTCTATTTATGATCAGATGATCTGATCCTTGGTATGGAGATTTCATCATTTATCTCCAAACTCAAACTATTCGACCTGATATCTCTTGCTCTAAAGAACGACATATTCAATACCTAGCCAAAGTTTATCTGATCGTCGATAATACACTTTATCGTAGTGGTGTTGATACCATTTTAAGGAGGTGCCTCACCCATGAGGAGGCCGAAAAAGTTTTAAATTATTGACAAGTTGGGGCTTCTGGTGTACATTTATCTGGATACGCTACCGTACAAAATATACTCCGCGTTGGTTACTTTTGGCCTACCATTTTTCTAGATTGATTGCTCGTGGTCAGAATTTGTCATCCATGCCAGATTTTTTATCATAAAATCCACAAACCGCTAGCACCAATGCATCTTCTTGTCTCTATGGAACGATTTTCGAAATGGGGTATTGACTTCATGACTTGTAACCCTCGTTCATCCAGGGTGCATGGTTATATTATTTTCGCAGTCGACTATTTTACCAAATGGGCCGAGGAAATGCCGACATTCAACAACACAGGACAAACAACTGTATTGTTTTTCTTTAATCATGTTATTGTAAGGTTTGAGGTCCCACAGGCTATAGTTACAGATCATGGGAATCATTTTCTCAACCACATGATGACTGAATTAACTTCCAAGTTAGGATTTTCACATGATAATTCTACTCATTATCCACAATCAAATGGACAATTTGAAGCTATCAATAACATTCTTAAACGTATACTTCAACGAATGATAGGAGTCCGTAAAAGAATTTGGCATTTGATCCTGTACTCCACCTTATCACTAGTATATTTGGCAGAAATTCCGACACTTTTGACCAAATGTCGGAGATTTCCCCAAAATTTATCAAATTTTCAAATCCCACCCACAATTGTCGCTATACCAATGTTTAGAGACAAGTGTCGGTATTGCAACACATATAAGTTAGTGTCGGTCTTGCGACATTTGTAGCAAAGCATCAGAATTTTGGTAGTTTGGGAAAAAGCATCGGAATTGCAACGGATTAGAGCTATGTGTCGCTATTGCGACGTTCGGAGGAAAACATTGCTATTGCGACAGTTTGGGCAAAAGCGTCGCTATTGCGAAAATTTGGGAAAAATCGTCGCTATTGCTACAGTTTGGGCTAAGTGTCGCTCTTGTGATGTTTTGGGCTAAGTTTCGCTTTTTCGACAGTTTGGGCTAAGTTTCGCTATTGCGATGGTTTGTAAATTAATTTCTTTGGCCTCTCCTTTAATAAATAATAATCTAACTTGGGTCCCCTTTTTGAATGGTTGGAGCAACATAATAAGATATCTTTAGTTGACATATCACATTGTGATGAAGATGGAAGGTGGTTATGATGGGACTTCTAAGGAGTTTCATATAATATTAAAGAAGTGATGCACTCACTCCTTAGTTCAATTTTAATGTGTGCCCCCAACCACGGTCAGGCACGCCGTGTAGCGCAGAGTGAGGTCGCCCAACCGGGCGTGTTCAGGTCAGGCCATTTTGTTCGAGGGCGCCCATATTCGTTTTGCTAAGTTTTGTCCGCCCGGGTGCCTTGTGCATGTTTGGGTGGACCTTTTGTCATTTTCTCCCTTGTGGCACCATTCGTTCGGGCGCGCCATGTCACACCTTGTGAAGTCGCCCGACTTGGCGTGTCAGGGTTGGGTCATTTCGTTCGAGGGTGCCCGTATTAGTTTTGCTAAGTTTTGACTACTCGGGTCCCTTGTGCACCTTCAGGTGACCTGTTTGCCATTTTCTCCCTTGTGGCATCATTCGGTCGGGCGCACAGTGTCGCGCCGTGTGAGGTCATGCGACCAGGCGCGTTCAGGTCAGGTCGGGCCATTTCGTTCGAGGGTGCCCGTATCAGTTTTGCTAAGTTGTGACCGCCTGGGTACCTTGTGCATGTTCGGGTGGCCCGTTTGCCATTTTATCCCTTGTGGCATCATTTGGTCGGGCGCGCCCTGTCGCACTGTTTGATGTCACTTGACCGGGCGCGTTTAGGTCAAGCTGTTTCGTTCGAGGGCACCTGTATCAGTTTTGCTAAGTTGTGACTGCCCGAGTGCCTTGTGTAGGTTTGGGTGGCCCGTTTGACGTTTGCTCCCTTGTGGCTTTGTTCAGTCAGGAGTGCCATGTCATGCCGTGTGAGGTCACCCGACTGGGCGTGTTCGAGTCGGGTCGGGTCATTTCGTTCGAGGGTGCCCGTATTAGTTTTGCTAAGTTGTGAGTTCCCGAGTGCCTTGTGCATGTTCGGGTGGCCCGTTTCCCATTTTCTCCCTTGTGGCATCGTTTGGTCGGGTGCGCTATGTCGCACCTTGTGACGTCACCCGACCGGCCATGTTAAGGTCTGGTCGTTTAGTTCGAGGGCGCCTGTATCAGTTTTGCTAAGTTGTGATCGCCAGGGTGCCTTGTACATGTTCGGGTGGCCCGTTTGCCATTTGCTCAATTGTGGCATCGGTCGGTCGGGCGCGCCATGTCGCGCCATACTGTGAGGTTGCCCAACTGGGTGCGTTCGGGTCGAGCCATTTGGTTCGAGGTTGCCCATATCAGTTTTGCTAAGTTATGACCTCCCTTGTGGCATCGTTTGGTCAGGCACGCCGTGTCATGCCGTACTATGAGGTCGCTCGACCAGGCACGTTTGGGTCACAGTGTTTCATTCAAGGTTGCCTATATCAATTTTGCTAAGTTGTGACTGCCCGGGTGCCTTGTGCACATTTGGGTGGCCCGTTTGCCATTTTCTCTCTAGTGGCATCCTTCTGTTGGGTGCACCGTCTCGCACCATGTGAGGTTGCCCGACGGGGCGCATTTGGGTTGGGTTGGGCCATTTCGTTCGAGGGCGCCTGTATTAGTTTTGCTAAGTTGTGACTGCCTGGGTGCCTTGTGCACGTTCGAGCGGCTCGTTTTCTGTTTGATCCCTTATGGCATCGACGTTCGTTAGGGCGCGTAGTGTTGTGCTGTGTGAGGTTGGTGCCTGATTGGGCGCGTTTGGGTCGGGTTGGTTCGTTCGAGGGTGCTCGTATCAGTTTTTCGAAGTTACGACCTCTCGGGTGCCTTGTGCACGTTTGGGCGGCCCATTTTCCATTTTCTCCCTTGTGGTATTGTTCGGTCAGGTGCATTGTGTCACGACATGTGAGGTCGCCCGACCGGGCGCATTCGGGTCGGGTCGGGCTATTTCATTCAAGGGCACCCGTATCATTTTTACTAAGTTGTGACTACCTAGGTGCCTTGTGCACATTCGGGTGGCACGTTTTCCATTTGCTTCCTTGTGGCATTCTTCGGTCAGGCGCACCGTGTCACGCCATACAGTGAGGTCGCCCGACCGGGCCCGTTCGAGTCGGGTTGTTTCGTTCAAGGGTGCCCGTATTAGTTTTGCTAAGTTGTGACCACCCAGGTGCCTTATGCATGTTCAGGTGGCCCGTTTTTTGTTTTCTCCCTTGTGGCATCGTTCGGTCGGGTGGGCCGTGTGAGGTCGCCCAACTGGGTGCATTTGGGTTGGGTCAGGCCATTTCATTTGAGGGCACCCATATCAGGTTTTCTAAGTTGTAACCGCCCAGGTGCCTTGTGCACGTTCGGGCGGCTTGTTTTCTGTATTCTCCCTTGTGGCATCGACGTTCGTTCGGGCACGTCGTATCGCGCCGTGTGAGGTCGACGCCCGAATGGATGTGTTATGGTCGGGTCATTTTGTTCAAGGGTGCCCGTATCAGTTTTTCTAAGTTGTGATTGCTCAGGTCCCTTGTGCACCTTCGGGCGGCCCGTTTTCCATTTTCTCCCTTGTGGCATCGTTCGGTCAGGCATGCCGTGTCGCGCCATGTGAGGTCGCGTGACCGGGCGCATTCGAGTCGGGTCAGTCTATTTCATTCAAGGGCACCTGTATCAATTTTTCTAAGTTGTGCCTGGCCGGGTGCCTTGTGCACGTTCAGGTGGCCCGTTTGCCATTTGCTCCCTGATGGCATCGTTTGGTCCGGCGTGCCATGTCGCGCAGTGTGAGGTTGCTCGAGTGGGGAAGTTCAGGTCAGGACGTTTCGTTCGAGGGCGCCCGTATCATTTTGGCTAAGTTATGACCACCCAGGTTCCTTGTGCACGTGCGGGTGGCCTATTTGCCGTTTTCTCCCTTGTGGCATCATTCAGTCGGGCGCGCCGTCTCGCGCCGTGTGAGGTCGCCCGACTGGGCACGTTCGGGTGGGGTCGGGTCGTTTTGTTCGAGGGTGCCCATATCAGTTTTGCTAAGTTGTGACTGCTCGAGTGCCTTGTGCACGTTTGGGTGGCCCATTTGCCATTTTCTCCCTTGTGGCATCGTTCGGTCGGGTGCACCATGTCGCGCCATGTGAGGTCTCCCTACCGGGTGTGTTCAGGTCGGGTCATTTCATTCGAGGGCGCTCGTATCAGTTTTTCTAAGTTGTGACCGCTAGGGTGCCTTGTGCACATTCAGGTGGCCCATTTTTCGTTTTCTCCCTTGTGGCATTGTTCGGTCGGGCGCATTGTACTGTGAGGTCACCCAACTGGGTGCGTTCGGGTCGGGCCATTTCATTCGAGGGCGCCCATATTAGTTTATCTAAGTTGTGACCGCCCAGGTGCCTTATGGATGTTTGGGCGGCCCATTTGTCGTTTGCTCCCTTGTGGCATTATTCGATCGGGCGCACCATGTCGCACCGTGTGAGGTCGCCTGACCGGGCGCGTTCGGGTCAGGTTGGGCCGTTTCGTTTGAGGGCGCCCGTATCGGTTTTGTTAAGCTGTGATTACCCAGGTGCCTTGTGCATGTTTGAGTGGCCACGTTGCACCATTTTTTGGTTATCTAACCTATTATCATTAGATGGACCCAAGTACACCATGTAAGACCAATTTTACCCTAAGTAAAATTGCTTTCACTATGTAAAATAACTTAATAAAACACATTTATTAAGTTGTTTATGGTCTAAATGGGAAACCCCAAGGGGAAATATTAAAAAAATCTATATTTGTTTGATTTTTCTCATGGAATAATTAATTAAACAATAATTTAATTACTATGCCTGCTCATATTTAATCCAAAACAAGGAAATTAATTAGATAAATCCTTATTTATCTTCTTATTTTCTAGGAATAATTATTTAAATCTTATTTAAATAATATTCCTTGTTAAATATGACTAAATCATTTATAAATAATTAAACAAATAATTATTTATTTAATTATCACTCAACCACTTCCTTAAAATAATAAATAAATCATTTATTTATTTATTATTTACAAATAAAGGGATTTGACCCAAGTCAAATGCTTTTCCCCTCCAACGAATATAATAAAATATTCCATAAAAGGTGGATCTAGATTTGGTTGATATTATTTTAATCATACACCAAGATCTAGAATGACCCAATATTTTGTTATAAATAGAAGGGTTTTTCCTACCATTCATCACCTTTTGTTGCCTATTAGATCACTCTGGATCTATACTCTTGGTCTGACTTTGAGCCATTATCATTGTCATATTTTCCATTATTTACTTTGTGAGCTCCCTTTGAGTTCTATGTTTGTCTGGGTTTTCTACACCAACAGGAGAGTGAAATTCTAAATCTGAAGTGCTGAGGACTTTCAAGAACCCATCCTATTGAGGAGAATTGGAAACACCTTTCTTATTTTCCTCCCAGGTACCCTTAATATAAAATTCTTTAAAACATATTATTCTTGTCTTTTCTATTGGATGCATGGAACAAAACCTTATTTTTGTTGCTTAATGTCTTTTTATGCATAGATCTGGATTTTTTGCAGCATTTGTCTTGATCAACTAACTGAAGATTTGAAGATAAGAGCAACCATCTTTTGCTGTTAGGGCTATAAGTTATGCGTAGCTAGAGTGGTATTTTTTCGTACACTTCGACAAAAGATTCATACTAACAGGCGCGTTTGCCGTTTGCTCCCTTGTGGCATCGTTCGGTTGGGGGCGCCATGTCGCGCTGTATTGTGAGGTCGCCCGAATGGGCGTGTTCGGGTTGTGCCATTTCGTTCGAGGGTGCCTGTATCAGTTTTTCTAAGTTGTGACCATCCTGGTGCCTTATGCACATTCGAGTGGCCCATTTTCTGTTTGCTCCCTTGTGGCATCGTTCGGTCTGGTGCACCGTGTCACGTCGTCTGAGCTTGCCCGACCGGGCGCGTTCGGGTGAGGTTGGACCATTTCGTTCAAGGGCGCCCATATCAGATTTGCTAAGTTGTGACCCCCCAGGTGTCTTTTGCACGTTCGGGTGGCCCGTTTTCCGTTTGCTCCCTTGTGGCTGTGTCGTTTTGTTCGAGGGTGCCCGTATCAGTTTTGCTAAGTTGTGACCACCCTGGTGCCTTGTGCACGTTTGGGCAACCTGTTTTTCGTTTGCTACCTTGTGGCATCGTTCGGTCCAGGGTACCATGTCGCGCCATGTGAAGTCGCCCAACCGGGCGTGTTTGGGTTAGGTTGGGCCGTTTCGTTCGAGGGTGCCCGTATCTATTTTGCAAAGTTGTGACCGCCCGGGTGCCTTGTGCATGTTTGGGCGGCTTGTTTGCTGTTTTCTCCCTTGTGGCATTGTCATTCGTTTGGGCACGTCATGTCGCACCGTGTGTGGTCGGCGCCCGACCAGGTGTATTCGGGTCAGGCTATTTCGTTCGAGGGTGCCCGTATCAATTTTTCTAAGTTGTGACCGCCCGGGTGCCTTGTGCACATTCGGGTGGCCCATTTGCTGCTTTCTCCCTTGTGGCATCATTTGGTCGGGCATGCCGTGTCACACCGTACTGTGAGGTTGCCCGACCGGGTGCGTTCGGGTCGGGTTGTTTCGTCCAAGGGCACCCGTATCAGTTTTGTTAAGTTTTGGCCATCCGGGTGCCTTGTTCACGTTCAGGCGGCCCGTTTGCCATTTTCTCCCTTGTGGCATCGTTCTATCAGGCACGCCATGTCGTGCCATGTGAGGTCTCCCGACCGGGTGCGTTTGGTTCGGGTTGGGTCGTTTCATTCGAGGGTGCCCGTATCAGTTTTGCTAAGTTGTGACTGCCCGGGTGCCTTGTGCACGTTTGGGCGGCTTGTTTGCTATTTGCTCCCTTGTGGCATCTATGTTTGTTCCGGTGCATCGTGTCATGGTGTGTGAGGTCGGCACCCGACCAGGCACGTTCGGGTTGGGCTGTTTCATTCGAGGGTGCCCGTATCAGTTTTTCTATGTTGTGATTGCCCAGGTGCCTTGTGCACATTCAAGCGGCCTGTTTGTTTCTTGCTCTCTTATGTTATTG
This sequence comes from Pinus albicaulis, assembly GCA_034641835.2. NCBI lineage: Eukaryota > Viridiplantae > Streptophyta > Pinopsida > Pinales > Pinaceae > Pinus > Pinus albicaulis. The sequence goes on along the minus strand of CM076576.1, from coordinate 438,733,794 downwards.
TTCGGTCGAGCGCGCCGTGTCGCGCCATGAGAGGTCGCCCGACCGAGCGCGTTAGGGTTAGGTCAGGCTATTTCATTTGACAGTGCTCGTATCAGTTTTGTTAAGTTGTGACCACCCGAGTGCCTTGTGCACATTCGAGTGCCAGTTTGATGTTTGCTCCCTTATGGCATCGTTAGTTCGGGTGTGTCGTGTCACGCCATACTGTGACGTCACCCGACCTGGCGCATTCGGGTTGGGCCGTTTTGTTCGAGGGTGCCCATATCAGTTTTGCTAAGTTGTGACCCCCCGCGTGCCTTGTGCACATTCAGGTGGCCCGTTTTCCATTTTCTCCCTTATGGCATCATTTGGTTGGGCACACCATGTCACATTGTGTGAGGTCGTTTGACCGGGCGCGTTCTATGCGGGTCCTTTCTTTCGAGGGCGCCCATATCAGTTTTGCTAAGTTGTGACTGCCCAGGTGCCTTGTTCGCATTTGGGCAACTCCTTTTCTATTTGCTCCCTTGTGGCATCGACGTTTGTTTGGGTACGTTGTGTCACTCCGTGTGAGGTCGACGCCCAACCGGGCGCGTTCTGGTCGAGCCATTTCATTCGAGGGCACCCGTATCAGAGTTTCTAAGTTGTAACTGCCTGGGTCCCTTGTGCACATTCGAGCAGCCCATTTTCCGTTTGCTCCCTTGTGGCATCGTTCGGTCAGGAGCGCCATGTCATGCCATGTGAGGTCGCCCGATCGGGCACGTTTGGGTCAGGTCGAGTTGTTTCGTTCAAGGGTGCCCATATCAGTTTTGCTAAGTTGTGATCTCCTCAGTGCCTTGTGCATGTTCGGGTGGACTGTTTTCCATTTTCTCCCTTGTGGCATCGTTTAGTCGGGCTTGCCGTGTCACGCCATGCGAGGTTGCCTAATTGGGCACGTTAGGGTCGGGCCATTTCGTTCGAGGGCACCCCTATCATTTTTTCTAGGTTGTGACTACCCGGGTGCCTTGTGCACATTTGGATGGCCTATTTTCCGTTTGACCCCTTGTGGCATTGTTCGGTCGAATGCATTGTGTCGCGCCGTGTGAGGTCACCCGACCAGGTGCGTTCGGGTTGGGCCGTTTCGTTCGAGGGTGCCCGTATTAGTTTTTCTAAGTTGTGACCACCTGGGTGCCTTGTGCATGTTCAGGTGGCCCATTTTCCGTTTGCTCCCTTGTCGCATCGTTCGGATGGGCGCGCCGTGTCACGCTGTGTGAGGTCACCCGAATGGTATGTTCAATTCAGGTCAGGCCATTTTGTTCGAGGGCGCTCGTATTAGTTTTGCTAAGTTGTGACCACCTGGGTGCCTTGTGCACATTCAAGTAGCCCATTTTCCATTTTCTCCCTTGTGGCATCATTCGTTCAGGCGCACCGTGTTGCACCGTGTGAGGTCGCCCGACTGGGCACGTTCAGGTTGGGTTGTTTCGTTCGAGGGCGCCTGTATCAGTTTTGCTAAGTTGTGACCACCCGGGTGCATTGTGCACGTTCGGGTGGCCCGTTTGTAGTTTTCTCCCTTGTGGCATCGTTCAGTCGGGCGCGCCGTGTTGCGCCATAATGTGAGGTCACCTGACCGGGTCGAGCCGTTTCGTTCTAGGGTGCCCGTATTAGTTTTTCTAAGTTGTGACTGCCTGGGTGCCTTGTGCACATTCAGGCGGCCCGTTTTCCATTTTCTCCCTAATGGCATTATTCGGTCGGGCGCGTCGTGTCGTGCCGTGTGAGGTCGCCTGACCGGGCGCGTTTGGGTCAGGTTGGGTTGTTTTGTTTGAGGGCGCTCGTATCAGTTTAGCTAAGTTGTGACCACCCGGGTGCCTTGTGCACGTTCGGGAAACTCGTTTGTTCTTTGCTCCCTTGTGGCATCGACGTTCGTTCGGGCGCATCGTGTCGTGCTGTGTGAGGTCAACGCCCGATCGGGCACATTCTGGTCGGGTCATTTCGTTCAAGGGCACCTGTATTAGTTTTTCTAAGTTCTGACTGCCTAGGTCCCTTATGCACGTTTGGGCGGCCTGTTTGTCATTTGCTCCCTTCTGGCATCGTTCGGTCGAGCGCGATATGTGAGGTCGCCCAATTGGGTGCGTTCGGGTTAGGTCGGGCCCTTTCGTTTAAGGGTGCCTGTATTAGTTTGGCTAAGTTGTGACTACCCGAGTGCCTTGTGGATGTTCGGGTGACCCATTTTCCATTTTATCCCTTATGGAATCATTCGGTCGGGCATGCCATGTCGCGTCATGCGAGGTCGCCCGACCGGGCCCGTTCGGGTCAGACCGTTTCGTTTGAGGGTGCTCGTATCATTTTTTCTAGGTTCTGACTGCCCAGGTGCCTTGTGCACGTTGGGGTGGCCCATTTTCGGTTTGCTCCATTGTGGCATCGTTCGGTCAGGCGTGTCGTGTTGCGCCATGTGAGATCACCCGACCAAGCGCGTTCGGGTCGGGCCATTTCGTTCGAGGGCGCCCATGTCAGTTTTGCTAAATTGTGACCACCCAAGTGTGTTGTAGACATTCAGGTGGCCCATTTTCCATTTGTTCCCTAGTGGCATCGTTTGGTCAGGGGCATCGTGTCGCACCATGTGAGGTCGCCAGACCGGGCGTGTTCAGGTTGGGCCAATTCGTTCGAGGGTGCCCGTATCATTTTTGCTAAGTTGTGGCTGCCCAGGTTCCTTGTGCTTTTTTGGGTGGCTCATTTACCATTTTCTACCTTGTGGCATCGTTCGTTCGGGCACACCGTGTCGCGCGGTGTGAGGTCACCCGACAAGGTGCGTTTGGGTCGGGTCGTTTTGTTTGAGGGTGCCCATATCAGTTTTGTGAAGTTGCGACCGTCCGGGTCCCTTGTGCATGTTCGGGTGGCCCATTTGCCATTTTATCCCTTACGACATCATTCGGTCGGGCGCGCCATGTCGTGCCATGTGAGGTCACTCAACTGGGTGCATTCGGGTCAAGTCGGGCCATTTTGTTCGAGGGCACCCGTATCAGTTATGCTAAGTTGTGACTACCCGGGTGCCTTGTGCAAGTTCGAGCGGCTCGTTTGCTGTTTGCTCCCTTGTGGCATCGAATTTCGTTCAATTGCATTGTGTCGTGCCGTGTGAGGCCTGCACCCAACCGGGTGCATTTCGGTCAGACCATTTCGTTCAAGGGTGCCCGTATCAGTTTTACGAAGTTGTGACCAGCTAGGTCCATTGTGCAAGTTCGAGCGCCCCGTTTGCTATTTTCTCCCTTGTGGGATCGTTTGGTCGGGCGCGATGTGTCACACCGTGTGAGGTCACCCGACCGGGTGTGTTCTGGTCGAGTCAGGCTGTTTCGTTCGAGGGCGTCCGTATCAGTTTTGCTAAGTTGTGATCGCACGAGTGCCTTGTGGATGTTTGGGTGGCCTGTTTTTCGTTTGCTCCCTTGTGGCATCATTCGTTCGGTCGCACCGTGTCGCGCTGTGCGAGGTCGCCCGACTGGGCACGTTCGAGTTGGGTCGTTTCATTCGAGGGCATCAGTATCGTTGGGTCTAGTTGGGTCATGTCGTCTGAAGCCGCCCAGGGAAACATGTTCGTACGAGTCAGGTCGAGTTGGGTCTGGCGGAGTCGCGTCATGTGAGGCTGCCCAAGGAAACACGCTTGTACGGGTTGGGTCTAGTCATGTACTACTGATGGCACTCAAGGAAACATGTTCGGGTGGGTCAGGTTGGGTCTAGTGATCAGTTCTTGTCATGTGAGGCCACCCAAGGAAACACATTCGTACGGGTCAAGTTGAGTCATGTGATGGCGCCCAATTAGCTAGAAACAAGTTCGGGTTAGGTCAGGTCAGTCCGTGCCATATTGTAATTAAGGGCGCCCAAGGAAACACGTTTGGGAAGGTTAGGTCGGGTCAGTTCGGTTCAGGTCGTGTCGTGTGAGGCTGCCCAAGGAAACATGTTTGGGCAGGTCAAGTTGGGTCTGCTCAGGTTGTGTCATGTGCGGCCACCTAAGGAAACCCGTTCGGGTGGGTTGAGTCAGGTCGGGTTGGGTCGTACGAGGGTGGTCATATAAAAAATTCTAAGTTGTGCCCACCCATGTTGCTTGTGCATGTTTGTGAAATCCCTTTTCCGTTTCCTCCCTCGTGTGCCCTTTTTTTGGGGGGGTTAGGTCATGCCATGTGAGGGGTGTACCAAAGGAAACTCGTTCAGGTAAAATCATGTGAGGGAGGTCGTATAAAAAATTCTAAGTTGTGATCGCCCATTTACCTTCTGCACGTTCATGCGACCCATTTGTAATTTTCTCCCTCGTGCCTTCGACATTTAGGTGGGTCCAGTCGGGTTGGGTTGTGTGATGTCGCCCAAGGAAATGCGTTCGGGTTGGGTCAGGTTGGGTTGTGTTGTACTGTGAGGGCACCCAAGGAAACATGTCAAGAGGGTCAGGTCAGGTTGGGTCATGTGAGGGAACCTAAGGAACATGTCCAACTGGGTCGGGTCGTGTTGGGCCATGTCATGAGGGCGCCCAGGTAAATTACGTGTTCGGGTGGGTTGGGTCGAGTCATGTATTGATGCTGCCCAGGGAAACGCGTTCGGGTCAGGTCAGGTGCCTCCTCATAAAATCTAGTGCCTCCTCATAAAATCCTCTCCTCGTATAATCGACCACCATTATATACATTTACACCACATTTGGTTTAGACATTTAGTATGTAGGTACGGTGCCCCTATCTCCCATCTCCATATAGAGTAATTTGGTCACATATTCTTTCTTCTATGATACTGGTTCCTCTCTCTAAAGTCCTATCTTTTTATAATAAATAAAGAATACATGGCAACAAGCAACAATACTTACAAAATTGTTACATTGAGACGCAAAGAATAAGAAACTAATTTGCACAAACAGAGACCAATGAAACTATCATCTTAACCCCTAACCCCTTAAACACTAATTCCAACCCCTAACCCATTTAACCCCCTAAACCTCTAAAACCATAACCCATTTAACCCCTAAACCATAAGCCTCTAAACCCTTAACCCCTAACCCATTTAACCCCCTAAATCCCTAGTAAACCCCTAACCCATTTTCCCCCCTAAACCTTAAACCTATAAACCCTTAACCCCTAACACCTTAAACCTTAAACCATTAAACCCTTAACCCTAACCCCTTAAACCCTAATTCCCGACCCCTAACCCAACTAACCCCCTAAAACCCTAACCCATTTAACCCCCTAAACCCTAAACCTATAACCCCTTAACCCCTAACCCATTTAACCCCCTAAACCTCTAAACCCCTAACCCATTTAACCCCTAAACCAGAAACCTATAAACCCTTAACCACTAACCCCCTAAACCATAAACCTCTAAACCCCTAACCCCTTAACCCCTTAACCCCTAACCCCTAGCTAAAATCCTTAACTGATAAATCCCCTAAGCCCCTAAACCTCTAAATGCCTAACCAATTTAACCCCTTAAACCCTAAACCTCTAACCCTTAACCCCTAACCCCTTAAACACAAATTCCCAACCCCCAACCCATTTAGCCCCCTAAACCCATAAAACCCTAACCCATTTAACCCCCTAAACCCTAGCTCCTAACACCTAACCCCTGATCCCATAACCCCTAACCCTCAATCCCCTAAGCCCTCCAAATTTGAATTAGCTTTGAAGAAGTAATTGTTTTCTTACTTCTATCTAATTCACTATATACTTAGATCATGAATGTAAGAAGGTTGTTTGCAGATTATATTATTATTGTATCAACAGTGTAATTATCTCTGTGTAGTTATAACTTTCTAGTCTAAAACCTGATCTTCAGAAATAATTTCTTGTCATTTTCAAAATTGACTTCTTCATTGAGCACAACATGCAGCTTATCTAATACTTTATTGAAGCTAAGAGCTCCATCTTTGGGGCAAGCTGCTTTTCGGGCACTAACTCCACTATGTGTGGGGTTAATTAACCCTATGCCTACAATGTTTACTTTTTACATATTGGATTGTGTGGGGGTAGATAACTCGTAGCCATATCGCATAGGCCCCATTCGCTTACGAAGGTTCCCCAAACTCTGCCCCCAATTTGGTTGATCTTGCTGATCAGCTTGAAAATTTTGAATTTTCATTGATGATTGATTTTCCTCTCGCTCGCATGGAAAAGGAAGATGAATTTAATCTTTTTCCTCCATAATCTCCACATTCGACATCTATTGTAGCTATTCATCTATGCTCATATAGAATCACCAGAAGTTGTACTTTTTTTTTTGAAATGGATTCTTGATGTTGATCTCGATGAGATTTCTCCTCCTCAAAAAACATATCCTGATTGTAAGCATGGTTGTGGTATGTTGATGTTCATATGAAAACTAAAACTTGTAGCCCTTGATCTGCTAGGGGCTGGTTACTTTGATATTAACGGTGGTGTATTCATACTCCTTCTGAATAACGAATAAAGGGTCAAGGAAATTGACCAATATGTTGTCAAGTTTTATCTTGTCCATCTCTCAGGAAAGCTACTTTTCGGCTAACTCCACTGCTTTTGATCTCAATTTTTCCAATTGCTTCCTTCTCTCACATGATACCTAAGCGTTTTCCTTTCTCTTCCCTTCTAATTTCGTAATAGTGTCATAGTGATGCCAGCCAACTTCTTTGGAAAGCATTCCTAGCTGCTAGCAGACAATACTTATGACCTGGCTGAAGCCTCAACACTTTCAGAGCATCTGGAATGACCATTCTCTTCTTCCCGTCATATGGTGGGGGAACCCCTTCAAAAGCCCTTTGGGAAGCTCATTTGCCATTTTCTCCCTTGTGGCATCGTTTGGTCAGGCGCGCCGTGTCGCGCCGTGCAAGGTCTCCCGACCGGGCGCGTTCGGGTTGGCCGTTTCGTTCGAGGGCGCCCATATCAATTTTACTAAGTTGTGACCATCCAGGTGCCTTGTGCACATTTGGGCAGCCCATTTTCCATTTTCTCCCTTGTGGCATCATTCGGTCAGGGAGCCGTGTCATGCTGTGCAAGGTCGCTCGACCGGGTACGTTCGGGTTTGGCTGTTTTGTTCGAGGGCATCCATATCAGTTTTGCTAAGTTGTGACCGCTCAGGTGCCTTGTGCACATTCGGGCGGCCTGTTTTCCATTTGCTCCGCTGTGGCATCATTCGCTGTGTCATGCCGTGTATTGAGGTCGCTTGACCGGGCACGTTCGGTTCAGGCCGTTTCGTTCAAGGGCGCCCATATCTTTGCTAAGTTGTGACCACCCGGGTGCCTTGTGGACATTCGGGCAACCTGTTTGTCATTTGATTCCTTGCGGTATTGTTCGGTCGAGCGCGCCATGTCGCGCCATGGAAGGTCACCCAACCGAGTGCGTTCGGGTCAGGCCATTACGTTCGAGGGCGCCCATATCAGTTTTGCTAAGTTGTGACCACCCGGGTGCCTTGTGCACATTTGGGAGGCCAATTTTCCATTTTCTCCCTTGTGGCATTGTTCAGTCGGGCGTGCCATGTTGCCCTGTGTGAGGTTGCCCGACCGGGCGCGTTTGTGTCGGGTCATTTCGTTCGAGGGTGCCCATATAATTTTTGCAAAGTTGTGACCACTAGGGTGCCTTATGCATGTTTGGGCATCCAATTTGTCATTTTCTCGATTGTGGCATCCTTCAGTCGGGCAGGCCGTGTCGTACCGTGTGAGGTCGCCCAACCGGGCTCGTTCAAGTTGGGCCATTTCGTTCAAGGGTGCCCGTATCAATTTTGCTATGTTGTGACTGATCGAGTGCCTTGTGTGTGTTCGGGTAGCCTATTTACTATTTTCTCCCTAGTGGCATCATTCTGTTGGGTGTGCCAGGTCGCGCTGTCTGAGGTCACCAGACCGAGCGTGTTCGGGTCGGGTTGGGCCGTTTCATTCGAGGGCGCCCGTATCATTTTTTCTAAGTTGTGACTGCTCGGGTGCCTTGTGCACATTTGGGTGGATCTTTTTCTATTTTCTCCCTTGTGGCATCGATATTCATTCAGTTGCATCATGTCCGCCGTGTGAGGTCGGTGCCTGACCAGGCGCGTTCGGGTCAGGCCATTTCGTTCGAGGGTGCCCGTATCAATTTTATAAGTTGTGACTACCTGGGTGCCTTGTGCACGTTCGGGTGGCCCATTTTCCGTTTTCTCCCTTGTGGTATTGTTCGTTCGGGTGCATCGTGTCGCGCTGTGTGAGGTCACCCGACCAGGCGCGTTCAGGTTGGGTCAGGTTGTTTTGTTTGAGGGTGCCGGTATCAGTTTTGCTAAGTTGTGACCGCCTGAGTGCCTTTTGCACATTCAGGTGGCTCGTTTTCCATTTTCTCCCTTGTGGCATCGTTCGATCGAGTGCGCTGCATTGCCCGACCGGGTGTGTTCAGGTCAGGTTGTTTTGTTTGAGGGTGCCCATATCAGTTTTTCTAAGTTGTGACTGCCCGAGTGTGTTGTGCACGTTCAGGAAGCACGTTTATAATTTGATCCCCTGTGGCATCATTCGTCATGTCGCACCGTGTGAGTTCACCCGACCGGGCGCATTCGGGCTAGGCCATTTCGTTCAAGGGCACCCGTATTAGTTTTGCTAAGTTGTGACCACCCGGGTGCCTTGTGCATGTTCTGGCGGCCCATTTTACATTTTCTCCCTGTGAGGTCACCTGACTGCGCACGTTTAGGTCAGGTTGTTTCGTTCGAGGGCAACCGTATCGGTTTTTCCAAGTTGTGCCCACCGGGTGCCTTGTGCACGTTCAGGCGGCCCGTTTGCCATTTTCTCCCTTGTGGCATCATTCGGTCAGGCACGTCGTGTCGTGCCATGTGAGGTCGCCCGACCTGGTGCATTCAGTTCGGGCGGTTTCGTTCGAGGGTGCCCGTATCAGTTTTTCTAGGTTGTGACCGCCTGAGTGCCTTGCGCACGTTCAGGCGGCCCATTTGCCATTTGCTCCCTTGTGGCATCGTTCACCTGATTATCCTTACTAAACCAAAATTTTCATTGAAAATAATCATTCATACCATACATTACTACTTCCCTTTTAACCACTTAAAACTTATTTTTAAGTTACCATAATTCATCTTTAATATCACATAATTAGATTAAAAAATCAACCAAAACCCCTAGTTTATGAAATAAAAATTCAACAATTTTATATAATTATAATTTAAATAAATGTCTTAGATATAATGTCATTAATAATTATTTATAATCAACAATACCACTTATTTACCCAAACCCCTTATTAACCCCAAGAAAAGTCTCACACATTTTATTTAATGGAATTTGAGTGGCCTTAAAAAAACACATCATATTTCATTTCAAAATGTCAAAATTTTTCAAATATCAAAAGTTTTAATTTCCCTCATACATTTCCTTTCGGTTGCATGGTTTGTCCATGGAAGGAGGGAGGATGTGGAAAATCCCATTTAGAGGGGCAGTTCAGGGTTTCGTTGAGTTTTCTTGCAGGTTCTGAAGTTCGAGGCATCGCATGCAACATCATCACATCTACATGCATCACACCTATATATTTGGCACTTCAATTATAATAGTCACATCACATCCATAATCTTGGAGATTATCATTATCTTTGTGAGGAAATATGTATGTAATAAAAAGACTGGAACGTTGACCTGAAGCCATATGTCCTACAACAAAAACACAATAAATGATCTTTAGATTTGTTGGTTGCATCCTAGAGGAGTTACACAGAGATTTATTGAAATAGGTAGCAACCTAATGATGCTTTTCTTACCTTAATCACTGAGCGATCTTCTGCAACAATTCTTGATGTATTGAGCGGTGACAGAGGGGCAGTTCAGATCTTATCCAAATCTGATTTGGGTCGATAGCAAAAATGCAAGAGATCCTTCACATTCAGGGGGACCAATGTGGCAACCAGATCAGCTCCAAGTTCTAGGAAGTGGTCTATGAAGAACACAGGATCGATCCTACTAGGAGATATCAGGGCACTTCAGATCTACAAATTGAAAGGGTTAATTTTTACTACAATGAGGTGAGCTATGGGAGATCTGTGCCTCGAGCCGTGCTCATGGATCTCGAGCCTAACACCATGGACAATGTGAGGATCGGGCCTTATGGACAGTTCTTTGAACCTAATAACTTCATTTTTGGCCAATCTGGGGCTGGAAACAACTAGGCCAAGGGGCATTACATGGAAGGAGCTGAGCTCATTGATTTTGTGCTTGATGTCGTTAGGAAGGAGGCTGAGAACTATGATTTCCTGCAAGGTATGTTCCTTTTTCAGATTTGAATCCTGGACCTTGTGTTTTTGAAATGTAGGATTTCATTTGCTAAAATGATGTGGGTTTTTGTTGTGTACAGGGTTTCAAGTGTGTCACTCTTTGGGAGGAGGTACTGGATCTGGAATGGCAACCCTCTTGATCTCCAAGATTAGGGAGGAATACCCTGATAGAATGATTCTCACATTCTCTCTTTTCCTGTCTCCTAAGGTGTCAGACATAGGTGGAGCCTTACAATGCCACACCCTCTATTCATCAGCTGGTAGAAAATGTAGATGAATGTATTTTGCTTGACAATGAGGCTCTCTATGATATTTTCTTCAGGACTCTTAAGCTCACCACAGATAGCTGTAAGTACTCTTGGTTTTGGGATCTTAACAAGTTTGGTTTTTTTATGGAATTTATTAATTTTTAATGACATTGAAGTTACCAGGGAGGTGTTTTAAATCTATTTATATGCCTGTAAATATGATTACCAGTTTTAAAAAATTTCATTTTTTTTGGGTTCACTTAGGAGATTTCTTTTTTCGTTTTGATTTCTTGTTCTATCGAATGAAAAATATTCATTTATGTGGTCATATTTTCAATATTTTGTTTAATTCTACTGAGTAGGACATTTTATTTTTATACTTGAAGGTCCAAGTTTGAAATATCTTGGTCTCATTTTAGACAAATTCCTCATAATTTTCCATAGATATCCTTCTTAAGTAGGGAGAACATCCAATGGTTTATCACTTTGAAGACCTATTGCATGCCAAGCTATGTTATACTGCCTACGATAAGGAATTTTTTTTTCATATTTTAAACAATTAAACATTGGTGGCACTTCTTCCTCATAAAAGGAAAATATTCTACGTACAAACCATCAACCATTGAAATTTTGCAATTCGTCAATTCAAACACATATCCATATAGAACAGGCATAATTTCTACATTAATTACATCATTATCTAATAATAGAATGAATCCACAGATGACTTAATAGAGTCTATACCTTCTCAGCCATCCCGTAGGGATACTTGTTTGCAGATTAATCATTAGACATCATATGCAGTAATTATGATGACTAAAAACTGGTTTATCCTACTTATCCCTATTTTTTACTCATTTTACAGAATTCACCTTTCCTGAATTATACTCTTCAATAAGTTATTGTGCAAATTGAATTATTCATGTGTGTTAGTTGGTGCTAAATAAACTACTCAAAGAATCTCATTCCTTCTCCTTGGAAGGCACCTTTCAATTGATGAGGCTCTTCAATTCCTTTTGCAACATATTTCCGAATCATGCTAAAGAATATTAATGATTATAAATATCAATGCTCTCATTGTAGCTTGTCTATGCCTCCCAATCAAAATCTTAGCATATGTTAGCATCTACCAGTACCTTCTTAACCATCAGAATCTAGTTAAATGAATTTTATTGCTGGAAAGTCTACGAATCAACATAATCATGATTACATCTTCATAATAGTGTGTTGTTTTTTCCAACATGGTTTGTTGATTCCCTACAACAATAACAATGATGCACCAAAAGATGAAATACTAATATTCCAACAAATTTGGATACACTTCAGGTTGCTTCTCTCCCTATGTTTTGTAGTCTTAGACTGATGACCATACTGAGATTATTAATAAGACAATTGTGCATAACTTATCATTAAATCATCAATCCAACAAACATTGGGACAAATACCTCCATGTCAAGGTTATGTTAGAACACCACATGTTTGCATTGATCATTCAACTACTAGTTTGTTTTAGAAGTTTCAACCCCTTGCATCACATCAGCTTTCAGTGTCCCTCTTTCCCTCTTGTACATCACATGAGCAGATAGAGTAGGACAAAGACACTGCATTCATAGAGCTCTTCTTGCAAGGTTTAGCTCAGATTTCTTGAGTGTGTTTTTTGGTATCAAGCCCCTCTAAGTGTTTAGTATATGGCACATTTGTGTTATTTCAAGTTGACTTCACCATGACGTTCTCTTATTACACCTACTACAAGGCATGCTATATTGCATTTGATTTTCATTCACTGCTATTAGTTTGGGCATTGACCAAAAATTTTGCCCAATTCCCTTGAGGGTTACATTAGGCATCAGTTTTTTATTTTATTTTTTCTCAATATTTAAATTCATTTAACTCTCATGTCATTGGTTGATCAACTGGGGGTCTTATTTTGGAGCCAACAACGGCTATCTTGGGACAGATTAAAATTCCGTATTTCCAACCTCCTCTTAGAGAAGATGTATTATATCAAAACAAGGACCACCAAAAATAGGTAGACTTTAATACATCTACTCTGTAGAAAAGTGAGCGTGTCTTTCCAGGTTGACTGAATCTTACAATACAAATTTAAGAATTAGCTTCCCTATTTATTATAGAAATCAAGGAAAAATTCATGTTAAGCAAGGATTATATGCTAAGGACCTTAATTTCCTTCATGAATTTTATTGTATATCTCAAGTGTATAATTTAAAAATTTCTCTTGTAGTGGTTTGTCCCTAGTGAGATGCTCTAGTAGACATTGACATCTAGTGTGTTTGTAATTCCTATATCTATATGGCACATTAGATTTGTAACTTGCTTCGAGATACTTGACATCATCTTTTAGTGTCATTCTTCTAAGAGAGGTCTTCACCTTTAAGGCTTTTTTATTCTTTCGAGCAAGTGAAAATTTCTATTTTGAGTGTGCATAGAAACTTAAAGTTAATGAAAATATCATCTTGTGTTTTTTGAACAAGTTTTGCACCTTTACATTTTACAAGCTATATCTTCTGTTTGCTCATCTTGCTTCATCTTTTCATTTATCACTTAGTAAACATTGCAGAAAAAATATTCGTTGTAATTTTCACACTAAGCTTCCTAGGAGATTTTGTTGTCTAATTCTTAGCCAAAGATGGAGATATTTTTAATATATCTAAAATTTTCATTTATTGTTAAGAAAATAAGTTGGCATTCTACTAGATGCATCATCAATGGATTTTACAAAGAACCTTGCACCAGCATGCCATATAGTTTACAGTGGCTCACATGTTGCAATCTCAGTTGGCAAACATTCTTCAGGGGAATTTGCATTGGAGTGCATTCTTGTTGGGAGATTCCTAATGTTTCATTTGGGATTTGCTGATTGGTATTTTGCACTGTTTGTGAGTTTCTGCATCGTGTGTTCTCTGGGGACTCCACTGAAAATCTGTTAAAAAATGAGGTCAGTTCTTTGGTTGCTTTTTGTTGACGAGGTACATATGGAAATGCTAGAAAAATGATCATTGTTGATTGAGGATGCCAAATTGTTAGACCATGCATCTTATTATAATTTTATTTTCCTTAAGGAAAAGGATATAAATTTCATTTTGTATGCCCTTCCATTTTCATTTTTCTTTTTGCTGGTGAGTAAATAATTCTGTATATATAAGAAATATTTTTGCAAAAGTAGGGATCCAGATAGAAATTTCCACTCCAAGGACAATCCTTTGGGCACACTCAGTGTCTTGATTTTTCTTTTTTATATTTTCTGTGAGAGGCTAGTTGCTCCAATATGACAGTAATTTGAAGTCTTTTCATAATAATTTTTTACACATGAATTTCATTTTCTTCTTACAGAATTTCTAGAAATGATTGGATATCTTGTGGAATTTTCTAAACAAATTTAGTTCTATTACCATGCTCAAGATAATTTAATGTTTGTCATTATTGGAGGATAGAGATATACCATAAGAGCTCGGTTCTATGTTGTACCCTTTTATTAAGACTTGAATCAGTTAAACCCTCAGACCTATTGCAACCCTATATTGAGGCTTGGTTCTATTGAAGCCACCATACTTTGGACCTCTTCATTACAGTCTCAGGCCAGGGATATAGCTACAGGATTTTGACATATTTTATGTCGTGAAAATCTATTAAAATCTCAGATTATCTCCTATTTACTGATGCTTGGACAAAACTTCGAATTAGCTAAGTCACCTATTTTTATTTATGCACTCAATGTTAAGTTACAAGACTGTGATAAGACTCAGTGACTTATGTTTCGTATACCAATCTAGCTTGTAAAGCTCGGTCCTATGGAATTGAGCCCAAGAACACCTTAGACTTACCTTTGTGGAAGTAGAGTGGTGATAACACATATGTGGATTATATTTGAATGGATATCTTGTGGAATGTTGTAAACAAATTTATTTCTATTACCATGCTCAAGAGAATTTAATGTCTGTCATTATTGGAGGACAGAGATATACCATAAGAGTTCCGTTCTATATTGTAGCCTTTTATTAAGACTTGAATCAGTTAAACGCTCGAAATTATTGCAACCCTATATTGAGGCTTGGTTCTATTGAAGCCGCCATACTTTGGACCTCTTAATTGCAGTCTCAGGCCAAGGATATAGCTACAGGATTTCGACATATTTTATGTGGTGAACATCTATTAAGATCTCAGATTATCTCCTATTTACTGATGCTTGGACAAAACTTTCGAATTAGCTAAGTCACCTATTTTTATTTATGAGCTTGGTGTTAAGTTACAATACTGTGATAAGACTCAGTGACTTATGTTTGTATACCAATCTAGCTTGTAAAGTTCGGTCCTATGGAATTGAGCCCAAGAACACCTCAGACTTACCTTTGTGGAAGTAGAGTGGTGATAACACATATGTGGAGTATATTTGAATGGATATCTTATGGACTATTGTAAACAAATTTAGTTCTATTACCATGCTCAAGAGAATTTAATGTTTGTCATTATTGGAGGATATATATATATACCATAAGAGCTCGGTTCTGTGTTGTAGCCTTTTATTAAGACTTGAATCAGTTAAACCCTCAGACCTATTGCAACCCTATATTGAGACTTGGTTCTATTGAAGCTGCCATAATTTTGACCTCTTCATTGCAGTATCAGGCTAGGGATATAGCTACAGGATTTTGACATATTTTATGTGGTGAAAATCTATTAAAATCTCATATTATCTCCTATTTACTGATGCTTGGACAGAACTTTCGAATTAGCTAAGTCACCTATTTTTATTTATGAGCTCAGTGTTAAGTTACAAGACTGTGATAAGACTCAGTGACTTATGTTTTGTATACCAATCTAGCTTGTAAAGCTCGGTCCTGTGGAATTGAGACCAAGAACAACTCAGACTTACCTTTGTGGAAGTAGAGTGATGATAACACATATCTGGAGTATATTTGAAGGGTAAATTAGTGCTTCCTTGGAGTTCAGATAGAACACATTTCTAGAAGTGTATACCAGTGTTTATTTGAAGCTCATGTAAGACAGATTTGTGGAGGATTAAAGATTCAACTGTGGAGGGCTCGATGATATTAGATGCATGAAAAATCAACAGTAAAACTTGAAGTGGTGATAAATAGAGGCTTATACAAGTTGAGACAAAGAGTGACGTTAATATTACTTATTTGTATATGGAAAATATTACTTAAAACTAGCACATTTGGCAGAATTTGTTTTTAAAATATTTTTAACCAAGTGTCAGAAGACCGAAGCCTTAGACGTCGGAAAAGAGACGTTAATTTTTTTAAAAATTTTACTTTTTCATCATAAGACCGACGCCTTACACGTTAGAAGAGCGACGTTAATTTTTTTAATATTTTTTACTTTTTCATCGGAAGACCGACGCATTGCATTTCGGAAGAGAGACGTTGCTTTTTTAAATATTTTTAACTTTTTCGTTGGTAAAGAAATGCTACATAAGCGTCGGACACACGATGTTCTAAACATCGGATGATATTTTTTCAGAATTGTGATACTTGTAAAACGTCGGAAGAGTGACAGTTTGGGAGACATTGGAAGAGTGACGGTTTGTAAAACGTCGGAAGAGCGATGGTTTGGAAAACATCGGAAGAGCGAAAATTGTTTGGAAACATCGCAAAAGTGTCGCTCTTGCGACACTTTATTGAAGTGTTGGAATTGCGACGTAATGGCTAACCACGTTTTTCCCGACCTCAATCTCTCGCTCTTGTGACGACTATGTGTTGGAATAGCGACGAATTTGCCCTCGGAAATTAGGCCAGATTTTGTAATGTATGGGCACATCGAACCTCGGTGAGAAATGCAACTGGATTTACTCCTTTTAAATTGGTTTATGGTATGGAAACTATCTTACCAATCCAATGTGAAATATTGTCATTAAAACTCGCGATCAACTTGTTACCTGAAACCTCAGAGGAAGATGTGCATCTCCTTAACCTCATCCATCTTGATGAAATGCGTCATGAAGCCCAATTGGCCAATGAAGGGCATAAGAGACGTATAAAGGCACAATATCACAAAAATGTCCAGCCTCGCATTTTCTCAGAGGGCAACTTGGTCCTTATTTATGATAAAGAACTTAACGTAATAGGTACAGGAAAATTTGAGCCATTATGGCATGGCCCCTGTATTGTCAAAAGAGCTCTTGCTAAGGGTGCCTATGAGTTGGTTAATTACGATGGAATTCTGCTGGCACAGCCTAGAAATGGGTTGTATCTAAAACGTTACTATGCTTAATCATGAGCTTAGTAATCTTTTGTATTATATTGTATATATATGTTGTTGATTTTCATTCACTATCTTAGTTTGTTTTTAGAGTTTTCTTGACATTAGTAATCTTCTTTACATTTCATCACAGATGTCTGAATCTTCGAAACCATTTGTTGGATATGTTGATGGTGCTAGTCGTAGTATGTAGAATCTATCTTCTGTAGTGTGGGCCATTTTCTCTTCGAACAATGAGTTAGTGAGTTTTCAAGGGATTTGTATTGGTAGATTGATGAATAATATCGCTGAGTATAGCATGTTGATCGAAATTATCTCTGATGCCATTTCATTCGGTATTAACCACATCATCATAAGGTTAGACTCACAACTTGTGGTATTGCAACTTACTAGTGTTTATACTATTATAAATCCAACACTGCATACATTGTTCCTAAGAGTTCGACTTTTGGAAAGACACTTTGATTTTATTCAATATCAACACATTTCCAAAAATTTGAACACATTGACTGATTCATTAGATAATCAGGTTTTAGAGAGACATTTGCAACATATGTAAAGAAAACATTCACATCATTAAATAGGATTGCACAATAAACATAGGAAAATGATGAAATCATATAGATAGATAGTTATACATTTTCACAAAATTTGTGCCCAAGACACATTGGTCATCTCACCTCAAAATGTATGCAAAATCTCAAAATTAAAATAGTGGTGCTTCATGGTAACATGTTATATATCTAGCTATCCTACGCAGTAACCACATCCAGTAGTTAGGAACCCCAATAGTGTGTCGCTGCAGTCGCATGGGTAACTCCTCGATCCAACAATCCAGAATCCTGAAGGTCAAACACTCTATGTGCTGCTGAAGCTCAACCAGAGTCTCAGCCATATCAAGATACTGAAGGACTGCTCTCTCGACAGCCCTCTCTGCTAGCACATCTTCCTCATGCTTCGGTTCCTCTACTGGTTGAACACGATAGATATATGCATTACATCAAACATTTAGTTTAGTCTTAGGAAAACATAAAAATAAAAAGACATTGTATAAACCTTAGGAAAATAAAAAACATGATCAAAACATTCTTACCCATTGCACCCCACTGAGTGCCTTCTGGCACTGCTAAATATGGATCTCCTCAGAAATCAATGCATGCATATGCATACTCATCAATGGAGACAATCTATCACCAGAACCAGGTGAAGAACGCACTCGATAACATAATGGTAGATTGGCCTACATGCATACCCATGTGTTCTACCCATCTCTGCATCCGCGGATCTCTAAGATTAGATAAATCCAATGTCACATGTTGTGGCTGCATCAGTGGAGTCCATTCTAAAGTGAATGATATAAGGATTGAACCATAACTGAAGTTATTCTTTCTTCCTTCTTTTTCTTTTTTCATTTGTTCCTTTGTCTATGAAAGAACAACTTCAGACCAATTGAAGACTGTTGGCTCCAAGCACTCTAGTGCATACTACATATATGATCTATTCGCTACATGTAGTGTAACGGTGCTAGAAAGTTTTGTGATTGTGAAAAGGATAGTTCTCAAAGGAAAATCTCTAACATCCTAGATGTTTATCTTTCCATATTTACTTGGCTCTACCCCTAGATAACAATGTTGCAAAACATAATCTCTCACAGTCTCTCCTCCGAAAATAAACCCTAAGAGTGAAATAGCCAGGCCTCTCCTCAAAAAACCTATAAGAAAGTATACATCCTCGACTGTTATGGGAACCAATTGGTTCTTAATATGAAATGACTCAATAGATGGATCCCATGCTTGAACTAAGAAGTCCAAGAGTTCCATTTATTTCCTCATCCCTGACAACCAGAAGTACTTAAGTAGTCCACAATCTCTTAGGGCTCTTACTGTACCTGGATCATTTAGGGTAATCATATCCTATTCTTCATGTTCTCTTTCCCTCAATGTAATCGTCATTGTAATCCGATGGAAACCTGAAATACAACCATAAGAACCATTAGATTCTATTCCATGAAAACATTTAAGTAGATTTTGGACATAATGCAAAAAACCAAAATCTAGATTGTGCCCAACGCACTCCCTAACAAGAGGCAGTGCATTGTGTATGAAAGTAGCCTTCACTTTACTTGCTATGCAATAGAGGTCTCAACATCCAAGGGTGTGTTGCCCTCTTTTTGGGCAGAATTTACCCTAGGGACCTTAAAACCATGAAAATTTGCAGAATTTGGAGATGAAATGATTATTGAAGGAAAGAGGAGGTTCATGGCACTAACCTAGATCAAAGGGAAATGAAATCCATCCACAGAAACGATCACAATTAGCAGCTGAAGTTTAGGAGAAAATCAGGTTTAGAGCTCCAAAATGAAAATGGTAACTTTGGAATGGTAAAAATGAATAGTGAAACTACTTTTAATAGTCATCTAATTATATTCGAATTACATTTATTGCTATGACTATAGTTTTACTATGTTTTTTTATCATGAAACATGTATTTTTAATCCATTTGATGTTTCTCTGAGATAGGTCTTACAACTGACGAACATATTAGTCGTGCAGATTTATTTCAAGAATGATTTGACCATAAAGCATACTTTTTCTCCTTATTTTTTGAGCTTTGTTAAAAATGAAAAAGGATTTGAAGTGAAATTTTATCTCTTTTTCGAGCTTCCATAACAACAAAAAATGAACCCTTGGAGTCTTCTTTCAGCTCTTTTCAGACTCCAATAATGTGAAAAGATTGTCGAGCACTTGTCTTTTCAAGCTTGTAAAAGTAAATGAATTGATATCTACTCAGTATAAGTTTAACCCTTTTCCGGACTGAGATATATTATTTACAAAAAAGGAATACCTTGGTCGAACATGACTAAAGAGATTCTCTTAGATATTATTTTACACTTTTTCGGATCTGAGCGACAACTTTACGAAAAAGTACTTTTGGAGTTTTCTTTCGTCCTGTTTTTCAAAATCTCTAAATATGAACAAGGACTGGGCTGTCGCTGTCGTTAAGCTCGTTAAAACATAAAATAGTGACGGGCTTATCGATCATGGCAATAATCGAGTTTCATTCATCACTAGACTCGTTAAATTGTTAAATAGTGATACATTATTTGCCTGAAGGGTTGAATTATAGATCAAGCAAATGTTATCCTCCTCAAGCTTGTTAAAAAATAAAGAGGTACTGGTCGACAAATGACCGGGGAAAATTTGGGAAAAGTGAGCAAAATCCTTTACGGTAGCAGGTGGGTCTTGAACAAGATACTTCACTCCATCACCGTGACTGTTTGGGTTGGGTAATATTCTTGACGCTTCATTGATACCTATGGTTCATCATACCTTCACTTCGGTTTTGGGTCAATGTTTCCAACTCATCTTAGTGTCACAGATATGTTCAATAGAATTCATATAGTGAATACTCGTCCTTTTTCAATACTCATAAACCTTCATTCTCATGACCGTCACCCCTGAAAATTGCTATATCAAGTCATACCTTTGTCTCTGAAATCATTAACTCACGTTTAGCAATAAGGTGGATTCCCGTTCACAGCAAATCATTATCCAGGAAGTTCACTTAGAAACATTTGATTCCAATACCGTGAGGCTTGTTATAGCATCAACAATATCCTTGCTTCCGGACTTTTGACTGAAAGATTTTATTTGGCGTTCGACATCAAATCATCTATTCATGCCTCACGAAATGTACTGCAGTACCTTGAGGGCCATTGACATCAATGGTGTTTCTCTCGTGTTTGTTAACAGCTCACATCATTGGATAGTAATGAAATTATGTCTTTCCATGTTCGACTTCAAATCGTATATTCACATGGCTATACTTGTACCCGAATCATTGATTGAATGAGATAAGAAGACCCTGGATCTAGTTTTAGCCATCTGAGTTGCGATTTCATGATTGTTGTTTACATCATCTGTACAGTGACCTTACATACAGATCATCATCCGAACATGGGCCTATATCTTTAGGCATGTCTGTATTGGGCAACATTCCAATGTAGATGACTTTATGAATTATGTACATGTTATTAGATTGCTTATGTGCTGAACATCGGAATGCCTACCCTTAACAATTATGATCAAGAGGATATATCATGATGTAATGTATTGTAATATTGATGCAGGTTTCCACTCCACTTCATCTCCAGCCCATCACAGTGTAAATCATCTCAATCAAAATCATGGAAAATTTTAGGAGTTAGGAGATAATATTCGCAGCTGGGCTAATTTTCCATTGGTTTTCCAAAAAAAAGATTCGCCAATTTCCATTTTTTTATAAAAATGATTCGCCCAAATTTTACAATATAAAATTAATTTATCTTAAAAATCGCCAAAATTATATAGACAATATATATAATATCATTATAAATTTGAATAGTTTTACAAATACATCAATAAATATTTTATAGTTTGCATATTAGGGACTAGTGAAATTCGCCAATTTTTTAAACTTCAAAATACTTTTCCATCCTTAAAATTTTCCCTGATCAAAATATTGTTATTATTATTCTGACTTCATGCTTTAGTGGGAAATTTGTTATAGGTCAATTTGGGCATCATTCCCAAAGACCTGGTTAACCAAACATCATCTCCAGGACCAATTAATAGGGTCTATAATCCCCTATCATTTTAGTTGCTACATTCCCTAAGACAAAGAATAGGACAAATCATTCAAGACTTTCATCTGCAAGGGTTTCCAAGTTTTGAAGTTTATATTATATCATATGAGAGCTCATCAACGCTACCTCTAAAGTGACTAAGTGTGTTGCATATGCAAGTATCCCCATTCAAGGCTGCTCTTCAAAGCACTTCCCAACACTCCTAGGTGTGTTGGTCACCTTGGGAGCATAATTCTCATTGTTCTGAAATCTCCACTTGGGCAGTGCCTTCTAGAAAATTTCCATGTGTCAAGCTTCGAATCCAAGTGTCCATTTGACATCTACAAGATTGAGAACATGTCTTGAATATTATTGGAAAGTCATTGATTGTAGAACTACCTTCAGCTCCTCTATAAATTGAGCACAGATCTTAGTGCTTGGTAAGGAATAATTTGAGTAGAGAAATGATGGTGGAATTTCAATTGAGGAGTTTATTTGAGTGACATATTGCTGGAGATATTTGCATTTTTATGAGGCTGGGATGCTGCTGGAGATGGTGACACCAAATTAATCATTGGGTTGTAACCTCCCCTTCTATCATTAATAAATATTACTATCTTTCACTATATGCATCTGTATAAGCTTTGATTCTCCATATCATGATTTCTTATTCGATGTATATGCTTTATGCTTTATTGATTTAGCTAAATAACTTGAACAGACATATTTATTATTTCTATCTCTTACCGTTTTGTGTTCATTCTTGTGGGAAATATTTTGCACAGCCGGCTAGAATTTGAAGCTACAGAAAAAGCGACAGAAGGAGATTTTGGAAGCGCTTGGACTCCAAGTAAGATTCTTATTTCATTTTGTGTGTTTGTTTACAGTTAGGAAATATAGTTGTAAAGTATCTGACCTATTTTTATAGATTAGCACCTGTCTAGGAAAGAATGATTTATCCATAATTCATAATTTCACATAACAACAAGAAAAGGGTGTGTATTGTTTTTTAAAATTAAATAAGTCTTGTTTGAAAAATTAGTTTGAAGTGATTTCAAGGGCATGTTGAAGCATATATATCATTATTGGGTTCCAAAATTCCTCCTAAAAAGAATTCAACACCCGTTAATCCCTCAGAGGCTCTACTATGAATCATGAAGAGGAGTAAGTGCAACATTATATATCAAAATTACAAGACCAATTAAAACAACTTTCACTATCGCAAAAAGTAACAAAAAATGAAATGGATGGCTTGAAGAAAGGTGTGGAAGCTAAGATGGATGGTTTGAAGAAATGCGTGGAAGCTAATATGGATGGTTTGAAGAATGGCATTGAAGCTAAGATTGATGTCGTGGAAGTTAATATTGATGGCGTGTAAGCTAATATGGATGGTATAGAAGGCAACATGGATGGTTTGAAGAAAGGCATGGAAGCTAAGATGGATGGTTTGAAGAAAGGCATTGAAGTTAAGACGGATGGCTTGAAGAATGGCATGGAATCTAAGATGGATGCCATGGAAGCTAGTATAGAAGGAAACATGGAATATTTGAAGAATGACATGGAAGGTTTGAAGGAAGGGTTGGCAAAGTTGCTACAAGAAAAGCTTCCTAATGGCGAAAAGGTAGTAGAGGTAACTCATGATGAGAAAAAAAGAAATTTTAATCATTACTTCATAGACTCTAATGTTGGATTTAAGACCCACCATATTCCAAAGACAGATATGAGGAATTTCGATGGCAAGGATCTGATAACTTGGATACAACAAATGGCGAAATACTTTGAGCTCCATAGTATGCAAAACACACAAAAGGTACGCATTGCAACTTTATATTTAGAACAAAATCAGTTTGTATGGCATCGATGGATTTGTTCTCGTAAACCACTGATCACTTGGTCAATTTTTATGGAGGAAATGATAACACATTATAAGGATAAAAAGAGAAACACCTTGTTTAGCAAATTGATAAATCTCAAACAAAAGGGTTCAATGATGCAGCACATTGAGAACATCCAAAAATTGAATATAAAGGTAAATAGTATTCCAAAAAAACATAGGATTGATGTCTTCATAGGGACTCTGAAGGATAATATCAAACATGATGTACGTATTTGGGAACTTGATACATTGGAGAAGGCATTCAGGTTGGAAAGAAAAATTGAAAGAAAAATTTTGGCGAGAAGGAAACGTACCACTCACAATTATAAAGATGGAAGTGTTTCTACTCCTAGACTTCCACAACCTACAATGTTGACACTGTTAGCCTCTAAAATTTCCCAAGGTTGAAAGGAAATCGACGGAGGTAACCTCAAATCAAGATTTTAGTTTGGTAGCTAGACCTACCAAACCAGAGAGGGCTCTCTCTATGAAAAACAAAGCCAAGGATTTGACTAGTACAAGAGTGTATTTTAGGCTAGATATCTCAGCTCTAGTATTTTGAAAGATTTAGGGTTTTTTACTAGGTCAGGGATGAAATTAGGGAACTAGGTGAAAGTATCAAAGGTTATAACAAGAAGAGATGTAGAGGATAGAGGTAGATATGTTTTTGTGATGGATTAGGAGTTTTTTGGTGTAGTGTAGGGTTTTAAATAACAAGATATCATAATGAACATGTGCACTATGAATTCATTAATCAAGAAGAAAAATTACACAAAATGAGATTCTTAACAAAACAGATCTTTCATGAAAAGAATTATGCTTATAACCTCTTAGGAAAATCATTGAATATCATAGATATGGTAATGAGACAAGTATATCATTCATATAAAACTATAACAGAGAGAAAACATTATCTATATATATTAAAAAAAAAAAAAAAAAAAAAAAAAAAAAAAAAATCATACACATATAATATGTACGTATTTTTGGAAATTCCCTCTCATGGGGAATTCCTCAGTGTAGGAACAACTCACAAGATTCTCTAAACAAAACCCTAAAGACTAGGGAGGCTAAAACAAACCCTCCATTTAGAGTTTGACTGACCTAATCCTCATTAATGAGGTCAAAAATTACGTCAAAATGACCATGAAAATATTACTTAGATCATATTACATCAATTAAACATGAATGAAAATAAACTACATCATTAGACCAAGAGTTACTGAGAAAAAACTCAAAATTTTTACACACAGGGAAAAGCGCAACGGATGTCTGATAAGGTGCAGCGCATGTTTGATAAAGTGCAATCCCCAACTTGTAAGATACTTTTAAAGACCTTCCCATGCTCAAAATCTAGTTCTGAAAGATTCTCTAGAAATCACAGGATGTCTAGTTGTCATTAGACACCTCAAGCAAGAAAAATGGACATTCCATGAGGGAGAAAAGTGGATTTTCCCACAGGTACTCCCAAAAGTGTAGCGCTTGTTCCAAAATAGTGGCAGAAAGTGTGTTTTTGACCCCTTTTTCACATTTTATCTTCACCACTTTTCTGAAAAGGCACCCCAGGTGGATAGCTGAATTGTATTAGTCAATATATATCCAGGCATATCAATTTTTTGGCATTTGAATGGCTGAGGAAAAATCACATCGCCAAGGCATTGCGCTTTTGGATGTACTTTGTTTTCCAAATTGGCCAAAAGTCACAAAAAAACCAAAAAAAATCAAAATTTCTTCAAAAATTCACAAAAAATTTCCCACGAAGGCCTATGATCATATTTCATGCTATGATAGAGGCTTCAGCAAGCAAATCCTACTTATCCTTCTCTTTTTTCTTCATTAAGGTTTCCATGAGATTTTTCTTCAACTGCATGATCCTCACCTTGGAGACCTGATTCCTTGTATAGTAATGCATAGCCATGTGTATTTTTATTTTTTTGTTATTTTCTTACCTCTTGAGGATCTTCTCCAAGTTAAAATTCACCCTGTCAAGACAATATTCCCTATCTTTCTAAATTTCTTCCAATATGAGTTCATCAATTGTCATTTGAGTTCTTGGTGGAGTTGATTATTTTTGCTGCTCAAGTGCCCTTTTGAGGCATATCGTCCTTTGTCTCTTTCTTCCAAATTCCTCTTCATGATCATCTAAATCATCAATCTCAACCACTTGCTTACGTTTTACATCATCTTTTCTCAAGTCAACCTTGGGCTTATTTAAGAGTGGTTGATTTACCTTTAACTACATATTCTCTTGCTCCAAGAATGAGACCAAGAAGTTAGCCTTTGACAAGTTGTCCTTAAGTTCTGTGATCTTAACTTCCTTCTCCATGATGATCTGCTTTGGTGTTTTGTTATCTTCACTCACCTCCAAATCTTCCATGTCAGTGTCAAGATAGAATGGCTCTTCATCTTGCAATGGTGCCTCATGATGTGAAGATGATCCATGTTCACCTGATGTAGGCTTGGTCCTTTCAACAATATTTGAAAAAAAAACAAGCATCTTACCTTTGACATATATTTGTGTCACCTCTGCCCTAGGAACTCTTTTGGTAGGTTTTCTTGGGGAAGATACCTCTTGATATGATAGTGAATAAAGGGTGTAGATTGACTACTATATTGAGCTATAGAAGACAAAAGAGAATTTTAATATACAAATCCATCGCATGAAAAATTGATCTGTGCTAATTGATGGCAAACCAATACCTTCACCAAGCCATGGTGAAACAAACTAGCAAGATGATGTTGGTAAAAATACTGAGAAGGGGGGTGAATCAATATTTAGAACTTATAATATAATTTAAAAT
This sequence comes from Pinus albicaulis, assembly GCA_034641835.2. Lineage (NCBI taxonomy): Eukaryota > Viridiplantae > Streptophyta > Pinopsida > Pinales > Pinaceae > Pinus > Pinus albicaulis. The sequence goes on along the minus strand of CM076576.1, from coordinate 438,707,863 downwards.
TTTTCTTTGAGCAGATTTCCATACGTTGTTTTTATGAATGGAACTAGCGTATGCACGCGGAAATGTAGAAGGAAACTAGCGTATACTGATTTAACTTTCCAAATTTAGAGAAAATTCTCAAAAGCAGTCTTATAAACAGATTTATAAGTTATGTATCAGGTTATGAGCAGTAATCAACAGAATAAAGCATTACACACATGAACACCAATATTTAAGGTGGAAACCCAATTCGGGAGAAAACCACCGTTGCTGTCGTCTCTATTTTCAATATTTATTATATAGAAAACCTTTTACAACATAGTAATGATGAAGACTCATACCAGTACGTAGGCTTCTACCTCCAGAAGGCTGCAACCTTCTCTCATTTTCCAGCTACAATTGGAAGGGAGCTTCAACCCCCTGATCTCATTTACCATCCTCTCCTGGAAGGGAGCTTCGACCCCCTGATTTCAACACTAGCTTCTACTAGCTGAAAGCTTCTACTTCCATACTGAAAGCTTCAACCTAAAGACCCACTTTAGCAGACCACGTTTCATCAATTTTCATACTGGATCAAACAACTTCAACACAACCTTTCACTTAACATCAACAAACATATTTTACCCAAACTTGAAACAGAACAGTGAGACCACTGTAGCCAGAATATCAGAAATAACCCAGACTTCAGAAAAGATATGCAGATAAAAAATCAACCCTGAACATTCATTAAATCAAATAGCATACGCTACTTTTATTCACTAAAGCCGCATACATACACGCTTTCATGCACACAAACCCGCATATACTTCTGTGTATTTTATTCTTCAGAAAACCCTATACGCGCTTTTCATTAATCAAACCTGCGTATACACGCGCTTTTGCCGAGACAAAATAGCGTATAGATCTGTAAATGGAAAGCTTTGTAGAATAGATCAGATCTATAAACTTACTCAGATTTCTTCATTACCTTCAGCAGACTTTGCACCAGATCTTCACCATTTCTTCTTCTGTAGATAATCTTAGAGATTCATCATCATTAGATATAGAGATCTTGAACCATCATCAGATCCATGGGTGCATCATATATTCAGATCTATCAGTTAATAACAGAGTTCATCCATGCAGATATTCCTTAGAGATAGTTATTCATGAACAACCCTTACTCATGCACCCACTTGCACTATGATCTTCTTCTCCTTATATAGATTTAGCCTTTATTAATACCATGAGTCAAAACCACACAACCACTGATGGTATTCTTGGACGGGATCAATTTGACAACCCAGCGCTCAATACTGTGGGCCAATACTATGGTAATGCCCCTTGGTTTTATAAATTTAGAGAGAAAATAAGCATACGCTACTTGGCACGTACTTTTCCACGTATATATGCTACTTAGCCTTTACAAACCCGCGTATGCTTTGTGACGTACTTTATTCATCATTACTCTGGCACTTACTGGAAATTCTTTGTTCATTACAACTGAACTGCTTTGTAGAAACATCAGATTTACATCATTAACAAATAGGATTCTATCCATAGGAAATTCATCAAGACAGTTTCCATCAAGGACAACTTCATCAAGTAGGTTACCATCAAGGACAACTCATTGCATCACATTGCCAACAATCTCCCCCTTTGGACATGATGGAAACCATGATGGTGTTTGATCACCACAATAGATAAATACATTGATTATAATCATTATTCAAACACCATGATACCCTCCCCCCTTGACATCAAGGGTAAAGGGCAGATAAAAAAAAAAACAAGGTTTCTCTTCCCTTGTAGAAAGATGAGCTCTGTAGATCTAATGTGCACTAAAGTTACCATGCTCCCCCTGAGTTCATGCTGAATCTTCAAACATATTTTTTAAAGAAGTACATGACTCTATGACCTTTCCTATCACCAAGGACTCATAGTTACATCAATTATCCAACCAAGTGGATTTACATATGTGACTCAAGTACCCAACCAAGTGAGTTTACCCATTTTGACTCAACTACCCAACCAAGTGGGTTTACAAAGAATGAAGAAATCCTTACATGACTGAATATTACAATTTTACATCATAGGTATTAACATGCCCTTTTCATCAAATTACAGAAATGAATTATACAATCAAGACCAAAGAATCTCAAGCATGAGATCAGACCACAGCAAATAATGAGAATGCCAACAATGCATCCTTTCCACTAGACCAATGCTCCCCCTTAGCCTGTGCATCCTTAACACTTTCAATAGAAAATCATCAAGGCATATTCATCAAAAACATCAGTGAATGAAACAGAATTATGAGAACTAGAACACCACCAGAGATACCAAACAACACTGCATCTGTGTTGAAGAATGTTGACCCAGAATTTTGTCAGCAAACACCCATACACGGGTTTCTCTGTATAAACTCGCATATATATGCGACTGTACTTCATAAAATCTACGTATCCAATTTAATCTTTTGTATTTAAGTAGATCTAATATTCTGCATTGCAGAGACTACTCCCAGCTTCTGTCTGAGATATTCGAACGCTTCCCTGGGTAAAGGTTTGGTAAATATATCAGCAACTTGTTCTTTGGAGGGAACATACTCCAACTTCACCTTTTGTTCAAGCACTTGTTCACGTAAGAAGTGATACTTTATGGGAATGTGCTTGGTATTTGAATGCATAACAGGATTCTTTGAGATACTAATGGCACTTGTATTATCACACATAATGGAGATAGGAGGTGAACATTTGATTTGAATGTCTTGTAAGGTTTGCATCATCCAAAGAAGTTGAGTGCAACATCATGCGGCAGCCACATATTCTTCTTCTGCTGTAGATAAGGCAATAGATATTTGCTTCTTGCTGAACCAAGATACTAACCCGGGCCCCATATAGAATGCACCACCACTAGTGCTCTTCCGATCATCAATATTTCCAGCCCAATCTGCATCAGTGTAAGCATGAAGAGTAAGATCAGTATTCTTTGGATACCATAGTCCAAAGTCTTGAGTTCCTTGTAGATATTTGAATATTATTTTGACAGCCTGGAGGAGAGACTCTTTTGGATTAGCTTGGAATCGTTCAAAAATCCCAACTGCATGCACAATTTCTGGTCTTGTCCCAGTGAGATACAATAGACTTCCTATCATAGATTTGTATTCTGGTTGATTCACCGTGGGGGAGTCATCATTAGAACTGAGATTACATCTGGTTACCATTCTTTTACTTACAAGTTTGCAATCTTCCATGCCATACTTCTTCAGAAATTGCTTAAGATATTTTGCTTGTGATAAGAATATGCCATCTGTTGCTTATTGCACTTGCAAGCCAAGAGAGAATGTTAGTTCCCCAAGTAAATACATTTCAAATTCTTGTTGCATAACAGAAGAAAATTTCTGACTCATAGACTCTTCATTACTTCCAAAAATGATATCATCAACATATACAACCACAATCAATAGTTTATCATTTTCATTTTTTGTGTATAAGTTGCTATCAGCAGACCCCTTTGAAAATCCTTGTTGATGAAGATATTTGTCAAGACGATAATACCATGCCCTTGGAGCTTGTTTGAGACCATATAGAGCCTTTTTAAGTCTAAAAACAAGATTTTCATCATTTCCCAAAATGAATCCTTCTTGTTTTTCTATATAAACTTCTTCTTCTAGATCACCATTGAGAAAAGCAGATTTAACATCCATTTGATAAACTTTGATTTGTTGGAAGCTTGAAAAAGAAAGAAACATTCTTATGACTTCAGGTCTAGCTACAGGAGCAAAAGTTTCTTCAAAGTCTATACCTTCTTGTTGAGCATACCCCTTGCAAACAAGTCTAGCTTTATTTCTTATAACATCCCCATTCTCATTTAACTTGTTTTTGAATATCCATTTAGTTCCAATGACATTTTTGTCATGAGGTCTTGGTACTAATTCCCAGGTGTGATTCTTTTCAATTTGATCAAGCTCTTCATTCATGGCTTGAATCCAACATTCATCTTTGCTAGCTTGATTGACATTGTGTGGTTCAATAGTGGATAGAAATGCCAAATAGCTAGAAGATCCCACAAGAGTCCTTCTTGTTTGTAGACCTGATCCCTTTTCTCCCAAAATTTGAGATTCTGGATGATTCTTTTGAACATATCTGGATGGAGCTTTTTCAGATAAATCATCTTCGGGTTCTTCATTGGGTTCACTGTCTATATCATTCCTATTTGATGTAGAAGGATATATGTCATCATCGTCTTCATCTGTTGTTTGTTTTTATTCTTTTGGAGCTGCAGGAGACTCATCAATAACAACATCAATACATTCAACAATCTTCCGAAGTATTTTATTGTAACATTTATATGCTCTACTCCTAGAGGAGTAACCAAGAAGTATTCCTTCATCTACTCTGGGTTCAAACTTGCCAAGTTTTCCATCATTATTTTTGATAAAGAATTTTCTTCCAAAAACTCTAAAATGCTTCACAGTGGGAGGATTACCATACCAGAGTTCATATGGAGTTTTATCACTATTTACAAGAACATGTGCCTTGTTAAGAATATTTACCGCTGTATGTGCTGCTTCTCCCCAAAATGTGTCAGGTGTTCCGGAATCATCAAGCATAGCTCTAGCCATTTTTTGAATTTTTCTATTCATTCTTTCTGCTACGCCATTTTTTTGTGGAGTGCCAGCTACAGAAAATTGTCCTTTTATGCCATGTTGTTCACAAAATTCAAGGAATTCATCTGATTTATATTCTCCTCCTCGATCAGATCTAAGACACTTGATTTTTAGATCTAATTCATTTTCAACCAGTGCTTTGAAGATCTGAAATTTCTCAAATGCTTCATATTTGTGTTTAATCAACCCAATCCAACACATTCTAGAGAAATCATCAATAAATAAGATATAGTATTGTTCACCACGTGGTGAATTTTTCTTCACAGGTCCACATATGTTAGTATGAATGAGTTCAAGAGGCTTACTTGATGAACCTTCCTTGGCATTAAATTGCACTCTAGTTTGCTTACCGAATTGGCAAGATTTGCATATGATACTTTCAGGTGGTGTAATATTGGGAAGATCACGAACAGCTTTAAGTCTGCTTGATTTGTTGATTTGAGAGAAGCTCAGATGCCCCAACCTTCTATGCCATAGCCAGTTTTCTAAAGATTTACTCAAGTAACATTGTTCTTTGCAGTTCTTCAATACATACAGGTTGCTTGGAGTTCTGTTTCCTTTTATAATTGTTTTACCTGTATCAAGATCATGTACCACACATTCTTTTGAACTAAAGACAACTTCAGTTCCTTGATCACACATTTGACTTACACTCAACAGGTTATGCTTTAATCCATCCACATACATGAAATTATTTGCTTTCACCTTTTCTTTCAGAAAAACAAACCCTCTTCCCTTAATGACAATAGGAGTATCATTTCCAAATGTAACATTCTTTTCCTTTTCTAGAGCACTATATGCAATAAGTTTGTTTTTGTCACCTGCCATGTGTTTTGAGCATCCACTATCAATGTACCATTGATTTTCTTCTCCTTCTGGAAATAAATCTATGCCACAATTTTCAACTTGTAATTCCTTATTTTCCCACACTTTGGAGCTTGAAGGAAAATGCTCTTTTGGATGGACTTTGCTCCTGCATTCAAATTCTTCATGGCCAAAGTTATTGCAATAAGCACATTCAACTTCATTTTGAAGAGGAGAAAAGTTGTTATAAGTATTCTTCTTTGTTCCAATATCAATCCTTTTCTTTCTTGCTTCTCTTGTCATGATGGTTTTATATGCAACACATTGAACAACTTTATGACCAAAATTGTGACATGAGAAACATTGCCCATTGAAGTAGAAATTTTTGCGATCATGAAATCTTCTATTTGAATTTACCTGTTGGTTGGTGTTTCTTTGAAAGGTATTCCTGTTATTGTTCTTTGAATTGAGTTGGTTTTTCTTTAGTTGTGAAGATTCTTTATTCCCTTGCTGAGTGGCAGAATGTTGTATACTGGATGTAGCTGCTTTTAGATAATTTGGTGCTGAAGTCTGAGAATATTCTCCAGTATATCCAAGTCCTGTCTTTATAAAAGGAGAACGTTGTACCTTGATAATCTCATCTAAGGTTTCAGATCCTTTAGCAAATCTAAGATTCAGAGTCTTCACTTTCTCAATTTCTTTTCTTAGAATTACTACTTCACATTCTAATTTCTCATTGTGTTTCTCCTTTTCTTCAAGCTGATTTTTTAGAGTTTCTATGGATATTTTACTTTCTTCTAAGAATATTTTACTTTCTTCTAAGCATATTTTGAGTTGATTGAATTCATCAAGAAAATCATTGTCCTCTAGAGCATCCATAAAAGTATCTTTTTCTTCTCTAGAATCTTTTTCAAATGCCATGAGAAGTCTAAGATCTTGTTCACATTCTTCCTCACTGTCAGATAACCCATCACTGTCTTCATGAGTATAGTAACATTTTCTAGTGCTAGATCGATTCTTATTCCTTCTTGCTACTTCTTTCCCTTTTTCATGTGATTCTTTATGAGGAAACTTAGCAACATAGTGACCAACTCTTCCACAAGCAAAACATTTGAAAGGAAGCTTACCTCTGAACTGTCCTGTGCCAAGTTGAAATTTCTTTACAAAATTTGCCTCATCTTCTTCTGAGATATACCCTGATCCTTTTGTCTCTTGTACTTATTTCCCTTTTGTAGCAATTCTAAAGACAGCTTCTTTGGCTTTAGATGGTCTTCCTCTTCTCATTTCACATGCAGTTAGTATGCCATGAAGTTGTACCACAGTAAGATTTTGAAGATCCTGCTTTTCTTCAACAGATTAAACTTTTGACTCAAATTTTGCCGTTAGAGATCTTAAAACTTTCTCAACCAAAGTAGATTCGGTTATTGTTTCTCCCAAATTTCTCATACGATTTACAATATCATCAAGACGTAAAAAGAAACTGGAATTTCTCTCCTCATTATGAATTTTTAGATTCTCATATTGAATTCTGAGATTGGAGTTTATCACTTTTAACCTTTGCATCACCTTCACAACTTAGAATCATTTTGTCCCATATTTCCTCTGCTGTATCCAGCTGCATGACTTTGACAAATTCTGATTCAATTAGACTTCCCAATAGAGCATTGACCGCCTTTGCATTTGTTTCATAATTCTTTCTTTCCGTTGGATCTGTTGGTGTTGCGGATGGATATTGATATCCTCCTTCAACAATGGCCTATACATTTGCTCCCGGAGACTGAAGATAGGATCTCATCCTTGTTTTCCAGAAGATTAAATTATTTCTGTTAAAGAGTGGAGGCTTGATAGATGCTGTTCCATCTTGATTTCTCATCTTGATTGATCTTCCTTCTAGCAGCTAAGCTTTTTCAGAAGGACCTGGCTCTGATTCCAATTGCTGGGAAAAATACTGAGAGGGGGGGTGAATCAGTATTTAGAACTTATAATATAATTTCAACTTTTTCTTTGAGAAGATTTCCATACGCGGTTTTTATAAACGGAACTAGCGTATGCACATGGAAATGTAGAAGGAAAATAGCGTATATTGATTTAACTTTCCAGATTTAGAGAAAATTCTCAGAAGAAATATTATAAACAGATTTATCAGTTATGTATCAGGTTATGAGCAGTAATCAACAGAATAAAGTATCACACACATGAAAACCAATATTTAAGGTGGAAACCCAATTCGGGAGAAAACCACCGCTGTTGTCATCTCTGTTTTCAATCTTTATTATATAGAAAACCTTTTACAACATAGTACTGATGCAGACTCATACCAGTATGTAGTCTTCTACCTACATAAGGCTGCAACCTTCTCTTGTTTTCCAGCTACAATTGGAAGGGAGCTCCAACCCCCTGATCTCGTTTACCAGCCTCTCCTGGAAGGGAGCTTCGACCCCCTGATTTCAACACCAACTTCTACTGGCTGAAAGCTTCTACTTCCATACTGAAAGCTTCAAACTTCAGACCCAATTCAGCAGACCACGTTTCATCAATTTTCATACTGGATCAAACAACTTCAACACAAGCTTTCACTTAACATCAACAAACATATTTTTCCCAAACTTCAAACAGAACAGTGAGACCACTGTAGCCAGAATATCAGAAATAACCCAGACTTCAGAAAAGATATGCAGATACAAACTCAACCCTGAACATTCATTAAATAAAATAGCATATGCTACTTTTATTCACTGAAGCCGCATACATACGTGCTTTCCTGCACACAAACCCGCGTATACTTCTGTGTATTTTATTCTTCAGAAAACCCTATATGTGCTTTTCATTAATCAAACCTGCGTATACACGTGATTTTTCTGAGACAAAATAGTGTATAGATCTGCAAATGGAAAGCTTTCCAGAATAGACCAGATCTATAAACTTACTCAGATTTCTTCATTACCTTCAGTAGACTTTGCGCTAGATCTTCACCATTTCTTCTTCTATAGATAATCTTAGAGATTCATCATCATCAGATCTAGCGATCTTGAACCATCATCAGATCCATGGGTGCATCATATATTCATATCTATCAATTAAGAACAGAGTTCATCCATGCAGATATTCCTTAGAGATATTTATTCATGAACAACCCTTACTCATGCACCCACTTTCACTATGATCTTCTTCTCCTTATATATATTTAGCCTTTATTAATACCATGAGTCAAAACCACGCAACCACTGATGGTATTCTTGGATGGGATCAATTTGAAAACCCAGAGCTCAATACTGTGGGCCAATAGCATGGTAATGCCCCTTGGTTTTATAAATTTAGAGCGCAAATAGGCATACGCTACTTGGCACGTACTTTTCCGCGTATATACGCTACTTAGCCTTTACAAACCCGCGTAGGCTTTGTGACATACTTTATTCATCATTACTCTGGAACTTACTGGAAATTCTTTCTTCATTACAACTAAACTGCTCTGTAGAAACATCAGATTTACATCATTAACAAATAGGTTTCTATCCATAGGCAATTCATCAAGACAGTTTCCATCAAGGAAAACTTCATCGAGTAGGTTGCCATCAAGGACAACTCATTTCATAATATTTCCAACATATGATTCTCTCTCATTCTCTGTACCTTCTCTGCCATATTTACCATGCTCTTGTAGAGGTAATGAGGTAAGCTTAGGGTTTTTAGACTGGTGAAATGCATTGAGAGTCTCATATTATACTGTTATAACCTTGAGTACCTTCCCTTACATGTGAAGTACCTCATGATCAATTTCATGTGAGGGGAATATTTTTCCAGCAAATATCTAAATGGAAATATGTGTGTAGGAGTTGCTTTGTATGCTGGCTTCAAGTACATTTTGTAGTTGTCAAGGTCAAGGTCTCTACTCTTGAGCCTGTTTTCTCCATTGTTTGGAATCATTGTGGTTGAGGAAATGATATATGTTGAAAGAGTGAACAACACCCCTGAAATAGTCACATTATCTCTCCTCAATCTAGTGGCAAAGGTATCGGTAAGTTTGTCATGAAAACCCAATTCCTCAACCTTTTGGAAAAACGCAAGGAAATCAACATCCTGAAATGGTTTCTTAAGGAATGGCGAGGACATGATTTCATTTTCTTAAGTGGCATCATACTTGCTAATGTGAGCTCCATTGTGCTTCTTCTGCTCAGTGGTTTCAGAATCCATTACTAACCGTAGATCAATGGGAAAGGGAATTAGGGTTTAGTGAACGCAAAAACATGGGATTTGGGAAATTTTTGGGAATGAAGTGAGATGAAGGGGTTTAGGGCTTCCTAAATTCTTCGGAAAATTAAAGGGGGTAGGGAGAGATGTTAGGAAGTAGGGGAAAGTTAAATTTGAGGGAATGGGTAAGGGGAAGGGGTCTAAAAAGGAAAAAAATAGTCCTAACTTAGAAATGTATAATCTAGGCTAGGGTTTGTAAGAAAATAAGGAAAATGAGGAGTAGGGGGTGGGTAAAGTGATTAGGTAGTTGTATAATAGGTAGGGGAAGGTGAGTGAGCTCCAATTTGACATTTGATTTCAACAATTTGTCAATGTGAACATGAAACCAAGAAAATGCACTAAAACCCTAGAAAAACAGAATTTCTCTTTCCAAGCATGAAAGGAAGACACAAGAGGTGATTTGGATGCCCAATTACTTGTCACTGATACATTGGACCTCCTTTCTGATGAGAAATTCCTCTGCAATGAATATTTGTGGCAAGAATGTAGAAAACACAGAGCTCTGGTAAAGTGCAGCACATGCGTAGCGAATACGCAGCACAGAGGAGAAATGGTACTTCTTGAGGAAAAATATTGATTCTATGAGGGTGAGAGTGATTTTTATTGTTGGAGAGAGGTTTCTTGAATATGGAATGAGAAAATGAGAAGCTCATTTAGTCTTGTGTAGCTTTGGAAATTGATTTTCACCTTTGGTAGTTAAGTGGCCCCACCAAGTATTTTTTACTTTTGATTTCGAAACTGCAACTTTATAACCTTATGAAAAATATTACATCATGATTGAAATGAAATTACACTTTTAAAACCTTTATTGAAAAATTTTCAATATTACTACTCCTTCAAAGCTCGATTTATTGGTGAAATGACTGATTTTTAATGATTTTGACTCTAAAAACTATTGGTGAGACTTCGTGAAATGATGAGTAGAATGATGACCATGGTGATGTGACTAATATTGTAATGAAGACATTTCACTGGTGACTCATTATAATGAATGATGGAAAGACCAAAACATGGACTAAAAGGAGTAGTAACACACCTAGACACACTAGCCAGTGACCAAATGTTTATTTGAAGACCTACTGAAACAATAAAAATTTTACCCAAGACCCTAACAAAACCTTGTAAGAGAATATTTTACCACTAGTGACTAGAAGGATTGACAGACACTAAAATTGGCTCCATCTAGGGATGATAGCTCCTTGGAGGAGTCAAGAACACCATAGACCAAGTAGCCTTATCCATTGGGCATGGAGTCAAAAGTAAAAAAATCATACTCAATATTGAAAAGTGACTAACAAACTGAGATGAATTGACTAAATAAAACCAACTACTCATTGCAACAACACTTACATAACTAATTGATGGTATCATATCATTGATATCTCAGGGCCTTCACCTCGGGATTCAAATCCTGATGATAACATCCCACTTGCTGAAGACATATACACAATCACGTGAAATGATCCATCTAGTGTAACCAATCTAGAAAATGGCTACTTACTAGAATCACACTCACAATTTCCTTGAGCAGGTAGAGAAAACAAATGGTAGGCCTATCCAAGTGTCCACTAAAGATGTGGTGATGACCAATAAATATAAAAAACATCGTCTCCCCTGATGACTATAGAAAATCAGTGTAAGGAACCTCAATAATTTAAAATGTTACCTTGTCTTGAAATCCATCCAAGATAAAAGTACCCCTTTCATTTTGATTTGAAAGAATACTTGGTTGTTGATCCATAGGAAGGATCAAGAAAGTATTAATTTCTTCTACATCAGTGTTGGATATAAATTCCTCAAGCATGCGCAACTTTGATTCTATCTTTGGCATACTTTCTATCCTAGACTCATACTCTTCCAATTAATAGTCTAAATCATCCATGAACAGAAAAAATTCTTCAAGATTATTAAACATGGTATCTCTATCCTCTTCATGAAAGAAAATAGTCCTTGTTAGTTGATCTCCTTGCAGGAAATCATGATCATAAATTGGCTTACTCACAATAACTTCCCGTATAGTTTCATCAGTCTCATGACTTTCATCATTTAAACCCAGATTTTCATTTTCAATAATGGAAGGAATTTCACTCACACATTCTTGACCTTGTGAACACTGTAAGAGTTGCAAACTTACATTAGCTTGGGTTGTAACATGAATATTCAGGATCAGATCTATTTCATCTTCAAACAGAGGATAAAATTGAGTTTTATATTAGTTAACATTGGCTTGGTAATCTTCATTTTCAAGATCAAGAATAAGCCTTTCTCTATTTTGGTCCAATCTATTTCATTCAAAGAGGAAACTATTGATTCTTGTTGGGAGGAAAAATAATAAAGGGCTTATAACATCCCTTCTTCCATACATTCTTCATCCCGATACAAATTTTCAAGAAATTTAATGAAATTTTGAGAAATATTACAACAACTATCAATCATCAATAAGGAAAAATTATAGATTTGATAATGTTGAAAGAAAACTAAACGAAAATTTGTTAGAGAATATAAAATAGCAGATGGTAGACCTTCATACCATCATCTCTCTTTTTCCTCCAAGGTAGCCATGAACATATTCATCAGACAATCTTCAAGAAACTCAATCTTTAGTTTGTGAATATGAAAATGAAATTGGACCAAATGCAAACGAACATATTCTCCATCCTCACCTTTAAATTTTGGCAACCCTATTTACCAATCTATTCAAGGAATACAATTCGGAAAAACATGAATATGAGATTGATTCAAAGGAGCATACCTTCAAGCAGTTCAATCCATCTTGAAAATAATGAGGTCACCGAGAATTTATTCAAATTACCAGTTCCTGAATAGTGGAGTCACAATGAAAATTCTCTACCTTTGGATTCTTCGACAGTAGAGTTTCCAGGTGAAATATGCACATAACCTTCTTGTGCCTAATCACTTTTTACCATTAGAAATCATATCTGATCCTTTTTCATTATATCCCAGGCAATATCTATCACCTCATTCCATAGCAATGGTACCAAAAATGTTAGCCTCCACAATGTCCAAAGGCTGAAAGGAAATCAACGAAGGTAACATCAAACCAATATTTTAGTTTGGTAGCTAGCCCTACCAAACCAGAGAGGGCTTTATCTATGAAGAACACAACAAAAGGTTTGATTAGTACAAGAGTTTATTTTAGGCTAGATAGCTCAGATCTAGTGTTTTTCTGCTGGACGAGGGATGAAAATCAGGGAATTAGATAAAACTATCAAAAGTTACAGCTCCAAGAGATATAGAGGAGGAAGGTAGCTATGATTTTTTGATGTCTTAGGAGTTTGTTGGTGTATTTTAGGTTTTTAAAGCGCAATAGATCATAATGAGCATGTGCACCATGAATTATTTAATCAAGAAGGAAAATTACACAAGATGACATTCGTAAAAAAGAAGAGCTTTCATGAAAAGAATTATGCTTATAACCTCTTAGGAAAATCACTGAAGATCATAGATATGGTAAGTTGACAATTATATCATTCATATAATACTAGAACAAAGAGAAAACATTATCACAAACTCACAACATGAGAATTCTTGAATAATAGCTACAACTGTCCTTTGATTTCCTGTAAAAAGTGATGAAGTACAAGTTATAAGATCCACTTGATCATGTATAACCATCAAAATGAATGAAAAATCCATACATATAGACTAAAAAAAACTTCCCCTCTCTTAGGGGCTGAATCCCTTAGTGTAGGAACAACTCACAATATTCTCTCAAGAAAACCCTAAAGACTAGGGAGGTTAAAACAAACCCTCCATTTAGAGTTTGACTGATCTGATCCTCATTAATGACGTCCAAAATTACCTCAAAATGACCATGAAAAGCTTATTTACATCATATTACATACACTCCACATGAAGGCAAAGGAATTACATCATTAGACCAAGAGTTACTGACAAAAAACTCGAAATTTTCACACACAGGGTAAAGCGCAGCGCATGTGTGATAAAGTGCAGCACATCTCTGATAAAGCACAATGCCCAAATTCTAAGAGACTTTTGAAGGCCTTTCCATTATCCAAATCTAGTTCTAAAAGATGATATGCAAATCTATTTCATTAGACACCTCAAGAAAGCAAAATGGACACTCCGTGAGGGAGAAAAATAGATTTTCCCATAGGTACTCCCAAAAGCGCAGCGCTTGTTCCAAAACAATGGTAGCAAGTGTGTTTCAGACCACTTTTTTGGAATTTTATGTTCACTACTTTGCTGACAAGGAACCCCAGGTGGATAACTGAGATGCATGAGTCAATATCTAGTCATTCATATCAATTTTTTAGCATTTGGATGATTGAGGAAAAATTTCAGTGCCAAGGCGATGCGCTTTTGTCTGTAATGTGTTTTTCAAATTGGCCAAAAGTCACAAAAAAGGAGAAATTTTGAAAAATACTTCAAAATTTAACCAAAATTGTCCTATGAAGGCCTATGATGATATTCCATGCTATGAGAGAGGCTTCAACAAGAAAATCCAACTTATCCTTCTCTTTTTGCTTCATTAGGGTTTCCTTGATATTTTTCTTCAATTGCTTGATCCTCAGCTTAGAGACCTAATTCTTTGTATAGTAATGCATAGGAAAGTGTCTTTTTATGTTGTTCTTTTTGTCCCTCTTGACACTTTTCTCCAAGTGGAAATTCACCCTATCAAGCCAATATTCCCTATCTTTCTCAATTTTTGTCAATATGAGTTCATCAACTCTCATTTGAGTTCTTGGTGGAGTTGATTATTTTTGCTGCTCAAGTTCCCTTTTGAGGCCTAATTTCATTGGTATGTTTCTTCCAACCTACTCTTCTTGATCATCTGAATCATCAATCTCAACCACTTCCTTACTTTTTACATCATCTTTGCTCAAGCCAGCCTCGTGCATATTTAAGAGTAGTTGATTTACCTTTAATTGCATATTCTCTTGATCCAAGAATGAGACCAAGAAGTTAGCCTTTGACAAGCTGTCCTTAAGTTCTGTGACCTCAACATCCTTCTCCATGATGATTTTATCTGGTGTTTTGTTCTCTTAACTCACCTCCAAATCTTCAATGTTAGTGTCAAGATGGAATGGCTCCTCATCTTGCAATGGTGCCTCATGATGTGATGATGATCCATGTTCACCTGATGTAGGCTTGGTCCTTTCAACAATATCTGGAGAAAACACAAGCCTCTTACCTCTAACATATGTTTGTGTCACCTCTTCCCTTGGAACTCTTTTTGTAGATTTTATTGAGGAAGCAACCTCTTGATATGATGGTGACGCCAAGGGTGTAGAGTGACTGCTAGATTGAGATGGAGAAGACAAAAGATAATTTGAATATACAAAGCCATCCCATGAAAAATTGATTAGTTTTAACTGATGGCAAACCAAGACCTTCACAAGGCCATGGTGAAACAAACTAGCATGATGATTCTCTGCCATTCTCCGTAAATTCTCTGCCATCTTTACCATGATCTTGTATAGGTAATGAGGTAAGTTTAGGGTTTTTACAAAGGTGAAATGCATGAAGAGTGTCAAATGATACTGGTATAGCCTTGAGTACCTACACATGTGAAGTACCTCATGATAAATTTCATGAGAGTAGCATATTTGTCTACCAAATGTCTAAATGGAAATATGTGTGCAGGAGTTGCTTTGTATGCTAGCTTCAAGTACATTTTGTAGTTGTTGAGGTCAAGGTCTCTAATATTGAACCAATTATCTCTACTATTTGGAATCCCTATGGTTGAGGAAATGATCTATGCTGAAAGAGTGAACACCAACCTTGAAATAGTCACCTTATCTCTCCTCAATCTAGTGGAAAAAGTACTGGTAAGGTTGTCGTGAAAACCCAATTCCTCAACCTTTTAGCAAAAGGAAAGAAAATCAACATCCTGAAATGATTTCTTAAGGAAAGGCGAGGACATGATTTCATTTACTGAAGTGGGCTCATACCTACCGATTTTAAATCCCTTGTGCTTCTTCAGCTTAGTATTTTTAGAACCCATTACTAACCCTATCTCAATGGGAAAGGGAATTATGGTTTAGTGAAGGGAAAAAAGGGAATTTGGGAAATCTTTTGGGAATGAAGTGAGATGAAGGGGTTTAGAGCTTCCTAAATTCTTGGTAAACTTTTTGGGGTAGGGAGAGATGTTAGGAAGTAGGGTAAAGTGAAATTTGAGGGAATGGGTAAGGGGAAGGAGTCAAAAAATGGAAAAAACTGTCCTAACCTAGAAATGTCTAGTCTAGGCTAGGGTTTGTAAGAAAATAGGGAAAATGATGAGTATCGGGTGGGGAAAGAGATTAGGTACGTTTTTAACAGGTAGGGGAATGTCAATGAGCTATAATTTGAGGTTTTCTTTCATAAATTTGTCAATTTGAACATGAAACCAAGGAAATGCACTAAAACCATAGAAAAAGGGAATTTCTTTTTTCAAGCATGAAATGAAGACACAAGAGGTGATTTGGATGGCCACTTACTTTTCACTGATATAGTGTACCTTATTACGCATGAATAAATTGTTTGCAATAAATATTTGTGCCAACAATGAAGAAAACACAACGATCTGGCAAATGAGAAGCCCATTTAGTCTTTTGTAGCTTTGGAAATTGATTTTTACCTTTGGTGATTAAGTGGCCCCACCAAGTCCTTTTGAATTTTGATTTTGAAAATGTATCTTTAGAACCTTATGAAAGATATTACATCATGATTGAAAATAAATCACACTTTTAAAACCTTTGTTGAACATTTTTCAATATTTCTACTCCTTTAAAGCTAGATTTATGTGTGAAATGACTGATTTTTAATGATTTTGACCATAAAACCTAATGGTGACACTTCATGAAATAATGAGAAGAATAATGACCATGGTGATTTCACTAGGATGGTAATGAAGACATTTTAGTGGTAACTCATCATAAATAATGATGTCAAGACCAAAAAATGGACTGAAAGGAGCATTAACACACGTAGACACACTAGCGAGTGACCAAATTTTTTTTTGAAGACCTACTGAAACAATAAATTTTTTACCTAAGACCCTCACAAAACCTTGTAAGAGAATATTTTATCATTGGTGACTGGAAGTACTTTCAAACACTAAAATTGGCTCTAGATGGGGATCACAGTTCCCTGGAGGTGTCAAGAACACTATAGACCAAGTAGCCTTATCCCTTGGGCATGGAGTCAAAAATCAAAAGATAAAACTTAATATGGAAAACTGACTGAAAAAATAAACTGACTTGAGTAAAAAAAACTAACTACTCACTCTAACAACACTTAGAGAACTTATTGATGGTAGCATATCACCGAGATCTTAGGGCCTTCACCTCAGGCTTCAAATCCTGATGATAACCGCCCACCTACTGAAGACATATATACAATCATCTGAAATGATCCCTCTTGTGTAACCAGTCGAAAAAATGGCTACTTAATAGAATCACACTCACATTTTCCTTGAGAAGGTAGAGAAAAAAAAACATAGGTCACTCCGAGTGTCCACCGAAGATGTGCACATGATCAATAAATACAAGAAAAGTCATCTCCCCTGTTGACTGTAGAAAATTAGTGTAAGTATCCTCAATAATTTGAAATGTTACCTTGTCTTAAAATCTAACAAAAATACAAGTACCCCTTTCATTTTGATCTAAAAGAATACTTGGTCGTTGATCCCTTTGAAAGGATAGGGAAGTATGAATTTATGCTACCTGAGTGTTGGCTGTAAATTCCTCAAGCATGAGAAAATATGATTCTATCTATGGCATATTGTTTATCCCAAAATCATACTCTTCTAATTCATAGTATAAATACTCCTTTAACATAAAACATTATTCAAGATTATTAAGCATGACAACTTTATCCTCTCCATGAAATAAAACAGTCCTTGTTAGCTGATATCCTTGTAGGAAATCATCATCACAAATTGGCTTACTCAAAACAACTTCCTGTATAGTTTCATCAGTCGCATGATTGTCATCATTTAAACCCAGATTTTTATTTTCAATAATGACAGAAATTTCACTCACACATTCTTGACTGTGTCAACACTATAAGAGCTACAAACCTACATTAGATTGTGCTGTAACTTTTTTTTTTTCTTTTCTTATCAGGAGGGAAAATAGTAATGAGAACCATACAATCATAGCTGCCACCCAAGATCACATCACATTTCTGCAAATTAAAACCCCACTGTTCAGCATCATTCCCCGCCAACAATGCCCAGCAAGTTTCACAGGCTTACGCCTAATGGGCTCCCCATGAGGTTTGAACCAGTGACCTTTACAAATGAGTGTCTTAACAAAACACTCAATCACCGACAAGCCCTCACCCCATGGGTATATATTGGGCTGTAACATTACTATTCAAGATTTGATCTATTTGATCTTCAGACAAAGGAGAAAAATCAGTTTTATAGTAGTTAACATTAGCTTGGTGATTTTCATTTTCAAGATCAGGAATATGCCTTTCTCTGTTCTAGTCCCAGTATATTTCATCCAAAGAAGAAACTATTGATCCTTGTTGGGAGGAAAAATCATAAAGGGCTTCTAACATCTCTTACTCCATACATTCTTCATCCCCATACAAATTTTCAAGACATTTAATGAAATTTTCAGAAATCTTACAACAACTCAATCATCGAAAAGGAAAAAGTATAGCTTTGATAATGTTGAAAGAAAACTGAATGAAAATACTTTAGAGAATATAAACTAGTAGATAGTAGACCTTCATACCATGATCTCTCATTTTCCTCCAAGGTAGCCATGAACATCTTCATCATACAATCTTCAACAAACTCAATGTTTATTATGTGAATATGAAAATGAAATTTGACAAAATGCAAACTAGCTTCTTCTCCATCCTCGTATTTAAATTTTGGCAGATTTTTTTTCCAATCTATACAAGGGATATGGTTCAGAAAACCAGGAATATGAGCTCAATTGAAAGGAGAATACCTTCGAGCAGTTGAATCCATCATAAAAATAGTGACATCACCGAGAATTTCTTCAAACTACCATTCCTTGAACAGTGGAGTCACCATGAAAATTCTGAAACTTTTGATTTTTCGACAGTAGAGTCGTCAGGTAAAAGATGCACAACCTTATTGTGCATAATAAATATTCACCATCAGCAATGAGATCTGATCTTTTTCATTCTTTCCCAGGCGAGATCTGTCACCTAGTTCCTCGATAACGACGCTAAAAATGTTAGATTCCACAATGTCCCAAGGCTGAAAGAAAATCAATGGAGGTAACTTCAAACTAAGCTTTTAGTTTGGTAGCTAGCCCTACCAAACCAAAGAGGGCTCTCTTTATGAAAAAAATATCCAATGGTTTGACTACTACAAGAGTGGATTTTAGGCTAGATAGCTCAGCTCTAGTGTTTTAAAATTTTTAAGGTTCTCCGGTTGGATCAAGGATGAAAATCAGGGAACTAGGTCATAGTATGAAAGTTTACAACTGCAAGAGATATAAAGGAGCAAGGTAGCTATGAATTTGTGATGAATTAGGAGTTTTTAGGCGTAGTGTAGGTTTTGAAAGAGAAAGAGATCATCATATGCATGTGCACCATGAATTCAATTATCAAGAAAGAAAATTACACAAAATGAGATTCTTAACAAAACAAAGCTTTCATGAGAAGAATTATGCTTATAACCTCTTGTTGGGCGGTATAAATGCAAGATTTACACCAAAATTTAAATTGTTAATCTGGGTTGGTAGTCTTATAGGTATAGCACAATAAATTCCAGAATACGGCCTAAGGGAGCTGTCAAATAAAAATCAAGCTTTTGCAACAAAATTTAAATGGCATCATTCAGGAAAAATAAACAAGTCCCCTCGTAGCAAAGTAAACACACTATGGGAGTCGACTTTTGGCTCCTCTTCTGGGTTGAGTTGACTCCTGTAGAAAGTATTGCTCAATGGTCCAGGGGACAAGGGAATGTAGGTCCCATTCAAAATAATGCAATTCATAAATGAAAAAACTCTTAAGGAGTTACTACTATGTTGCATAGATGAAAAGAAGGAAATTAAACTAGAAATCACAAGGTAGCTTCATTTCAAATAATCTACGGAAATAATTGAATTCTTTAAAGAGAATCAAGATGATAATGCAATACTTTTCTTAAAGATAATCAAGTACTTAGTTGTAAGGAAAATATGCAATGAGAACAAATAGGATAAATCTGTATTTCATGTTGTTTACCCTGATCTTATTGAATACTTTATCAAAATATTATGTATCATGTGTGTAACATTTATTTATAATGAAGAATTATATGAGCATTTGGTTAATAATATTCACTAGCTCTCCTTATGCTGATCTTGGAATTTGTTTATTAAGAGTTCAAAGATAAATGTTCTGAAAAGTACAGGAATAAATTTAATATAATAATTCAAAGGAAATCATGAATACATGTTAAGTTCAGTTACCCAAAATTCTCACTCAGCAACTGTTTCACCATTGCATCCTAAGAATAGACTTCGTTATGCAGCAATGAAATCAAGGAATGTACTTAATATTGTAATAAAAAGAATGAGAGATGCAGTAATAAAGAATTCATTTTTTACTTTAGTTCAACCTTTATGAAAATACATCCAAAGACAATGGTATATTGAACTTAAATAAGTAGAAAAACGAAAATAAATTATGGAATGAAGTTTAAAATTAAATGACTTAAAAGGAGAGTTGTGAAATGAAATTGCAGAACTATCCGAGATCACACTCACACCATGCAAGCTAGAGTGTAGAAAAATAAATTCTAAGGGGTTTGGGGAAACATATTAGCTGGTGGGCCTAACCACCCAGCTCGTTACCCTTGCAGCAATTTAAATTAAAATCTTAAAACATTCGGGAAAAAAAAATCAGAATCTAATTTCAAATAAATTCATTGTGAAGTCCTGTTACAAAATCATCAAATAATGCAATGCTGACTCCAGTGGTCCTCTCTAGGGATCATCCCACTGGGTGTGCAGCTCCTCCCTTACTGCACAATATCTTCATTCCATGTTCTATAAATTCAATTCCAAATCTGGATCTGAGGATTGGGTTCCTCCCTCGCTCAGTGCACAACCCTCTGTTTTATAGCAGCAGCACTGCACCTACTTCTCATATCTATGTTTACAAATTTAGCACAGTTTTTTAAAACAAATTGGACCTGGAACTAGAAAATCTGACTTAGATAAGTTCGGAATTGATGTAGGATGCATTTGATGAATGTATGTATTTTAATCATGCTGCTAAAAAATTTTTGTGGCTAATGTAAAGAGATATCTGTAGTGAGATGGTCATAAATAACAATCTTGATTAAGGAAAATGCTCCTCGATGCAAGATGGAAACTTAGAATTAATGTAATATGACAAGAGCGCTTGACACAAGAAGAAGGTAGAGAAAGGTTGTAAGTATTGCCAATTTCCTTGAAAATCTAGTGGTGTTTTCTCCAAACTATCCATATAAACACAAGCAGTAGAGGTAGGCTCAAATATTTGCTAAGGCTTCCCATGTTGATTCCATGATTGGGTCTACAAGTAACATCATATGCTCCATATATTGCCAAGGTATTACCACTGCCGTGTCCATATGCAAATCATGTTCCCTTTGTACAGTGAAAGATAGCTAGAATAATGGGTTTCATAGTAGTACGATAAAATTCCTTATTTGTATCCACGTTCTTTGAAGGATTTTTTTTCTCACATCAACTTGAGCTTTACATATGGGTCGAATTTACCCAACATTTCTTTCTTTTCTAAGTCAGTTTCCTTAATGACCTTTACATGGAGCATGCTAACAAGTTTTTGCGCAACTCTCTAGTCCAGATACGTACCTCTAGTGTTTTTAGCCACAAGATAATTTAGCAGCCTACTCTTTAATCATTTCCTGTATATTTACCTTAGTCCAAATGATTTCACTGCCACAATCACATTTGGATTTCCAACAACAAGTTGAGAAGTTTTTATTTGCTAAAAAACCAAACAATTAATGTCCTTAATAATAAAAACCAAAAACATAGTATCTTTTCACTTCTGGAACAAGAATTTGATGCATAGTGTAGGAATGCGTGGTGCAGGAGCATGGTGTAGGAATGTGGTTCAAGAATGTGTGATGCAAGAACTTGGAAAAATAAGAAATTTTCACCTGCCAAAAAGAGAACTTATTATTAATGGCATTTTTACATTAAATGCTCTTCAAATTAACAAAACAAGAAGAACTCATAAATAAAAAACTATCAGCTCTAAATTCCTCTAAATAATAACTCAATAATGTGCAAAAATAATAATAATGACTATAAATACTTAGTACATGCATAGAGTTATTCAACAAAAAACATAGAAATATGGACAAAATAGAGGCTCAACACCTCTTGGGAAATTCACCGAAGATAATAGATATGCTAAGGAGACAAATATGTCATTCATATAAAACTATAACAGAAATAAAACATTATCATAAACTCAGAACACGAGAAATCCTGAATAATAGTTGCAATTGTCCTTTGATTTCCTGTAAAAAGTGATGAAGTACAAGCTATAATATTTCCACCCTTTGAAGTCCAACCATCAAAAGTACTTAAAAATCCATACATATAGACTCAAAAACAACTTTCCCTCTCTCATGGGTCAGATCCCTCATTCTAGCAACAACTCACATGATTCTCTCAAGAAAACCCTAAATATTAGGGAGGTTAAAACAAGCCCTCCATTTAGAGTTTGAATGACCTGATCCTCATTAATGAGGTCGAAAATTACATAAAAATTACCGTGAAAAGCTTATTTACACAATATTACATCAACTGAGGAAAATAAATTACATCATCATACGAAGAGTTACTGAGAAAAAACTCGAAATTTCACACACAAGGAAAAGCGCAGCACATGTCTAATAAAGAGTATCGCATTTGTGATAAAGTGTAGCGTCCAACTTGTGAGAGACCTTTTAAGGCCTTCCCATGCTCCAAATCTAGTTCTTAAAGATGCTCTAGAACAATGAGGATGTGTAGGTTTCATTCAAAACCTCAGGAAAGCACAATGGACACTACATGAGTGCTACATAGTAATTTGTCATCTTCCCTACCATTCCCCGTCTTGCACATTGGAGGGCTCATTCCATGACTTGTGAGCAGAGACAAGAATTGAAAATGCTTTCATGACATCCCTCTGAACATGAGCTTTCATTGCCCTGAAGACATATCCTTGTGAAAAACCCTAAAAACACCTCCTTTTGCATTGGCGCGGGCAGCCAGTTCAGTACCCGCGCCAATGGGGGAAATCCTTCAAAAAGGGCGCGCCAACTGGCGCTCTGTCCCAGAGTCGCACTTGTGCCAACCAATTTAAGCAGTGTTTTTTAAAAATAAATGGCGGAAGTTTCATCCTAACAAATTCCTGGACTGCTATCTATCTTGAGTTGGGAGATTTGGCTACAGATCTCCCTAGAGAGGAAGTGGTTTTCCACCTCTCATGGAAGCTTCCTTGATGATAGGGCCAATCCCATGATTATAGGGATCCCAAATCCCCTTCCTCCATCTATAAAAGCTTTCTCATCTCCATTGCAAGCTAGTCTTCAAGTTCCTAAATTTCCAAGAGCCTTATGCTGCAAGAGCCTTGATTATTCCCTTAAGGCCAAACTCAAGCAAGGAGACTATTGTCAAGATCCGAAGAGAGTTTTTCCCATCCTTGACAGGCTTTTCGAGACGTGTTCTGCTGGCAACCCTCTGAAGGAGAATTCAACGTCAGAACTCAGTTGTAATTTTCCTTTGATTGATTAATAATAAATGACTATTGGTTATGGTTCCACTCTTGTTGTTATTTATGATGATGAGTTATGTCCTTTCTGACTGACATATAGTTGAATCTAATGGATTTTCTCTTGTGTTTGTTCTGTTTCTTGCATGTGCAGGTGTCCATCACAGAGATCATGGGGATCGTGATCTGCCATGGCTAAGGAACGGGAGCGCTACCTCTTCTACAAGCAACAACGTTGGATTCTAGGTAAGCCTTCATCATTGGATGGTTTATTTGCAATTAGGAACCTGAACTATAGCATGAACGATTGTTGCTAGACCCAGTCTGGGCTAGTAGGGATCAGCTCTATCCACAAAGGGGATTTACCTCCATAAAAATGAGGAAGAAAAATGGATTTTTCCACAGGTACTCCCAAAAGTGCAGTGCCTATTCCAAAACAGTGGTAGAGAGTGTGTTTCTTACCCATTTTTTGTCATTTTCTCTTCACCACTTTGCTACCAAGGCACCCCAGGTGGATAGCTAATATGTATGAGTTAATATCTATCAAGGCATATCAATTTTTTGGCATTTTTAAGGTTGATGAAAAATCGCAGAACCAAGGCACCACGCTTTTGGCTGTACTGTGTTTTCCAAATTGGCCAAAAGTCACAAAAAACCAAAAATTTTCAAAATTTCTTCCAAAATTCACCAAAATTGTCCCATGAATGGGTGTGGTGATATTTCATGCTATGAGAGAGATTTTAGGAAGCAAATACAACTTATCCTTCTCTTTTTTCCTCATTAGGGTTTCCTTGAGCTTTTTCTTCAACTGCTTGATCCTGACCTTGGAGACCTAATTCCTTATATAGTAATGCATATCAATGTGTCTTTGTATGTTGTTGTTATTTTTTTCCCTCTTGAGGAGCTTATCCATGTGGAAATTCACCCTATCAAGCCAATATTCCATATCTTTCTCAATTTCTTCCAATATGAGTTCATCAACTGTCATTTGAGTTCTTGGTGCAATTGATTCTTTTTGCTGCTAAAGTTCCCTTTTGAGGCCTCTTATCCATGGTCTATTTCTTCCAACCTGCTCTTCCTAATCATCTAAATCATTAATATCAACCACTACCTTAACTTTTACATCATCTTTTCTCAAGTCAACGTTGGGCTTATTTAGGAGTAGTCGATTTACCTTCAATTGCATATTCTCTTGCTCCAATAATGAGACCAAGAAGTTAGATTTTGACAAGTTGTCCTTAAGTTTTCTGATCTCAACATCCTTCTCCATGATGATCTGCTCTGGTTTTTTGTTCTCTTCACTCAATTCAAAATTGGCCATGTTATTGTCAATATGGAATGGCTCATCATCTTGCAATGGTGCCTCGTGATATGATGATGATCCATGTTCACCTGATGTAGGATTGGCCCTTTCAACAATATCTAGAGAAAGCACAAGCCCCTTACCTCTGACATATGTTTGTGTCACCTCTGACCTAGGAAATATTTTGGTAGGTTTTATTGAGGAGAACCCTCTTGATATGCTAGTGAAGCCAAGGGTGTAGAGTGATTGCTAGATTGAGCTAGAGGAGACAAAAGAGAATTTGAATATAAAAATCAATCCAATGAAAAATTGATCTATGCTAACTGATGGAAAACCAGGACCTTCACTAAGCTATGGTGAAACAAACTAGCATGATGATTTTCTCCCATTATGTGTACCTTCTCTACCATCTTTACCATGCTCTTGTAGAAGTAATGAGGTAAGTTTAGGGTTTTTACACTGGTGAAATGCATCGAGAGTCTCATATGATACTGGTATAACCTTGAGTACCTACCCTCACATATGAAGCATGTCATGATCAATTTCATGAGAGGGGAATATTTGTACAAAAAATGTCTAAATGGAAATATGTGTGTAGGAGTTTATTTGTATGTTGGCTTCAAGTACATTTTGTAGCTGCCAAGGTCAAGGTCTCTACTCTTGAACCAGTTTTCTCCATTGTTTGGAATCCTTGTGGTTGAGGAAATGATATTTTTTAAAGGAGTGAACACCACCCCTGAAATAGTCACCTTATCTCTCCTCAATCTAGTGGCAAAAGTACTAGTAAGTTTGTCATGAGAGAAAAATTCCTCAACCTTTTGGAAAAAGGCAAGGCAATCAACATCCTGAAATGATTTCTTAAGGAAAGGAGAGGACATGATTTCATTTGTTGAAGTGGGCCGAAACCTGATGATCTGACATCCCTTGTGATTCTTTTGCTTATTGGTTTCAAAATCTAATGCTAACCCTAGCTCAATGGGAAAGGGAATTAGGGTTTAATGAAGGGAAAAACAGGGGATTTTGGTAATTTTTGGGAATGAAAGAAGATGAAGTGGCTTAGTGCTTCCTAAATTCTTGGGAAAATTTATGGGGGTAAGGAGAGATTTTAGGAGGTAGGGGAAAGTGAAATTTTAGGCAATGGGTAAGGGGAAGGGGTAGAAAAAATTAGAGAACAGCTCGAGAGAAGTTTCTTGAAGATGAAATGAGCAAATGAGAAGCTAATATAGTCTTTTGTAGCTTTGTAAATTTATTTTCACCTTTGGTGGTTAAGTGGCCCCACCAAGTATTTTTCACTTTTGGTTTTGAAACTATAGCTTTAGAACCTTATGAAAGATATTGCATCATGATTGAAATGAAATTACACTTTCAAAACCTTTATTGAACAATTTTCAATTTTACTACTACCTTCGAAGTTGGATTTATTGGTGAAACGACTGATGTTTAATGATTGTGACCCTAAAACCTAATGGTGACACATCGTGAAATGATGAGCGGAATTATGGTGACTGTGATGTGACTGAAATGGTAATGAAGACATTTCAATGGTGTCTCATCATAATGAATCATTCCAAGACCAAAACTATATTGAAAGGAGTATTAACACACCTAAAGACACTAGCCATTGACCAAATTTTTATTTGGAGAACTACTGAATCCATACAAATTTTACCTAAGACCCTACCAAAACCTTGTAAGAGAATATTTGATCATTAGTGACTGGCAAGACTGATAGACACTAATAGACACCACAATGATTAGAAGAAAAAAGAGAAAAAGGGATTTTCTATAGTTGTGATAACAAATACACTAAAGGTCCTAAGTGTGCTAAGAAGAAATTATTTTACATAGATTGTGAAGAGGAGGAAGAAAATTAACAGGAAACTTCAAAATAAGAGGATATACACTAGCAACCAACCCTAGAGGAAGAAGAAATGAATCTAACCATATCCTATAATTCATTGGCAAGAATTAATACTCCTCAACTCTCAAAATAGAAGGACATATCAAGAATAAAAATTTAATAGTGCTTATTGATTTAGGTAGTACCCATAATGTTATTCATTGTAAGGTAGCCAAGGAATTGAATTGCTTCCTATACCCAGTGCCAGAGTGTCAAGTGATGGTGGAAAATGGAGGAACTATAAATTTCTTTGGTAAGTTCCATAATATCAAGCTAATCATGGGGGAATATGTATTGAATAGTCCTATGCTTTCCATCCTAATTGGTGGTGCTCATGTTGTACTAGGAGTAAAGTGGTTACAATCTTTATGGACACTAACTTTTAATTTTCAACAAATTTTCTTGAAATTTTTTCAGAAAGAAAGGAATTTGAATTATGAGGTATCACAGGGAAGCCAAGAAAGATAATAAGCTCTAATTTCATGACAAAGATTCTAAATAAAGAACAATGAGGTGTCACTGCACAATTATTCTCACTAGAAGTTCCAACATCAAAATCATCTATTCTATAGAGCTCCAAAAAGCCTTGGACAATCATTCCAAGGTGTTTAAAACTCCCAAAGGACTCCCACCTATTTGTGATCATGATCATGATGTTCATTTAATTCCAGGAATTTTTTCTCGAAACCTCAGGCATTACAGATATCCTTATGTCCAAAACAGAAAAATTGAACGTATAATTGCAGAAATGCTATAAACTGGTATAGTTCAACCTAGTTAAACTTCTTTCTCTACTTCAGTAGTATTGGTGGACAAGAAGGATGGATCATGGTGCATGTGTCCGCATTATAGGGAGCTCAATAAGCTCACTATTAAAGATAAGTTTCCTATTCTTGTGATTGATGAATTGTTGGATGAATTATATGGAGCAATTTGTTTCACCAAGTTGGATCTTCGTTCATGATATCATCAAATTATAATGAAGGATGAAGACATTTCAAAAACAACATTTCAAACTCATGAGGATCATTATGAATTTTTTTTCATGCCTTTTGGCCTTATGAATGAACCTTCTATATTTCAAGGGTTAATTAATTCCATTTTCAAACCCCTCCTTAGAAAATTTGTGTTAGTATTTTTTGATAAAATAATAGTCTACATTAGGTCTTGGAAGGACCATGTTCAACATGTTGACAGGGTCCTCAAACTATTGGAGGAGAAAAATTATATGCAAAAACATCCAAATCTTTCTTTGGAGAAAAAGAGGTGGAATACCTGGGTCATATTGTATCTCAGGAGGGTGTTAAGGTAGACCCTAACAAAATTAAATCCATTAAGGAATGTAGAGTCCCAACAACCATAAAGAAGTTGCGAGGATTTCTCTTGTTAACGGGGTATTATCGCAAGTTTGTTAAGAATTATGTGAGAGCAGGAGCACCTATAACAACATTATTGAATAAATATGCATTTTCATGAACTCCTGAAGTAGCTAAGGCCTTTGAACATCTTAAAGAGGCAATGTGCCAAGCATCGGTCTTAACTATGATAGACTTCACAAAAACCTTTATTGTGGAATGTGATTCCTTGTGAAATGGAATTGGTGTTGTTTTAATGCAAGAAGGAAGACCCATTGCCTTTTAAATCTGTACAACTAAAGGAAAGTATTTGCAGAAAGAAATTTATGAGAAGGAAATGTTGGCAATACTACATGCACTAAATAAATGGTGACCTTACCTAATGGGAATACACTTAAAGTTAAAAACTGATCATGATAGTCTTAAATAATTTTTCGAACAGATACTATCCTCAGAAGGGAAACAAAAATGGACACAAATATGTTGGGTTATGACTTTGAAATCATCTACGAAAAAGGGAAGCTAAATTTTGTTGCATATGCACTCTCAAGAAGGGATGAGGATGTGGAAGCATTGCTTTGTGCTATTTATATTATCTAACCAGATTGGATAACTGAAGCAAGGGAGGAATGGAATAATGATGAAGAAGTATGGAAACTCATTCAAAAGCTGTAGCAAGATCCCAATACATCTGATACATTTAGTTGGAAAAATTATTCGTTATGGTACAAATATCACTTATATCCTTGTAAGAATTCCCAACTAAAACAAAAGATTCTTTTGGGATTTCACACCTCTCCCTTACGAGGACACTCAGGATTTTTAAAAACTTACCACAGGGTGAAGAAATAATATTTTTGGGATGGCCTTAAATCTAATATTCAATTTTTTTTTGCGAAATGTGTAGCTTGCCCGAAAAATAAATTTGAGAAAATTAAGACCCCATGTCTGCTACAACCTTTATCCATTCCAAATAAACGTTGGGAGGATATTTCAATGTATTTTATCACAAGTTTTCCTAAGTCAAAAGGAAAGAGTGTCATCATGGTGGTAGTTGATGGGCTTACCAAGTATGCACACTTTTGTGCATTATCTCATCCATTTCAAGTGAGTATACTTGCTACTGCATTTATGGAAACAATTTAAAAGCTACATGGAAACCCAAAGATTATTGTAAACGATAGAGATCCCATTTTTACTAGAAATTTTTAGACAGAAATATGTTCTTCTTTGGGTACTCAACTATCTCATAGCTCATCCGATCATCCTAAATCCAATGGGAAAATTGAGATAGTGAATTTTTTTTTGGAAATATATCTTTGTTTCTTTGTATCTTATAAGCAATCACAATGGGTCAATTGGATACCTTTGGTTGAATGGTGGTATAACACTTCCTTCCACACTGCAACAGAAATGACCCCATTTATGGAACTTTATGGATATCATCCACCGTCCATCACATCATCTTTAAGAGAAAATTCTAAGGTTCAAGTAGTGGAAGATCACATCAAGCATCAACAAAAAGTTATCCAACTCCTAAAGGATAACCTAAATTTGGCACGGAATCGAATGAAACAACAGACATATCAACATCACAACGAGAGAAGTTTTTATGTAGGCGACTGGGTATTTTTACGATTACAACCATACAAAAAATGTCCCTCAAGTAAGCTAAGAAGGATAATATAATTATCTCCAAAGTACTATGGTCCTTAAAAGGTATTGCAAAATATTGGTACTATGGCATACAAATTGGAGCTTCTTGAATCTTTCCGAGTGCACCCAGTTTTCCATGTTTCAGGCTTAAAGAAGGTTATAGGTGAAAAATTTCCGGTTAAAAAAATATTACCAGAACTTGATGATGAAGGAAAAAACATATTGAAACCTGAAGAAGTCACAGATACAAGAAATCCATAGCTACAAAATCGATCAATTTTAGAGTATCTTCTCAAGTGGAAGAACTTACCTGCTAAAGATTCCACGTCGGAGGATGTGAATTTAATATAGAAGCATCGAGAAATTTTGAAGCGTTAAGGAATTTTTTTTTTAAGGGGAGAGGCATATTAGGGCCCTATATTACTAGTGTTGTCCCTTATTTTTGTTAGTGTATCCCCCTTATTGTTATTTTTGTACCCTTGTAGTCCCCATATTGTTATTATTGTGCCCTTACATTATTATTTTTTTTACAGGAACGGGTATGGATTTATATTAGAATTTGGCCAAAATGCCTTTCACCGGTTACATTTGATCGGGCATAGCCCCTAAAATTTCTTCCACTAACTCATCAAAGGCCCCAAAACTTGGGAAACCGCAAGATTTACTTGAGACTATCGAATCTATCTCCGTTATTTTCCCTATATTAAATAGACAAACAAACTGATTCAGTAATATGAAGAAAAACATCACAATCTTTATGGAATGGAGTCCCAGTTCTCGATTCCGTCTGCCAAGAGACAGCCAGCGGGAAGTGGAACTGCCCTGTTGGCTTCCAAATCAGCAGCTTTATTATTTTCCCTCAAAACGTGGAGGATGGTTGTGGTCCGGAAAGATTTCACTAGGGTTCTGATTCTTGAAATCACTCTTGCCAGTCTAATGTCTATAGGAAAGGAATCCTCCACTAAGACTTTCATAATGGATTGAGAATCTCCTATAATACTGACATCTGAGAGACCAATAGCCTTTGCTTGCATAAGACCTTGCAGAAGTGCCAAGGCTTCAGCTTGCATGCTGGTAGACTGCCCTAATCCCCAAGCGAACTTTGCCACAGTTATGCCCTCTTTATTTTTTATAATTCCTCCTGCCCCAGCCAATACAGGATTGCCTTTCTCTGCTCCATCGAAGAACAAAGAGAATCTGGATTGACTGAGGAGAAAATCTAATAGATCATTCTCCTTCCCTCTGAATTGCCACTCTTTTATGACCTTGTGATGCCTTCTTTCGCCAGAGAATTGGAGGTCCATCGAGGCACCCCATTCTAATTCTTGCTGGCTCATATTCAAATCTAGCAAATGTTCTCCCAGACTTTCTTTCCAAAGACATTTTTTTTTGGTGATGATAAACTGTGGATTTAGACTTTCATCTCTGAAAACTCTTCTATTACGCTCGAGCAATATTTTCCAGCAGAAAAATTTTGGCAAGGAGAGCCATGCAACTTTGAAATTTTCATTTTTTGGGAGTGTCTCTGGGTAGTAATTCCACCAGTTTGCAAAAAGATCAGATATAGACATGGGTAAAATGAAATCAGATTTCCAGTAGCTCAAAAGGCCATGCCAGATTTCTCTTGAAAATTTGTAGTCCAATATGATATGCTGGGCGTTCTCCTCACTGTCACAGCATCAGTGGCATCGAGAGGGACCATGAAATCCTTTCTTCTTCAATATATATGCTGTTAAAATCCCTCAGTGGCATAACAACCAACAAAATGAATCAACCTTAGGCATGGATTTGAAATTCCAGATCCCGTTCCACACAGCAGGATAAGGAGGGACGTTAGGATGATCATGAAGGCATTTATATCCTTACGCAATCATGTAAAGCCCTGGGGCGGCTCCCCAACCACGGGCATCCTTCTTACCCACGCACAGAGGTGCCATACTGTTTAACAAAGAAAGGAGAAGATCACGTGGTTGAGACAGCTCAGGAGGGACGGGAGGGAGTCTCCAACGGAGCCAGTTTCTGCCTTCCCATTGTGAAATGTCCCAAAGAGTAATGCAACCTGCGTTGTCCAACCACAACTGCAACGCATGCAGAGAGAAATGGGATGATAAAGTAGGGTGTATCATAATGCTGTCGTTCCATATCTTAATTTCTTTGTCGTTTCCTGGAATCCAATACGCTCTGTCTCTGATTAAAGGGGCTGCTTTGTGACAGAGTTTGATCAGCTGCGAGCCTGTGGTGGGTGGGGCATCCAGACATCTCTTCCTCTTTCCCATGAAATATTTCCTCCATAGAGCTCTTTGTGCCCAACCTGGATGTGGTCCAATGATTCTCTAGAAGATATTGGCTCCCATGGCTATGTTTTGGAGGCTGAGATCTTCGAAGTTAAGGCCTCCTTCGCTCTGGGGCTTGCAGATTTTCTCCCAACTTACCAAAGGGATTTTCCTGTCATTGTGATTTCTCCCTTTCCAGAAGAACTTGCGAATGAAGGCTTCCATTTTTTTGATGATGCCTGAAGGGGAAAGAAGAACAGAGAATTGAAAAATGGGGAGGCTACTGAGAACGGATTTGATGAGGACAGTTTTGCCAGCAAGATTTAACCATGAGAATCCCCAGGCTTGGATTTTGGCCTTAAATTTGTCCAACAAAGGAATCCAATCTCTGTTGTATGCCAATTTGCGGAAGATGGGGAGGCCCAAATAAGTAAAGGAGGACCAGTTGAGGAATGCAGTAAAGCCTAGAATTCTTGAAATGGCAGAAAGGGTGGAAGCAGAGATATTCCAGCAAAAATCTTTGCACTTACCTTTGTTTAAAATGCTACCTGTAGCTTCACTGTAGTCGTCCAAGACCTCCTTGAATATTAAAGCAGATCTGGCAGAGGCAGCCCCTAACAAGAGGGTATCATCCACAAATAGGGTGTGGTTAACATTTTTTACCCCTCTGGCTATATTGAGCCCCAAGATCTCTTGGTCAACCAGTTTCTGATCCAGAGAGAAACTCAGGATAGAAACATGAAGGACGAAGAGGAGAAGAGAGAGGGGGAAACCCTGCCTAAGCCCTCTTGAAGCTTTAAAAAAACCAGCTGCTCTCGCATTCACCAGGGGGGCGATCCAAGGGTCAGAAATACAAGCACAGATCCATTTTAAAAAGCCCATTCCAAAGCCAAATTTTTTCAAGACTTCCCAAAGAAAGCTAAGTCTGACCCGATCAAATGCATTAGCCAAATCTAATTTAATTACCATACCTTTCTCATTGCGAAGCTGGCTCGAGTGAATCGCCTCTTGCACAAGGATGAAGTTGTCAGCAAGCTGTCTCCCCTAAACAAATCCGCCTTGGTTCTCTGGGATGATGGCTGGAAGGATACCTTTTAGTCTGTTGGCAATAACCTTTGTGATTAATTTGTATCCAATATTACAAAGAGAGATGCGGCGGAACCGATTAAATTCTTTAGCACCATTTTCCTTGGGAATGAGGGCAAGAAAAGCTGAATTGGTGCTGCCCCCAATTTTCTGGAAATTTTGAGATTTCAAAATCATTTTGTAGAGGTCTTTCTCCACAATTTTCCAGCAGGTTTGAAGAAATATTGTGGTGAAGCCATCCGGGCTTGGGGCTTTGTTAGGCTCCATGTCGGAGATAGCATCTTTTATTTCTTGTATAGAGATCTTTGCTTCAAGCTGTTGATTCATTGAAGGTGAGATCCTAGGGGGAACCGCCTCCAAAAATTTAGAGTTTGGGTCCGTCACACCCTCTTCTCTATACAGGTTTTGAAAGTGATTAAAAGCTGCTCTCTTTATTCTATCAAAGTATTTGTGTGTCGAGTTGCCATATTTGATTTCTGCGATAGAATTGAAGCTCTTTCTGGCTTGAGCTTGTTTGTGGAAGAAGGCAGAATTTTTGTCTCCCGCTTTAAGCCATAAACTCCTAGACTTCTGTCTCCAATGCTCTTCCTCCGAAAGGAAAGCTTTATGGAAGATTTGTTGGAGCTCAGCTTCCTTGTCTAATACTTCTTTAGTGATTTCTACATCTTCACTTTGGGCATGGTGCTGGGCAAGATTGACTTGGGCCTGCTTTCTCTCTTTTGCAGGGGAGGGAAGAGATTTGGCCCAAGTTTTAAGAACCGTTTTCAGTCCTCTAAGTTTTTCTTCCCAAATGAAGAAAGAATAACCTTTCACTAGCGTATTCCAACAGTCCTGAACCAAATTTAGAAACTCTGGTTCCTTGACCCAAAGAGGGTTGAATCTGAAGGGGATGGGGCCAAGATCTTTGTGGCCCAACATCTCAAGCAAAATGGGATTATGATATGAAACACTGCATGGGAGGATATGCAATATGAATTCCAAGCCCAGAAAAAGGAAGGAACTCTGCACCAAACATCTATCAAGTCTAGCAGCAATATGACCAGGATCTATTCTTTTGTTAGACCAGGTGTACTTACCATTTTCTGGGGGGATGTCTAGCAGATCCCAGTTCTGCATGAGGTCTTCCACCCATTCCCTTGCAGGGTCCCTTATGATTGTGCCTCCTCGTTTTTCCTCCATGCGCAAGGTAAGGTTTAGATCACCTACAACAATGATGTTTTCCAAGTTTTCTGACTCCGACAGATGTCTGATGGAGTCCCAACACTTCTTTTTCTCCCCTACATTTGTTGGAACATAGACATTGAAAAGGATGACAGCCTCCCTCGATTCTAAAGGCTGGAGCTTTAAAAACAGCCAGTGGGTGTTGTGCAGCTCGGTGACCAGCCTAAACTTGAGAGGGTTCCAGAGAGAGCCTAATCCCCTAGAGGCTCCCCGTGCTGAAACTGCATGACCGCTGCTTCCTTTCCAAAATTTTTTACTGATTTGGAGAAACTCCTTGTCCTCCATTTTGGTCTCTTGAATCAGAAGAATGTCTAGGGCTTCTCTTCTTATAAGGCTTCTCGTTGCTTCTTCTTTCACTTTGCTCCCCATTCCTCTGCATTTCCAGGAGACAATCTTCATCATTTATTTTTATGATGATGGGCTCCCTTGGAGCCCTGTGCTTGATTTTTGATCAACTTCAGATTTTTGCCAAGGAGTTTCTCCAGAGTGGGCTGACTACCCTGAAGCTTGCCTTTGTAAGTTTCCTGATCTCTCTTTTCTCTAGCAGATTTGCGGCCCCTTGCAGATCTTCTGACCGATGTCTGCATATCTCCTATTTCTCCATCCTCCTCAGAATCCTCCGAGTCATGTTCCTCCTCGGAGGCTTTTGTTTGCTTATCCTTGTTTCTTGCGTGGTGCTTTCTTCAGGTATGGCTTCTGCTGAAGTCATTTTTTCTAATGGTTTATCTTACCTATCTTATTCCTGAGGAGTCTCTTCAACAGAGCTTAATACCTCATACCTATTTTCTTGACTTTTTGGATGGGGAACATTCTGGGTGGAGGCGGGCTAGGGGCCATGAACCCCAGATTTCTTGTGAGATGTCTTTGGCCTCTTAACCTGGTTCCAACCATCTTCCTTTCCTTTCTTTGCTTCCCCTTTGTTCAGGCACCCTGTTGCAAAATGGCCATAGATGTGACATTTACGACATTTGAAAGGGAGTTGCTCATAGTCCAGCACTTGCACATGCGTCCAACTGCCAACCTTTACTTTGATGGCCTCCGGAAGCCCCACCTCTAAGTCCACCTCGACACAGATTCGGGCGCAATCGTACTGATCGTTGTTGTTTTCTCTATCAATGAATTTTCCCAAAGTATTACCTATGTGCTTGAGGGACTCCCAGTTCCAACAATGCACTGGAAGATTAGGGAGCCGAACCCAGACAGTGATAGCCGTTGGGACATTCACAGCTGGATCAAAGTCAGGGGTCCATTTGTTGAGGTAGAGGCCCTGAGGTCCCATGAAATAGGGACCATTCCTGAAGATCAGGTCTTTGTCCTCATTTTTGTTCAAATCGAATAGGAAGAAGCCTCTGCCCAGAAAATAAGAGGTGACTTTGTTCTTGATCAGTGGAACCCAGTTCTTAACGACCGAGTTTTCTGTCGATTTTGGCAAGGGCCAAAGGCCCGTGAATTGACCCACCAGGGCACGATCTGCCAGGGGAAAAGTGACCTGGATCGAACCCTTAGGAGGGAGGTTTACCTCCGGAACATTGTCGAGCCTTTTGACGAACTTAGCGACTTCAGACTTCTTCTTTTTGGGCAGCGAAGCAAGTAGAAAGGAGAAGGCTGCTTCAGCTTCTGGGGATGGAGCTTGCGAGGGACCGATGGGTGAACCTTGGGCCTCCATGGCAAAGAATTTAAAATTAGCAAAACTGATATGCACCAAGAAAATATAGGAAGCGAGGCATCTCAAGACCGGGGTGAAGAAGATGAGAATCCGATCAGATCCTGCAGGAAGAATCTCCAAGGGCACAGATCCAAGCAGATCTGACAAAATATCAAGAGACCCAAAGGTCAGGAGGACCAGGGTCAGAGGCGAAAACAGCCGAGAGGGTAGAGCCCAGTCTCAGGCTACGCAGAGCAGGTCGCAGCAGGAGGCAGCAACGCTCGCAGCTTCGATCAACATTTCAAGTTTTAGAGTCCTTGCGCCCTTACATTATTATTGTTAAGTTGTCTAGGATTATATTGTGATCCCATGGAATCGTATATATATAAAAGAGTTTTTTTCATTTGTGTTATCCGAGAATTGTTCATTAATGTCATGTAAAGGAGTTTTCCCCCTCAAAGTGTTTGATTTCTAAGGCGTTGATTTCTCTTTTCTTCTATTTTGGGAGCTAGTTTTATAAGGGACAAGAAATATAATTTTTTCCTTGAAGATACGACTATATTTGAAGGAAGAGGGTGCACAAGCACAACTCTCAATGGATTCACAAGATGAGAGAAAGGTATTTGTTGTTATAACACAAAAACAAATTCAAGCATAGGTCGAGGAAAATTGGTTATGGCATCTAATATTTCGTCATCTTAATTTTGGAGGTTTAAATTTGTTTCATAGGAAAGACATGGTGAAGGGATTTCCACTCATAGAAAAACCAGACATATTACGTGAAGGATGCATCTTTGGGAGACAACATAGAGAATCATTTCCAGTAGGAAAGTCAATTAGGGAAAAGACACCCTTCGATATTGTCCATTCAAATTTCTGTGGACCAATGCAAACACTATCATTTGGTGGAAACTTTTATTTCTTGACATTAATAGATGATTATACAAGGAATACATGGGTCTAATTCTTAATAAAAAATATTGAAGTGTTTTTCCACTTCCATTAATAAAAATAACTTTTTTAGAAGCAAAGTGGACACTGCACCAAAGTTTTGAGGACTACATAACGTGGAGAATACATCTCAAATATATTCCTATGATTCTGTAGGGAGCATTATCCATAAGAAGTTTACAATAAGGTATACACATCAGAAAAATGGTGTTGTAAAAAGGAAAAATAGAACCATTATGGAAATTTCAAGAAATATGTTGAAGGAGAACCATTTTCCAAATTATTATTGGGTTGAATATTTCTCTTGCGTAACATACACTATTAATAGGCGTCCAACCAAAAGTGTGAAGAATATGATTCCTGAAGATGCCTGAAGTGGAAGAAAGTATAGTGTCACTCACACGAGAGTTTTTGGACGTGTGGCTTGTGTGCATGTCCTAGATGAATTATGGAATAAGTTGGAAAACAAGGGGGGGGGGGGGGGTGGGGGGCGGTGGGGGCAACGCATATTTTTTGGATATAGTGATGAATACAAGGCTTACATGATTTACAATCCATTAACCAAGAAGGTTATAATTAGTAGAGGTGTGATTTTCATAAAAGAGGAGCCATTGGATGTTAGAAAATTGTATATTATGGAGAAATGGAACACATAAAATATTTCAGAAACAAAAACACATAAAATTCAAAAAACAAGAGACATAAATATACATGGTTCACCCAATTTGGGCTATGTCCATGGAGAAAAAACTAGAAATTACTTTCATACTATCCAAAAAAATGAAGAAATAAAATCTACAACAGATCCATGCAATTTCCTTTTCTCTCTCTCTCACAATCCCCTCCCTCTTTCTCACTCAGAATAATAATAATCCATAGCCATAATACAATTCCCTCATATAAACCAAGGGTTTCCTTCGAGGAAAGAAAACTTAAATTAACATAAATTATACCCATATTGACTACAAAATTATAATATTTTACAAGGAAAGTTTTCATTTATTTTTAGCTTTTGGGGCGCTGCCCACAAAACCCCCACTAGGCGGATTGGGGGATATTTAAAAGTAGTTTTTGCCCCCCAGACCCCCTTGATGGATATCATATGGGAAGTGTTACTTTCCCTTTTAGGAACTGGTGTCCAATGCAGCTCAGACCTCTAAATAAAGAAGATAATCGGGCTCCATACCCAACAATCTCCCACTTGGAGACTAATTATAACAACTCCAGTGTTGCTTCATTTGTTGGAAAATGCTCCCACTTTTGATCTAGTTGTTTCTAATATTCACCATCATACTTGAAGACCAATTGAAGATGACCAGAATCTCAGTTTCTCCTCGGTTACAACTTTTGTTAACATATCTGCTAGATTCTAGCTAGTGTGTATCTTTTCCATCTTCAACTATCCATCTTCCAACACCGAGTGTAAGAAATTGTACTAGAGTTGTATATGATTAGCCTTGGAATGAAATGTTGAGTTCTTTACAAGAATAATGGAACTTTGGTTGTCACTATATAAACTTCCCATCTCTTGTTTCTTACCCAATTCATCCAATAAACCTTTTGCAACCAAATCATTTCTTTACTAGCCTCTCTAACAAAAAGATATTCCGCTTTTGTTGTTGAAAATGCAACAACACTCTACATTTTTGAAACCCAACTAACAGTTGTTCCACCTACAATAAACACATCCCCTATGGTGCTCCTCTTTTTATCCCCATCACCTATGATATTTGCATCAACATATCTATATAAAATAACATTTGAACCACGAAAGCATATTTTTTTATTTCTGGTACCTCTCAAACACCTGAGAATCCATTTCAATTCCATCCAATGTTATTCTCAGTCATTCTTCATGTACCTACTTACAAATCCCATAGCATGTGAAATATTATGCCTTGTGCATACCATTGCACACATTAATCTTCAAACTGTTGATGCGTATGGAACCTTAGACATATAATCCATCTCTTCCTGAGTCTTGGGAAACATTTTTTTTCTTAGTTTGACATGGCTCGCCAAAGGTGTACTAACTAGTTTTTCTTTCTTCATAGTAAATATTTCCAACACATTTTGTATGTCATCACTTTGAGATAACGTTAAATTGCGATTTTTCCTATCTCTAGTTATTCTCAATATCCCAAGAATTTTTTTTCACAGCACCAAAATCCTTCATTGCAAATGAATATTCCAATTTTCCTTTAAGAAAATTTATTTCCTACATGTTAGAGCATGCAACAAGCATGTCATCGACATAAAATAAAAATATAATATAGATTCCATCAATTTTCATTTTAAGATAAACACAATGGTAAGAGTTACATCTACTGTAACCTTGTTCACAGATAAACCTATCAAATTTTAGATACCACTGCCTTGGATCCTGTTTTAAGCCATACAAGGTATTATTCAATTTTCACACTAATTTATCCTTCCATTTTACCTCATACCCTTGTGGATGTTGCATATATATTTCTTCCTCCAATTTTCCATGGAGAAATATTGTCTTTACATCTAGCTACTCAAGATGCACATCTTCTACTGCCACTAGACTTGAAGTAGTTTTGATTGAACTCATTTTAACAATAGGAGAAAAAAATTCATCAAAGTCTATACCTTTCTTTTGTGAAAACCTGTTAACAAAAAGTCTACCGTTGCACTTATTTCTACCTCCATATGCTTCCTTCAACCTGTAAACCCACTTATTTTACAATGTTGTTTTACCTGTAAGAAACCTGACTAAGTCCCAAGTCTGTTTATGTACCAAGGAGTCCATATATGCTTTCATGGCTAGCTCCCACTTCTTTGTGTTTTATACCTTCATTTCTTCTTCATAACATTTTGGTTCACTAGATTCAGTCAATAATACATAGTATACTGAAGGATAATATTGTTCAAAGGGTCTACTTGGCCTGACAGATCTTCTATGACTTCTTTCTGGTGTTTGAGGTGTCTTTTGTTTTTGTAGTAGTAGTTGTTTTTGTTATTGTTTTTGTTTCTATTTTTGGTCATTATGATTTCCAGCCTACCTTTTAATTTACTTTTCCTGTGATCTCATCAAGCACTGTGAATTATTTGTTTTATTTTTCTTGTTTCTTTTCTTGCATTTGATCCTTATATAAGGCATTTTCATTGATTATGAAATATTTTCGCCTAATGATTTTGTGAATTTCATAATCATATAAGTGATAACCAAAATAATTAACACCATCTCCAATAAAGGTAAATTTATTTGATTTTTCCTCAAGCTTTGTTCTATTTTTTTTATTGATGTGGACAAAGGCTTCATAACCAAAAGTATTTAAAAATGATTAGTTTACCTTTTTATCTGTCCATGCCTCCTCTAGAATACCACTATCCAAGTAACTTGAAGGCCTTCTGTTTATTAGATAAACAAAAATATCTAAAACATATTCCCAAAATTGTAAAGGAAATATTGCATGCAATCTCATGCACCTTCACACTTCATGATTGTTCTTTTCATCCTTTATGACATGCCATTTTCTTTTGGTGTTATTGGAACTGTCCTCTCTCTATGAATTCCATGATATGAAAAAAAGTTATAAAAATATTTGCTACATTATTCACCTCCATTAAAATTCTTTCCTCTCTCAATATCAACCAAATATTTCCATTTTTTGAAAGTATCAAATACATCAGATTTATTCTGAATACTATAAATCTAGGTTTTTCTGGATGCATCATCAATAAAAGTAACATAATAGCAAGAACCATTGAGGGATGATACCTAAGCAGGTCCCCATACATTTATATGCACATGCTATAATTTTATGCTCTTTTTTCCTTCCCCACTTTGAGAAATCTGACTCTCTTTTTTTTTTTCCATAAACACAATTTTCAGATATATCAAAATCAACATGCTTCACACCTAAAAACAAAATTATTGAGTGAATAATTTGCATCACCTTCTCACTCATGTGCCCAAGCCTATTATGCCACAATATTGTTTCTTATTGTGTGGAGGTTAAAGCATTAATAGGATTATAAATACCATTCCATATATACAATGTAATACAATTTTCTCCCATTTATATTACCAGGGATCCTTTAGTGACCTTCTAGGTTTTATCTGTAAAAGTAGTCACACAACCTTCACCACCTAACTGACCTGTGGAAATCAGACTCTCTTTAGATCTCGAAGATTCCTTACCTCCTCAATAGGTATTGGTTCCCATTATGTTGTTTCATAAAAAAATTACCCATTCCAATGATTTTACAGGGTTTATCATCACCCAACGAACATGTCCAAAATCTCCTTGAATGTAGTCATGAAAATGTTTCCTATTAGGCGTGGCATGAAATTAGGCCCTTAAATCTACCACCTTGGCATCAATAATATTCTCTGATGAAATAATCAAAGCATCTTGCAACACATCACCTATCACATTCACTTCATGATTGTTCTCTTTTTTAACATGTGCTTCTTTGCCCTTCTGAGATTTGCATTCTTTCTTCAAGTGTCATTTCTTCCTGCATTTCCAACACAATATTACCCATATATACTTGGATATGCATTTCCTTGAATTACTATGATGTCCAAGGCTATTTCCACTTTCCAGTTTCATCCCCTAGTCCTTGTAGTAAAATCATTACATGATGTTTCACCAGAGATTTTCCATCGCATTTCCTCTCTAAGGATAGCACCAACGACATAAGCAAACTTTAAAGTAATATATCCAGAGATGAAGCCAATAATGGCCACAAATAAACCATTCTTACTTTATAGAAATTATCACAAAGATAAAGAATCCCTAATTTCATAATCAAAATTTACCCCTAAAGAACTTAATTGACTGGTAACCATGTCAAATTCATTTAAGTGATCAACAAAAAATCCACCTAACGATATCTTCATATTAAATAAATGATTCATAATAAATACCTTGTTTGAGTCCAAGAGTTTTTCATATAGTTTTTCCAATGCCTTCATTAAACCCTCTATTGTAATTTCCTTCAAAATGTTGAAAACCACTAACATTGCCAAACACATCTATATTGTTCCAAGTCCCTTTCTGTAACAACCCTTGTGAAAATTCCATGTAATAAAATTTAATAAAGAAAAATAATAATCAAGGTCATAGAACATGT
The DNA here is from genome assembly GCA_034641835.2 of Pinus albicaulis. NCBI lineage: Eukaryota > Viridiplantae > Streptophyta > Pinopsida > Pinales > Pinaceae > Pinus > Pinus albicaulis. The sequence goes on along the minus strand of CM076576.1, from coordinate 438,665,966 downwards.
ATTCAAAGATGAACGCTAGGAAAAAAAATCTTAGCGTGGGTGTTCATATGGTTTATTGTGGCTATGGAAATTGACAAAGGAAATGGATATGGAATTAAAGAGGCAAAGAGTATTTTTGGCACATTTATTTATGAAAATAATGGAAATTAGGAGAAAAGGAAGGTGAAAGGTCACAGGTTGCATGCGAGAAGGAATATGAAGGAAAAATAATGGAAAATAAAGAAAATATATGCCTCACCAATAAAAATTATTCTGAGGATCAATTGGAACCTTTTGTCAGTTCATTTCTGGAGCTGTCTCATCATTCTCTCTCTCTCTCTCTCTTACTATTGGATACTTAGAGTTTTCTTTGAGCACTATTGGATGGTGTGGCATACTCAGTGATTAGGAGCAACAAATCAAAGGAAGAGCATGGAAGCACAAATTTACATCGGGATCAAAATCTATAACGAGTTTTTATTGCAGGTATCAAGTTGCATGTATGTTTTCCTCACTAGTTTTGGCATGCATGGTGTATGGATGTGGTTTTTTGGTCACGATATTTCATTGGCATGGAAGATTGCATGAATTGATAACGGATTTTCCTATCCTTTCCATTTCCTAGATAGACATGGTGTTGTTAATTCAGTTTCATTATTTTTTTTCTAGTTCGTTCTCAAGTTCCATTAGTTGTGGGTTGAGTTATTAGTTCTTGGAATCCTTGGTTAGACAAATTCCCTGGAAGCTTGAAGGAAAAATGTGGGTTGAATTACTAGTCCTGAAAGCCCTAGTTGGACAAATGCTCTGGAAGCCCTATAATAGCCGAGGTTGAGTTACTAGCCTGGAAGCCCTGGTTGGAAAAAATTCTTAGGAGCCTTCAAACAACTTGGGTAGAGAGAAATCCGTGATGGTTATGATGTCCAATCGTGAGGTGGAATCACTGGTTGAGGGTTGAGGTGGTTTGGCCTCTGGAAGCCCTGGTTTGGTTTTGATGGATTTGGTTTATGAGATCCCATATTCATGCTTGAAATATGGCATGGGGGTGACTGGATGAAGAGATATTTAGCTCAACCATGTATATGGTCAGGTGGAACGTGGAAGTTCCAGGCTTGGTTTCATTTTTCTGATGGAAATAAGAGATATTTTTCCCTTGTATTGATGGGTAAATACGCTTGTTATTATATGGTTTATATGGCTATTATGTGATTGTCATTTCTATTTTTTATATGATCGTTATGATTGAGTTTTATCATGGTGACGAAGTCTAACTCTTATAATGTTTTGATTCGTAATTGAATGAACAATGTATCTATGCCTAAATAGACTATAATGTAGTTAATGAGATATAGCAACAATGGTTCTTAGTGATTCCCAGATAAGTATAAGACCCCTATGCTTAGATCTGTTGTTTACACTTTTAGAATACATATTTGTGACATGTTTGATGAAATTCCTGTCATGGCTAGCAGTGTCCCATTCAAGTCCTTGTTTGAATAATTGATACAACATCATTGTTTCACATTATTATTTCATTCCTGAACTTTTCATTGAGTTTTGCGCAGTGTCCTGGGTTTTGGGACTGAAAAACTACATTAAATATCACAGACGCAGTAACGGGTTACTGAAATTTAGTCCCTTTACACAGGCATGTAATCTTTTGCATGTGTCGAGAGCCTCCTAGAAGTAGCATGTAGGCTCGTCCATGCATTTGTGGGTTAATTGGGTTAAAAATTCAGTGGGGCCTTGCGGCTAGAGTTCTGAGTGGTTGTGTTAGCTCTTGGGAGTTCTGTTGCTAATGTGGAAGGTTTGTTTGATGTGTTTCCGTCAATTCCACTTCCTTAAGGTCACCTAGGACGTTGAATCATATCATATAAACTCTTCATCGCATGTTTACCCCGACTGTTTGCTTACTTCGGTAGATGTGGGATGAGGGTGTTACAGAGTGGTATCAGAGCATGATTCACCCCTTGGACTGGATGGGAGGGTTGTTGGCCATGCATTTTTTTGGTTGCATATGTGTTTATCATACTTGTTGTATCCATAAAGTGTTGGTTGTGGTTGCAGTGATGTCACCATGTCTAGAATGATGGTGTTGTTGTACACTATGTCGCCATGATTATATGACTAGTTACACATTGTTTATACATGTCAAGGGATTACATGTATTACCTGTGTATGTTTGGTTATAATTTATTAAATGTTGTTACATGTATTTCGTGTCTATGTTTGGGTAAATGTTGTTAGATGTTGTCACAAGTATTTTCCATTTATGGTTGATTGAATGTTGTTTACACTTTTTGTATTTTATATGTTTATGCTTGTGTGTTATCAGTGTCTATTCATGGGTATTGTCCATTTGATTTGGTATGGTGGATGTTTTCATGCATGTGGTCATGGTATGTGTAGTGATGTGGTCATGCATCGACGACTGGACTCTATCTAGAATGACATTTACATGTCAATATTCCTATGTGTTATATGTATATATGTCGATATGATTATATCTTTACATTTATTATACTGATTGGTTGATCTTTCATATGAGATATAATGCCCAAATTATGTTAAGATTCTTTGGTTTATTTTGATTTTGTTTAGCTGACATAGTATGCATTGCAAGAAAGAAATAAAACATGAATAAAAATATGGTATATTATAAATATTCTCCATGTGAGTCATATGGGAATCATGGTGTTGGGAACTCTTCTCACTTGGCTAACACATTAATAAGTTTAAAGGAATAAATAAGGATTTTCAAGGAAGATAATGACAGACACAGGAAAAGAAAGTAGAAGTTAATGCACTCGTCCAACAAATTTTTTCAAATTTGCATCAACAAGGGCCACTTTGGATCAACTATGGACAAGAGGATGGGCCCAATGGAGCATATGGCAGTAGGTCCCCTAGTGGCCATAGGTTAGATAGAGATGACATGATTAGAGATGGCATGTTCTTGGACATTTTGGATAGGAGAGATGACATACACATGTATCACTCTAGTTCTAGTTCTAAAAGGAATCATGATCATCATCATTATCATCCTTATAGAAGGAGTGACAGGGAATATGTTCCAGATGAGTTTAAGAATGAAAAACCACCTACATTTGACAGAGAGATGAAGAAGCCATATGATGCAGAGTTATTGTTTCTTGGTATGAGGAACTTTTTCAGGTTGCATGATTACTCAGAAAACATGAAAGCGATAATAACTACATTCAACCTTAGAGGTAGAGTAGATGTTTGGTGGGAAGATGTGAAGAAAGTTAGAGATATTTATGTGGATGAACTGACTTGGTGTGAGTTTGAGAGGTTATTCTGAAAGAAGTATCTATCATAGAGATACTACGATGACATGGAAAAATAGTTTTATGAGTTGAAGATGGGTTCCATGATAGATGATGAGTATAATAGTAGGTTCTTAGAGTTATTTAGATATGTGCCTTACCTCGAGGAGGAGAAGGCCAAGATTCAGAGATTCATCAGTGGGTTGGAGATAGAATTTAGGGACAGGATTGAGTTTGATGAACCTAGATCATTGGAGGAATGAATCCAGAAAATAAAGCATTGTTATGAGAAATATCAATGCAGATATGAGACTAAAATGGATTGGAAAGGTAATGATAAGAATAAAGGAAAATGTGGCAAGAACTGAGCAAGACCTCATGAGATAGGTAACAAAGAGAATGTGGCACCATGTTATGAAACCAACTCCAAAAATATAAGAAAAGAGTGATCAATGCCTTAGAAATAAGCCACTTCGAGGGGGAAACCTCCTTTATATTATATAAATGAACAATTCTTGGATGATAAAAATGAAAAAAACTCCTTTCTATATATAGGAGTCCATGTTGTCACAATATAATCCCAGCCGACCTAACAATAATAATGTAAGGGAACAACAATAATAATAGTGGCTTTTTACGGGGCACAATAATAACAATATTGGGGCTATGGGGGTACAACTATAACAATAAGGGGGATACACTAACAACAATAAGGGACTACACTAGTAATATAGGGATTAACATTCCCCTATCCTTAAAAAAAGTTTTTTCCTCAATGCTTGTGTAGCTCTGGATGCTTCTGTATAAAATTATAATCCTCCCATGTTGAATATTCAGTGGGTAATTTCTTCCACTTGATGAGATACTCTAAAATTGATTGATTTCGTAGCTGTCAATTTCTTGTTTCCATGACTGCTTCAGGTTCCAATATGATTTTTCCTTCCTCATCAAGTTCTAGAAATATTTCTTGAACTAGAAGGTTGCCACCTTGTTGAGGCCTCAGAAATCTGTGGCAACAACAAGGGGGATAACCACCCGGTCCGGACCTTAAAGCAACTCCTTTTCCATTTGAAATAGTCACTCCGACTGGGGGTAATGGGACCAGTTTCCCAATTTTGGGTTTTATATGATTTTTTGGTTTCTTTCAAATGATTTGCAAGGAAAATAACTAAAAAATAAGACAAATCTATTCTAATATGCTAAACTTTGAATTAAATCTAATCTAATCTAACTCGGGATAATGCTGATTTTATGCGATCTAAAATGATGTCTATTCAGTCTGTGATGATTTAGATCAACCAAAAACTTAGTAGAATTAATACTTTTGTAATAATTAGGGGAATTTTGATGTCTAAAATGGGCCTCCTAAGGAAATTATAAAATAAAAGTGGAAATAATAAAATAATATTTGATGACAAAAATCAAATTTTAGAGGGAAAAATGAAAAAAACTACTTTTTCAACTCATAATTTCAACTTATCTCCCAAAGTTTTTACTCAAATTTCGAGCGGGAGTACTCGTTGGATGGAAAATTTGATTCCTCATCCAAGGAGTACCCATGTTGCATACTTTTGATGGGTCCTACTACATGAAAAATTAGAAATACATGAAAACGTGATTGTAATCACATTTTTTTATGTATTTCACAATTTTCATGTAGCAGGGTCCATAGAAAGTATCCAACATGGATACTACTTGGATGAGGAATTAAATTTTGCATCCAACGAGTACTCCCACTTGAAATTTGAGTAAAATATTTGGGAGATAAGTTGAAAAAGTGGTTTTATTATTATTATTATTTTTAATCTTTCTTCCCTTTTACTTAAAAAATGGTGAATCATCCCCCATGGTTGACATCATCATCTTGAATCCTATTGGTTCTTATAAAGTTTATTTTTGTTGAACATTTTTCTTAGGATGCCCATTTTAGACCTCAAAATTCCCCTAATGATAATCCTTTTGAGAAAATAGTTAATGAGAGGAAGATGTGAAACATATTGCATATATTCTGATGATCATATATAAAACAAATCAATTCTATTTTTATATCATACAATATTGCAATTGACACTTCAAGCAGAAATAATTTGATTTCATACATAATTCATAAAAACATATATTTTTTACTAATGTTTAAAACATAATTGAGAATACATGATAATAGTACCAAATGTGTGTTTTCCTGCTCATTTGACCAATGATAATAGGCCACAATAAATACTCTATCAATTAGTCATTCAACGAATGCAATAGTACATCAAAAGTGATCAACCAAGATGATATATAATTGAAAATACCATGCTCCATTATCTTATCAAGATATCCACAAACTTACAGTAATGTATTTTTTGTAAATGTTCTAAATAAAAATCCTGGACCCTTCTTTAAATGCATGAGAAGGGTTTAAATACTATATTAACTACTTACAAAAATATATTGTACAAAATACCTTATGAGGAGGTTTCAAACAACCTTACTCGTTCCTAGTATCTAATTGCTAAAATTGAAATTGCCAAAACAAATTAACTCATTATCATGCTTGATGATAGGCTAATGCCAGCTCCACTTTTCTATTCACAAATATCAGACATTGGCTGAACTTGTGGAAGCTTCCCAAACTATGTTTTCATCTGTCCAATAAATATAGCATCAAGTAAAAGTGGCAAAATTTTCTGTATGGAATCTAGAGAACAATTCAATGTCATTATTTGACTATGAGGCTTAACCAAGAGTTGCTAGCACGCTTCCCAATTAGTCTTTTTCAACTATGCAATTGTTACTTCTCGTATTTGACCTGTATTTTTCCAACTTTGCTCCAATATTTTGAGATCAGGAATTGATTTAGGATCTCCTTCTTTAATTAAACCAGAGGTATGTAACATGTGGTTGATTGTTTTGGCAATGCTCTTTAATATGCCTAATGCTCTAGCTATTGCCAATTCTACCTGTTTTACTTGTGTATGCCTGTCAGTAAAGAGAATATCTTTATAGGTTTCTCTGATCTTTGGGAAATGTGATCTTCTTCCCTCCTCTGAATCCTACCATTCAATATAGTTAGAAATTTTGGTATTGAGTTCATTAAACTCAATTCTCTGATCAATAACTGTATTAGTCAATTGTTCAATGATTTCCAAATGTGGAACTATGTCTGACATTTGTAAGATAGACAAGCCTTATTGTTTTGAGAGTAGGGCATTTAATGCCAATGCTTCTTTAATGAATTCCTCTGCAGTAGGAATGCTTTCATACTTTATAAGATTTTTTCTCAATTCTTTAATCAGTCTGTCTTTGCTAGATAAGTCATGTTCATGAATTATCTTAAGTACTTCCATATCTTGCTGTAATTTAAAGAGTTATTGCTCGTCTTGTTGGTTCAAATTGTTCCTTTCTTCATCCAGTTGTTGTTGTAGCTGAATTATTTTATCATCCTTATCTTGAACCAAAATGGATAATTCGACTGCTTTGTCCATTGTTGTGGTAGTATATTCTCCAGCAAATTGTAATATCTGAGTTAGGTTGTCGATTGGGTTCGATGGGGTGTCTTTCCATACAACTTCCATGATCGCACTACTTGGGGGTGTTTCAATCCTTCTTCTCTTTCTATGTTTCCTGACTACAAATTTATGAAGAGGGTTGTAGAATACATCCAATGTTGGGATATCAGTTACCTTTAGAATAATTTCAGCAGTAGGAAATGCAGGAATAATTTTTGCATCATGGGAGCTTGTCTCGGGACTTTCAGTGGTTACTTTTGCTGAAACTATCTGACCTTGGGGAGTATAAAATCTTGAATTTTTCTGTGTGGATGATCCTTCGGGGATATCCATAAATGTATTACTAACTGAAGTCCACAATTTATCTATCTCACTTTTATTCTTTTAATCTGATTCTTCTGTTCAGATCATCTTGCTTGGTTCAGTCATATAACTAGTAATCAAGATATTTTATGGAATATTCTTGAGTCTTTTTTCTCTATACTCATGGAATCTTTGTAATTCCTCCAGGTTTAGATTCAATTTGACAAAGTTTTGAACTTCTTCAAAAGTTTCAACAGATTGCTAAAAATCTTCAAATCTATCATCTGTGTGTATGAAAGGTTTGATTTTGAATGACAGACTAAATTTATTAGCGATCTTCTCTAGGTCGAATTGCCTTGGCGGTAAAACAGGGACCTTCAAAAGCTGAATTTTCTAGTATTCTTTTGACGCATGATTGAAATTGTTGAGGGAGAATGAACCACACTGAATTGGGAAACTTGGCCATAAATATTTTTTATTATCTTTCAAAGTTTTAGTGAGTCCATTTCTGACAGTTTGGTAAGCCACTTCTCTTGCAATTAGTTTATCTAAAACATACAGAGGAAGCACATGTGGAGGAGCAGAGTTTCCAAATACTCTGATGTATGAAAATGATTCTTCAATGAAACATATTCCTATCATTTGGAGATCTGTGATGGCTTCCTTAGTAAACCTAGGGCTCTCTCTATCAAACATTAACTGATGTAATGGTAATACAACCCCATAACATAACCTGTGGAAGTGTGGTACAAAATGATGTTCCCATATCTTTTTATGACTTAAATGAATAGGGTTAGGGTCTTTAAGAGTCAATTTACAACCCATAACTGGAAATTTGGTAGAGAAATAAATGGCATCAAAAACATATGCACTCATGAAAAATTGGGAGATGGCTTTGGAAGAACTAACTCTTGCTTGGAGATATTCATTAATCGCTTTAGCTAGGTTTTTGGAAAGAATGGTTGCCCAATTCATGATGTGAGAATTAACATAGGAGTAAATCAAGGGAACCTAATTAATAGAGAACTTGGTGTTATCGGGGACACCATATATTCTGCACAGCATTGATGCTACAAAATTGTAGGTATTTCCAAGTGAAGCAATAGGATACAGACCTGATTTATCATGCTTGAACTTGTTATCCAATTTCCTCCAACCTTGAATCATTTTGAAAGGGTATTCATTATTCTTTGAAAAATGTTCAACAAACTAGTTGTCATAAATTTCTTGTTGGTCGGGCAGTTTGTACATGACTTTCAAATATTCAGTTATAAAAGAAAATAATATTTCATTCTTAATGGTTCTAAATTTTCTGTCTTTAATTGTTGAATTCTCAACCACCCCTCTTATCATATCAGTATATGGTAAAAGGTTGGCCCTTGCTGCTATTCTGTGAAGGAAGGAGCATGCACAATCTTTAAACTGTACATATTAGGTCTTTGCATCATCAGCAGTTTCCTTGACCTCCACTACTTCAGGGATAGTATAGATGGTTTACCACGTTGTAACACTTCTGTCTATAGTACAAATAGTATTTGTGATTGTGGACGACATTTCTGTACATTCAAATTCCGCAACAGTTTGTTTGCCATGTTTCTGCATGACCTTCCGTATGGACATCTCTTGAAGAAAAATCTCTATTTAAGACAGAGTAATGATCAAGTGATGAAAGATATAGTGAAATGACCAATTTTAAAAGAAAAGATCAGAGAAGCAGTTGTATCATTAATTAGCCGTAACAAAACAATAATTCTTTGCATTGGGATGACGAAACATGATTAATTATTTCTGACTTGATTTATTTTAACATTAAAACCTTCATTAAACCCTGTCAAGTCCACTGCATCGAGCATTTTTGAACATGTTTTATGAAGAGAATTTCTTTAACAAGCTTTGCGTTTATGTGATATGTGATTTCACGATATCGCGAAATCGCAAAATCGCTTTCATTGGGATATCGCAACATCGGAGCATTGGTAAGTCATGTTTTTAAGTTTTAAATGTATATATGTGATGTGCAAGTTATGATGCCACTTGCAAAGTTGAAATCGCAAAATCACAAATCGGGATTTTATGTTTTGTGATTAGCTTTTAATGGGGAAAAGTTTTATGCGAGATGCGATTTGCGATAAGGTGATCACAAAAATGGAATTTATTAATTTCTTTTTGTTTTTTTCTTTTATATTTAAAAATCAACAATGTTTTGGAGTTTGATTTTTTATTCAAAATGAAAAAATACATTTTAAGAAGGGTCTCTATTTATATTATCAAATTTTAAACTATTTTGAAAATAAAAATGGGGGGGTTGTTGCATAGCACAATAATTGGCGATTCACTTGGGAGAACCAGATATCTCTGATTGGTTTGTTTGATATTTCTAAAATTTCAAAACAAGAAAAAGATTATGAGAATAAGAATAGTATGATTCATGACTTAAATAGTGTTTTTTCAGAATATAATCTATTTAGCTATCTCATTTTTTTCTTAGTTAACCCCTTCAGTGATAACACATAGATGTCTGCATCAGTTGGTACTCAGATTTAAAAAGATAAAGTAGGTGTTCTCTAAAAATTGGCTACATATATTTTTACTCATTTATCACAGATAGAGCCACTGTTGCCAGTAGGCGATTATAGCCTGAACAGGGTTATCTTTTAACAATTAATGATTCATGGTCCCATCTGAATTTGATTTCTTATTTCAAAGTTTAATTTAACATATAATTGAATTTTTTATTTTTATTTTTCTTACACATTCTCAAAATCACTGTCTAGGTTTGGTGGCTTGATAGTGACAATGTCATTGATTGATAGTAATTTAGACTGAACGTGTTGGCTTGTGATGAGATCCCTTGTATTTTGATTTTTATAATCATTTATTTATTGCCCTATTATGGTATGAAGTATTGATAATATAATTCTATATTATTTCTCTGTGATCATGATAAACAAGCTCGTGATGAGACTTATTTTCTTTTGAGTTTGTACATTGTATATATTTCTTTTCTTTTTGAATTATACTTTGAAGAAGAAATTTTATGAGATGGGATGGATCACTGGCTCGTTTAAGAGTTATGGATGATAATTATAGAGTTGGTAGATACCGTTTCGTAGAGAATCCTGGCTAGGTTAAAGGTTTTTTTCTTGATTGATACATAACATCTATATTTTATGAAATTAAGAGTCCTTTCGGAAAATAAATGTCTTTATTAAATTTCAAAATATTTCAAGGAAATAAGGCTTCCTCGATTCTCATAGTTATAATCATATTTTTACTTGTTTATACAAGCAAAAGATCAAATAAATTTATCAGAAATTTTAAGACTTTGAATCAACCAAAAATGATGTCATTTTCAACTTTTATTTTCCTAAATAAAAGTGAAATTTAAAGTTTGATTTCTAAGAGAAATATTTTTTAAGAATTTTACCATTCACAGAAAAGGAGTCTTTCTTACCTAATAAGTCTTGTAACAAAAAGGTAGATAAGCCTATTTTTTCTATGATTTGAAATGGAGCAAGCCATAGTATTTGGAATTTGGTATGTCTACCTTTTTCTTCGTGTTCCTTATCCCATTTCAAAACAAGGTCTCCTATTTCAAAAGCTTTTGGGCTGGTAGATGTTGTGCAAACAAGGCTTTAACTATTCGTTGATGATGAGTATGTATAGCTTTGGATTTTTCTCTTTGTTCTTCCATTTTAAGAATTTGATCTTGTCTAAGTTGAAGGGAAGAAGAAGGATTTTCAGCAATAAACCACACTAGATAAAATGATGGTATTGTTATATTTTTGGGTAGAACTGCTTCTTTCCCATAAAATAATACAATTGGAGAGGTACCTATCGAGGCCTTTTTGGTGATTCTATCTAGCCAAGGAGCAAATAATAGTGCTTTGTGCCAATTTTTATGATTTTGTTCTATAGTTCGTTTGATGATTCTGATAAGGTTTTTATTTGTAGATTTAGCCAATGCATTACCTTGCAGATAATAGTTAGCTGAGTATTTTAATTTAAAACCTCTTTTCAAAGTGAATTCTATCATAGCGTTTCCAGAAAATTAAGATGTATTGTCAAATATCAAAGCTGATGGGAGGCCAAAACAGTGATTATGAGCTGATAAATAAAATCTGTAATATTTTGTGTATTAATCACCTTTAATGGGATAGCTTCTACCAATTTTATGAAATAATCTGTTGCAGTTAGAATATACTTATGTTGTTTAGAAGAGTTTGGAGTTATTTCACCTATGATATCTAACCCCCATTGTTCGAATGGTTGTTGGATATTTACTGGTTGTAGTGGAAATGTTTCTTTTCTTTCTCTTCCTTCTGCAGTTTAACATACTTTTCATTTTCTCGCATATTCATTTACATCTTTAAATAGAGTTGGCCAATAGTAACCGACATGCAGTATTTTATGAGTTGTGGTGTTTCCTCCGAAATGACCTCCAACTGGTTCATCATGTAATTCCTGCATAACTTTTTCAGCTTTATTTTTCTCTAAACATCTCAAGAGTAAAAAATTATAATTCTTCCTAAATAACACATCATCTATGAGTTGATATTTATTTTCTTTAAGCCTTAGAGCACGCTTTGTAGTGTAATTGAGATATAATGGAGCATATCCATTTTTTAAGAAAAAAATTAGATCAGCGTATTGTGACTAAGAATCGTTTAGGTTTACTTCAGACAGTTGTATTTCGTTTGATTGATCTTCTTTAGTTGGTAAATGAGAGGCTCCAATTAACATCCTGCAAAGACCTTGACCTTTAAAAATTTTAGCAGGATGTATCTCTACATCATATTCTTGAAGTGCGGTAACCCAAGTTTCTCTCTTCTCTCCTACCTCTCGTTGGATTAATAATTTCCTTACTGTTGAGTAAGGTACTATTATTTTAGTATGTGTTTTTAGGAGAAAAGGTCTAAAATGTTTCAAGTCTTTAAATATAGCAAAAACCTATTTTTCCATAGCTGAATAATTTAATTCAACAGCTTGAAGGTTAGAACTGAAAAAACAAATAGGTGCTTCAATGTTTTGATCATTTAGCTGTGTCAAAACTGTTGCATATGACATATCAGAAGAGAATGTGTATAATACAAATGGCTTGGTAAAATTGGGAGTTGTTAAATAAGGAGCTTCGATGATGGCTTTCTTAATCAACTCAAAATAATTTCTCTCATCTTTTACCCATTTAAAAGGTGAATTTTTCTTGGTCATTGATTGCAGGGGTAAGATGATTTGGGAAAAATCAAGAACAAACCTTTTTACAAAATTAATTTGTCCTAAAAATGATTGCATTATTTTCTTATTGTATGGTAGAGGAATATTTTCAATTTCCTGAATCCTATCAGGGTCAATATGAATTCCTTTTTTGGAGACAATGAACCCTAATAATTTACCTTCTAATAAGGAGAAATAACATTTTTTTGGATTCAAGGAAATGCCGAATTTTTTACATCTTTAAAAAATATGTTTTAGGTGATTAACATGATTTTTTCTATGCGAATAGACAGTAATGTCATCTAAGTATATAACAACTGAGCTGTTGATTAGTCCTCTGAAAGCTATATCCATAGCACGTTGAAATGTAGCACCAGCATTAATCAGCTCAAATGACATTTTTTAGTATGTGTATGTTCCCCACTTTGTTCTAAATGTTATCTTTAATCTATCATCTGGATGTACCATAATCTAATTGTATCCTGAAAATCCGTTGAGAAAAGACAGCAATTCAGATCCTGCAACTGACTGCAATACCTGTTCCATGGTAGGCAAAGGAAAATTATCGTTTTGGAAAGCTTTATTCAAATATCTAAAGTCTATGAAAATCCTAATGTCTCCATTCTTCTTTCTAACTGGGACCATGTTTGACACCCATTTCAAATTTCTAACAGGAAAAATAAATTTTCCTTTAAGCATCTTGTTTAATTCATATTTAATTTGATGTTCTAAGTTTGGATGGATTTTTCTAAGTTTTTGCTGAACGGGCTTGTCATCTAAGATCATAGGTACGGTATGTTGAATTATAGAAGTATAATATGTCTTGAGATCTGAATAATCCCATGCAAAGATATTTTTATATGTTTTTAGCAACTTGATAAATGACATCCTTTATTCATGTTTTAAACCAAGACCTAGGTTAATGTTTTGGGGTTTTTCTGGTGTACCAAGATTAATCTATTCAAATTTTAAATTAGAACTCTGGGTTTTTGAATTGGTAATCTTTTTAAACCTATCTTTCAAATCATAGAGATCTTCCATTTTGACTACACATTTGGGAATTGGATTAGCATTTTGTTTATTTTCAATCTGTAATTCATTTTCCTATTCATCTATGATTTGACCCTCGTAAGATCCGTCTGATGTGAGAAAGTCTACTATATCTGTATCATTATTAAATACTCTCCAATTTGTTACATTATTAGGAATGGAAGGCCCAAAAATTATCTCAATTGAAAGTATGTCTGGGCTAAATTCTTCAGATGGTATTAGCTTGGATGCTACATTAGCAAGTAAATCTGCACTTTCATTTTGTAATCTAGGAACTGTGAAGATATTGAATGCAGAAAAATGGGATTTAAGGCTTTGAGCTAAAGCTTGATAGTGTTTCAAATGTCTAGAAATAAAATGATTTGTGTTTCTGACTTGTCTAACAATTATCTTAGAATCTCCATATACCTGCAAATATTTAATGTTTAATCCAATAGCTTTGTACAAACCTTGTATCAATGCTTCATATTCAAAGGTAATATTCATGCATTGAAATTCAAGTTTGCAAGCTAGCATTGTTTTCTCTCCTTGCAGATTGATTAAAATGAAACCTGCTCCTACACCATCTTCTGATTTTGAAACATCAAAGTATAAAGTACAAAACAAATAATGTTTTGAAATTTTATTACTAAGATTAATACATTTAGAAGTGTATGTTTCAAAAAAGGTTTCAATTTGAGAAATAGTAGTATTTATTGAAAAAGGTGAAATTTTGGCATTGAACGATCCAAGAAATGATTCAGCTGAGTAATTTCCAATAATATTATAGTGAAAGCTACAGGTTTATTTGTTTCTTCAAGTTCAGTGACTGTATGTTTCGTAAATTTTTCGCGATCGTCTCTGATTTTATTTGGTTTACCATTGTATGGTAACCACATATGTGAACAATCGGTAGCGAAATATCCATGTAACTTTTCAGACCAATCCCTACTTAAAACAAGACCATAAAATTCAGGGATATCTGCAACCAAAATGTCAATTACTTGTAGCACCTTTTGATTGGATGATAATCTAATGGATACTAACAACATTTCTCCAAAGACCTTGAATTTTTTTTATCTAATTGAACTATATGTACAAGAGATTTTTGAGGAGTGACATTCAGTTTCATGCACACTGTTCTTGGCATGATGTTTGAAGAAGCTCCTGAATCAATAAGACAATTATGAACATTTTTGTTGAAAATCTCATAAGTCAAAAGTAAAGGAAGAGTGTGAGAAATATATCTATCACCAATTAAAACAAGATCATAGAGATTTACCTTGTTTGAATGTGATGAAGGTTTTCCCATATCTTTAGAAGCTTGGGCTATAATCAGTGGTTGTATAGGATCTACAAGGATTGCCTTGAGTTCTCTGAGTAAAATTTTCTGCTGTTGTTTGAGTTTGGTCATTTCATGTAATGAAATGTTTGCTTTCGTCTTTTTCATATCTTAAACTATATTGTATTCCAATGAATCTGAAACTATTAAAGTTTTATAAGTTTTAAGAGGATCTAGTGAAATAGGATCTCTCTGAACAGTATTAGAATTTTTTGGCTATTGTTTTTTCCTTTGTGGGGAGAGATTTCTGTTTCTGATTTTATATAGTTGAATCAGAAGAAGATTTACTTCTTGTAGACACATGCATAGCTTGTCTTTCTTCTTTTGTAGGGAGCATGAAATCCCATAACCCATTCAGTTCAACTTCTTCTTCAGACCTTCATTCCTATTCAGATGGTGAGGGATCTTCGATATCTTGACCAGATTCAGCATTTGAAATCACATTTGGAGGTTGAGATGGTGAAGAGGGGTTTTTCTTATATGGGCAATATGATTTTTTAGGCACTGATGTTTCACCAACCTGTTTCTTTATCTCAATCATGTCATTTGACATAGTTTTTAACACTTTTTGAAGACCTTCAAGATTGAATGGATCTTTTGAGGCTTTCTTTTTGGAATCTTGACTAAACATCACTTTCTTTGATTTCCTATCTTCTATCTCTGATCATTTTTACAAAGATAAGATTATTTTCTCTACAGCAAGAGCTTCTTTCATGTTTTATAAAATGGTAGCTTTACCAAATCTATCTACAAAAATAGCTATATTACAAGGCAAAGAAGAAATATACCACTCTATTTGTACATCAACATCAAGCTGAGAAGCAGTTGGGATTTTGTTTAGTAAATTATTAAATCTGGAGTTGAAATCTTTAATTCTTTTGCCTGAGTTTGTTTTTAGATTGGAAAGAACATTGATTAAAGATGCAACAGTTCTATCATCTCCAAATTTTGCAAGAAAAACTTGTTCAAAAGTTTCCCAATCTGTAATAGATCCTGTTGGAAGTGAAAAGTACCAGGATCCTATGGATCCTTTAAGGTACAAGGGAACAATATTACTACAATATCTTCATGAGCAACTCCATTAAGATTCATGGGCAACATAAAATTATTAATTTGTTCTTCAACAGAAAGACCATCATCTGGATTATATTTAGGTAGCCTTTTCTCTGGATGATCTGGAAGGGCATGTGGATTTGCAATCAATACAACACAAAGGTTATTCCAAGGCTTATTAGACATAATTCGATTTGAAGTTTACGAAGATACAGAAGTAGATCCAGAAGTAGGGGGAATGGATGTAGAAATTAGAACTAGAATAATACTACTTGTGATAGTACTGTTTGTTTGAGTAGAAGAAATGGAATAATAGGAAGATGTAGATTGAGTAAGAGGATGTGAGGAAGTAACTGAAAGAAAATATGACGTGACTTCAATCATATCTGACTTATATCTAGATCTAGAAACTTTTTTTTGGTGTGATTCTATTGGGAACTCAAAAGGATGAATTCCAAGTTTCTTGCTTTTGGATTGGGTTAATATACGAGTTTCTTTAAATGGGGAAGTAACGCTTTCTTCATAAGCTTCGGGATTGACAAGATTTTCAGCAGAAATAGATATTCCTTCTAATTTATGAATTAAATACTAAACTTCGGGAGACTCAGGAGTAAATTCTGAAGAAAATGATTGTTGAGCTATTTTAGGGGATGAGGGGAAGGTTTCTACAATTTATGATTTCTTAGTTGGTGATTTAGAGTTTGATCAAGAAGTTGTAGGATGTTTTTGGGGAGATCGACTCTTATGAGGGCTTCTAGTTTGAGGTTTATATTTGTATGCCATTCATAGTCAGCCCTCCTTCTAGTGCCAAAAATGTTGAGGCCTCAAAAATCTGTGGCAACAACAAGGGGGATAACCACCCGGTAATGGGACCAGTTTCCCAATTTTGGGTTTTATATGATTTTTGGGTTTCTTTCAAATGATTTGCAAGGAAAATAACTAAAAAATAAGACAAATTTATTCTAAGATGCAAAAATTTGAATTAAATCTCATATAATCTAACCCAGGAGAATGTTGATTTTATGCGATCTAAAATGATGTCTATTTAGTCTGTGATGATTTAGATCAATCACAGACTTAGTAGAATTAATACTTTTGTAAGATAATCCTTTTGAGAAAATAGTTAATCAGAGGAAGATGTGAAACATATCACATATATTTTGATGATCATATATAAAACAAATCAATTTCTATTTTGATATAATACAATAGTGCAACTGATACTTCAAGTAGAAATAATTTGATTTCATACATAATTCATAGAAATATAGATTTATCACTAATGTTTAAAATAAAATTTAGCATACATGATAATAGTACCAGATGTGTGCTATCTTACTCATTTGACCAGCGATAATGGGCCACAATCAATCTTCTATCAATCAGTCATTCAAAGAATAGAATAGTGCATCAACAGTGATCAACCAAGATGATATATAATTGAAAAGACCATGTTCCATTATCTTATCAAGATGTCCACAAACTTACAGTAATGTATTTTTTGTAAATTTTCTTAATAAAATTCCTGGACCCTTCTCTAAATGCATGAGAAGGGTTTAAATACTACATTAACTACTTACAAAAATAGATTGTACAAAATATCTTATGAGGAGGTTTCAAACAACCTTCCTCATTCCTAGTATCTAATTGCTAAAATTGAAATTTCCAAAACAAATTAACTCATGATCATTGTTGATGATAGGCTAATGCCAGCTCTACTTTTTTGTTCAAAAATATCGAACATTGGTTGAAGTTGTGGAGGCATCCCAAACTATGCTTTCATCTATCCAGTAAATATAACATCAAGTAAAAGTGGAAAAATTTTCTATATGAAATCTAGGGAACAGTTCAATGTCATTATTTGACTATGAGGCTTAACCAAGAGTTTCCAGTATGCTCCCCAATTAGTATTTTTCAGCTGTGCAATTGTTTCTTCTCGTATTTGACTGTATTTTTCCAAATTTTCTCCAATATTTTGAGATCATGAATTGATTTAGGATCTCCTTCTTTAATTAAACTAGATGTATGTAACGCGTGGTTGTTTTCTTTGAAAATTATCTTCAATATTCCTGATACCCTAGATATTTCCAATCCTACATGTTTTACCCGTGTATCCCATTCAATAAAGAGAATATCTTTATAAGTTTCTTTGATCTTTCGGAAATTTGATCTTCTTCCTTCCTCTAAATACTGCCATTCAATATAGTCAGAAATTTTGGTATTCAGTTCATTACACTCAATTCTATGATCAATAACTATATTATTCAATTTTTCACTAATTTCAAAATGTGGAACTATGTATGACATTTGTAAGATAAACAAGTCTTGTTGTTTTGAGAGTAGGGCATTTAATGCCAATGCTTCTTTAGTGAATTCCTCTGTAGTAGGAATTCTTTCATACTTTATAAGATTTTTTCTCAATTCTTTAATTAGTGTGTCTTTGCTGGATAAGTCATTTTCATGACTTATCTTAAGTACTTCCATATCTTGTTGTAATTTAAAAATTTGTTGCTCGGCCTGCTGGTTCAAGCTATTCCTTTCTTCATCTAGTTGTTGTTGTAGCTGCATTATTTTATCATCCTTCTCCTGAACCAAAATGTATACTTTGGCTACTTTTTCCATTGTTGTGGTAGTATATGCTCCAGAGTTAGGTTGTCGATTGGGTTCTAAGGGGTTTCTTTCCATACAACTTCCATGATCTCATTACCTAGGGGTGTTTCAATCCTTCTTCTCTTTCTCTATTTCCTGACTACAACTTTATGAAGAGGGTTGTAGAATACATTCAATGGAGGTATATTAGTTACCTTTAGAATAATTTTAGCAGTAGGAAATGCAGGAATAACTTCTGCATTTGGGGAGCTTGTCTCAGGACTTTCAGTGGTTTCTTTTTCTAAAACTATATGACACTAAGGAGTCTGAAATCCTGTATTTTTCTATGTGGATGATCCTTATGGGATATCCATCAATGTATTACTAACTGAAGTCCATAATTTATCTAGATCACTTTGAATCTATGAATCTGATTCTTCTGTTCTGATCATCTTTCTTGGTTCACTCATATAACTAGTAATCAAGATATTTTGCGGAATACGCTTGAGTCTTTCCTCTCTATACTCATGGAATCTTTGTAATTCTTTCAAGTTTAAATTCAATATGACAAAGTTTTGAAATTCTTCAATAGTTTCAACAGATTGCAAAACATCTTCAAATCTATCATCTGTGTATGAAAGGTTTGATTTTGACTGACTGAGTAAATTTATTAGTGATCTTCTCTGGGTCGAATTGCCTTGGCGGTAAAACAGGGAGCTTCAAAAGCTGAATTTTCCGGCATTATTTTGACGCATGATTGAAATTTATGAGGGAGAATGAACCGCACTGAATTGGGAAACTTGGCCATAAATATTTTTTTTATCTTTCAGAGTTTTAGTGAGTCCATTGCCGACAGTTTGGTAAGCCACTTCTCTTGCCATTAGTTTATCTAAAACATATAGAGGAAGCACATGTGGAGGAGAAGAGCTTCCGAATACTCTGATGTATGAAAATAATACTTCAATGAAACATCTTCCTATAATTTGGAGATCTCTGATGGCTTCCTTAGTGAACCTAGGGCTCTCTCTATCAAACATTAAATGATGTAATGGTAATACAATCCCATAACATAACCTGTGGAAGTGTGGTACAAAATGATGTCCTGATATCTGTTTATGACTTAAATGAATAGCGGTAGGGTCTTCGAGAGTCCATATCCAACCCATAATTGGAAAGCTGGTGGAAAAACAAATGGAATCAAAAACATATGCACTCATGAAAAATTGGGAGACGACTTTGGAAGAACTAACTCTTGCTTGGCGTTATTCATTAATCAATTTCACTAGGTTTTTGGAAATAATGGTTGCCCAATTCATGATGTGAGAATTAACAGAGGAGTCAATCAAAGGAACCCAATTAATAGAGAACTTGGTGTTGTCGGGGAGACCATATAATCTGCACAGCATTGATGCTGCCAAATTGTAGGGATTTGTAAGTGAAGTAATAGGATACATACCTGATTTATCATGCTTTAAATTGTTATCCAATTTCCTCCAACCTTTAATCATTTGAAAGGGTGTTCATTATTCTTTGCAATTTTTTCAACAAACTAGTTTTCATAGATGTCTTGTTGGTCGGGCAGTTTGTACATGACTTTCAAATCTTCAGCTCTAAAAGAACCTAATATTTCATTCTGAATGGTTCTAAATTGTCTTCCTTTAATTTTTGAATTCTCAACCACCCATATTATCATATCATTATATGGTAAAAGGCTAGCCCTTGCTACTATTCTGTGAAGGAAGGAGCAGATTGCATCTTTAAACTATAAATTTGATGGCTTTGCATCATCAGCATTTGCCTTGACATCCACTAATTCAAGTTTTTCATCTTTGAGGATAGTATATATGGCTTGCCACGTTGTAGCACTTCCATCTACAGTGCAAAAAATATCTGTGATTGTGTACGACATTTCTGTACATTCAAATTCAGCAACAGTTTGTTTGGCGTGTTTCTGCATTACCTTGTGTATGGACATCTCTTGAAGAAAAATCAGTATTTAGGAAAGAGTAACAATCGAATGATGAAAGATATAGTGAAAATACCAATTTTAAAATAAAATATCTGGGAATCAGTTGTATCATTAATTAGCCGTAACAAAATAATAATTTTTCGGATTGGGATGATGAAACATGACTAATTATTTTGACATGATTTATTTTCACATCAATGTTGATCAACGATTGTCATTGGTGTCAACCCAAACAGCACCAGGGGCTAACCCAATATTGCATGGGAATTTTGAGACCTTGAACTTGTTCTTCAAGAGTATTGGAACGGATCTTCTCTGCCTTGAGATCTTTTATAAGCTTGATTGCTTCCTTATAAAATTCTTCTATGGTCATTCCTTCTTCTTAGTTGTTTGATACCTATTTTTTATTATGCTTGAGTTTATTATGCTTTTCCATAAACAATACTCTCTCATTGGCTTCTTCTTCATTTTCATTGTCTTCATCAGATGATGAGCTATCTTCTTTAGAGAGAAAGTTCCTTTTGGATCCTTGCTTTTTGAATTGGTTTCAAAGCTTGGTTCCTTCAATAGCAGTTTAATAGCTGGAAGGAGGTCATGGAGCATACCAATAATGGTGTACCTCTATTCAATGAAAATAATTAAGCACTATTGCAAGGAAGAATGGAGGTCTATCTCTTGGCGCAAGGTTACAAAGTATGGGACACTGTTCAAAATGGATTGACATCAGCTACGGATGAACAAGGTAAGAAAAATTTGGTAAATGATGCAAAAGCAAAGAATATTATTATCAGTGGAATTATTGAATCTACTTATCATAAGGTGTTGGGTTGTAAAACTGCCAAAAATGTATGGGACAAGCTTGACAATATATATGTAGGTGACTCAAATGTCAAAGAAGCAAAGCTTTAAATCTATAGAGCAAAATTTGAGCAACTCAGAATGAAAGAAGATTGCGACATTGTTGTATATTTCCAATACGTTGATGAAATAACCAATACTCTGGAAGGATTGGGAGAGCCAGTTGAAGAGAAGACGATTATACGGAAGATTCTTAAAATGTTTCCAGGGAGATTCAACCCAAAGGTATTGGTATTAGAATACAGTGCAAATATAGACAAACTCAGAAAAAAAGAATTACATGGATTTCTCATAGCATATGAAATGAGACTTGATGAAGAAGAGGGTACTTCGCATCTAGAAACTGCGTTCATTGCATCTAAGAAAACCAATAAGGATAAACAAACTTAAATTAAAAAGACATGCACCTACAAGTGTGAAGAAAAGGGAGATGATGAAGAAGGTCTTTCAGATGAAGAATATGCTTACTTCACGAGAAAACTAAAAATTGGTAAGGGAAAATTCAAAGGTAAACTTCCATTGATATGTTTCAGCTGTAATGAGGTTGGGCATTTTGCAGTAAAATTTCCAAACAGAAGTGATGGAAACTCAAAAGGAAAGAAAGGCTTTAAGAAATTCAACAAGCAAGGATCCAAAATGAAATTTCTCTCTAAAGAAGATAGCTCATCATCTAATGAAGACAATGACAGTGAAGAAGAAGCTAATGAGAGAATATTGTTTATGGCCAAGCATAATAAAAACAAGCACAATAAACAAGAGGTATCAAACAACAAAGAAGAAGGAATGACCATAGAATAATTTTATAAGGAAGCAATCAAGCTTATAAAAGATCTCAAGGCAGAGAAGATCCATTCCAATACTCTTGAAGAACAAGTTCAAGGTCTCAAAATTGAAGTTGAAGAACACAAATGCATTGAATACTCAGTTCAAAAGATGTTGGAAGAAAGAAACCAAGAAATGGAAGAATTAGAAGCCAAAGTAGTCTCACTGTGTGAGGAAGTGAACAAAGGAAAAACTATCCAAAACTATGCCAACAGCTCAAGGGCATTGGAATAAATCATCAACAATCAACGATCTTACAACGACAGAACTGGCATCGGTTACAAAGAAGAAGAATCAGGACCTTATACAAAAAAATACAATGAACCTATGAGATCAGACATGCATGTAGACTTCAATGGACAAGATTCACAAGAATAGCCTTGGAAGACAATTCCTCGACGAAAGTTTCCATCCAGGTACCAACATACTTTTTATGGCTACTGTTATTCATGTGGAAAATTTGGTCATAAAGCTGTAGAAAGTTGCACGCACCCTAGGAATGAATACAATTCTAGGAGATCTGTCAAATATGAACCTCCCAGGGCTCAGCGAAATATCAATAGATTTGAACATTTAAGAAATAATATTGAATTTTACAAATGTCGAAACTTTGGACACATAGCCAAAGACTACAGACTTGAAAATCCTCTAGAAGAGTCTTCGAAGCCACAGAATGAAAAAACATGGAATAAGAAGAAGAAGAATGATAATTGTGCTCTCGCTTTCAAGGCTCAAAAGAAGAAAGATGTGTGGTATGTTGATAGCGGTTGCTCAACGCATATGACTGGAGATAGAAATAAATTTGTATCTCTGAAAGAGAAGAATGATGGAACCACGTCCTTTGGAAATGATGGATCTTAAAATGTTATAGGATTAGGTACTGTCACTCTTAGAATCAAATATGCTCTAGCTAAGAATGTTCTATTGGTTGAAAACGTGAATCACAATCTGCTCAGTGTTGGACAAATGTGTGATCAAGGACACACAATACTATTCGACTCGACAAAATGTGAAATCAGGAAAGGTGTGTATGGTGAAATTGTGGCTACAAAAATTTGAGCTCCAAACGACATATATGTTCTGGATGAAGCAACTAAAGCATGTCTAATAGCTAAAGAAGATGATACAATAATTGGTAGCAATGACGATCGACTAAGTAAGAAGTTTGCTACAAAGGTGCAAAGTGATTTCGAGATGTCTTTACTTGGTGAGCTGACATACTTCTTAGGGCTTCAAATATCTCAACAAGAGAAAGGAATATTTATATTTCAAGCCAAGTACATCAAGGAAATTCTCAAGAAATTTAAAATGGGAGATTGCAAACCCATCCTTACTCCAATGGTAACATGTTGCAAATTGAGCATAGACAACTCATCTAAGGATGCGGATAAAAGGTTGTATAGATCTATGATTAGTATTCTTCTATATGTAACAGCCTCCCGACTAGATGTTATGCAAGCAGTTGGACAAGTAGCAAGATTCCAGGCAGCACCAAAAGAATCACATAATAAATATTCACCAGCATTAGAATATCTTCACCAGAAGCTTGGGATTCTCCCAAATTCTGATTAGATTTTTCTTTTTCAGAATATAAAGGGGGAGTGGAAGTAGATTATAGGTCTGTAGGACGGTTGTGTGTCAGGGGGAGTGGAAGTGTGTACAGGTCCACAATATGGTTGTGTTTTAGGTGGAGTTACCCTTTTCCATTGATGTCAAAGGGGGAGAGAATGTTGTAGGAAGAGGTGTCATGATCGCAGGGGGAGTACTTGTGTTTCCATCAATGCCAAAGGGGGAGATGGCTGATCAGAGGTTGTCATTGATGTCAACCCAAGCAGCACTAGGGGCTAACCCAATATTGCATGAGAATTTTGAACTACCAAATTAATATATTCTAGGTCAATAATGCTTTTGATGGTTTCTACTTGTCCAGATGTTTCCGTTGATATATGGCATGCCATGTAATTCTTCACGGTTTGAGAGATATTCATGTTTGAAGTTTGTACCCCCAGTTAGTGGGCTAAAACCCCATGGGGTTGGGGCATGGGTCATTGAAAAGTCATATTTAATATTTTTTAAGCTCCTAAAATCCCTCCCATGTTCACTTGATGAATCCCCTCTCAACTTAAGCATTTATATAAATTGTGATCCTAATTTCCTCCTTATGCAAGGGATTTGGCCATCTGAAACAGGTCATCGTTGAATTTTCACTCTAACGCTTCTTTTATGAAGGTTCAGAAGCTTAAATTTTTATGAGGAAAAGCAAAAATCTTGAGGAATATACTGTGAAAATTTCAGATCATGGTGCGCAATATTTTTGGAGATATGATCTATGGAATTCAGAGTTTTTTCAGGCACCTGAAATTCATCTAAAAGAAGTGACCTTGGTAAAATCATCATAACTCTCTCTCTGAGTATGGGATTGGAATTTTGTAAGAAGAAACAGATAGTGCACAGACTTCAGTTTTCACTCTATCAATTTTAGTGCCAAATGAAGAAACAGTAACACGCGGCATGCCGTACAAGTTCGCTCTGCTGAAATAGTCCATAATTAGGGCATTGTGAGAGATTGGGTATAACTCTCTCTTGAAGAATCCAAATTGGGTCAAACCTATGGAATTGGAAAGTAGACTCAGGGGAATACTACAGGACTGAAAATTAGATATTGGGGATCTAAAATAACAGAGATACACTAGATTCAATATCGAGCTCCTATAAGGAAAGAAAAAGCTAGATCATGTGTTTTCAAGGGTTGCAAAGGACCAGAATTTCTATGGAAGCAAAGCAAAGAAAGGTGCAGTAGAGGGTAGCATGAAAATAGCAGCAACCAAGGTACATAATAGCAGCAATAGGTTCATCATATGAAGTCTTCAAGTGGGGAGCACTGCATACAATCATTGTAAAGGTATCATTGTACTAAGTCATTGTAAATACATTATTGTAAAAATTGTACTAGTGTCTATCTGCCAAGGGTTGAAGAGGCAGTTTTGGGATGTCTAGGATCATCATTAGGTGGTTGTGTCAAAGTTGGAGTTATGGTCTAGTACATCTTCTTCTTCTACATCATTCTATATCATTGTAAAGTGGACCATTTTCCCTGGTACGGGAGTCCATTCTTCTTTTATTATTCTATAGGGTGGTAGGGTGGTGCTAGGGTGAGTTGTAGCTCATTGGGTGTTGGGGCATTTTTTCAGTTGACTACTGAAGAATCTCGGGCATTGGAGTGTCCATCCAGTGGGATCTGGAGAAGAATACTTTTCTAGATTCTAGGAAGTTGGAGCTTTATTTTCAATTGGAGTTGAATAATAAAGAATTATTAGAAAAGAATTAGGTGGCTTTTGTCCTGGAGTGGGTTCCACCTTAAAAACTGTATGCATTTGTGATCCTCTTGTTTGCTACTATCATTGTACAAACACTGATAATAATTGAAGATTAAATAATGCTCTAATTGAAAGTAATACTAATTCACCCCCCCCTCTCAGTATTTCCAACAATTAAAACCTTCATTAGACCATGTCAAGTCTGTCGCATTGCACATTTTTAAACCTGTTTATGAAGTGAATTTCTTTAACAATATTTTCATTTATGCGATATGCGATTTCATGATATCATGAAATCGCAAAAATTCTTTCATGTGAGAATTAACATAGGAGTCAATCAAGGGAACCCAATTAATAGAGAACTTGGTGTTATCGAGGAGACCATATAATCTCTATAGCATTGATGCTGCAAAATTGTAGGGATTTGCAAGTGAATAAATAGGATACATACCTGATTTATCATGCTTGAACTTGTTATCCAATTTCCTCCAACCTTGGATCATTTTGAAAGGGTCGTCAGTATTCTTTGCAATTTTTTCAACAAACTGGTTTTCATAGATGTCTTGTTCATCAGGCAGTTTGTACATGACTTTCAAATCTTTAGCTCTAAAAGAACCTAATATTCACTCTTAATGGTTCTAAATTGTCTGTATTTAATTGTTGAATTCTCAACCACCCATCTATCATATCATTATATGGTAAAAGGATGGCCCTTGCTACGATTCTGTGAAGGAAGGAGCATGCTGCATATTCAAACTGTAAATCTGAGGGCTTTGCATCATCAGTAGTTGCCTTGACCTCCACTACTTCAAGTTTTTCATCTTAGTATATATGGCTTGCCACGTTGTAGCACTTCCATCTGCAATGAAAGCAGTATCTGTGATTGTGGATGACATTTCTGTACATTCAAATTCCGCAACAGTTTGCTTTCCATGTTTCTGTATTACTTTGCGTATGGACATATATTGAAGAAAAATCACTATTTAAGACAGAGTAATGATCAAATGATGAAATATATAGTGAAATGACCAATTTTAAAAGAAAATATTCAGGAAGCAGTTGTATCATTAATTAGCCATAACAAAATGATAAATGTTCGCATTGGGATGATGAAACATGATTAATTATTTCTGACATGATTTATTTTCACATTAAAACCTTCCTTAAACCCTATCAAGTCTATCGCATCGCACATTTTTGAACCTGTTTTATGAAGAGAATTTCTTTAACAAGCTTTCCGTTTATGCGATATGCGATTTCACTATATCGCGAAATCACAAAATCGCTTTCATCGGGATATCGCAACATTGGAGCATTGGTAAGTCATGTTTTTAAGTTTTAAATGTATATTTGTGATGTGCAATTTGTGATTCTGCTTACGAAGTTCAAATCGCAAAATTGCAAATCTGGATTTTATGTGCTGTGCTTAAATTTTAATGGGGAAAAGATTTATGTGGGATGCTATTTGCGATAAGGTGATCACAAAAACGGAATTTATTAATTTATTTTTGTTTTTCGTTGTTTTATATTTAAAAAATAACAATGTTTTGGAGTTTGATTTTTTATTCAAAATGAAAAAATACATTTTAAGAAGGGTCTCTATTTATATTATCAAATTTAAAACTATTTTGAAAATAAAATTGGGGGGGTTGTTGCATATCACAACACACCTATAACCTTATTTAAGCATGAAACATGGAAAATTGGGTGCACTTGAGACAGAGTAGGAAGCTCCAATTTGTATGCTATAGTACTAATCTTTTGCAACACCTTGTAAAGACCATAGTAATTTGGCGATAATTCATTATCCTTCTTAGCTTTCTTCAGGGACATTTGTTTGTATGGTTGTAGCCATGAAAATACCCAGTCTCCTACATCAAAACTTCTCTCTCTCCGATGTTGATCTGCCTGTTGTTTCATTCGATTTTGTGCCAAATTTAGATTGTCATTTAAGAGTTGGAGAACTTGTTGTTGATGCTCGATGTGATATTCCACTACTTTAACCTTAGAATTTTCTCTTAAAGATGATGTGATGGACCGTGGATGATATCCATAAAGTGCCATAAATGGGGTCATTTCTTGATGCAGTATGGAAGGAAGTGTTATACCACCATTCAGCCAGAGGGGACCACTTGACCCATTGTGTTTGTTTATCAGAAATAAAAAAATTAATATATCCTTCCAAACATTTGTTGACTATCTCAGTTTTCCCATCATATTGAGGATGATAAGATGACCTATGAGGTAGTTTAGTACCCAAACAAGAAAATAATTCCGTCCAAAAATTTCCAGTAAAAATGGGATCTCTTTCACTTACAATATTCTTTGGGTTTCCATTTAGCTTTTGAATTGTTTTCATAAATGCAGTTGCAAACGTAATTTCTTTAAATGGATGAGATAATGCATAAAATTGTGCATACTTGGTAATTCTATCAACTACCACCATGATGACACTCTTTTCTTCAAACTTAGGTAAACCTGTAAAATCCATTGAAACCTCCTCCCAAAGTTGACTTGGAATAGATAAGGGTTGTACAAGACCCGCGGTCTTAATTGTCTCAACTATATTTTGCGGGAAAAGAAAAAAATCTGCCACAAACGTTTGAATATCAGTTTTAAGGCCATCCCAAAAAAAATTATTTCTTCACCCTGTGGTAAGTTTTTAAAAATCCCGAGTGTTGTCCTAGGGGAGAGGTGTGTAATTCCAAAAGTTTTTTTTGTTTTAGTTGGGAATTCTTACAAATATATAAGAAATATTTGTCCCATAAGCAGTGATTTTTCCAAATAAATGTATCAGATTTACTAGGACCTTGTTGCAAATTTTGAAAAAATGTTCACACTTATTCATCATTCTTCCATTCATCCCTTGCTTCGGTTATCCAATCTGGTCGGATAATAGAAATGGCACAAAGAAATGCTTCCACCTCTTCATCCTTTCTTGAGAGTGCATCTGCAACAACATTTAGCTTCCCTTTTTTGTAGATGATCTCAAAGTCATAGCCCAACATCTTTGTGACCCATTTTTGCTTCTATTCTAAAGAGAGTCTTTGTTCCAAAAAGTATTTAAGACTATCATGATCAGTTTTTAGCTTGAAGTGTCTTCCCATTAGGTAAGGTTGCCATTTCTTTAGTGCATGTATTATTGCAAACATTTCCTTCTCATAAATAGCTTTATGTAAATACTTTCCTTTTCTTCGAAAAATTTCAAAATAAATTGGTCTTCCTTCTTGCATTAAAACAACACTAATTCCATTTCTTGAGGCATCACATTCCACAATATAGGTTTTTGTGAAAATTGGCATAGCTAACACCGATGTTAGGCACATTGCATATTTAAGATGTTAAAAGGCCTTAGCTGCTTCAGGAGTCCATGAAAATGCATCGGTTATGTATAATTATGAATTACAGATAAATCATTCTTCCCTAGACAGGTGCTAATCTAGAACAACAGGTCAAAGAATTTATGACTATCTTTCCTAACTGTAAACAAACACACAGGATGAAATAAGAATCTAACTTGGAGTCCAAGCGCTTCCAAAATATCCTTCTGTCACTTTTGCTGTAGGATCAAATTCTAGCCAGTTGTGAAAAATATTTCTTGCAGGAATGAACACTAAACAACAAGAGATAGAAATAATACACATGTCTATTCAAGCTATTTAGCTAAATCAATAAAGCATAGACCATATACATCAAATAAGAAATCATGATATGGAAAATCAAAGCTTATAGAGATGCATATAGGGAAAGATAAGAAGTAATCTTTATTAATGATAGAAGGGGAGGTTACAACCTAGTGATTGATTTAGTGTCACCATCTCCAGTAGCATCCCAACATCATCACAATGTAGATATCTCCAGCAATATGTCACTCAAATCAACTCCTCAATTGAAATTCTACCAGGATTTCTCTACTCAAATTATTCCTTATCAAACACCAAGATCTGTGCTCAATTTATAGAGGAGCTGAAGGTAGTTTTACAATCAATGACTTTCCAATAATTGGCAAGACATGTTACCAATATTGTAGATGTTAAATGGACACTTGGATTCGAAGCTTGACACATGTGAACTCTTCTAGAAGGCACTGGCCAAGTGGAGATTCCGGAACAATGAGAATTTCGCTCCTAATGTGACCAACACACCTGTGAATGTTGGGAAGTGATTTGCAGAGCAGCCTTGCATGGGGCTACCTGCATATGCAACAAAATTAGTCTCTTTAGAGGCAACATTGATGATATCTCATATGATATATTATAAACTTCAAATCTTGGAAACCTTTGCAGATGAAAGTCTTGAATGATTTGTCTTGTTCTTTGTCTTAGGGCATATAGCAATTGAAATGATAGGGAATGATAGACCCTATTCATTGATCCTATAGATTATGTCTAGTTAACCACGTCATTGGGAATTATGCCCAAATTGACCTATAACAAATTCGCCCCTAAAGCATGAAGTCAGAATAATAATAAAAATATTTTGATTGAGATTCTTTACACTGTGATGGGCTGGAGATGAAGCGGTGTGATGACCTGCATCAATATTACAATACATTACATAATGGTATATCATGTTTGATCATAATTGCTAAGGGTAGGCATTCCCATGTTCAACACATAAAAAATATAATAACATGTACGTAATTTAGAAATTCGTCTACATTGGAATGTTTCCCAGTACAGACATGCCTACAGATATAGGCCCATGTTCGAATGATGATCTATATGTAAGGTAACCATATAGATGATATGTACAACAATCTGAAAATCGTAGCCCAGATGGATGAAACTAGATCTGGGTTCTTCTTATATCGTTCACTCGATCATTCGGGTACAAGTATAGTCATGCGAATATATGATTTGTAGTCAAACATGGTAAGACATTGTTTGATTACCAGCCAATGATGTGAGTTATTAACAAACACGAGAGAAGAACCATTAATGTCAATGGCCCTCAAGGTACTGCATTACATTTCTCAATGCGTGAATAGATGATTTGATGTCGAACACCAAACAAAATCTTTTGGTCAAAATTCTGGAAGCGAGGATCTTGTCGATGCTGTAACAAGCCTCATGGTATTGGAATCAGATGTTTCTAAGTGAACTTCCTAGATAATGATTTATCATCAACAGGAAGCCACCTTATTGTGAAACGGGAGTTACTGATTTCAGAGACAAAGGTATGACTTGATATAGCAATTTTCAGGGATGGTGGTCATGATAATGAAGGTTTATGAGAATTACAGAAGGATGAGTATTCACTGGATGACTTCTCTTGAACATATTGGCGACACTGAGATGAGTTGGCAGCATTGACCCAAAACCAAAGTGAATGTATGATGAACCATAGGTATGAATGAACCGTCAAGAAGATTACCCAACCAAAACAGTCATAGTGATGGAGTGAAGTGTCATGTTCAAGACCGAATTTCTACCATAAATAATTCTGCTCACTTTTCCAAAAATTTCCCCGGTCATTTTTCGACCAGTACCTCTTTATTTTTTAACAAGCTTGAGGAGGATAACATTTTCTTGATTTATAATTAAACCCTTCAAGTGAATAATGTATCGCTATTTAATAATTTAATGGGTTTAGCGATGAATGAAACTCAATTGTTGCCATGATGGACAAGCAAATCACTATTTTATGCTTTGACGAGCTTAACGAAAATGATAGCTTGATCTTTTTTAATATTTAGAGAGTTTGAAAAAGAGGACAGAAGAAAACTCCAAAAGTACTTTTTCGTAAAGTAGTCGCTCATATCTGAAAAAGTGTAAAATAATATCTGAGAGAACCTATTTAGTCATGTTTGAGCAAGGTATTGCTTTTTCGCAAATAATCTATCTCATTCTAGAAAAGGATTAAAATTATACTGATTAGATATCAATTCATTTACTTTTACGAGCTTGAAAATACAAGTGCTCAACAATATTTTCACTTTATCAGAGTCTGAAAAGAGCTGAAAGAAGACTCTAAGGGTTCCTTTTTCACTGTTATCAAAGCTTGAAAAAGAGATAAAAGTGTGCTTCAAATCCTTTTTCGTTTTTAACAAATCTCAAAAAATAAGGAGAAAAAGTATGCTTTGTTGTCAAATCATTCTTGAAATAAATATGCACAACTAATCCATTCGTTAGTTGTAAGACCTATTTTAGAGCAACATCAAATCGATTAAAAGTACCTGTTTCATGATAAAAAACATAATAAAACTATAGTCATAGAAATAAATGTAATTTTCAAATAATTAAATGACTATTAAAAGTAGTCTCACTATTCATTTTTACCATTCCAAAGTTACCATTTGCATTTTGGAGCTCTGAACCTGATTTTTCCTTCGAACTTTAGCTACTGATTACGATCATTTCTATGGATGAATTTCATTTCCGTTTGATCCAGGTTATTGCCATGAACCTCCTCTTTATTTCAGTAATCATTTCATTTCGAAATTCTGCAAATTTTCATTGTTTTAAGGCCCCTAGGGAAATTTTTTCCCAAAAAGAGGGAAACACACCCCTGAATGTCGAAACCTGCATTGCATAGCAAGTAAAGTAAAGGATACTTACATACACAATGCATTTGTTGGAAATATGACAGAGTGTTGTCCTTGATGGAAACCTACTTGATAAAGTTGATGACAACCTACTTGATGAAGTTGTCCTTGATGGAAACCTACTTGATGAGTTAAGGGGGAGATTGTTGGCAATGTGATACAATGTGTTGACTTTGATGGAACCTTCCTGATGAAGTTGTCCTTGATGAAAACTGACTTGATCAGTTGTTAATGATGTAAATTTGATGTATCTACATATCAGTTTAGAAGTAGCTCAGAAAGTGCCAGAATAATGTTGAACAAGGTATGTCACAAGGCATACATGGGTTTGTTAAGGATAAGTCGCATATGTATGCGGAAATGTACGTGAAAAGTAGCGTATGCCTATTTTTGCTCTAAATTTAGGAAACCAGGGGACATTACCATGATATTGACACAGAGTATTGAGCGCTTGATTATCTATTTGATCCCGTCCAGGAATACCATCAGCGGTTGAGTGGTTTTGACTCATGGTATTGACAAAGGATAAATCTATATAAGGAGAAGAAGATCATAGTGCAAGGGTGTGCATGTGTCTGGGTTTTAATGAATACTTCACTCTAAAGTATATCTGCATGGAATGGGTAATAGTTTGCTGATAGATCTGAATTCATAATGCACCTATGAATAAAATGATGAAAAGGGATCTCTAGATCTGAAATGTCTATGTATTTTCTAGATCTGTTTATGGAATTTTTAGATCTGTGATCTGGAAAATATTTGCTGAAGTAAAGGGTGAGATCTGAGTTGTTTATCTAGTCTGAAGAATTGTGCTGCCCTATAATGTCTGTATATCTATACGCAGGTTCGTGGCAGAGATAATGCGTATATACGCGGGTTATCTTCAGCAAAAGCGCGTATGGAAGATGAATTAAACTCTGAAATGTGTGCAGATGTATACGCAGATCTGAGTTGTTTGAATAATGATTATGCTGCTGATTAAGTTGATGAAAGATCAAGTTGTTGGTTGTTGGTTGATGATTCAATGAAGGAAGAATGACTGCCTAAACAGTTCTGCATGATTGATAGATTGTCTGAATAGAAATCTGATTTCAGATCTGAACCCGAGTTTTATCTCATTCTAAAAAATAAGTGTTCTCAGAAGTATACACAGGTTGCAACACATATAAGCGCATACACACGCAACTTCAGCGAAGAGAAGTAGTGTATGCACTCCATGTTATGCACAGAGGCATACACAGGTTGGTAAGAAGGGAAGTATGTATACACTCGATTTTAGTAAACAGAAGTAGCGTATGATATTTGATTAATGAATGTTCTGGGTTTATTTTACATTTGCATATCTATTCTGAAGTATGGGTTATCTCTAATATTTTGGTTACAGTGGTCTCATTGTTCTGTTTGAAGTTCTGGGCAAAATATGTTTCTTGATTAATGAAGGGTTGTGTTGAAGCTGTTTGATCCAGTTTGAAAATTGATGAAACATGGTCTGCAGAGGATCTGAGGGTTGAAGCCTTCAGTATGAAAGTGGAAGCTTTCTGCCAGTAGAGGCTGGTGCTAATATCAGGGGGTAGTAGCTCCCTTCTAGGAGAGGTTGGTAAACGAGAGCAAGGGGTTGTAGCTCCCTTCTAGGAGAGGCTGGTAAACGAGAGAAGGTTGTAGCCTTCTGCAGGTGGGTGCCTACGTGCTGATATGAGTCTGTGCTAGTACATGGTTGTAAGATGTTTTCTTTATAATAAATATTAAACACTGAGACGACGGTAGCGATGGTTTTCTCCCGACTTGGGTTTCCACCTTAAATCCTGGTGTTCATGTGTGTTGCTTATGTGTGATGGTTAATTCTATTTTTATTGCACATGCTTACTGCTTAACATCTGATGAATAAATGATGCAATGGTTTAAGAATCAAATACATAATAAGAGCTCTGAGCATACGCGATTTTCCTTAAGGATATCTGCGTATATATGCTAGTTTTGTTCTGCAAAGTAGCGTATGGGTTTTGAGAAAAGAAAAGTAAAAAGTTTATCAGTTAGCTCTAAATATTGATTCAACCCCCCCCCCCCCCCCCTCTCAGTATTTTTCCAACAATTGGTAACAGAGCAGGTCCCTCTGAAAAAGCTTAGCCGCTAGAAGGAAGATCTAGCAAGATGAGAAATCAAGATGGAACAGCATCTATCAAGCCTCCACTCTTTAATGGAAGCAAGTTAATCTTCTGGGAAATAAGGATGAGGTCCTATCTTTAGTCTATGGGTGCTGATGTATGGGTCATTTTTGAACGAGGATATCAATATCCAGCCGCAGTAGCAACAGATCCGACTGAAAAGAAGAATTATGAAACAAATGCAAAGGCAGTCAATGCTCTAACATGAAGTCTAACTGAATCAGAATTTGTCAAAGTTATGCAGTTGAATACAACAAAGGAGATATGGGACAAAATAATTATAAGTTATGAAGGTGATGCAAAGGTAAAAACTGCAAAACTTCAAACTCTCAGAATTGAATATGAAAATTTAAAGATGCATAGTGATGCGAATATTTCCAGTTTGTTTTTACCTCTTGATGATGTTGTAAATCGTATGAGAAATCTGGGAGAACCAATAACCAAATCTACTTTGGTTGAGAAAATTTTAAGATCGCTAACGGAAAATTTTGAGTCAAAAGTTTCTGCTCTTGAAGAAAAAAAGGATCTTCAAAATCTTATTGTGGTGCAACTTCATGGCATACTAACTGCATATGAAATGATAAGAGGAGGAACATATGAAGTCAAAGAGGATGTCTTCAGAGCTTCTACAAAAGGGAAAGAAGCACAAGAAGCAGAAGGATCAGGATATATCTCAGAAGAATATGAGGTAAATTTTGTAAAGAAACTCCAACTTGGCACAAGACGGTTCAGAGGTAAGCTTCCTTTCAATTGTTTTGAGTGTGGAAGAGTTGGTCATTATGCTACTAAGTGTCCTCATAAAGAAACACCTGCAAAAGGGAAGGAAGTAGCAAGAAGGAATAAGAATCGGTTTAACACTAGAAAAAGTTACTATACTCATGAAGACAGTGATGGGTTATCTGATAGTGAGGAAGAATGTGAACAAGATCTTAGACTTCTCATGGCATTTGAATCTAGAGAAGAAAAGGATACTTTTTTAGATGCTCTAGAGGACAATGATTTTCTTGAAGAAAACAGTCAACTCAAAATACACTTAGAAGAAATTAAAATACTCTTAGAAGAAATGAAAATAACCATAGAAACTCTGGAAAAGCAGTTTGAAGAAGCGAAGAAACACAATGAGAAATTAGAATGTGAAGTGGTAAGTCTAAGAAAAGAATTTGAGAAAGTAAAGACTCTGAATCTTAGATTTGCTAAAGGATCTGAAACTCTAGATGAGATTATCAAGGTACAACGTTCTCCTCTTATAAAGACAAGTCTTGGATATACCGGAGAATCTTCTCAGGCTTCAGCACCAAATTATCTAAAAGCAGCTACAGCTGGTTTACAACATCCTACCACTCAGCAAGGGAATAAAGAATCTTTACAGGTAAAGCATGATCATCTCAATTCAAAGAACACCAACAGGAATATCTTTCAAAGAAACAACAATCAACACGTAAATTCAAGTAGAAGATTTCATGATTGCAGAAATTTCTTCTTCAATGGACAATGTTTCTCATGTCACAATTTTGTTCATAAATCTGTCCAATGTGTTGCATATAAAACCATCATGACAAGAGAAGCAAGAAATAAAAGGATTGATATTGAAACAAATAAGAATACCTATAACAACTTTTCTCCTCTTCTAAATGAAGTTGAATGTGCTTATTGAAATAACTTTGGCCATGAAGAATCTCAATGCAGGAGCAAAGTTCAGCCAAAAGAGCATGTTCCTTCAAGCTCCAGAGTATGGAAAAAGAAGGAATTGCAGGTTGAAAATTGTGGCATAGCATTATTTGCAGAAGGTGAAGAAAATCAATGGTACATTGATAGTGAATGCTCAAGACACATGACAGGTGACAAAAACAAACTTCTTGCATATAATGATCTAGAAAAGGAAAAGAAAGTTATATTTGGAAATGATACTCCAGCTGTGATTAAGGGAAAAGGGTTTGTGTTTATAAAAGAAAAGGTGAAGGCAAATGATGTCATGTATGTGGATGGATTAAGGCATAACCTGTTAAGTGTAAGTCAAATCTGTGATGAAGGAACTGAAGTTGTCTTTAGTTCAAAAGAATGTGTGGTACGTGATCTTGATACAGGTAAAACAATTATAAAAGGAAAAAGGACTCCAAGCAACCTATATGTATTGAAGAACTGCAAAGAACAATGTTATTTGAGTAAATCTTCAGAAAACTAGCTATGGCATAGAAGGTTGGGGCATCTGAGCTTTTCTCAGATCAACAAATCAAGCAGACTTAAAGTTGTCTGTGATCTTCCCAATATTACTCTACCCAAAAATATCATATGCAAGTCTTGCCAATTTGGTAAGCAAACCAAAGTACAATTTAATGCCAAGGAAGGATCATCAAGTAAGCCACTTGAACTCATTCATACTGACATATGTGGACCTGTGAGGAAAAAGTCACCACGTGGTGAACAATACTATATCTTATTTATTGATGATTTCTCTAGAATGTATTGGATTGGGTTGATTAAACACAAAGATGAAGCATTTGAGAAATTTCAGATCTTCAAAGCTCTGGTTGAAAATGAA
The DNA here is from genome assembly GCA_034641835.2 of Pinus albicaulis. Lineage (NCBI taxonomy): Eukaryota > Viridiplantae > Streptophyta > Pinopsida > Pinales > Pinaceae > Pinus > Pinus albicaulis. The sequence continues at coordinate 438,629,465 of CM076576.1, read as the reverse complement.
TTAGATCTAAAAATCAAGTGTCTTAGATCTAATCGAGGAGGAGAATATACATCAGATGAATTCCTTGAATTTTGTGAACAACATGGCATAAAAAGACAGTTTTCTGTAGCTGGCACTCCACAACAAAATGGCGTAGCAGAAAGAATAAATAGAATAGTTCAAAAAATGGCTAGAGCTATGCTTGATGATTCCGGAACACCTAACACATTTTTGGGAGAAGAAACACATACAACGGTAAATATTCTTAACAAGGCACATGTTCGTGTAAATAGTGATAAAACTCCATATGAACTTTGGTATGGTAATCCTCCCACTGTGAAGCATTTTAGAGTTTTTGGAAGCAAATGCTTTATCAAAAATAATGATGAAAAACTTGGCAAGTTTGAACCCAGAGCAGATGAAGGAATACTTCTTGGCTACTCCTCTAGGAGTAGAGCATATAAATGTTACAATAAAAGACTTCGGAAGATTGTTGAATGTATTGATGTTGTTATTGATGAGTCTCCAGCAGCTCCAAAAGAAGAAAAACAAACAACAAATGAAGACGATGATGATGACATATATCCTTCTACATCAAATAGTAATGATACAAACAGTGAACCCAGTGAAGAACCCGAAGATGATTTGTCTGAAAAGGCTCCATCCAGATATGTTCAAAAGAATCATCTAGAATCTCAAATTTTGGGAGAAAAGGGATCAGGTGTACAAACAAGAAGGACTCTTGTGGGATCTTCTAGCAATCTGGCATTTCTATCCACTATTGAACCTCACAATGCCAGTCAATCTAGCAAATATGAATGTTGGATTCAAGCCATGAATGAAGAGCTTGATCAAATTGAAAAGAATCACACTTGGGAATTAGTACCAAGACCTCATGACAAAAATGTCATTGGAACTAAATGGATATTCAAAAACAAGTTAAATGAGAATGGGGAGGTTATAAGAAATAAAGCTAGACTTGTCTGCAAGGGGTATTCTCAACAAGAAGGTATAGACTTTGAAGAAACTTTTGCTCCTGTAGCTAGACTTGACGCCATAATAATGTTTCTTTCTTTTTCAAGCTTCCAACAAATCAAAGTTTATCAAATGGATGTTAAATCTGCGTTTCTCAATGGTGATCTAGAAGAAGAAGTTTATATATAAAAACCAGAAGGATTCATTTTGGGAAATGATGAAAAACTTATTTGCAGACTTAAAAAGGCTCTACATGGTCTCAAACAAGCTCCAAGGGCATGGTATTATCATCTTGACAAATATCTTCATCAACAAGGACTTTCAAAGGGGTCTGCTGATAGCAATTTATACACAAAAACTGAAAATGATAAACTATTGATTGTGGTTGTATATGTTGATGATATCATTTTTGGAAGCGATGAAGAATCTATGAGTTAGAAATTTGCTTCTGCTATGCAGCAAGAATTTGAAATGTCTTTACCTGGGGAACTAACATTCTTTCATGGCTTGCAAGTGCATCAAACTACAGATGGCAGATTCTTATCACAAGCGAAATACCTGAAGAAAATTCTGAAGAAGTATGGCATGGAAGAATGCAAACCTGTAAGTACACCAATGATAACCGGATGTAATCTCAGTTCTCATGATGATTCTCCCATAGTGAATCAACCAGAATACAGATCTATGATAGGAATTCTACTTTATCTCACTGGGACTAGACCAGACATTATGCATGTAGTTGGGATTGTTGGACGATTCCAAGATAATCCAAAAGAGTCTCACCTTCAGGCTGTCAAAAGAATATTCAAATATCTACAAGGAACTCAAGACTTTGGACTATGGTATCCAAAGAATGTTGATCTCACTCTTCATGCTTACACTGATGCAGATTGGGCTGGAAATGTTGATGATTGGAAAAGCACTAGTGGTGGTGCATTATATATGGGGCCCCGGTTAGTATCTTGGTTCAGCAAGAAACAAAACTCTATTGCCTTATCTACAACAGAAGCAGAATATGTGGCTGCCGCATCATGTTGCACTCAACTTCTTTGGATGATGCAAACCTTACAAGACTTTCAAATAAAATGCTCACCTCCTATCTCCATTATGTGTGATAATACAAGTGCCATCAGTATTTCAAAGAATCCTGTCATGCATTCCAAGACCAAGCACATTTCCATCAAGTATCACTTCCTAAGTGAACAAGTGCTTGAACAAAAGGTGAAGTTGGAGTATGTTCCCTCCAAAGAACAAGTTGCTGATATATTTACCAAACCCCTGCCTAGGGAAGCATTTGAATATCTCAGACAGAAGCTGGGAATATTCTCTGCCATGCAGAAGATCAAATCTACTTAATTTCAAGAAGATTAAATTGGATACGTGGATTTCCTAAAATTCAGTCGCATATATGCGCAAGTTTATACACAGAAAACTGTGTATGGGTGGTTGCTGACAAATTTTTCTGGGTCAGCATTCTTCAGCACAGCTGTGGTGTTGTTTGGTATCTTTGGTGATGTTTCAGCTCTTATATCCCTATTTCATTCTCTAACATTAGGTGAATATGCCTTAATTATTTGTTGTTGAAAGTGTTCAAGATGCACAAGCTAAGGGGGAGCTTTGGTCATATGGAAAGGATGCATTGGATGCACAGTTTCAGGGGAGCATTAGCCTTGTTGAGTATAATGCATTGTTTTCATTATGATGATTCTGAAATATGCTCTCTCTCTTGAGGTCTTTTTGATATTGGTTATAAAAATTCATATTTGTAATTTTATGAAAATGTTATGTTGAGATCTATGATGCAAATGGTTATATTCAGTCATGTAAGGACTTGTTAAAATTTGTAAACCCACTTGGCTGGGTACTTGAGTCTCATATGTAAATCCACTTGGTTGGATCATTGATGTAAGTATGAGTCCTTGGTGATAGGAAAAGTCATAGAGTCATATACTTCATTGAAAAATATGTTTGAAGATTCAGCATGAACTCAGGGGGAGTATGGTAACTTCAGTACACATCAGATCTACAAGAGCTCTTCTTTATACATGAGAAGAAAAACCTTGTTTTGGTTTTGATCCGCCCTTTTCTCTTGATGTCAAAGGGGGAGAATATCATGGTGTTTGAATAAGGGGAGAGTATCCACCATCATAGTTTCCATCAAGTCCAAAGGGGGAGATTGTTGACAATATGACAGAGTGTTGTCCTTGATGGAAACCTACTTGATAAAGTTGATGACAACCTACTTGATGAAGTTTTCCTTGATGGAAACCTACTTCATGAGTTAAGGGGGAGATTGTTGGTAATGTGATACAATGTGTTGACTTTGATGGAACCTGCCTGATGAAGCTGTCCTTGATAAAAACTGACTTGATGAGTTGTTAATGATGTAAATCTGATGTATCTACAGATCAGTTCAGAAGTAGCTCAGAAAGTGCCAGAATAATGTTGAACAAGGTATGTCACAAGGCATACGCGGGTTTGTTAAGGATAAGTCACGTATGTACGCGGAAATGTACGTGACAAGTAGCGTATGCCCATTTGCGCTCTAAATTTAGGAAACCAGGGGACATTACCATGGTATTGACCCAAAGTATTGAGCGCTTGATTATCTATTTGATCCCGTCTAGGAATACCATCAGCGGTTGAGTGGTTTTGACTCATGGTATTGACAAAGGCTAAATCTATATAAGGAGAAGAAGATCATAGTGCAAGGGTGTGCATGTGTTTGGGTTTTAATGAATACTTCACTCTGAAGTATATCTGCATGGAATGGGTAATAGTTTGTTGATAGATCTGAATTCATAATGCACCTACGAATAAAATGATGAAAAGGGATCTTTAGATCTGAAATGTCTATGTATTTTCTAGATCTGTTTATGGAATGTTTAGATCTATGATCTGGCGAATATTTGCTGAAGTAAAGGGTGAGATCTGAGCTGTTTATCTGGTCTAAAGAATTGTGCTGCCTTATAATGTCTGTAGATCTATACATAGGTTCGTGGCATAGATAACACATATATATGTGGGTTGTCTTCAGCAAAAGCGCGTATGGAAGATGAATTCAACTCTGAAATGTGTGTAGATGTATATGCTGATCTAAGTTGTTTGAATAATGATTATGTTGCTGATTAAGTTGATGAAAGATCAAGTTGTTGGTTGTTGGTTGATGATTCAATGAAGGAAGAATGACTGCCTAAACAGTTCTACATGATTGATATATTGTCTAAACAAAAATCTTATTTCAGATTTGAACCTGTGTCTGATCTCATTCTGAAAAATCAGTGTTCTCAAAAGTATACGCAGGTTGCAACACATATAAGCACGTACACACACGACTTCAGCAAAGAGAAGTAGCGTATGCACTCCATGTTATTCATAGAGGCATACGCAGGTTGGTAAGAAGGGAAGCGCGTATACACGCGGTTTTAGTAAATAGAAGTAGCGTATGATATTTGATTAATGAATGTTCTGGGTTGAGTTTACATCTGCCTATCTACTCTGAAGTTTGGGTTATCTCTGATATTCAGGTTACAGTGGTATCATTGTTTTGTTTGAAGTTCTGGGCAAAATATGTTTGTTGATTAATGAAGGGTTGTGTTGAAGCTGTTTGATCTAGTTTGAAAATTAATGAAACGTGGTCTGCAGAGGATCTGAGGGTTGAAGCGTTCAATATGAAAGTGGAAGCTTTCTGCCAGTAGAGGTTGGTGCTAATATTAGGGGGTAGTAGCTCCCTTCCAGGAGAGGTTGGTAAATGAGAGCAGGGGGTTGTAGCTCCCTTCCAAGAGAGGCTGATAAACGAGAGAAGGTTGTAGCCTTCTGTAGGTGGGTGCCTGCATGATGGTATGAGTCTGCGCCAGTACATGGTTGTAAGATGTTTTATTTATAATAAATATTGAAGACTGAGACGACGACAACAATGGTTTTCTCCCGACTTGGGTTTCCACCTTAAATCCTGGTGTTCATGTGTGTTGCTTATGTGTGATGGTTTATTCTTTTTTTACTGTACATGCTTAATGCTTAACATCTGATGAATAAATGATGCAATTATTTAAGAATCAAATACATAATAAGAGCTCTGAGCATACGCGAGTTTCCTTAAGGATATTTGTGTATATACACTAGTTTTGTTCTGTAAAGTAGCGTATGGGTTTTGAGAAAAGAAAAGTAAAAAGTTTATCAGTTAGCTCTAAATACTGATTCACCCCCCCCCCCCCCCCCCCCTCAGTATTTTTCCAACAAAATTGTCTCTTATTAGGGAGTGCGTTGTGCGCAATCTATTTTTTTTTTTTTTGTATTATGCCTAAAATCTGCCTAAATTTTTGCATTGGATGGAATCTAATGGTTCTTATGGTTGTTTTTCAGGTTTCCATCGGATTAATATGATGATTACATGGAGGGAAAGAGAACATGAAGAACAGGATATTATTTCCATAAATGATCTGGGTACATTAAGAGCCCTAAGAGATTTTGGATTGCTTAACTACTTTAGGTTGTGAGGGATGAGGCAAAAAATAGAACTCTTGGAGTCCTTAGTTCGAGCATGGGATCCAGATATTGAGGCATTTCATATTAAGAACCAAGTGGTTCCCATAATAGTCGAGGATGCATACTTTCTCACAGGTTTGTCGAAGAGAGGCTTGCCTATTTCACTCTCAGGGTCTATTGTTGGAGAAGAGACTGTGAGAGATTATGTTTTGGAACATTGTTATCTAGGGGTAGAGCCAAGAAAAAAAGGAAAGATAAAACAGGAAGTTAGATATTTTCCTTTGAGAACTATCCTTTTCACGATTGAAAAACTTGTTGGCTCCGTTACACTACATGTAGTGAATAAATCGTATATGAAGTATGTGCTAGAGTTGTTGGAGCCAATAGTCTTCAACTGGTTTGAAGTTGTTCTTTCTCATATAAAGGAAAAAATGAACAAAGAAAAGGGAGGAAGGAAGAAGAACTTTAGTTATGGTTCAACTGTTATATCCTTCACTTTAGAATGGATTCCACTGATGCAGCCACAACACGTGACATTGGATTTGTCTAATCCTAGAGATCCGTGGATGCAAAGATGGGTAGAACTCATGAGTAGGCATGCAGTCCAATCTACCATTATGTTCTCTACTTCTTTCTTTCCCTTGTTCTGGCGACAGATTATCGTCATTTATGAGTGTGCATATGTAGGCATTGACTTCCAAGGAGATCCAGATTTAGCATTACCAGAAGGCGCTCAGTGGGGTGCAATGGGTAAGAATATTTTGACCATGTTTTTTATTTTCCTAAGGTTTATACAATGTTTTTGTACTTTGATGTTTTCCCAAGATTAAACTAAATGTTTGATGTAATGCAAATGTTGTTCGTGTTCAACCAGTAGAGGAATCAGAGTGTGAGGAATATGTACCAGTAGAGAAGGCTGTCGGGAGAGCAGTCTTTCATGATCTTGATATGGCTGAGACTTTGGCTAAGCTTCAACAAAACATAGAGGGGTTTACCTTTGGAATTATAGATTCCTGGATCGAAGAGTTACCCATGCGAATATAGCAACACACTATTGGGGTTCCTAACCACTATATGCAGTTACTCCATAGGATAGCTAGATCTATAGCATGTTACCAAGAGCACCACTAGTTTACTTTTGACGTTTTGCATACATTTTGAGGTCAGATGACCAATGTGTCTTGGGCACAAATTTTGTAAAGACCTATAACTATCTATCTATATGATTTTAGCATTTTCCTATGTTTATTGTGTAATCCTATTCAATGATGTGAATGTTTTCTTTACATATGTTGCAAATGTCTGTCTAAAACTTGATTAGCTAATGATTCAGTTAAAGGGTTCAAATTTCTGGAAATGTGTTGATATTGAATAAAATCAAAATGTCTTTCCAAAAGTCGAACTCGTAGGAACAATCTATGTAGTGTTGGATTTATAACAGTATAAACACTAGTAAGTTGTAATACCACAAGTTGTGAGTCTAACCTTATGATTATGCAGTTAATACCAAATGAAATGGCATTAGAGAGAAGTTCGATCAATGCACTACACTCAACTTGTTGTTCGTAGATCTACCAATACAAATCCCTTGAAAACTCACTATCTCGTTGTTCAGAGCGAAAATGGCCCACACCACAGAGGATAGAGTCTGTGTAGTACGACTAGCACCATTAGCATATCCAACAAATGGTTCCGAAGATTCAGACATCTACGATGAAATGTAAAGTGGATTACTAACATCAAGAAAACTCTAAAACCAAACTAAGATAGTGAATGCAAATCAATAGCATATATATACAATATATTACAAAAAATTACTGCGTTCATGATTAAGCATAGTAACGTTTCAGATACAACCCATTTCTAGGTTGCGCAAATGGAATTCCATCGTAATCAACCAACTCATAGGCACCCTTAGCAAGAACTCTTTTGAAAATATAGGGGCCATGCCATAATGGCTCAAATTTTCCTATACCTATTACGTCAGCTTCTTGATCATAAAGAAGGACCAAGTCGCCTTCTCAAAAAATGCGAGGCTAGACATTTTTGTCATATTGCACCTTTATATGTCTCTTATGCACTTCGTTGGCCAATTGGGCTTTATGACACATTTCATCAAGATGGATGAGATTAAGGAGACTCACTTCTTCTTTTGAGGTGTCAAGTAACATGTTTATTGTGAGTTTTAATGATGGTATTTCACATTATATTGGTAAGATAACTTCTAGACCATACATCAACTGAAACGGAGTAAATCTAGTTGCATTTCTCACTGAGGTTCGATATGCCCACAAGGTGGAGTACAAGATCAAATGCCAATTTCTTTTACGAACTCCTATCATTCTTTGAAGCATATGTTTAAGAATCTTATTGATAGCTTCAACTTGTCCATTTGATTGTGAATAATAAGGAGTAGAATTATCATGTGAAAATCCTAACTTGGCAGTTAATTCAGTCATCATGTGGTTGTGAAAATGCTTACAATGATGTAACTATAGCCTGTGGGAACCCAAACCGTGCAATAACATTACTAAAGAAAACAAATGCAGTTGTTTATCCTATTTTGTCGAATGTAGGCATTGCTTAGCCCATTTGGTAAAATAGTTGATTGGGACAATAATATAACCATGCCCCCCATACGAACGAGGGTTACAGGTCATGAATTCAATACCCCATTTCGAAAATGGTCCCATAGAGGCAACATAATGCATTGGCGCTGGCGATTTGCAAATTTTACGATAAAAAATCTAGCACACATGAAAACTTCTGACCACGAGGATGCAATCTTGAAAAATTGTAGACCAAAAGTAACCAATGTGGAGTATCTTTTACACGATAGCGTATCCAGATAAATGTGCACCACAAGCCCCAACATGATAGTCAGTTAAAACTTTTTTTGCCTCGTCATGAGTGAGGCACCTCCTTAAAATGGTATCGATACCATGACGATAAAGTGTATCACCGACGATCAGATAATCTTTGGTTTGGTATCGAATACGTCACTGTTTAGAGCGAGAGGTATTAGGTATAAAAGTTTGAGTTTGGAGATAAATGATTAAATATCGATACTAAGGATCAGATGATCCGATCAAAAAAAGAGACTCGTCAGGAATTGATGGTTCCAATGTAGTTTCAGTACTATTAGAGGGAAGGTCACGGAGAAGCACAGCCAAAACTAAAGACTTCTTTGAATTGGATTTGATGAATTCCAAATCAAATTCCTGCAAAATGAAAATCCATTTTGAATTTTTTCCCCCAAGAAATTGACGTGATAAGATATAAGTCACGGGGTTTCAATCTGAAATAAAAGTGGTTTTTCAGAGCAGGATATAATAGAGAAATCTTTGGACAACTTGAGCAGCTGCCAAGGCAAGCTTTTTTACATATGAGTACTTTACTTCCATATCATTGAGATTACGACTCAAATAATAGATCAGATGTTCAATTCCATCTTCTACTTGGACCAATACTTTAGCAATGGTCATTTTAGCCACGGCGATATATAGGAAATAATCATTTTGATAATTAGGGGGATACATTAATGACACTCAGACAAGAGTATCCTTAACAACATCAAAAGAAGCTTGCACAACTTGGTCCCAATGGAAGGGAACCCCCTTTTTCAAGATTCAAGTAAATCCTTTAGCCATTTCAGCATAGTTTGGAATGAACCCTCTTAGGAAGTTAGCCTTTCCTTTAATTTTTTGTATCTGAGGTAAATTTGATGGTGTAGGAAAATCAAGAATGGTCTAAACCTTCAATGGTTCGATTCTAACTCCTTCTTTTGAAACTATGAATCCAAGCAAACAACCAGAACCAACAAAAAACACACATTTGTGTGGATTGAGGCGTATTTTTTAGTGTCATCAGCATAAGAAAATGACTCTCAAATGCATTGGGTGATCAATCCATTTTCGTGAATGCACTGGTAAATCATCTAGATATGGTTGAACAATGTGCTTGATTTCATTGAAAGCATAATCCATTGCTCTCTGAAAAGTTTCCCCAACATTCTTTAAACCAAATGGAACTCTCCTATAAGAGAAGGTGCCCCAGGGACAAATGAATGTTGTCTTATGTTGATCCTCTAGGTGGATATTGATTTGATTTTAGCCAGAAAATCGATCCATAAATGAAAAGATTTCGCATCCAGCACAATCGTCAATAATCTGGTCAATAATGGGAGTAGGATAGTTGTCTTTTGGACAAACATAATTAACGTCCATATAATTGATGCACACTCTAATGGTTCCTTATTTTTTGATGACATGAATTATATTGGAAACCCACTCAGTTAGCATAACAAGGTAAATGAAACCATCACGTAAAATTTTTTCAACTTTTGCTTTGATGGCACCGAATTTCTTTCAATGAACAGGATGAAGCCGTTGACACACCATTTTGACATCACGATACATATTAATAGCGTGTTCAACAATACTAGTATCTATGCCTGAAATTTCTTCATAAGATCAAGCAAATACATCATGGAATTCACGCAATAGAGAGCGATATAAGTCAAGTTCTGATGAAGAACAAGATAAACCGACATTAATATTTTCTACAATGCTAGGTTTAGTCGAAATATCGATAGAAATGTTTTCTTCAATATTTGAGAGATTTCGCTCAGAATCGATTTCATTAATAGGTAAAGAATTCGAAAATAAATGTTTCATTTATGGGTGATATAGTTCACTAAGATAGTTTTATTCATAATCAGGAAGATGGGAACGATGATGATAATCTTCCCATGGCTCCCCTTCTTACATCATGGCTTCCAAAATATTCTCATCTGTTAAAAACATTAAGGAAAATGGATCATATGGAGTACCAAAATCTAAGGAACGATCAACCCAAACACTCGACGACACTGATTTTGGATTTTCTGCCCAAGCCACATAGATTGATTTCTATGCCAGCTCAATTGGGCTGGGCGACAGAAATTCATCCAACTTAGCGATTTTAGAATCACCTGTACTCTCCCTTAAGCTAGATAGAGTGGAAGAGATCATGTAGCAGGTCTCTATTCCTGTAATTTCTGCCAACATCGCAGGCGGTGGTAATGCAAAGATTCCTATGGGAGTGGAATCCTTTAAGATTCCTACACCAATGTTCTAATGTTCTAGTTGGGGTATGTGAACAAATAGAATGTTTCCAGTTACCTGTGAAGCAGAGGCAAAGAAGGATAGTTGATTAATGACTGTGATTGTACCTTTATGTGGAAAGGAATCATTCTAAAATATGTAGAAACAATTGTAGTCATCGCATATACCCATGGCATTCCAAGTAAAATATTATAGTCAAGGGGTCCGTCAACAGCCTCGACATCAACATTCACTCTTTTTCCCCCTCATTCAACATGCAGGTTATTAATAATACCACAAGGCTTATATGTACGTCCATTGAAAGCCTTCAACGTCGTTGATGATTTTTATAAGCGTGTTGAGCCAAGTTACTTCCAACAATTTAGAGACATAATGCATGTAGATGCTCCCTCATCAATAATTGTACGATGAACAAGGTGATTGAGAACATTTACTTGTATGGAGAATGCCAATTTTGCTGGTAGTTGCGGCACATAGCCCGTATGATTGAAGACGACTAGATTAGAATGATTCAGATCAATTCCACCAATAGCCAACAATAAAGCCTATTTTTGGGAGGGAAAATTTTCTAATACCTTAATAGTAGACATAGTTGAAGGGGATTGAGCCAGATCTTCAACTATATAATAATTTTTTGCAGCTCTTGCTCGAGGATTATATGTCAATTTGTGAATTACTCCCTTTGGTGGCTTCATCTTCAATTCAGGAATAGCAGTAGGTGGTATTGATTCCATAGATAGATTCGTAGTCGAGGTAGTAGGTTGATCAGTGGCCTGACTACCATAATATTTATTACTCATTGACCCAAAATATCTCTTGAAGGATTTGTGATAGATAACATAAAAATTTGAGAAGTAGAAGCCAGATCCATAGCAACCATGTTAGTGTCTGGATTTGGAAATGGGTCTGTGAACACAGCTGACGCATGGGAAGTCTTGAGGATTTTTGACAGTTCAGCATGGTGAGGAAAATCCTTAACAAAGTGTTCCTCATTACAAATTATGCATGGATAACGATGTTTCCTAGGTCCAAACGATTGATCAGATGATCTTTCCTACAAGTTAGAAGTTTTCTTTTTCTTTTATTTCGCCTTCTTCTTACTTCTAGGTTGATTATTACTTTTGCCTTTGTCAATTGACACGACATTAATTTTGGAAGCAGGAGCAGGATCAGATGTAGTACTGTGGTTTGTTCTTTTAGTGCCTATCAAGCCGTCTCTGGCATGAGAGTCCTTTAATTGAGGAGGAACATTAAAATTAGATCTTGGCGCATTAGGAATTTATTCATAGAGTATGCCAGACTGAGTATAAATCAAGTCTAAATATTGGACATGAGCGATAACTTTCTCATCTGTGACGATGCCACCTTTAGCCACATCCTCAGTTATAGATGGTAACAAGGACTTAATGAACCATTCAATAAGGACCTGGTCTAGAACAAATGTCTTAACCATTCTATGATGACGAAGCCACTCATGAATATGATCAGAAATGTGAGTAGCATTAGTCTGTTCAAAATTGGTCAAGAGTTCTGTTCCAGTTTCATATCTGATGGGTAACCAGAAATGAGTAAAAAATGTAGTGAAATTATCAAAAGAAGCTCTAGGTAACTCAATGTACCATTGTGCAGCTAGACCTATGAGCGTACGCTGGAAAATACGTAGTTGAACAGAATCATCATTCAGGGATTTTGATGAACACGATAAATGATAAGTCATGACATGAGTCGACAAATCTTCTCAAAGTTTTCCATTGAACTTTGGAATATCTGAGGGTAATTTGTGAGGTATCATTAGCCACCAAGGAGCATAGTTGATTGGATCATTGGTTAACTGATTTAAATATGTTAACTCTAAATTTTCAACAAGAGGCAACTGTCTATGAAGATCAGGTTGAGCATAACTAGGGTAAGATGAAATTTCTTGAGTAACAGGCCTTTGAGCACCAGCATAAGGAATCTGTTGTTGGTAACCCAGATATGGGTTGTTTTGAAAAGAAAATGCTTGAGGATTTTGTTGACCAAAACTTGGATATGATACTTGTTGAAATGAGGTTTGAGGCATTTGCACCTGAGCTTACCAAGGGGTCTGTCCACCAATGTTATAACCCAAATTAGGATAACTTGGATTTGGTTAATAGGTAAAACCAGGTTTTGATTGTGACATCCCATAAAATGGTAAACCAACTTCTAAATAAATGATTCCAGATAGAAGTTGTTTTAAATTAACCGATGGATTTGGAGTCTGTGGACCCAACATTTGAGGGTATTGAGTTGAAGGACCCGCTTGATAAGGTTGATGTACAACATTTTGATTCTATAACAAGGGTAAAGATGTATTAACAAGTGGTAATGATGTGGGTGTAATAGGTTAAACTGGTTGATACGAGTGTACAAGCGTTTGTGCTTGGATAGGCAGAGTGGGCTGCCATTGAAAAATATTCATTTTGACATTATGTTGACAAAAAAGTGACGAAGTACTGTCATATTGGGTGACCAAAGGTTTCCCCCCAGCATGAGGAGGATAATAATATGGAAAATATTGTTCTCTGAATGCTGGGAGTCCAGTTGATATGGTACTTAAAGGAATAGACCCAAAAGGACTGGCTTGATATTTCCCTGATGATGTATATAAAGAATCAAGCCATCCAGTACTCACTATAGGATTACCAGTTATAATACCAGACGATGACATTGGTAAAGACCATGGTTTTGAAGATGCACCAGAATAAATTCAAGATAATGATTTATAACCTGATGGGACCATAGGGCCACCTTGAAAATATGACTCTGGTGAAGTTGTAAACATCGACGAGGTAGCGAGTGTAGGTACTGACGTAATTGGAATAGATGACCTAACTGAAGATGTTGGTTCAGGCATGGTTACTTGACCAAATGTATACCCTTTAAGATCGACGAGAGTTTGAATGGGAATAGGTTCAACAAAAGCAGATGGTAACGATTGAGGAAAATACTCGTATAGGTAAAGGTCCTCCCCAAAATGGGTTGGATTTAAAGGTGTCTCATCTTGTGGGATTTCTTCAATCGCAATTAAACCAGGTGGAAGTATTTCATTGCTAGACCCAAGTATATTTCAGGTGGTTACTTGTGTGATATGGGAGACTCAATAGCTATAGGAATTTGTGGAATGACCATGGTAGGAACAATTTCCGCTTGTTCGAATTTAGGATTCAGATGTTTTGGAAAATAAGAGACAAGATCTAGATCAATTTTTGGTTGAACAACATCGGGTCGAGGAGCTATGGTCTCACTGCTAGATGGATCGTGACCACGAGTAGCTGTGAAGACTCCATTTTGAGAACAGTAGATGAACCGTGATGTGTAGAAATAACTTGAGCTAACTCTAGTTTATGGGAATATGATTTTTCACCAGAGGTACAAATTATACTTGATTTAGCAGACTGTGATCACCCTCAACTACTAGAAGTAACTTCTGTTGGTAAAGGTGGTTTTAATGCTAATATATGCGAATGATGGGGGAAAGGATTTTTTTATTCCACGATTACTGGTTTATTTTAACCAAAAACAAATAAACAAAATAAAAGGGTAATGTTAGGCAAAAGGGTTTACCAAGAAACTGTAAACTGCATAATACCTCCTGGCGAACCAAGAAGTATGGGCAGTCAATCTCCCTGAATGTTGTGTTTGGTGTATCACAATTTACAAGGTAGCTAACTCGGTTCACTATGGATGGATAGCACCTAAAATTTGTCCTCCAAAATATACCCAAAGGTACGTGGAGGCCCAAGACTATATTAGTGTTGTCTGATCTGAAACCGCACAGTGACATCACCCCTTTATACTTTTCGTACTGTAACACTGACCGATATACCCAAAAGTACATGGACAAGCTACAATATACTTACGTACACGGAGTGAGGTATCACACTCAAAATGTATCGCACAAAATTTAACGATAGTTGTTATGTTTTATGAGACCGGAACATGTCTCTAGCATAGACCTTCTAAATGTTATCGTTATGGTTCCAATGCTTTGTTAGGTAAATTGACATAAATTTTAAGTTGATCTTGTTTATCAATTTTCCTTTCAAAGGTTCACCGCGATGATGTATTGGAAATTCCTAAAATGCAAACTAAGAATGATAAGCAATCTTTCACTTTTAGCTTTTCAATGAAAATACTAGCTACTAGAGGGAAAGAGAAATCAATTTGAGAGCAAACAAATCAATGAGCACAAACTAAAATGCAGATTTCCTAATTGTTCCTTTTTCAAAACACACAAACCACTACATGTAAATGCAGGTTTTTATTTTCAGTTCCTTTAATGTTATGAATGCAGAAAAGAAACTAAGTGCATTAAATCAATACAAACAATTTCCTTTTAGTTTTGAGAAATGAGGAATACAAGCAACAATTTCTCTTTTGAAGGAAAAATGAATAATTTAACAACAATTTCTCCTAAGACTGTTGTGATCCATAATTTAGATAAAAGAACTTTCGGATTAATCACATCAGAAGGATTAGGTCGACGTTTTGAGCCAGCTAATGTGGTTCATCCTTAGGACAAGGTGGAGAGAAAAATCGATGTCAATGAATAAATGGAGGAGATGCATCATTACCAGAAATAGCCATTGAGAAATCACTGCTAGGATCTAGCTGTTAAAAATTATTTAGTTAGTTAAAAATAAATAATTAATTAAATTGAATAAAAATATTATTTAATAAATAAATATAATAAATTGATTAATTAATTTAACCATTTGGATAACTAAATAAATAAATTAATTAATTAAATATACAATTTAAAATAATAAAAACAAAGAAACCCCGAAGGAACTGAGGGAAAGAAAAATAGATAAATAAATAAATAAATAAATAAATATAAATATATATATATATATATATATATATAGATATAGATAGATAGATAGATATAGATATATAAACTAAATAAATAAATAATTAAAATAAATAAGTTAAATAAATTTTGTTATGTAATTAATATAATAAAATAGGAATTAGGGGATAAATTCTTATTATATAAGTTAAATTAATTAAGTAATTAAGTAATTAATTAATTAAATAAGATAAAAATAATTCCATAAATTAATTAAATAAAATATAACTAAATAAAATAAAATAATGAATAAACAAACTTAAGAAGGTACTAGGGAACCACGAAAAATAAAATTAAAAATTATGAGTTTGTTTATTCAATTTTTTTTTTTTTAAATGTCATTCCCTAGTACCTTCTTAAGTTTGTTTATTCATTATTTTATTTTATTTAGTTATATTTTATTTAATTAATTTATCGAATTATTTTTGTCTTATCTAATTACTTAATTACTTAATTAATTTAACTTATATAATAAAAATTTATCCCCTAATTCCTATTATATTATATTAATTACATAATAAAATGTATTTAATTAACTTATTATATATATATATATATATATATATATATATATATATATATATATATATATATATATATATATATATATATATATATATATATATTCCCTTAGTTCCTTAGGAGGTTTCTTTGTCTTTATTATTGTAAATTGTATATTTAAGTAATTTATTGATTTATTTATTTATCCAGATGGTTAAATTAATTAATAAATTTATTATATTTATTTATTAAATAATATTTTTATTCAATTTAATTAATTAATTAATTTTTAACTAACTAACTAATTTTTAACGGCCAGTTCTTAACAGCTAGTTCCTAATAGCTATTTCTCAACAGCTATTTCCAGTAATGATGCATCTCCTCTATTTATTCATTGAGATCAATTGTTCTCCCCACCTTGTCCTGAGGATGAACCACATTAGCCAGTTCGAAATGTCTACCTAATCCTAATGATGTGATTAATCCAAAAGTTATTTTATCTAAACAATTTCTCCTATCAGGAAACGAAGAATTTACGACAATTTCCTTTCCAAAAGCAAATGGATCTAAGGAGAAAATGAAAACACTTTGAAATGAATTTGTCAATGATAAAGAAAAACGCTTTAAACAAAGATTGAACAAATTATTCTTTCAGAGGAGGAAGAGGTAGATAGGTTCACTAGTCAATATGAGGTTCAAGCTTTTCAAAACACAGCAGAAAACAAACTGAAACAAATTGCAAAGACAAATTGAAGGGAATTTGGATGGTTTCAGGAGGCAACATAGTCTCTAAAGAGAGATATTGCTTGCAACGCAGGCTTGAAAGGGAGACAGTGCTATGCAAATCACTGTGTCCTATCCAAGAGTGTGTTGGGCGCAGTGTATAAGGAAAAAAACAGCTGTTTAACACACTTCTCTTGCAAATTTGGATTTTAAAAAACCTAATATTCGTGAGTAACAACTACTGCGTGAATAAACAGAGAAAATCAGAGGCTAAAACACCTAGGATAAATAGTAATCTCCCAAATGGAGTCGCCAATCATGGAAAATTTTAGGGGCTAATATTCATAGGTGGGCTAATTTTCCATGATTTTTACAAAAAAATATTTGCCAATTTCTATTTTTTATAAAAATGATTTGCCCAAATTTTACAATATAAAATTATTTTACGTTAAAAATCGCCAACATTATATAGAGAGTATATTTAAAATCATTATAAATCTTAATAATCTTACAAATACATCAATAAACAGACACATAGAATGAAATAAGAGAGTCCAAGCGCTTCCAAAATCTCCTTCTGTCGCTTTTGCTATAGCTTCAAATTCCAGCCGGCTATGCAAAATATTTCCTGCAAGAATGAACACTAAACAACAAGAGATAGCAATAATACATATGTCTATTCAAGTTATTTAGCTAAATCAATAAAGTATAAACCATATACATCAAATAAGAAATCATGATATGGAAAATCAAAGCTTATACAGATGCATATAGGGAAAGATAAGCAATAATATTTATTAATGATAGAAGGGGAGGTTACAACCCAGTGATTGATTTAGTGTCACCATCTCCAACAACATCCCAGCCTTATCACAAGGAAGATATCTCCAGCAATATGTCACTCAAATGAACTCCTCAATTTAAATTCCACCAACATTTCTATACTCAAATTCTTCCTTATCAAACACTAAGATCTGTGCTCAATTTATAGAGGAGTTGAAGGTAGTTTTACAATCAATGACTTTCCAATTATAGGCAAGACATGTTTCCAATATTGTAGATGTGAAATGCACACTTGGATTTGAAGCTTGACACATGTGAACTCTTCTAGAAGGCATTGTCCAAGTGGAGATTCTGGAACAATGAGATTTTCGCTCCTAATGTGACCAACACAGCTCTAAATGTTGAGAAGTGATTTGCAGAGTATCCTTGCATGACGCTACCTGCATATGAAACATACTTAATCCCTTTAGAGGCAGTGTTTATGAGCTCTCATATGATATATTATAAACTTCAAATCTTGGAAACCTTTCCAAATGAAAGTCTTGAATGATTTGTCTTATTCTTTGTCTTAGAGCATGTAGCAATTAACAAGATAGGGGATGATAGACCCTATTCATTGGTCCTAGATATGATGTCCAGTTAACCAGGTCATTGGGAATGATTCCCAAATTTACCTATAACAACATCTTTCTTCAATAATTTTGTTAGAGGTGCTTCTATTCTCCCATAATCCTTAACAAACTTGTGATAATACCCTGTTAACCCGAGAAATCCTCGCAAATACTTTATGGTTGTGGGGAGTTTCCATTCCTTGATGGCTTTAATTTTGTTAGGGACTACCTTAACACCTTCATGAGATACAATATGACCCAGATATTCCACCTCTTGTACTCCAAAGAAACATTTGGAGGTTTTTACATATAATTGTTTCTCCTCCAATAGTTTGAGCACGCTGTCAACATGTTGAACCATTAGGGGAGTTTCAAGGTTTAAAATGGGCCTCCTAAGAAAAATGTACAACCAAATTAAAATTTATAAGAACCAATAGTATTCAAGATGATGATGTCAACCATGGAGGGTGATTCACCATTTTTTAAGTAAAAGGGTAAAAAGATTAAATAATAGTAAAATAATAAAATAATAAAACTACATTTTCAACTCGTATTTTCAACTTCTCTCCCAAATTGTTTACTCAAATTTCAAGTGGGAGTACTCATTGGAAGAAAATTTAATTCCTCATCCAAGGTGTACCCATGCTGCATACTTTTTATGGACCTTGCGACACGAAAAATGAAAAATACATGAAAAAATGTGATTGCAATCACATTTTTCATATATTTCGTATTTTTTGTGTAGCAAGATCCATGGAAGTATACAACATGGGTACTCCTTGGACGATTAATTAAATTTTTCATGCAACGAGTACTCCCACTCGAAATTTGAGTAAAAACTTTGGGAGATAAGTTGAAAATACGAGTTGAAAAAGTAGTTTTTTTTCCCTCTAATATTTGATGATGTAATCAAATCTTATTTTATTATTTCCACTATTATTTTATAATTTCCTTAGGAGGCCCATTTTATACCTCAAAATTCCCCAAATGATGATCGTTCCAAGACCTGTTCTAGATTTGTATATCATCAAAAAATAATAACACAAATTTTCTCAGAATGGGTTTGAATATGGAGTTCAGTAACCCTTAAAATGTAGATGATGCATTGGTAAAGCCAAAAGGCATGATCAAAAATTCATAATGAACCTCATGAGTTCAAAATTTTGTTTTTGGAATATCTTTAGTCTTGATTCTAATTTGATTATATCCTGAATGAAGATCCAACTTGGTAAAATAAATTTCTCCATGTAATTCATCCAATAATTCATCAATTGTAGGAATGGGAAATTTATCTTTAATAGTGAGGTTATTGAGCTCCCTATAATCTGGACAGATGCGCCATGATCCATACTTCTTGTGTACCAATACTACTGGAGTAGAGAAATAACTTTGACTAGGTTGAATTATACTAGCCTCTAACATTTCTGCAATCACATGTTAAATTTTTCTCTTTTGGACATAAGGATATATGTAAGGCCTGATGTTTGTAGGAACACTTCCTGGAAACAAATGAATAGCATGATGATGATAATGAATAGGTGGAAGTAATTTGGGAGTTTCAAACACATTGTAATGATTTGCCAAGACCTTTTGGAGATATGGAGAAATAGAAGATTTTGATGTTGGAACTTAATTGTGCAGTTATGCCTCATTGTTATTTCTTCAGAAGATTTTCCATGAAATTAGAGCTTATTATCTTTCCTAGCTTCCCTGCGATACCCCGTAATTCAACTTCCTCTCCTTCCAAAAACATTTCACTAAAAGTTCTTGAAAATTAAAAGCTACCATCCCCATAGATTGTAACCATTGTACTCTGAGTACAACATCAACCCCTCCCATTGGAATGGAAATCATTGGACTATTCAGCACATATTCCCCCATGGCTAGCTTGATATTATGGCATTTTATATAGAAATTTATAGTTCCTCCATTTGAAACCATGACTTGACACTCTGGTGCTAGGTATAGGAAGCAATTCAATTCCTTGACTACCTTACAATGAATAAAATTATGGGTACTTCCTGAATCAATCAACACTATTACCTTTTTGTTCTTGATATGTCCTTCTATCTTGAGAGTTTGAGAAGTGGTAATTCCTACCAATGCATTACAACACATGTTCGGACTCATTTCTTCGTTCTCTAGGGTTGGTTCATGATTTATACCCTCTTCTATTTAAGTTTCTTGTTCATTTTCTTCCTCCTCTTCACAATCTATGTAAAATAATTTCTTTTGAGCACACTTATGACCTTTAGTGTATTCACTATGGTATCAACTTTGTAGGTTGTGGAAGTATAGGAATAGAAACACTTCCATATTTATAGATGTGAGTGGTAGGCTTCCTTGTTGCCATAATTTTACATTCAATTTTTCTTGCCAACATGAATGCCTTCTCCAATGAATCAACTTCCCAAAGGTGAACCTCATGTTGGATGTTATCATTTAAATTCCCTATGAATACATCAATCATTTGTTCCTTTGGAATATTAGCTACCCATATATTCAGGTTTTGAAAGTCCTCAATGTGCTCCATCACTGAACCCCTTTGTTTGATATTTATCAATCGGCTAAAGAAGGTGTTGCTCTTTGTATCCTCATAATGTGCTAGAATTTCCTCCATAAAAATTGACCAAGTGAAAACAATTTTACAAGAGCAAAGCCATCGATACCATACAAATGTATTTTTCTCTAAATACAGAGTTTCAATGTGTACCTTTTGTGTGTTTTTCACATTATTGAGATCAAAATATTGCTCCATCTGTAGTATCCATGTTAAGGGATCCTTGCAATCAAACTTCTTGATATCGATCTTTGAAATATGGCGGGTCTTCAATCCAACATTAGATTTTATGAAATGATGATTAACATTTGTTTTTTTCTCATCACGAGATTCCTCTACTATATTTTCACCATTAGAAAACATTTATTGTACCAACTTTGTCAAACCTTCCTTCAAACCTTCCATGTCTGCTTTTAGATCATTTTTCATAGCTTCCATGCCATCCATCTTAGCTTCCGTTCCATTCTTCAAACCATCCATGCCTTTCTTCAAACCATCCATTTTAGCTTCCATGCCTTTTTCCAAAACTTTGATTTCATTTTTTTTTCTCTTTGCGAGAGCGAAATTTGGAGCACTTTCTCTTGTAATTTTGATATATTATGTTGCAATTATTCCTCTTAATGACTCATAGTAGAGCCTTTTGAAGGCTTAATGGGTGTTGAATTATTTTTAGGGGGAATTTTAGAACCCAATATTGATATCTATGTTTCGATATGCCCTTGGAATCACTTCAAACTAATTTTTCAAACATGACTTATGCAATTAAAAAAAATATATATGCACATTTTTCTTGCTTTTGAGGAGCTCGATATTGAAACTAATTGTAATGTTCCTACATTAGTTTCAGCTAATAGGAACATTAATTTTTCCTTGCTTATTTTTTCATTTCATAATTGATGAATAAATTGTAAAGGAGGACATGTAAAACTCCTAAAACCAAGAATAAACCCATGCCTATGTGAACATAGACATATTTGGGCTATCTAAATAAACTCCTGCAAGTGTGAATGGGTTTAAATCACAAGAGTGGGCCATCTTTGACCAATTCAAACAATGCAGTCTAGATGCATTGAACCTCTTTGAGGGACAGCGCAGTTCTAGAAGGAGGGTCTAATGTGAAAAGGGTTAAATGACTCAAGGTGGTTTAGGGTTTGGAAATACTCCTATCTTATAAAAGGAAGAGGAGGGAAGCAAGGAGAGGTTGTTGAAGATTATCATTTCTCAAGGAATTGTCTACTAGACATCCCTTGTTGGGCATACCTATTCAAGAATCCCAGCTCCTTCCTTGAGCAACTCTTGGAAGAGAATTGTGCTAAACTTGTCCACTATCAGGCTTGGGCCAAGCTTCACCTTACAGCTATAGTGCTACTCCTATTGTGGGTTGAGTTTTCCATGTGAGTTGCAGCAAGTGGAGATCTAGATCTGCTTAGATATAGATGATAGCAGTGGCTCTTTTTAGTGAGTGTGTCTTTTAACCTCCTGGAAGAGTTCATTTGCTGATTGTACTTTATATATACATCTTGGCATTAGGCCAAATAATTATTAGAAGCTACAGCATTGTTCCTCTTCCTAAGACAACGTTATTTGTAGATCTATTGTTGCAGGGTGTTTTGCCTGTGTTTTGGAGGAGAGATCTCCAGTGTTGGGATTCTTCCTTTCACTGTGGTGATCTATGGATTGGCCATCCAATCCATGTTTGTTTCAGATTTGATCTGATATTTAATTTTATTATTCAGAAATTTTGAATCATTCTGCAGATCTGAAGTCTTAGATCTTAGATCTACTTCCGGTGCTTCATGTTTTGAGAAAAACCCCAAGGGGAATGTATAGATCAGCCTTTCTTGTACATGGATCTAAATTTTTATGTACGGATCTGATCTAGATCTAAAGAGTGAATAAACTGCTACTTCATCTCTAGAAATAATGCTGTTATGGTTATGCAGTCTTTTATCATGGTTGTAACACCTTATTTCTGAGGATTTCTCCTGTATTTTATCATTCTTTCTTCTGTAAAATGTATGAGTCATGCCACTGATCTGATTTATTAGTGTAAAAACCCTATTGCAGCTGAACCCTTAGGAAAATTATTCTCTCATGCTTCAGTAAATTTCTACATACTTCTAGTCATGGGAAATCAGGGTTTTCTGGCTTAGTTAGGAAAGGAGGAACTTTTTAACATAGAAAAATGCATTTGTGTTTGCTGAAATTTGACATGGGAGTCCCTCATAGCCCTAACTATCATATCCAACTACTTTCCCACCTTATTTTTATGCAGATATCTGAATACATCCATTTTAGGGCCTAAATCGTCACTTTTCCCCACCTTTTGGCCTATAAAACGCTGTATAAGGTTGTTGATGCATATTTTATTGAAGGTTAAGTGATTTAAAATCTGTATAATACATATTTCTATAGCTCCACATTGGTAATAACTAAGATTATTCCCAATAGTGTAGTTGTTCCTTAGTTGGGAACATTACACTGATGTATCACTATAATTTCATATCCCTAAGATTTACTATTTAGTATTAAACATAACTTTGTGTCTTCTTTCCAATGCAACAATTCTGAACTGATTTGGATTCTTCAAGGTCAAGTTATGCTCAATATCCCACAATGGCCTAATTATGGAATGCTTAAGTAGAGCGAACTTGTACAACGTGCCACGCGTCACTGTTTCCTTGTACAGCTCTGAAATTGATAATAATAAAACTATAGTCTGTGTGATTTTGGCCACTTTTTGTAGAATTCTAATCTGAAGCTCAGAGAGAGAGTTATGATGATTTTCCTAAGATCTCCTATTTGAGATGAAATTCGGGAGCCTGCAAAAACCCAAAATTCAACAGATCATATCTACGAAACTATTGTGAACCAAGATCTGAAATTTTTACAAGAAATTCCTCAGGATTTTTCGCAAATGGATTTTTTTTTAGCATATGAAGCTTCATATAAAAAAATTTATAGTGAAAATGCCACAATGACCTGTTTGAAGTAGAGAAAACCTAGAATCCAAAGCTCTCATACTAATTGTTATGGAACCAGCTCCAAAAATACAAGAAAAGAGAGATCAAAAAATTATGAATAAGCCACTTTGAGGGGGAAACCTCCTTTACATGGCATAAATGGACAATTCTTGGATGATACAAATGAGAAAACCTCCTTTTTATATATAGGAGTCCATGGGGTCATAATATAATCCTAGGCGACCTAACAATAATAATGTAAGGGCACAACAATAATAATAGTGGCTTTTTATGGGGCACAATAATAACAATATGGGGGCTACAGGGGTACAAAAATAACAATAAGAGCACTACACTAACAAAAATATGGGACTACATTAGTAATATAAGGATCTAACAAACCACCTAAGAAGTTCAATACATATGGCAGAGGAAAGGGACTGCGGTCTCAGGAGCAGAATAAGAATGAAAATAGGGAGCTCGTGCGATGTTGGACTTGTGGAGGAGATCATCGTAGGAGATATTTCCCACAACATTAGGGTCGTAGACTGCATATATACACTACACAAGTGACACAAATAGTGGGAGATTTTGGACAGAGTATTCCTGGGATCTATGCAATGCTAGACAATAGGCAGGAAGACCATCAAGCATCTATAATTAATATGGATGGTAAGCTTTGTGATCAATTTCCTTCTATTATGATTGATCTTAGATCTAATTATAGTTATGTTAGTCCTGACTTGGTGGATAAGTTTGGTTTGAATAGAGAAGTGCATGCAAAGTCTTAGTTATTGCAAATGACTACAAGTAAAAATAAAAGAGTTCATCACTAGGTAAGAGCTTGTGCATTTGAGTTGAATGGAATGTATATAGCAACACACTTGATCATATTTTCATTATGATCATACAACATGTTATTGGGTATGGATTGGATATATCTTCATAGGACCAGGGTATATTTTTATGATAAGGCCATTGAATGCTTGGATGATAATGGGGAACCATGAGTTTTACAGGGTAAGAAGAAACCAGGTATGTGAATTATGAGTTGTTGTAGTTCCATTCAGTTTGACTAATGCTCCAACTACATTTATGTGCTTAGTGAATAATTTTTTGCGTCCTTATCTAGAAAATTTCATTATTGTATTAATTGATGATATATTGGTATATTCAAAATATGAGGAATATCATGTCGAGAATTTACCAACAGTGTTGGGATTTCTATGAGAGCGTCAGTTTTATGCTAAGCTTAGAAAACACAGTTTCTTTCAAACTGAGGTACATTGCTTGGGACATGTTGTTTCCAAGGAGGGCATTGCAGTAAATCCATAAAAGGTAAGGGCTATCATGGAGTTGGTAGCTCCTAGAAATGTGTATGAGGTGGGATCCTTTATGGGATTGGAAAGTTATTACAAGAGGTTCACTAAGATCTTCTCACAAAGTGCTTATCCTATTACATTATTGTAGATGAAAGGTAATAAGTTTGAATGGATAGAGGTGTGTGAGGCCAGTTTTGAGAAGCTTAAACAGTTGTTGACACATGCTCTATTGTTAAATATCACAGATCCATCGAAGGAGTTTGTAGTATGTATATATTATTGCAAGAGAGGACTTGGTGGAGTCCTTATGAAAGATGGACATGTAGTATGCTATGAATCACAAAAACTGAATGAGCATGAGAAGAACTATAAAACACATGATATTGAGTTTGAAGTGATCATACATGCATTGAATGTGTGGAGGCACTATATTCTGGGCATATGGTTGGTATTGATCAGTGATCACAATGGATTGAGGTATCTATTTGACTAGCTGAATATGAACACTAGGCAAGTGACATGGTTGGCCACGGTCAATGAGTTTGACTTTGAAATTAGGTACATCATAGGTAAAGAGAACAAGATTGAAAATTCTCTTAGCAGGCGAATACATGTGAATCACATAGTAGGTATGAGCTCTTATGGGAAATATATACAAGATAGGATCTTGCAGGTAGGTAAGAATGATGAGAGGGATATGGATATTGTACATAGGTTGCAGCAAAGTACAAGTACATGTACGTGTAGTGGTACTGGTACAAGAGTACAAGGTATGGATTAACATTTCACAACAAATGGCTTGATCAGGTTTCGAGACAGGGTATATGTGCCAAATAACAATGAGATCAAGAAGGTGATATTGAGAGATTTTCATGTGAAACCATATTTAGGTCAATGAGGCTATCAAAAGACACTGACAAAAATGAATAATTTTTATTATTATCCAAACTTGAAGAGAGACGTAGCAGAGTTTGTGGCTAGGTGTTTAGATTTTCAACACATTAAGGCAGAGTGTAAGCAACCAGGTGGAATGCTACATCCAATTATGATACCACAATGGAAATGGGAGGTCATTTCCATGGATTTTATCGCAGGGTTTCCGAGGATAGTGAGGAAAAATGATTCCAATATGGTTTTTGTGGACAGGTTGAAAGAGGTAGCCCACTTCATTCTAGTGAAGTCTACATTCTCAGCTAGTGATGTAGCATAGGTGTTCATCAGAAATTTGGTCATATGGCATGGTGTTCTAAGGAATATTATATCAGATAGGGATGCGAAGCTCACTTCCAAGTTTTGGAAGGAGATGTTTGCAGGTTTGAGCACAGAGTTGGCCTTCAGTACAACTTATCATCCATAGACAGATCGAATGACAAAGAGGGTCAACAGGATATTGGAGGACATGTTGAGGGCATATGTGATGCATTAGAAAGGAAAGTGGGAAGAGTATCTCCCAATGGTAGAGTTTTATTACAACAATGTGTATCAAGGATCGTTGAGGATGATTCCATTTGAGGCATTGTATGGATGAAGTTGCAATACTCCCATTAGTTGGAGTGATCTGGTTAACATGGTGTTGATTGGACCAAACATGTTCGAAGAGATGGAACAAGAAATGTGGGTAATGAAGAAGAATTTGAAAGCAACACAGGCTAGGTAGAAGAGCTATGCTGATCAAACCATGTTGTTCAAGGAGTTTGAGGTTGGAGAATAGGCATACTTGTGTATCAATCCCAAGAGGAGATCCTTCGGTATTGGATCATGTGCCAAGCTAGCATCACAGTTTTGTGGACCTTTCAGCATTATTGAGAGGATTGGGCCAGTAGTCTATCAACTTGCAATGCCTTTGATAGTGAAATTCCATAATGTTTTGTGTGTGTCGTTGCTTAATAAATATGTTAAATATGTTGATCGTGCAATTGAATTGTATGTATTGTAGGTGGAGCCACAAGGAGAATTCTAGCAGGAACCTCAATGCATTTTGTAGAGAAAAATTCTCATGCTCCATAATCGAGCAATCAGTAAAGCTAAAGTGCAACGGAATCACTTTGGGACCGATGAAGCTACATGGGAGATATTAGATTAGATACGAGGCACGTATCCTTCATTATTTGCAGTTGAGGCAAAGAAAGTTTGGTATGATGTTGGTATATGTTTGGCATATATTTTGGCGTGATGTTTTGATATATGTACATATGTGTATGGATGTAAATACCACCATGATCTATGTTACAAAGATCCTATGAGCGGTATGGTGTCATGTCATTATGGTTTTCATTATGATGTTATGTTTTATGTTTTCATGTTGGTTTTATTCTCAGTAGGATGATCATTGTAAATAATTCAATGAGCTAGGTTATAAAGCTCCATGGGAAGTATGTTTTGCTACAGTAGTCTTGTTGGTTGTAGGTGTTGTTTAACACCGAGGACGGAGTTCCCCCAAGGTGGAGGGTTTTGTAACAACACTAGTGAAAATTCCATGTAATAAAATTTAATTAAGGAAAACTAATAACCAAGGTCATGGGACAGATATTCCAAGCTCAATGTTAGGAAAAAAATCCTAGTGTGGGTTTTCATATGGTTTATTATGGATATGGAAATTGGTAAAGGAAATGGCTAAGACATTAAAGAGGAAAAGAGTATTTTTGGCACATTTATTTATGAAAATAATGGAAATTAGGAGAAAAGGGAGGTGAAAGTTCAGTGGTTACATTCGAGGAGAAAAATGAAAGAAAAATAATTGAAAATGAAGAAAATAGAGGGCTAATCCATAAAAATGATTTTGAGGATTAGTTGGTACCTTTTGTCAGTTTATTTTTGGAGCTCTGCCAGTATTCTCTATCTCTCTCTTTCATAATCTTGGTTACTTAGATTTTTCTTGGAGCACTCCTGGAGGGTGTGGCATGCTTAGTGATTTTGAGGCAGAAAATAAAGGAAGAGCAGGGAAGTATAAGAGGACATAGGTATCAAAAACTATAATGGGTTTTGATTGCAGGAACATAGTTTCATGTATGTTTTCCTCACTAGTTTTGACATGCATGGTGTATGCATGTAGTTTCTTGGTCATTATTTGTCATTGGCATGGAGGATTGGCTAGAATGATAGCGGATTTTCTTAGCCTTACCATTTCCTAGATAGACATGGTGTTATGGCTTCAGTTTCATTGTTTGTTTTTTGGTTGGTTCTCATGTTCTCTTAGAAGTGGATTGAGTTATTAGTTCTTGAAAGCCTTGCTTGGAGAAACACTCTACAAGCCTGGAAAAAAAATTTCGGTTGAGTTACTAGTCATGTAAGCCTTGCTTGGACAAATGCTCTAGAATCCATAGGTGGGTTGAGTTACTAGTCCTGGAAGCCCTGGTTGGAACAAATGCTTATAAGTTCTGGAAAAACTTGGGTAGAGACCAATCCATGATGGTTGTGATGTCCAATCCTGAGGTGGAACCATTGGTTAAGGGTTGAGGTGGTTTGCCGTCTGGAGCACAGGGGTGACTGGCTGAAGTGATATTTGGTTCAACCATTTCTATGGTCGGGTGGAACATCGATGTCCTAGACTTGGTTGCATTTTTATTATGGCACTAAGAGCTCTTTTTCCATTGTATTGATGGATATATGTGCTTGTTATTCTATAGTTTATATGGTTTTTATGTGCTTGTCATTTTTTATTCTTATATTCTTGTTATGGCTAAGTATTATGATGGTGAAGAAGTATGGATCTCATCATGTTTTGATTTGTAATTGAATGAAAAATGTATCTATGCCTAAATAGACTATAATGCAGTTAATGTGACATATTAAAAATGGTTCTTAGCGATTCTAAGATAATTATGGGACCCCTATGCTTAGATATATTGTTTACACTTGTAGATTACATATTTTTGACATGTTTGACAAAAAAATTTTCATGGCTAGTAGGGGTCCAATAACGTCCTTGTCTGAATAATTTTTTTAGCATCATTGTTTCATTGTATTATTTCATTCCTAAACTTTTCATTGAGCTCTAGGCAGTGGCTTGGGATATGGGCCTGAAAACGTGCCTTAAATCCCATGAACACAGGCACAGGGTAGGGAAATTTAGTCCCTGGATGTAGACATGCATGCTTGTGCATGTATTTGGAGCCTCCTAGACACAAGCATGGACACTTGTGCATGTATCCGAGGTTAAGTGGGTTAAAAAATTAGTGGGACCCAGGGGCTAAAGTCCTGAGTGGTTGGGGTAGGTCTTGGGAGTTCTATTGCTGATGTGGAAGGTCTTTTTGATGTGTTTCTATCGATTCCACTTCCTTAAGGTCTCATAGGAGGTTGAATCAGATAATAGTAACTCACTGTCACATGTTTACCCTAGTTGGTCGGTTTTGTCTATCATACTTGTCAGCTTCTTTGATTTTCTGCTCAATGTTGGGTCCAGATCTTTCTAATACATATAATATTTCATTTTCATCTTCCATAGCTGTTATTTTTTTCTATTAAATTTCATGACCCTAAAACTACCATCTTCCTCCATTACTCCCATTCAAACTAGGAACCCTTCTCTCCTACGATTTTATCAGCCAAATAGACCTTTGGCTCTAATACTCATTGTTAGAAAATTATATATTACAGAGTAATGGAACACATAATGTATTGCGGAAACACAATCATAGAAAACACATAAAATAAGAGAGACACATATATACGTGGTTCACCAAATTTGGGCTACATCCACAGAGAAAAAAACCCATCCTTCCTTTTATATCATCCAACAAAATGAATATATGCAACCTACAACAGATCCACTATAATTTCCTCTTTGCACTCTCACAATCCCCTCTCTCTTTCTCGCTGAAAATAATAATTGTCCACAACCATAATACAATTACCTCATATAAAATGAGGGTTTCTTTCTAAGGAAAAATACCATAAACTAACATAACTTCTACTATGAGGTCATCTTCCTAATGAACGACCGATATTGACTACAAAATTACACTATTTTACAAGGAAAATTTTCATCTAATATTATTAGCTTCAGGGGCACTGCTCTCGAATCCCCACTATTGGGGAAATTATTTAAAAGTAGTTGTCACCCCCCCTCGAACCCCTTGATGGCTATCATATGCAGGGCATTGCCACCCCTCTTCGGAACTCGGGTCAAACATGACTGAGACCTCTAAATCATGAATATAATCACACTCCACACTCAACAATCTCCCACTTGGAGACTAATTATAGCAACTCTAATGCTACTTCATTTATTGGAAAATGCTCCCACTTTGGACCTAGATGTTTCTCATCCTCACCATAATACTTTAATACCAATTGAAACTAAGAATAATAACAAAATCTCCCAGGTTACAACTTTTGTTAACATATCTATTAGATTATGGCTAGTGTTTATCTTTTCCAGCTTCAATTGTCCATCGTCCAACACTAACCACATGAAATGGTACTTTAGATGTATATGTTTTTTCTGGGAATGAAATTCTAAGTTCTTTGAAATATGAACAACACTCTAGCTATCACCTTATAACCTACCCATCTCCCTCTTCTTACCTAATTCATCCATAAACCTTTGCAACCAAATCATTTCTTTACTATGTTGAAAGTCAATAAGAAAATGCATCACACATGCCAATGTGGGATTGTGGGATCATGGGTCCTAGAGATATATTACTGTGAAAGAAAATTTATTTAATTAATTGGAAATGTGTCTAATTTAATTTTCCCTTAATTAAATTGGACAATAAATTGTAATATTATCTCAAAATTACTTGTAATAGTTAACTGAGTGTGATAGACTCAATTATCTCATGAATTTTGAGTTGAGGGTGGTTGGTGAGGCATGCAGAGTGATTCTAGTTGTATTAGAGTTCAAGTTGCAGCTAGTGCATTAGTTTAATGCATGAGAAATTAGTTAACTCAATCTAGGTGACTTAAAGTCAGTTTAACTAGTTGTAACTGATTGTTACACTAGTGAGAGGTCGAGTGAATCAAATCAGATTTCATTCACATGTAGTGATCTGTCAAGTGACTAATGGTTTACTATTATTATTTGCATGCATGTCAGTTCCGATGGAGACCATGTTGAGACAAAGGTTAAATTGAAGTTATCTATCAGTTGTATTATTAGAAAACTGCCCAGATGCAGTTAACATACCACATTATTTCCCATGATATTTGCGCAATAAAAGCAGGATGAAATTCCTTGAGAATAGGGATTGCATTCCACGTGAATTCCATGAACAAGGTAGGCTGAAGACAGGCTGAGAATTGGCTAAGTGTTGGTGCAATTTTGCCTAGATCAGTGTTAGACAGTTAGGATAGTGCAAGAGACTCTTGTGAGAAGAGTGCATTGTATTGTTTCATGATTTCTTGTTTGAATATACAATACAAGATAGAGGGTTTTTAAGCAGCAATATTTCCCCAGGAAAATGATCTATGTTGTGTATTGATATGATTCTTTCTTTTACTTGGCATGATTATGCGATCATGTATAATTTCCAAAAATGAATTGTTAGAAGGATTTAGTAAATTTCTTTAGAACATTGCATGATCATATTGAATCCATTGATATACATAATGTTTTTAGAATTTCTACATACTAGCCTTTGTAGCAACAACATATTTTTCTTCCATTGTTTAAAGCACAACAACACTTTAAATTTTTGAAACCAAACTAACAGTTATTCCATCTACAGTAAACACATAACTTGTGGTGCTTCTCCTATTATCTCTATCACTTGTCATATCTGAATCAACATATCCTTGTAGAGCAATATTTGAACCACCAAAGCATAATGCTTGATTTTTGGTACCTCTCAAATACTTGAGAATCCATTTCACTTCCATCCAATGTTATTTTACTTGATTTTTCATCTACCGTATTAAATGGGATGGAAGTTTGTATAATTAAATTAATATAACAACAAGCATACCACAAGAAGAAAAACAAGAACTAACAGCAACAACTGATTCCTCATTGGTGACTCCTCTAAGACCTATTCAAGCAAAACAATGCAATCATCAAGTGAAATCGTCAGTAAGAAATAGGATTATGTCACATAGTCAAGAAAATACTACTCTAAGTGCACCACAGAGACACACAACATCATCTTCTCAAAGCGCAACATCAAGTGACATGTCAAGTCCATCTTCCAAAAACATAAGAAGAAAAAAATTTAGAAATTTAAGTGAAATTTATGAGTAAAATGAAGTTGATAGTAGCACAGGTATGACTTCTTTATATGCACTATCTTATTATGTAGATGATCCAATTTATTTTGAAGATGTTGTTACAAAAGAAAAATGGGTTGTAGCAATGAATGAATAAATGGAAGCTAAATAAAGGAATGACACATGGGAGTTAGTGGACCTTATGAAAGGAAAATAGGTCATAGCTATCAACTAGGTCTACAAGACCAAAAAAAATGTTGTAGGAAAGATAAAAAGGCACAAATAAAGGTTGGTTGTCAAAGGATACAAGAAACAACATGGAAGAGATTATGCAGAGACATTTTCACCAATTGCAAGAATGGAGATAGAGTGCACAATGTTGTCAATAACAACACAAAATAGATGGAAGGCATACCAAATGGATGTAAAGTTGTCATCCTTGAACATAGTAATGAAAGAGGAAGTATATGTGGAGCAGCCGCTGGGTTATGAGCTAAAAGGCGAAGAAGATAAAGTGTATAGGTTGAAGAAATATCTTTATGAACTGAAGCAAAAACTGTGTGCATGGTACAATAGGATAGTTGCTTACCTGTCTGATAATGGCTTTGAAAATTGTGATGGTGCCTACTCCCTACATAAAAAAGAGTGATATCAAGCTTCTTATTGTTGTCCTATATGTAGATGATTTGATTTCCACTGGGATAAATGACCTCCTCATTGTTGATTTTAAAGAAGTTATGAAACGTGAGTTTGAATTGAGAGGTATGTTTTGGGCATAGAAGTAAAGAAAACATAAAATGGGATCTTTATTTCTCAAGAAAAGTATGCCTCAGGTATTTTGAAGAGGTTTAATATGCAGGACAAAAAACCTATGCCAACTCCAAATTTCATGGGGTTGAAATTAGTCAAAGAATATTGTAACAACAAGGAAGGATATAACAAAAATGAAGATTGTAACAACAATATTAGTCCAAAATTATACTAAAGAATGGTTTGTAGGTTAATGTATCTAACAACAACTAGACCTGATATAATGTATGCAGTGAGCTTGGTGTCAAGATTCATGGAGACACAAAAGGAGACACATTGGTAAATAGTCACATAAATACTAAGGTATGTCAAAGGGACAAAGTAATATGGTATTTTGTACACTACAACAAGTAATTTCAAGTTGGTTGGTTACACTGATAGTGACTGAGCAGGAAGTGTTGATGATAGGAAGAGCATGCCAGGCTATGTATTTCACATGGGTTCGAGATTTATTTCATGGGCTTCCAAGAAGCAACCAATAGTGTCTCTATCAACAATAGAATTTGAATATGTCCCTGCAACAACAACAACATGTCAATTAGTTTGGATGAGAATAATGTTGAATGATTTATTGTAGGACTAAGAAGGAAACATAAAAATTTACTGTGAAAATAATTTAGCAATTGTGTTGTCCAAGATTTTTTTTTCCCACAAACGAAACAAACAAATTGACACTAAGTATCATTCCATTAGAGAGTTGATTAACAATTGAGAAATTGTTTTAAAACATTGTAGGTCAAAGGAGCAACATTTTAAGAAATCCATTGGCAAGAGATAATTTTTTCTATGAGAGAAATTGTTTGGTCATAGTGAATTTCAATGGTAGTGATTAAAGGGGAGCATTGGAAAATTACTCCCAATCACCACATTAAAAAAATGACAACAACCATTTTCAGAAAGTACGTAAGAAGATCAAACAATCAGTATTTTGTACCAACGAGCATATTTTTTTTATCAACTGAAGAAATGTGAGGTTAATGTTTTGCTAGCTCAAGGATGTAGAGTTGGTGATTATTTAGCAAAATTTATTACTGTGAAGTACATGAAATTACAAAGAATTAATTTACATGATTGTCCTCCCATAACTTGCTTTTGTTTTTTTGTATTGTCATGAAAAGATAAGTTGACTAAGAAATTTTCAGATTTTTATATTAATATAGTAGCGTAAGTCATTTGGTGCATCGAAGTTTTCACAAGGGATTAAAGTTCTATAGACAAGAAGGAAACATTTCAGCAAGCAGTTTTACTGATTGTTACAACCTGTTATAGCACATAACCAAAGAACAATCAAAGTTTGTAAAATTTATGTTTTTCATAGCAGTGAATGAGCTGAAGTCTCAGTTTAGTTCTGTAATTGTCTTTTGTCTCCATAAAATCTTAATATAGTGTAGTTTTGTTGCACGCTCAATAAAAGGGTCATATTTTTAGTTTTATCACACATCCCCTGTTTTTCTCCTTTTTACAACATGTTGTTACTTAATTTTACTATGTTGTTACTGTGCATATAAATTTTCTAGGTTTTACCCACTACAAGAAAAAAGGTCATTGGTGAGGGTCATGCCTATGACAGACCTTTAAGGTTTGTCACCAATGTCACATATGGTGACAGTCCTTAAAAAAACGTTATTTTAAGTGCATATAGTGACAGTCCTTTAAGGTTTGTCACCAAATCCATTTTCAGTGACACTTTTGGTGAGGGTTGTTAAAGGCCCATCACTAATTCTCTCTTTGGTGACACTTCTAGTGATGCTCTTTTAATGACCCTCACTGATGCTCTTTTTGGTTACTTTTGGTGATGGTTGAAAAATTTTCGTCATCATTGATTATTCCAAAGATTTTTTGATGACATTATGTGCATGTTACTATATTTTTTGTAAAAAGATAATGATTTAAGACCATTGTTGTGGAGTCTTTTTCATTATGTTTCCCAGGCCATATAGTGTTAGAGTCAATCAATTTGTTAAGAAGTAATTAATGTGTATCATTTCCCTCAAGTAATGAAAATATAGTTTTCCTATGAGTCAATACATGATTCATCTCTATTAGGTATATTATCTATAAAATTCCATTTAGATAAAGTTCCACTAGTGTGTAGAAATATATTATTTAATACATAATAAAGCTTTGTAAATTCGATTAATGAGAGACATCTAGCACTCCTCAACACTCTTGGTACATATTAACATGCTTTGGCACACACTAACATTCCTTGTCACCTCGCATGTCTTAGAACACCTTCATACCTATAACATCTTGCCATGACTAGGACACCCAAGCACATTTTGGAAAATCCTATCATAACATAACACTCTCCTAGCATGTTTTGGCAAGCCTTGTAGTCCCTAGCATGCCCTGTAACACTTTGGCATGCATTAACATACATGAACACTTGGCACACATTGGAACTTGGCATGTATTGGAACCTATTATTAGTGTTCCTAGCATGCCCCTTTTTAAAAAAGATAAAGTCTTGAATTATTAACCCTCTTATGTGTTCATTTCCTTGCATTGTGGCTTGGTTCTTATTTTTCTTACCTTGATACTTCTTGACACATGTTCGCATACCCTAGCACCCTACACATCCTAGCATGCCTTAGCATCTTGCATGTCTTGGCACTATTTGGCACATGTTAACACACACTATAACTCCCTAGTACACTATGGCACTTCTTGGCATGCCCTAATATTCCCTAGCATGCCTGAATAGTTCTTAACATACCTTGTCACTCCCTCCTTGGCATTCTAGCTAGCACTCATTGACACTCCCTGTAACACCCTCATATTCTTTCACTTCCATGAATTTTGACCGAGTGCTCCCTTATGTTGACATAATACTCCTTAACACTCCTCAACATGCATTAGCACACTCTGTCACACCTTAGAACTCTTCAACGTACCCTTCCACTTCACAACATGTGTATCTCTCCCTAACACATATTGGCACTTGACACGTGTTGGTGCTTGGAAAGTATTAGCATGTCTAGCATTCATTAAGAAGCCTTGGTATACTTTGGCATGGTTTAATATTAAATTTATTTGAGATAAATTATTGGAAACTAGATGAGATGTAATAGAGGATTATTTTTCACTTAGAATGTGTTAATGCACTATCACTTGGCACCTATTTCCACCTAGTGTTGGTGTGCCTAGCATTCCCCTCTTGGAAAAGGTAAATTGATGACTTACTAATCATATGATGTGTTCATTTCCTTGTAGTCTAACTTTTTTCTCCTTTTTTTGCCTTGATAGTTTGTGGCAAGTATTTTCACACCCTTTCGCATATTTTCATGCCTTAGCACTTAACACATATTAGCATATTTGACACGCCTTCAAACTATCTGGCACACGTTAGCATTCCCTAGCATGCCTTGCCACTCATGTCCTCACAACTATCCTTACATTTTTTCATGACTTCAGAACCAAATCAATTCCTTGAGTACTACAGTTCGTGTGACATTGGCCTGCTTTAGCCACAACAATTTAACCAATTTCACCTACTAGAAGTAGATTGTGCCTTGTTCACCTAAGAACTGCCTATACCTCATCTTAGGCTACTCATGTCCAAGTTGAACTTGTCCCACTTAAGAACTTACCAAGACATGAATCACATCTATCCATGTCCATAAAACAACTAAGCAACATAGATTACGTAGGAAATATTTCACATGTATGTCCAATTCATATAAAGTATAGAGAATTAACTGAGAGTTTGCAAGAACCACAAGACATACAAGATATAAGTTGGCACAAATCGAGCGCCCAAAAACTTATACATAACAATGTATAATATGCAATTGTCAAAAAGAGTTTAAAACATGATCATTTGGCCAAAGTGTGCCATGTGTCATATAAAATAATAGATAAGGGAAAAATAGTGTTGTGCCCAACACAAAGTCTCCCTTTGTCTAAAAATTATTTTTTGATCCCCTTATCGCAACCGTAGGCTTGCCTCTTGCAAATCCTAATATGAACTTATTCTAACACACTTCATCCTTGGCACACTTGAATTCGCTGACACTTCATATCACACACTCTTATTCATTCATTTCCATGGATTTTGACCGAGTTATCCCTTGTGATGCCTCGACACTCCTTAAAACTCTTCAACATGGATTGAAATTTTCTGGCATGTGTTAGCACATCTTTTAATTTCTTGGCATGCCCTAACCCTCCATATCTATCATTCCCTCACAACTACCCTTACTTAATTTGCAACTTGGAAACCCAACCAAGTCCTTACATGACTACAAGAGATTGAACAAGTTACAATTAATACAACTAGACTATGTTGTTGAATTATGTAGCTTGGGAGGTAATCGACAAGCCTAGTGATATGGGTTTGTGTGAGTTTGGTCACAAAAGGATTTGTGGTGAAAAAACCCAAGAAAAATGGTTTTGGACCTAAGATGGGGTTTAAAATATAAAATAAAATTAAAAGGGAAACATAATATTTCCTGATTTCTAAGTGGATAAAGCCTGCAAGTTATAGAGGGTTGTTGGTATGTCTAGCTAGGAAAATATATTTAGGGAGGCCTTAGTATGAAGGAAAGAACATCTAGTGAGAAGGATCTCATTTGATCAAGGACGTCAAGAGAGAGGTAGTCCTAAAGTAGGTCGAGTTATAGGTTTCAGTAAGGGTTACTAAAGGGAGGCCATGATCATCTACCAAGAGCAAGATCATCATGTGAGGGTTAACAAGAATGTCACATACATTGATGGGTTCGAGATAGGAAGTAGGATGGCATACTATTGGTTCTCTTATGGAAGATCAAGCTCAAGAGAGGAAACTCATGAGAATTTGGGCATGTGATTTTAGTGGTGTTTCTGTGTTAAGGCCACAAAAAATTTTGAAATAGTAGAGAGGGTTCATACCCTACCATGTGGTGGTTATTAGGTTGAAAGGTGTGTGATAAAGACCAACACAAATGAAGGAGGGTTTGCACTAGAATTTAGGCCAG
Source organism: Pinus albicaulis (assembly GCA_034641835.2). NCBI lineage: Eukaryota > Viridiplantae > Streptophyta > Pinopsida > Pinales > Pinaceae > Pinus > Pinus albicaulis. Next base: position 438,591,668 of record CM076576.1, on the reverse strand, counting down.
AACAGAAGTAACCACAGGTATAATATTGGCTGAGGTAACCATAGTTTGAGGGTCATAGAGATCTAAAGTTTAGGTCAAGATTCAGTCAAAGAAGTGCCCAGAAGCTATGGATCCATATGAGCTAGGTCAAGTCTCTTATGAAGGCAATAGTTGTTGTTTTTTCTATTGGTGGATAGGGGGTTTTCTAAAGAAATTAGAATATACATATAATACCATAGTTATGGAGGTTTCCTATCATGTTCAATCCATAAGGTATGCCCTTAATATTGTGAAAAATTTGCGTAGAAGAAGAGGGTTCGTGACCCTTAGAGAGAGCTTTATCTCTACAATATATACCACATATTTGGAAGATATTTTTTAGAAGTATGTGTGGAGATAGAACATCCAAAGGAAGGTGGAACCTGAGTAGAAGATTGAGTAGAAGAAATGTGCCATATGTGGAATGAATTGACATGAAGAGGAGTTGATTTTGGTGGACTGACCGTAGGGTTTTGGATAGAGATCTGAAGTAGCCTATAAATAGTTAGTCAATGGACTGTTACTGGATGATTTGTGACCCTAGTTAAGTCATCTACAAATTTTTATAAGGATGATAAGAGGAGTAGTTTTGATTTGTTCATAGATTGGACAACAAATAAATTGGTACACAAGAATAGTGATTTTGAGAGGACTCAAATCACTATTAGGTGGCAGATTCCAAGAGCCCTAGATGAGGGCAGTTTTGTGGGCACTAGATTAGAAAACGAATTGAATGTGGTTGGGAAAATTGATGGTATTCCAAGTACAGTTGGAGGGTTGTTAGGTGACTATCAAAGAGGAACCCTAAGTCTTGTACTTGTGAAGGAAAACAAGACTGGTAGAAGGGTAGGCATATTGGGCCTAAAGATGTGTAGACTTTGAAGCACTAAAGTAGCAGAAAAGTGAGCTATCCAACAACCCTAGTTCATTGTATTGTAGAGGATTGAGTTAGTGAGAATAAAGGAAACTTCCATAGCCCTTGACTTGTCATCTTGGAGTAGCAGTACAAAAAAATTGGTCAGACCAAAAAGCTTTTCAAAAATGGAGTTGTGAACAATTGATTGAAAAACCTAAGTGTTGTAGACCTTAAAGGAAAAAACATGTAGATATAGGGAAAAAAAAATTGAGCCGATATAATTAACCTAAAAGAGATGAGTTCATTGATAGAGGAAAATTCAAGAGTTGCATAATGGGAGGCAAGAGGAATAGTCAGATGTGTTCAAGACATATGGACTGAAAGGGCTATGTGTGGCCACCATAAAAAAGTGGGTCAAGGGTTGCCTTGTTCAAGGTAGATTGGTTATAAAAATACTAACACCAAGCCCTATTTGTATTCCTTGTATCAGTGTGATTGTAAAGTGCCATGATCCCTAGTACGAGAGCTCTAGCCTATTCTATTATAGTTTGTAATTTGATGAAGAATGGTTTGAAAAAGTTAAAAATTGTCATGTGCACAAGTTGATTCCGTAATGTGTGTAGATTTCATTCTGCAAAGTATATGTGTTGTGGCACTTGAGTGTGTTTGCATCAAAGATTCTAAGACCAAGCACATATTCTCATATGTCGTGGAAATTCAACATATGCCTTGTTCACCTAAGAATTATCTGTGACTCATCTTAGGCTACTCATGTCCAATCACAACTCATCCCACTTAACAAGTTACCAAGACAAGGCTTGTCACATCCAAATGTGGTTTTATAACAACTAAGAAACACAATTTACATCTTGACATGCCATAGCACCGTTCACGTATTAAATTCCTTGGATATAAGTGGCATGTGTTAGCATCCCCTACATTGTTTGGCATGCTTTTACACACCCTAAAACCCACTAGCACTTCTTAACATGCCTTAGTATTTTAGCATATCTTGGCACTGCCTAGCATATAACCTTGTCACTCCCTGCTTAACACACCTAGAACTCATTCACACTCCCTGTCACACACTCTTATTCATTCATTTCCATGCATTTTGATCTAGTCCTTCCTTGTGTTTCCTTAACACTCCCTGAGACTCCCTAGCATGCATAGGCACACCCTAACACCTAGCACATATTGGCATGTTTCCCTAGCACTCTAGAATTATGTGGCACTACCTATCATACCTTGTCACACTCTCCTTAGCACACCTAGAGCTCATTGACACTCCCAATCACAAAACATTATTCATTCATTTCCATTAATTTTTACCTAGTTCTCCCTTGAGTTCCATAAAATTCCTTAACACTCCTTGGCATGTGTTGGTACACCATAGCACCTAGGACAACTTGGCATGTCAACTTCGGCTCTAGCATGCCTTAACACTTCCTATCATACCTTTTCACTCCCTCCTTAGCACACCTGGAACTCACTGACACTTCCAATTACAAACTCTTATTTGTTCATTTCCATTCATTTTGACGTAGTTCTCCCTTGTGTTTCCCTAGCACTCCTAGTCAACACTTCCTTGCATGCGTTGGCACATCTTGGCCACATGTTGCCTTAGCACTCTAGCATTTTTTAGCACTGTCAATAATGACTTGTCACTCCTCCTTAGCACACTTGGAACTCATTGACACTCCCTGTCACACACTCTTATTCATTCATTTCCATTCATTATGACATAGTTCTCTCTTGTGTTTCTCTAGCACTCCATAACACTCCTTGGCACACATTGGCACACACTGGAACTTGGAACATCTTGGAATGATTTCCTAGAACTCTAGCACTGCATATCATACCTTGTCACTCCCTCCCTAGCACACGTATAACTTTCTAAGGCTTCCTATCACACACTCTTATTCATTCATTTCCATACAATTGAAACTAGTCCTCCATTTTGTTTCCCTGGGACTCCCTAGCACGCGTTGGAACCACACCCTAGAACCTAGCACATCTTGGAATTCCTAACATGCCTTGGAAATTCCTAGCACGTGTTATCACTTCCTAGGATTCCTTGAACACCTTGGCACTCCCTAGTTGTCATGCCCTCATAGATAGCCTTACTTTTTTTACAACTTGGGAACCCAATCAAGTCATTGAAAAAAAAGTGTTATGTTTAGCCCAAAGTATCCCTTTGTCTGAAATTGATTTTTCCATCCCCTTATCACAATCATAGAATTTACTCCTAAAATTCCCATTATGAAATTCTCCTAACACACTTTGTCCATGGGACACCTGGAATTCAATGACACTCCCTCACATACACTCTATTTATTCGTTCGTTTCCATAAACTTTGAACTAGTTCTCCCATGTTATTCCCTGACACTCCCCAACACTCCTTGACATGCATTGACACTATATGGCATGAATTAACACACCTTCTCATTCTTTGACACATTATGACACTCCTTTAATATAATGTCCTCATAACTACCCTTATTTTCTTTTAGACTTGGGAACCCAACTTGTAAGTCTTGCCTCAACTGCAACAACTTGGACAAGTTTCATTTACTACAACTATATTATGTCTTTTTCACCTAATAATGGCTTATAAATCATACTAGGCTACTCATATCCAATATTAACTGATCCCACTTAACAAGTTACCAATTCAAGGCTCATGTCCAACCGTGGCCATAAAATAACTAAGCAACATAGTTTACATCTTGACTTGCCATAACACCTGGAAAGTATAACAATCCCTTGGAACTATGAGGCATGTGTTAGCATCCCCTATATTCCTTGGCATGCTTTAGAACTCCCTAACACACCCTATCATTCCTTGAAATTCCCTGAGACTATAGCATGCCTTGGAATTTCCTAGCATATAACCTTGTCACTCCCTCCTTAGCACACTTGGAACTTGCTAGCACTCCCTATCACACACTCTTATCTATTCATTTCCATGCATTTTGAACTATTTCTCCCTTTTATTTTGGTGGAACTCCTTAACACTCCATGGCACACATTGGAACACCCTGACACTTGGCACATCTTGGCATGTTGCCCTGCCACTCTAGCATTCCTTGACACTACCTAACATACCTTATCACACCCTCCTTAGTGTTTTGTGGAAATCAAACCTACGGATAAGTATGCTTTCCCTAAGTGGGGTGGTCACACTTAGAACAAAAGAAATAAAGATATTTTACCATTTCATTAAAATGAATAGATAAGGGAAGAATACCTACTTGTTATCTTTCGCTATCCCTCGCCTCCCTTTTGTCATTTCTTCACTCTCAATCACACTGAACTAGCTTGATTAATAAATGCAATGGATAACATAAGACATAAAACGATATCAAAGCTTATGATCTACTCAAGTTAAAAAAATTGAATCGATTATATTTGAAAATACACATATAGCATCATTGACATGCGTATTAGGAAAGACACAAATTCTTTATTATGAAGTAGAAGGAGAAGTTACAACCATTTGGATCGATTCGATGTCAACTCGCTCCAACATCAGTCCTAGCCTCGTCACATCAAAAACATCATCACACCAACAACATAGCATTACATGCAACAACCTCCAAGAGTTGTGATCTTACCAACATAACTCTACTAATTCAGATTCTTGCTCTCTTGTACACTATGCTCAATGTTAAATTTATAAGTAGATGAAGGTATTTTGATATTAATGAATCATTGAATGGATTTTCAAAAAATGGATGAAGATGTTTCCTTGTTTCTGGGAATAGGATAATAAGAGGTTCAATGGATCCATGGTGTCCATATTCAAAGCTATCATATCAGGTGATAGTTGGAACAACTTATAGAAGCCACTAGAGGGTGGGAAGATTCCCAGAATCCAATTAAAAATTTTCTCCCAATCGACCAACGCACTATAAAGTGGGTTTAGATCCTCTAGAATGCAGACTTTCATGGGTGTAGATGCTTTGCACGTAATTTAGTGTAGACTATGGGTTCATTGATGGCTCAATGGATCACTTCAACTAGCATCCAAGCAGTGAAACTTTCAAGGAAGAAGACCGTCAATGGGATGACCTGCTTAGGGTATGTAGCAACTAATTTAGAGTATGATAGACCCTAACTGATATTGATATGAGTTTTGGGATGATGCCAAAATTGAGTCGTAACACTTAGCACACCTATAAATCATTAAGAATCCCTGTCACACACTCTTATTCATTCATTTCCATGCATTTTAAACAAGTGATCCCTTGTTTTTCCCTGGCACTCCATAACACACCTTAACATGCATTAGCACGCCCAAATAGCACCTGGAACATCTTCGCATTTTTACCTAGCCCCTAGCATGCTTGAGCACTGCCTAACATACCTTGTCACTCCCTCCTTAGCACACATGGAACTCATTTAAACTTCCTACAACAATCTCTTAATCGTTCATTTGCATGCATTATTCTCACCTAGTGCTCCATTGTGTGTCCCTAGGACTCTGTAACACTTCCTAGCATGTGCTGGCACACCCTGTCACCTGGCACATCTTGTTCGCATGCCACTCTGACACACTAGCATGACTTAGTGTTGTCTAACATACCATATCACTCCCTCCTTAGCACACCTGGAACTCACTGACACTCCTTGTCATACACTCTTATTCATTCATTACCATGCATTTTGACATACTGATCCCTTGTGTTTCCCTCACACTCACTAATATTCAACACACATTTTCACTTGGTACATATTGGTATGCTTCCCTAACACTCTAGCATGCCTTTGAATTATCTAGCATATATTTTCACTCCCTCCTTAGCAAACCTATAACTCCATAACATGCCCTATAACTCCCTGGCACATATTGGCTCTTGGAACTTGGTGGCACTTGATAATTCCTAGCATGCGTTTGGATGCCCTGGAATGCCTTGGCATGGTTTAAGATAAAATTTATTTGAAACAAATTATTCTCAATTAAGAGAGAAGTAATAGAGGATGATTTGGTACTTAAGACACATTAGCACTTGGTCCTTGGCATGTATTGGCACTAGTGTTGGTATGCCTAGCATGCCCCTCTTGAAAAGGTAAGGTCCTGAATTATTAACCTTCATATATGTTCATTTATTTTCATTTTAACTTTGTTTTCCATTTTTTCACCTCACACTCCTTGACACCCGTTAGCATACCCTAACACCTGGGACATCTTGTCATTCCTTAACACATGTCATGTCTTGGCATGAATGGCATGCCCTGTGAATTATCTGGCACATGTTACCACACCATGACACTTCTTGACATGCCCTATAATTCCCTAGCATACCTTGTCACTCCCCCCTTGGCATGCCTAACACTCACTGACACACCATCTTGTTCATTCATTTCCATTCATTTTGACTTGATGATTCATTTTTGATGGGGTGCATTTCTAGAAACAATTCCTTTAAGAGAATAAAAAAATGATTGCACCATTACTGACATAAGTAATTGCGAGATTCTACTCGAATGAAAATAGTAAACTACATAAGAGATTTTAAGAATGACATTTTTAGGGTTTTTTTATGGTGTGGGAATGGTAAGAAGTGAGTGGAAAATATTGTGATTTTCTTTCTCATTAAAGTGCTTATCCTTATGAGAGGTTCATCATGAGAAAATGACTCCCTCATCATGCTTACCCTCCAACTCCTAATCTTCTCAAAATAAAGGCCAAATTGCACAGTGAGGGAAGCCATGTTGGTCTATGGTGTGCTAAGTGACTGGGTGAGAGTGTTAATGTACTATGATAGGGACTATACCATTTAATTTGTGTCCTTTATGGATGACATGTTGTAGGTGTGTGTCATGGAACCACATGGCCACTAAAAATATTGTGTAAAATAGAGCCCAACATAATCAATGGCTTGAGGGAAATATATGGACAGGGATCAAAATAAATTATATTGGTGAGTCCACAAAAAATATTTACCAGAGAGTGGCACCATGGTGACCAATTACATGCATGGAGTCTTTTGTGCAGTCATTTCGTTTTATAAAAATTTGTTTGGAGTGTCACTGAATTGGTGGAATTATCAAATTCATGACATTGTAAATTATGTAGGAACTTTGTTGCTTTTATTATAGAGGCTAAGGTTTGCAAGGAGAATATCGGTTTTTTATGGTATTAGGGGAAAAAAAGCATCAATTTATATATTTTTGATATAATAAAGCATATGGATTATATGAGTAGCTAATATGGATTATATGACATTGAATCCACCTTGAGATGGAGGTTGTTATGACGCCTACAACCTCAGTCCTTCTTCCTGTTGATGAAATTTTTTTATTAGTTATCCCTTGGATAAGAACCACCATTTTCATAAAGTTCTATGACTCTTCACTCTTCAAAAATGTCCCCATATAGTTTTTCCCAAATTCAATAATTGTTTCCATTAAAATTTATAAGATCTATCATGAAACTCATAACGTTGACCCATTGATTTGATCCTAGATTTATTTTGCAATTAGAAACCTTGAACCAATCCACTAAACAAATCTAAATTTTTAAGAGCATATGCAACTTGCATAAGAATTGTAGGCAACATGCTACATCTCAAACCATTAGCTTTAATACCATGTTGGAGAATTGAGGGATTTTGTATAGTAGAAAACTTGTATTCTAAAATATAGGTTGTGTCTAAATACATTGTTAAACACCTAAGAACAACCAAACATAGTTCAACATACTAAGAAGTGTAAGAAACAAAATTATTTCCATACACAACACATATAATCCATTGTTCACCATATAATAAATACACCCATAAGAACATATTTTGTAGCACTAAGATGTAACCAACACAATCCATACTTTTCTCAACATAAAATGAATAATAACATAAAAATGATTTGAATGCAAAAAAGATTGGAAAAAAATCATGGTAGAATAGGGGAATTCAAAAGGTTGAGTTTAAAATCCAAAAGATAATTCAAACCCTACACAAGGAATAAAAACATAACAAGTAAGATTGACCTTAGACAATGAGGATAACAACTCCTCTTAACCACCCACACTAAACCTAATTGACATCCTAGTTTCTTTTTTATCCCTTTCTAATGCTTCGTAGTTATGAAATTAAAATGGATATTTTTTTCTATTTATAAAAACTATACCTCAAGATCCATTTAAATTTGGATACTATGGGTTTTATTTAAAATAGATAAATTGAATTGACATTAAGCATAACCTTATGGAAACCTCGTCAAGAACATGTTTTGGCAATAAAGAATTGAATTTCATGATAGTGTGGGTTTTCTTTAAAATAGATAAATTGAATTGACATTAAGCATAACCATATTGAAACTCCATGGAGAACATGTTTTGGCAATAAAGAATTGAATTTGGTCATAGAATAAGATTTAAAATGGTCTCTTATTGACTAAAAACTTGTTTTCCTTATACACAAGGAAATAAGCGAATTGAGCAATAAAAAAAAGTATCTTGCAATAGTGAAAGTCCACCCCTTAATGGCATGCCAATAAATCATTTCAAATAATATAATTTTCCTTAAATAACATTAATGAATCAGTTCTCACCCTATTTTTATTATACACTAGAATAAAAATAAATTACTTAAAAATGAACATTTTCAAATAACTTTCCATAATATATGGTGATATAATATTAAAAGTTATACACTAAATAGACGAGTCCCTTACATAGAATGAGAAACAAAGGTTGTGATTATTTTAACAAAAATAAAACACTAACATTTACCTTTTCTCGCCAGAGGGAGAAAGTGTTCCCTCCCTGCCTGCATCTACATTTTCCATGAAGACGAAAATAAGGAGAAAATTCTAGAGAAATAAATAAAAGCAGGAGAGAATTCAATTGTTCACCGAAATTTCCTGAAATCATTCAAACATTCCATTCCTCCTATCCATCTCTTATTTAATGCTTAAGACTCCACTTCAACTCAACATTTTCACTGCACAATTTCCTAGGGTTGATCACCTGACCAATACAATTCCTGTACACTCAACCTAGTATATAATTAATCATGCAGTTCCTTGGAATATCCACCACAGATGGGGAGATCGAATTATCTGCATGCACTAGGTATTTTGGATTGATTTATCAGTTAACTAGATGATCACTAAGTTAGAATGAAGTCCCACTACACAACTAATCTTCCACTAGTTCCTCCAAAAGTTAGAACTAGTTTAACTGAAAGAAACATGAAATCCCTGACCTTGATTGCTACAAATTGGAAATCACACATGCTTAACTGAACTCCAAATCCTCTAACTCAAATTTCCTAAGCTAAATTAGTGAAAAGATCCATGTCAACTCAGTTAACTGCCTCTAAGCTGTCTATTGATGTTGAAATTCAAATTTTCTCAATTTGATCAAGGCAAAGTCAATTTGAGATTTTCTTGCTCCATTTTTCAACATTAGGCATTTTCCTACTCTATATAACGTTTTCCCTCAACCAAGTATGGTAACAAATGTGTTTTTTGTTGTTGTTGATCACTTCCTTTGGACGAGAATTTTGGAACCCTATAAGAATATTGCTAAAACAAAATCCACCCATAATCTCTTCTTCGAGCATATTTTGGTTCACTTTGGGTTGCCAAAGACCATATTTCTTGATAGGGATAGTATGTTCCTCAGTATTTTTTGGTTTAACATCTGGTACATGATGGACATCAAGCTTGACAAAATCCACTGCCTTCCATCCCTAGATTGATAAATAAAAATTACTCGATATGATTACTGTAGATGTCCTTAGAGTATACAATTGTGAGGATCCACATATGCATGTTGAAAGCCTTCCATATTTTCAACAAAAATTTGACATAAATCTTCATATTTCTATTGCCCACAAGCCTTTTCAGGTGTGCCTGGGGTCCAAAAATTTGACAAAAATTGATGTAGCTATATTCATGGAATAACACATGAAGATACCTCCCAAACTTGGAACGAGGTAAGCAACGAAACCAATTTTAAGGAGTGTATATAACAAATTCAATAACGAGTTCATGATATTTTATAGAAAGTTGTGAACTCCAAGTACAAGTACATAAAAAATCCATTCGGTTCCACATAAGTTTCAAGTTGGTGATGAGTTATGGTTGGACTTGCATAAATAGCAATTGATAAAATCCCAGAAGAAGCTCATATCATTTGATACGAGCCTTACACCATCACTAGGGATATGGGTGAGAATTCTTTCGAGGATAGTCATAGGATGATTTATATTACTTCAAATGTATATGTTAGGATGATTTATTCTTGATGGGGTGCATGTCTAGAAAGAGTTCCTTTAATAGAATGAAAAATAGGATCACACAATTACTTACATAAGTAATTTTGATATCTACCTGAATGACATGAGCTAACTACATAACATTTTTTAAAAGTGACATCTTAAAGTTTTTTTTTATATCAAGGTATGTGGATCATTATGTTTTTTTTTCCAAAGCATTTACATATGACTAAACTTTTGAAATAGTACATCACTCTAATATGATTTCTCTTACATTCTCCTAGGTTATAATTCAAAGCATCATAGGTACTAAAATTCATGAAACGATTTTTTGCTCTAAATAACTAAAACTCCCAAGTGTGTTACTCTTAATATTCGAACTTGAACTATTGTTAAGACTACTTCCTCTAACTGTTATTGTACCTCCATAAGTAAGCTGACTACGAGGTGGACTTGAACCATTATTAACACGCTAGTGTAGTGTTACCTATTTGTATTTAAGAAGCATAAGGGGTGGGGATGGTATAAGGCCAATTTTTCTATTGTCTAGTGCCATGCCCACTACTAGGTTCGCATCCTCTATTGGCCTTAGGATATGGTTTCCCATTAGTTCATTTGATTCTTTCTCATTCACAATCTCATCCTACATTGCATCCAACCTGCTACTTTGTAATCACATATCTCTCGTAACCTCACTCCAGTGTGTTCATTAAACCTCATTGAGGTCCATTGGCTACTACTCTTTATTGAGTTATATTTTATCATCAACGCTTTCTTTCACAACCATCCTCTCACCAACTCACCTTTCCCATTGAAATTCTCCAACTCTCTCATTCTCACTTCACTACTCTCTTCCTAGTTAATATACTTTTGCAACTCCTCATTGCCTTATTCATTTGCTCACATCAAGTTCAACCACCACTCATTAGTTATCTCTACTTCCTCAAAACTTATTCAACTTCATTTTTAGATTTTGTGTCCTTCATGGACATTTAGTCCTTTGAGCTCTCATCTTTTCCAACCTAAGTGTCACCCATTACTTAATGAAAATTTTTACACCACCATGATCAAAAGGTTAGTACAAAATAACTTTTCCTTCATGAACCATCCTTGTAGAATTTGTGTTCAATAATCTCTATCAAAACCCCCTCTCCTTAACTTTTGAGTACAACTAGTACAATTCATGGGATTTTTGTTTTTCGAATATCAATTTTTTTTCATTTCCTTCATCTATTTACCTCGTGTTGCAGTGTTTGTCCAATGGAGGAGGAGGAAGGGCGCGTCCATGCTATCGGTAAGTCTAATTTGATACACTTGGTTGAACTCAAGAAATTGGATTCCCAGTGCCTCTAATCATGGTGATTTAATTTTACAGAAGGAATTTTTTAGTTGAACTCAAAAAATTGGATTGCCGGTGCCTCCAATTGTGGTGAATTCATTTTACAGAAGGAATCTGTCACTTCAAAAATCTTATAGACCAATGCAACAAGGCACTCAAGAGGTTGTATGTTCAAGATTCCATGGAGGAAGATGAAGCCGAAGGCGTGGGTGATAATATGTTGAAGATTTTGTTGATTCTCCTCCGTTCATGAGTGATTCCTACAGAAAATAGGCCATCTTGCAACATGTCTACAATGCCCATAGTTCAAAATTTGATGCTAAGACAAAATAAGTGAGAATTGTTCAATGCATTTTAGCAATTTGCAAGAACCGTGGGATAAATATCACCAACCATTGAATTGATACATATTAGAAATAATTTATGCACATTTTAAACCCTTTCATGATTACAACCTAACATGTCACACGTGTGGGCGACTCTACTAATTTGATGGTCTTTAACGATGAATTCAGATTTATCAACCGCAACATAGAATCTCTCTGCATCGTTGGACGATCTACAAAGAATGGAAAAAGACAAGGAGGCTACATTGGCAAGAAAGGTATTCATTTCTTAAAACTTGTACTCATAAAAAAAAAGGAAATTGGGTTGACAAGGAGTCTTTTCAATCCTTGACTATCTACTGTTTAGATAAAATGTAATATCTATTTCTAAATTTTCAAATAATGAGTTTAAAAACTTCTAGGAATGGCTTCTCATATGCAACATGTTATGCAAACATTATAAATTGGAGTGATTGGGAGATTTTTCTAGCCCTGATTGTTAAGATAAAATTTGCACTAGGTATCCAAATTTGAAGAGTTTTTCTATAACTACTTTGGCTCATGGTTGTTTAGGTGAAATATGGTATAAAAAGATAATAGAATTGCGGTGATTGAGAGCTTTTTTTAGCCCTATATTTTTAGATAGAATTTGGTGTGCGTTTTTAAATTTATGGAATTTTGGTTTAGGAGCTTTGGTCATGGTGTTTAGATGAAATATTTTTTGAAAACAGGATGGAATGGAGGCAATTGGGAAATTTTTCTAGAACGAACTGTTTAGGTAGAATTTGTAGTGCATCTCTTAATTTTGAAGTTTTTCTTTAACAACTTTGGGCTATGGCCATTTAGATAAAATATTTAATGAGAATATACTAGAACTCATGTGATTTGGATAATTTCCTAGCCTTGGCTATTTAGATAAAATTTGTAATGCATTTTTCAATTTGCATAGTTTGGTTTTAAGAGCTTTTGGTCACGGATGTTTAGATGAAAAATGTACAAAAGCAGATATAATTGGGATGAGGGGGAGTAATTTCCAGTCCTTACTGTTTAGATAAAATTCACTTTACATTTCTAAATTTGCAGATATTGACTATGAAAACTTTGGCTCATAGCTGTATAACATAAGTATGTTATGAAAACAAAATAAAATTGTGGTGATTGGGAATTTTTTCCAGTCTTGATTGTTGATAAAATTTGTTTCATATTTCCAAAATATGCAGAGACTAGGTTTAAGAGCTTTGGGTCATGGCTATTGAGATGATATATGTTACACCTTTCTATATGTTCAGGGATTGGGTTTAAGAGTTTTTTCTTGATAACAAAACAACCTTACATATTCAACAATGGATATAAGATAAGTTTTAATGAGATACCTCCACGTGGAACCAAATTTGATATATCATTCCAGAGTGGATAGAATAAAAGTCAAGCATTAAAGACCTCCAAGAAGTGTATGGTTGTGAGCTTCCAAACACAATAATAATACTACCTTTGTGGCCTGAGTAGGTTTATGCTATGAAATAGAAGCTAGCTAATATTCATTATGAAGTAATTATGTTTATGTTTAAAATCAGAAAGCTGTCTGTTTGTGATAATAATGAAGACTCTGCACTGAGTAGGGTTAATGCAATTTATGTTTCACAAGAAACAAAATTTAGAACTATCAAGAATGAACACATTCAATCATTTATTTGTCACAATTTAAAAAAATCAATGGAAATCACTTATGGAGATATTCACTTCAACTTGTCATGGAATTGAAACTCTAAAAATGAGTTCTTGGGATGGAGAAAATTTCATAAGGAGCAGACACATATTTCTTCCTTCCCATCGCATATTAGAGTGAAAACCCTTGACCAGAAAAAATCTTGAAGAATATTGATTGCTAAACCACTTTCACTGGAAAATTTTACTATTTTCCCACATTTGCAAGGCTTGATACATCATATGAGGTACCTCATTGTATTGACATGGGATTGAGAGGGCCTTGATGAATGAATAAACTAATTAAATAGAGTCGATTAAATATTTATGATAGCATGGTAACATTTATTAATACAAGTTCTAATACCTTTTATATTCTTCTAGGCAGCTGAAATGTCATTTTTGATGGATTGAAATATTGTCATGTATATAGGTACATAAAGAAATTTGTAACAGAAAAATCACTGGATGGTTAGTGAAGAAAATACATTGCACTCCTAGCATAAAAAATTACCCTGTGGATCTCTTTAAGAATTTTAGGGTGACAGATTTCATGGCTAGGCCTGCGTTCAAAGATGGATTTTTCAATTTCTTGACTATTTACTATTATCTTTGCCAGGAGTTCCATTTTAGAAAAAAAAAAAAAATTAATTCCATGAATACTATTCACAGTTCAATCTCAAAATCAATACCCCAAGCGAACACATCACAACACGGGCCCAACAAGCAATCCCAGGCAATAGTTTATAGCTCCCTCCAGTCAGTGGCTTCTTCTCTAATGCCTTTCTACTATCAATTTCCAACCTATCCTGCCAACTTCAATCCCAAGAAGTTAATATATACCAACAATGGGTTGAAATCCCCCTTAAATATTATATAGATTGGTCTAACATTAAGCTATAGTCGTTTCTATAAAGACAAGCCTAAAATTCAACTATTCGTGTTGTAAGGAGTTTGCAAAAGACAAAGAAGATTTTCATGCCAATGTTTTTTAAACATTTAGCAGGCAAAGCTAAGGGGTCAAATGTAACTCCATGTTGCTTAGCTATGTATGTTTAGCTACTTGTGGTCTCACTATGGCCTGGTTGGTGCAAGCCAGTTTCACTCTGATTCAGAATCCTTGGTGGTAATGTTGAATACACAAACAATACAACCTCAACAACAAATCAGGCAGTAAATTAAATGGGAGTAATAATTTATCCATAATATATATATACAGAGTTCAACCCTTTGAACCTCAATTAGTTTCATGACACAATGACTTATAAAAAATGAAATAGAATATCTACACCAAATCTGTCTATATCAGGATAATTTTCCAAAAAAATTTAGCTATTTGCAAGGACTATAGGATAACAATCATCGACCAATTAATTGATACATAGTAGAAATAATCAATGCGCATTTTAAACCCTAGTTCCATTCTGAGACACATTCCTTTCCTGACTTGAAAAACTAAATATCATGATTTACAATCTTCAAAATTCCTTTGTACTAGTTGGCTTGGTTGTCCCTGGAACTTTGTCATATTCCATTCCCTCTTAGCATCTAAGTATGACTTGAATAGGATTATTGTAGATGAAATTTATAGATAGAGTACATTACTTCTCCTCCGGTGGGCCTTAGAACTATGATGGATTTGTACAATGAGCACTTCATGCATACATAGGGTTTGTATGCATGCTCTTGGGTTTTTCTTGGCCATTTAAAGGTTTTCCATGAGAGAAATAGAAGCATAATCAGCCCTAGCCTTACTAGTATGACGTTTTCACCTTACCTGAAGTTTCGGTTATTTGAAATTGTGGTTATAATGAAATTGTAGTTATAAGGAAAGACATACTAGAATTGTGAGTTTTGGGAATTCTTGAAATATGTTAAATTTGCCTATGATATTTAGTAGAGGAGAATCCCACAAGGCAGAGTTTGTATCTCCATCTGTGATAGTGTTTTCTAGTTTAGTTGAATTGGGTATATCTTCTCATATAAGCAAAATAACCACTTTATGTGTCTATTGGAAGAGGTAACAACAATATTTCCTTTGTTTTTTATGCTTCTTTCTCATTTCTTTTTTGGGTTTTCTTGATTTTGTGAGTTTCTGTTTCCATTTTGGTACTGAATGAGGTCATCAAAATATGATTTATATTGTCTTTGAATCCACCCTTTGTAAGCTATGCTCTGCATCTTATTTGGATTTTTTTTTGAATTCATTCAAGTGGAATCTAATGGATCTTCAAAACTAAGTTAATTGTGGTTGTAGGAAAAATTCAATGTTTAGATCAGCCATTATTTCTACATATGGATGGCACTGCCATTTAATCAAGTAATTTTTAGCACATATGGATATGGTTCCTTAGCCTTTGGATAAGTATCTTATTTTGAATCAACTTTGAACCCATTGGATTCTGATCATTCCTCCATTCCATGAGAATGGTTGTTGCCTAACAGTTGTATTGTGTTGGGTGTTTGATTTGATTGTCATGTTTCAAATTGTAAGATTGGGGGTTTGGTTTCATTGGCATGTTTCAAATATACCAATGGTTTTGAATTTGCAATTGGATATGAATTTTTATGTAGGGTCGTCATCTGAGTATGTTTTTGTGTTCATAAGGGACAACGAATCTATTGGCCGCTAACATACTGAGTTTTGCAATATGGTGCATTTATGGAATGATATTTTTGTTGGTATCTTTTTTCTTCTAGTCTTCTCTCAAATTCTTCCAGAAAAATATCATTTGCAACAACTGTACCTTGTACAACGGGCACCTAAATAAATTTTGTTCTCTCAAAAGAAAAATAAATTTTTGGGAGCTAGCGTATTGGGTTCTCCAATATGCTCCATATAGGTTTCAGTGATATCATTGATGGTGTTCTTTCTATTCTACGCTCCTGTCACATCATTCCAGAAAATATATGTTTTCGTCTACTGAACAAAATTGTATATCCATTTTTTCCATATATTGATGAGCTAGCCTAAATGATTATTTTTTTCCTGATTTCTATGATATTGTTCAAAACCATACTCATGTACATCACAATATTATTGAATTATCATTGTTTGTTTGCCCAGCTATGAGATTTTTCTACTAGCATTAATGTCTATCATCATCATGTGCTACTGTTAAAGGTTTGCATGGGCTGATTTGTGTAGGAGGAGTTTAGTAATTTGGCATTAAATTTGCAAGAAATTGTCTCTGGGACTTTTACCTTTGAGAACCATATGGCATACAAAGATGATTTGGAGACAGGAAATAGGGCTGACAATAAAGATGTGAAGAAGTTTCTTTTATAAAAAAGAAGTACTCGGCGTAGCATATCAAAATATAGTCTTCCTAGTCGTAAAGGGGGGAAAGTGTAGATGTTCACTCCTTCGAAGGGAGTTCTTTTGTTGCAATACTTTGTACATAAATTGTTGCCTTGGGGCCTATAGAGTTTGGATTCTATGTAAGCTATTTTTATTATTTCTTAGTTTGCTTCTCAACCTTTATCTTGAATACTTTTCAGTCTTCAAAATAGAGAAGGGTTGATTACATTTCTCATGATTCTAGAAAACTAATGTTGTAACAGGTTGAATATTCATCGCCTACTCAAAATAGTATCATTGATGATCTTGGTTTAACCTTGTCTCAGGTGTGTTTTCACTGCTAGATGATTTTTAAGAGAATTTATTTCAATCATACTTTTAGGATAAATACACAGATGATCATACATCTCTTAAGAAATTCATGGACCTATTTAATATCTATTTTGGTGTATTTACTATTTTCCAAGGCAATCAATTCCATAAGATCTGAATGCTACCACAAAAAATTTCAATTGTTGCCTACTGGGTTAAAGTGATTAATATCTCCCAATGAGACTATAGAAATGCCCATTGTAACCTAGAAACATGTTGTATTATGTGTCAGTTCTCCTTATTTGGATTGTTATCAAATTTGAGAGCCATTTTTGGTGCAATAGTCAGTGGACAGGTTGCTTATTATATTGTACGAAAAGGCATAAGTACCCTTAATACTATGTATATCAAGTTCCAACCCTATCATTGCTCAGGACAACTTGGATTTCGCTTAATTACTATTTTTTGTTTTTGATATTATAAATATCTATTTCAAATAGATATCAACTTGTTATGTGGACAATCCATGTATTCCCCTCATTATGTGGTCTTAATAATATTTAAATTTTTTTCCTATGGGTTTCATCCTTTTGATTCAGTTTGGTAGGATTAATATTTTCTGTGTTTGTATGCAGGCATTATTAGTGGATGCGAGTCCAAATATTATTGGGTGGCTCGTCATTTTTTTTGCAAAGGCATGTTAAACTACCTTAAAGAATGGTATTTTCTAGAAATTAAATAGTTTCTGGTTCATTTGGATTCTAAATTGGAAGCCAATTTTTTATTTGACATTTCTATTGTTGTAGGATTCTTTATTTTTATACCAAGGAAGATTGTTCACAGGGTTTGGAGTTGCGGTAATCTAATTTTTTGTAAGTAAGACCTTTCTCAAAAGGTTGGGAAAGGGATATTTCTCTTTATTTTCAAACTAACGAAAGTGAAGTGAGTCACTAGGGTCATTGGAAAAATATATAAAAAGACTGCGAGAATTTTTTTGGGTTTCTTGTACCTAAGGAAAGGACAGATAAAGGACCCTTTTTTCATGTGCCTTCCACTTTGCAAAAGAAATCTTGTGTCTTGCAACTAGAAAATCCCCTCTTTTTTTTATTGGCATGTTCCTTTAAGTTAATAGTGAGAAAGAAAAAGCTTTCTTATATAGGTAACAATAAAGTTGAGTGAATACACTTTATGAATGTGAGATAGACAGAAATACACACTAAAGTGAAATAAGACATCAAACACATAAAATAAACTAAATTCCATATCACTTTATTAGTGCCTAAATCTAGTACCTAATTGACCATTATTGAACAATGAACTAATATTTACTTTAAAACCCTCCCTTAATGGTCAATCTACTAACTACACCAAGCTTATATCAGAATTTTACATATTTTTCAGGACCCAAACCCTTGGTGAGAATGTCTACAGTTTAATTCTTTATAGGACAATACTACAATTCGATAGACCCATCTTCTGCAAGCTATGTGATGAAGTGGTAATATACCTCAACATGTTTGGTATGCTCGCGAAAGACCAGATGCTTGGAAAGTTTCATCAAGCCTTGGTTCTCACATCACAGGGGTCTTGGCTATGTTTGTTGCATTTCAATGCATCCTCTTGAGCCAAACTGCCTAGTGTGCTTCTTTCTCTACTCCTCGATATTTTTCTTCCATTGACAAAAGGGCTCCTGGTTTGTGCATGCTGCTTCTTGCTGGTCCATGTGACTTCACCTATGCCAAGGCTAACAACATATCCAGAAGTGGATTTTCCATAATGAAGAGAACCTTCCCAATCTGAATCTGTATACCCACATAGGCTAGGGTCTTTGCTTCTGTTGTAGAAAATGCCAAAGTCAAGTGTCCCTTTCACATATCTCCGCACTCACCTTGTTGTTGTCTAGTGCTTTACCTTTGGCATTATCATGAATCTGGAAATGAAGCTCACAGTGAAGCTCAAATCAGGTCTAGGGACTCTAAGATATATCAAGTTACCAACTAGTTGCTTGTACATTGACTCATTGACTGTTGTAGAGTCAGTTTTGGTTGAAAGTTTCAAACCCTTTCTCCATAGGTGTAGACGAGACTTTGCAATCTGTCATTCTAAACTTGTCCAACAAACTCCCTGGCATATTTTTTTTGTGAGACAAAAATTTTGTTACCTATTTTCCAAACTTCTACAACCAGACAGTAGTGTGGGAGGCCTAGATCTATCAACTCAAAAAAAAATCTCAAATTGGATTTGATGTGTTATTGAACTTGCCTCACTACGTATGATAATGATATCATCTACATGTATGAACAGAAAGATGATATCATTACCAACTCTTTTCACATACATGTTGGAATCTGAAGCACTCCACTAGAACCCCTGTTCATCCAAAAACCTATCAATCTTGAAATACCATGCCCTAGGTGCGTATTTCAAACCATACAGAGCCTTCTTCAGTCTGCATACTAGATTCTCCTTCTTTGAAACCTGAAAATAGTATGGTTGATACATGTAGACTTCTTCCTACAAATCTCCATTAATAAAGGCACTTTTCATGTCCATACAGTGGGCCTTCCAGCAAAATTATTGTAGCGTGGCTAGAACAATTCGGATGGTGCTCATATTTGTTGTAGGAGCAAAGGTATCCTCATATCCAATGCTCTATTTATAATAAAACCCTTATGCAACCAACCATACTTTATACTTGTCAAATGTACCATTTTCATTGTACTTGATATTGTACATCCCTTTGCAACCAATGGGTTTCTTCCCTAATGGAAGTGGCATCAGACCACAAGTCTGATTTTTCATCAAAATCTCATATTTTACTACCATGGCGCTTTCCCAATTCAGTCTCCCTTGTGCTTTCTCAAACATCTTGACTCATAGATTTCCTTAATATTGACCATGAGAGAAAATTTAACTATGTTCTCTTTTTTCTCTTTCCACTCAATAATCCTTGATCATTTCGTCTATTCAAAGATATATAATGGTGTTGTGCCATTACTTGGATATATTCTTGTGATCTTCCTCGTCCAAGTTAGTATTTCTATCATGACCTGCACCACCTATATCTAGATCATAAATTACTATTCTAGGAGACTCATCATGCTCAAAGTCTTCCACCCCCCTTCAAGTGCAGCTACCTAAAGCTTAGCACCTGAATCCTCAACCCCTTCTAACTTCTAAGTTATTCAAAACTTAGGAGAAGTTTGGAAAGGTCCAACCTCCTCATCAACAACAACATCACTATTGAATCTTACCCTATCAGTGTAAATATCAATCAACGTATAAACCTTATAGTGTTTTTGTACCTTATAATCATTAGCTTTTCTCTTTGGATCTAATTTGGTTATCTCCTTAGCTAGACTCCAAGTGTAGGCAATAGAACCAAAAACTTTAAGATGACTTACTTTGGACTTTCTTCCAAACCATGTTCCTTTGGGACCTTCAAATTCATCGCCATCATGGGAGATCTATTCAATAGGTATACTATTGTGAACATTGCGTCAGCTCAAAAATTATGTGGAACAGACTTCCTCTGCAACAAACACCTAGACATATTTTTGATAGTACATTTTTGTCTCTCATCCAATACATTTTGTTGTGGAGTGTAAGGTTTAGTATATTGAAATATTTAGCACAAAATCTATTGAAATATTTTAACTATAATTCCCCACCAGTATCATATCTAAGAGAGGAAATATGACAACCTAACTCTTTCTCTATTAATTCTTTGAATTTTTGAAATTCATTAAACACATCATATTTTAATTATAGAAAACATTTTTCTACTAAAATAATCAACAAACGGAAGGAAGTACCTAATAGTAGTGGTTTATGTCATGTTCATTGGTTCACATATGTATGAAAGTACCAACTGAAGGACCCTCTATGCTCTCCAATATTTTCCTTCATAAAATGGTATTCGATGTAGCTTCCTTGTTTGGCAAGCTCTCCAAACTCTGTGGATCTTCTACAGAATGTTTGGAAGTCCATATACTAGTTTCTCTCATCCCAAATGAGAGAGATAGGTCAATTTGAGGTTCTCATACCTATGATGCCATAGGGGTGCTATATTTTGCAATAAAAATTACCTTTAACTCACAATTTCTACTAATATCGATATTCAAAAATCTTAAGACAGTGAAACCTAGGAGATTCATCTAAAATGGATCATTATAATCTTGGACATAGAAATCATTCATCGTTTCATACTTTCCCAAAAGGTCAAAGAACTAGAATTATATGTTGAACCTACCGCTTAATTTGAGGTTCAAATCCTAAGCCATCATATTCTGAAGTGAAAAGGTGAAATAAGAAAGGTACGAGTCACTATAGGAGATCAATGTTTCTTTTCAAATTTCTTCTTCCTTTAACTAGAGGGAATGATGAGATCCTAGGAGTTTAAAATTTAGTGTTTTAAAACCTTGGGCACATATGAAATTAATCATATGAAATTTTTATTTCCATTAAGCATGAGGGTAAAATGATTAACTTAAATGGTCTTTAACACAATCCCTCTAGATTTGTCTCTTCAAATGTGAGGGCACCCACTCTCATAAAGGACATGTTGGGAGTTTACACTTTAGTGTTTTCAAACCTTGGGCACATATGACATGAATTATATGGAATTTTTATTTCCATTAAGCATGAGGGTAGAATGATTAACTGAAATGGTCTTTAACACAATCACTCTAGATTTGTATCTTCAAATGTGAGGGCACCCACTCTCATGCTCTTGTTTACTGATATTAGCCTTTAGGAAAAGATAAGAAAATATAAATTGGACTAATGTATCAATCCATGTGAACTTGATGTCCGTTTGTTGTCTCACACACTCAATGTGTAAACTTTGTCTTCTAAAGGACATGATTTGGGTGGTATATCACTTGTCTCAAAAACTTAGGTTCGAGTCAACTCTTCATGCAACATTATACTAAGAAGTTGCTAAATTGTCTCCTACTAATATGCTAAACTGGTCAGCATCAGTTCAAAATTTATATATTACTCTCATGGTGTTTCAATGTTATTTAATATTACAAGTTGGCATACTCTCTTAGTCCCACAGTGCTGAAAAACTTTCCTCAACTATTAATCCTAAAGAAGCCCAATAATGGATGAACATGGATAGTCCAGCTTGTCTTTTCTCACATGTCTTCCATCTCACTTAGACACTTATTTTGGGAACTCTTATACATTTACTATGTCAATTTTCTAAGGCCTAAGATGGGAAAAATAAATAACAAGTGTGTGCAAGCAGCAACACACTTGACCAGATTGAACTCGGCCTAGTCTTATGATGGATGTACATTATAAGGGATTCTTTCTTAATTCAAAAACATTGAAGAGATATAAAATAACTATTTCATTTGTCCTACAATTCCAATAGTGCACATGGCAAGCTTCTCTGCAAATCTCTTTTGTTGCATATGGTAGGCCTCTGAATAGACTAAGCTTGTACTAGCATAATGCAAACATGACCTGCAAGTCACCACTGTGTTTTGGTTTCTGAAGACTGCTGCATTATTGAATGACTAGTGAAGTATCAACCAATGAATAAGTTTCAAGCTTTGGAGAAGTCACAATATATATTATAATTTTGTCTTGCAGATTGGCCTCTTGACCAATTTTTTCTAGGAATGCCTCTTATGAAAAAATAAGTTCTTTCCTAACAGGTTATGACCCTCTTGAAAATACCAGGTTCACTAGAACATTGGAAGCAAATATCTAATGCACACATCATGCTACCACTACAAGCCATTGCAGAAAATAGAAACCAAGGTGAAAAAGGATCTACAACTACATTGTAGACGTGTTACAGTGACAATACTTTCTTGAATGTCTATTCTCCAACATCCATAGCATTACCAAAAATAATCATAGTTTGTATTTAACTCCAAATAATATACATTCCAATAAGAAGTTGTCAATCATAGTTTTACCTTGTGGCAATGATTTTCCTTATGCCTTGCACTCATTTTGAGTCAAAAACTAGATTTCCTATATTGATGACGTTCCCACTTTAATATTGTTGTGAAACCAACTCCCAAAATAGAAGAAAGATATATCAATGCCTTAGAAATAATCCACTTAGAGGGGGAAACCTCCAAAACATTACATTAAGGAACAATTCTTAGATGATACAAATGACAAAACTTCCCTTGTATATACAGGAGTCCATGGGGCCATAATGTAATGCTAGCCGACCTAACAATAACAATGTAAGGGCACAATAATAACAATATTGGGGTTAGAGGGGGCTACAATAATAACAATAAGGGGGCTACACTAATAATAATAAGGGGCTAAACTAGTAATATAGGGACCTAACATGCCCCTCTCCTTCAAAAGGGTGTTGTCCTCAACGCTTGAGTAGCTCTGGGTGCTTCTGTATAAAATTCTCATCCTCCCATGTAGAATCTTTAGTGGGTAAGTTCTTCCACTTGATGAGATACTCTGAAATTGATCGATTCCGTAGTTGTCGAGTTCTTTTTTCCATGACTGCTTCAGGTTCCAATATGATTTTCCCTTCCCCATCAAGTTCTGGCAATACTGTTTGAACTGGAAGATTTTCACCTATAAGCTTCTTTAAGCATGAAACATGGAAAACTGGATGTACTCGCGAAGAAGCAGGAAGCTCCAATTTGTATGCCATAGTACCAATCTTTTGCAACACCTTGTAAGGACCATAGTTCTTTGGCGATAATTTATTATCCTTCTTTGCTTGCTTGAGGGACATTTGTTTGTATGGTTGTAGCCGTAAAAATACCCAATCTCCTACATCAAAACTTCTCTCGCTACGATGTTGATCTGCCTGTTGTTTCATTCGATTTTGTGCCAAATTCAGGTTATCCTTTAAGAGTTGAAGAACTTCTTGCTGATGCTCAATGTGATCTTCCACTGCTTGAACCTTCGAATTTTCCCTTAAAGATGATGTGATGGATGGTGGATGATATCCATAAAGTGCCATAAATGGGGTCATTTTTGCCGCAATATGGAAGGAAGTGTTATACCACCATTCAGCGAGAGGTAACCACTTGACCCATTGTGTTTGTTTATCAGATACAAAACAACGAAGATATCCTTCGAAACATTTATTTACTATCTCAGTTTGACCATCAGATTGAGGATGATAAGATGAGCTATGAGCTAATTGAGTACCCAAACAAGAAAATAACTCCGTCCAAAAATTTCCAGTAAAAATGGGATCTTTGTCTCTCACAATAACCCTTGGGTTTCCATGTAGCTTTTGAATTGTGTCCATAAATGTAGTAGCAACTGTACTTGCTTTAAATGGATGAGATAATGCACAAAAGTGTGTATACTTGGTAAGTCTATCAACTACCACCATGATGACACTCTTTCCTTCGGACTTAGGTAAACCTGTGATAAAATCCATTGAAATCTCCTCCCAACGTTGACTTGGAATGGATAAAGGTTATAGAAGTCCCGGGGTCTTAATTGTTTCCACTTTATTCTGCTGGCAAACCAAACATTCCGCCACAAACTTTTGAATATCAGATTTAAGGCCATCCCAAAAAAATTCTTTCTTCACCCCGTGGTAAGTTTTTAAAAATCCTGAGTGTCCTCCTAAAGGAGAAGTGTGCAATTCCAAAAGAATCTTTTGTTTTAGTTGGGAATTCTTAAAAAGATATAAGCGATCTTTGTACCATAAGGAATCATTTTTCCAACTAAATGTATCAGATGTACTAGGATCTTGCTGCAAATTTTGAATGAGTGTCCACACTTCTTCGTCCCTCTTCCATTCATCCCTTGCTTCGGTTATCCAATCTGGTTGGATAATAGAAATGGCACAAAGCAATGCTTCCACCTCTTCATTTTTTCTTGAGAGTGCATCTGCAACAACATTAAGCTTTCCTTTTTTGTAGATTATTTCAAAGTCATAACCCAACATCTTTGTGACCCATTTTTGCTGCTCTTCTGAAGACAGTCTTTGTTCCAAAAAGTGTTTAAGACTATCATGATCAGTTTTTACCTTGAAGTGTCTTCCCGTTAGGTAAGTTCGCCATTTCTTTAGTGCATGCAGTATTGCTAACATTTCCTTCTCATAAATAGGTTTCTGTAAATACTTTCCCTTGATTGGACGACTTTCAAAAGCAATGGGTCTTCCTTCCTGCATTAAAACTGCACCAATTCCATTTCCTGAGGCATCACATTCCACAATAAAGGTTTTTGTGAAGTCTGGTGTAGCTAAGACCGGTGCTAGGCACATTGCCTCTTTAAGACGTTCAAAGGACTTAGTTGCTTTAGGAGTCCATGAAAATGCATCTTTCTTCAATAATGTTGTTAGAGGTGCTGCTATTCTCCCATAATTCTTAACAAACTTGCGATAATACCCTGTTAACCCGAGAAATCCTCGCAACTTCTTTATGGTTGTGGGGACTTTCCATTGCTTAATGGCTTTAATTTTGTTAGGGTCTACTTTAACACCCTCGTGAGATACAATATGACCCAGATATTCCACCTCTTGTACTCCAAAGAAACATTTGGATGATTTTGCATATAATTGTTTCTCCTGCAATAGTTTGAGCACCCTGTCAACATGTTCAACATGATCCTTCCAAGACTTGCTGTAGATTAGTATATCATCAAAAAATACTAGCACAAATTTTCTAAGGAAGGGTTTGAAAATGGAATTCATCAACCCTTGAAATGTAGAAGGTGAATTGGTAAGGCCAAAAGGCATGACCAAAAACTCATAATGACTCTCATGAGTTCGAAATGCTGTTTTTGGAATATCTTCAGTCTTCATTCTAATTTGATGATATCCTGAACGAAGATCCAACTTGGTCAAATAAATTGCTCCAAGTAATTCATCCAATATATCATCAATCACAGGAATGGGAAATTTATCTTTAATGGTGAGCTTATTGAGCTCCGTATAATCTGGACACATGCGCCATGATCCATCCTTCTTCTGCACCAATAATACTGGAGTAGAGAAGGAATTTTGACTAGGTTGAATTATACCAGCCTCTAACATTTCTACAATCATATGTTCAATTTCGCTCTTTTCAACATAACGATATCTATAAGGTCTGATGTTTGGAGGAACACTTTTTGGAAAAAAATGAATAGCATAATCATGATCATGAATAGGTGGGAGTCCTTTGGGAGTTTCAAACACCTTGGAATGATTGTCCAAGACTTTTTCGAGATCTGCAGAAATAGATAATTTTGATGTTGGAACTTCTAGTGAGCATAATTGTGCAATTACGCCTCGTTGTTCTTTCTTAAGAAGATTTTTCATGAAATTAGAGCTTATTATCTTTCATAGCTTCCTTGTGATACCCCGTAATTTGACTTCCTTTCCTTCTGAGAAAAAGTTCAAGAAAATTTCTTGAAAATTAAAATCTACTGTCCCCAGAGATTGTAACCATTATACTCCTAGTACAACATCAACACCTCCCATAGGAATTCAAAGCATTGGACTATTCAATATATATTACCCCATGGTTAGCTTGATATTATGGCATTTTCTAGATAAATTTATAGTTCCTCCATTTGCAACCATCACTTGACATTCTAGTGCTGGGTATAGGAAACAATTCAATTCCTTGGCTACCTTACAATGAATACAATTATGGGTACTACCTGAAACAACCAACACTATTACCTTTTTCTTTTTGATATGTCTTTCTATCTTGAGAGTTTGAGGAGTGGTAATTCCATCCAATGCATTACACGATATGGTCAGACTCATTTCTTCCTCTTCTAGGGTTGGTTCCTGGTGTATATCCTCTTCTTGTTCATTTTCTTCTTCCTCTTCACAATCTATGTAGAATAATTTCTTCTCAACACACTTATGACCTTTAGTGTATTTTCTATCACAAATGTAGAAAAGCCCTTTTGCTCTTTTTTCTTCCAATTGTTGTGGTGTCAACCTTGTAGGTTGTGGAAATCTAGGAGTAGCAACACTTCCCTATTTATAGAAGTGAGTGGTAGGCTTCCTTGTCACCATAATTTTACATTCAATTTTTCTTGCCACCTTGAATGCCTTCTCCAATGAATCAGGTTCCAAAACGTGAACTTCATGTTGGATATTATCCTTTAAAGTACCTATAAAGAGATCAATCTTATGTTCCTATGGAATATTAGTTACCCTTATATTCAATTTTTGGAAGTCCTCAATGTGCTCCCCCACTAAACCCCTTTGTTTGAGATTTATTAATTGGCTAAAGAAGGTGCTGCTCTTTGTATCCTCATAATGTGCTATCATTTCCTCCGTAAAATTTGTCCAAGTCACAATTCTTTTACGGGAGCAAAGCCATCGATACCATACAAATGTATTTTGTTCTAAATGTAAAGTTGCAATGTGTACCTTTTGTGTGTTTTGCACATTATTGAGATCAAAATATTGCTCCATCTATAGTATCCATGTTACGGGATCCTTTCCATCAAACATCCTCATATCCATCTTTGGAATATGGTGGTCCTTTCATCCAACATTAGAGTTTATGAAATCATGATTAACATTTATTTTTTTCTCATCATGAGTTTCCTCTACTACCTTTTCACCATTAGGAAACATTTCATGTATCAACTTTTCCAAACCTTCGATGTCTACTTTTATGTTTTCCATTTTTTCAACGATCTTAGCTTCCATGCCATCCATCTTAGCTTCCATGCCCACTTCCATGCCTTCCATCTTAGCTTCCAAACCATTCATCCTAGCTTCCATGCCTTTCTTCAAACCATCCATCTTAGTTTCCACACCTTTCTTCAAAACTTCCATTTCATTTTTGTTGCTCTTTGTGATAGTGAAATTTGGTGCACTTGCTCTTGTAATTTTGATATGTCATGTTGTGTTTCTTCATCTTCATGAGTCATAGTAAAGCCTTATGAAGGCTTAATGGGTGTTGAATTCTTTTGAGGGGCCCATTTAGAACTCAATAATGATATCTATTCTTCAATATGCCCTTGGAATAAATTCCAACTAATTTTTTTCAAATGAGACTTATGTAATTTGAAAAGAAATACACAACTTTTTCTTGCTTTTGAGGAGCGCGATATTGAAACTGAATTATCTCTATGATTTCAAATCTTCTATATCTGAAATTTGGTAGTGTGGTAGCCCTATGAATCCTCTTTCGAATGCCACACGTCTGACCAGAGTTGGATTCTTGAAGGCAAAGTTGTGCTCAATCTCCTACAATGACCTAATTATGGACTAGTTAAGTAGAGAGAAATTGAATGACTTGCCACATGTCACTGCTTCCTCCTTCAACTCTAAAATTGATATATATGAAACTAAATTTCGTGTTCTTTCATCCATTTTTTATATAATTCTAATCCGATGCTCAGAGAGAGAGTTATGAATATTTTCCCACGATCACCTCTTTGAGACGAAATTCAGGAGCCTGAAAACATCCCAACTTCCACAGACCATATCTCCGAAAATACTGCTAATCAAGATCTGGAATTTTGCAAAGATGTTCCTTAATATTTCTTCTTCGTGCTCCAAAAATTTTAGATTCTGAGCCATCATAGAAACAATGTTATAGCGAAAATTCTGCGATGACCTGTTTAGGTTAAATTGAGGAGCCTACAAAAATACCTAAATTCCAAAAATCATATCTCTAAAAATATTGTAAACCAAGCTCTAAAATTTTGTGATGATGTTCCTCAGGATTTCACCTTCATACTATAAACATTTCAGCTCCTGAACCTTTGTAGAAAAAACGTTATAGCGAAAATTCCACGATGACCTGTTTGGAGCAGTGAAACCCTAGAATCCAAAGCTCTGATACCAAATGTTGTGAAAATAGCTCCAAAAATAGAAGAAAAGATATATCAATGCCTAAGAAATAATCCACTTCGATGGGGCAAGCTCCAATACATTGAATGAATGAAGAATTCTTGGATGATACAAATGACAAAACCTCCTTTCTATATATAGGAGTCCATGGGGCCACAATGTAATCCTAGCCGACCTAACAATAACAATGTAAGGGAACAATAATAACAATATTGAGGTTAGAGGGGGCTACAATAATAACAATAAGGGGGCTACACTAATAACAATAAGGGGATAAACTAGTAATATAGGGACCTAACAAATATGACCAACTATTGGACAACTATCTCACTCTAATTCTAGATAAAATGAGAAGTGTACCCAAATAATAAAGAAACTGAAAATGATAGTAGATATTGCAGGGTAAGAAAAAAAATAGGTAGTACGCATGATATGCTATTCCATAATTCACTACCTTTCCCATTTATAAAATAATTTCTAGAACAATTCCGCTACATATTAGTTCTTTATGTTGCTATTTATTGACATTTTGGCTCACATGGGGATTACAATCAACGTTTCCAAAGGAGGCACATATGGTTTATGAAATTGGCATACCATTATTGTTACTGTAGCTAAAATTTACTGATAAGAAGTTTTTAAGTCCCTATATTGCTAGTATAGTCCCTTATTATTGTTACTGTAACCCCATTATTATTATTTTTGTACCCCTGTAACCCACATATTGTTATTATTGTGCACTTACATCATTATTGTTACGTCAGCTAGGATTACATTGTGGAACCACTAGCATTACATTGTGGCCCCATGGACTCCTATATATAGAAAGGAGGTTTTTTCATTTGTATCATCCAAGAATTGTCCATTCATGTAATTTATTAGAGGTTTCCCCCTCGAAGTGGCTTATTTCTAAGGCGTTGATATCTATTTTCTTCTATTTTTGGAGTTGGTTTCACAAAATTTGGTATCAGAGCTTTGGGATTCTAGGGTTTCGCTGCTCCAAACAGGTCATCATGAAATTTGCGCTATAACCTTTTTTCTATGAAAGTTCAGAAGCTGAAATGTTTAGAGTGCGAAGCAGAAATCCTAAGGATCATCATCGCAAAATTTCCGATCTTGGTTAACAATATTTTCGGAGATATGATCTGTGGAAGTTATGGATTTTTGTAGGCTCCTGAATTTCATTTAAAAAGGTCATCATGGAATTTACTCTATAACATTTTTTCTACGAAGGTTCAGAAGCTAAATTTTTTAGAGAGCAAAGTTGAAATCCTGAGGAACATCGTCGCAAAATTACAGAGCTTGTTTCACAACATTTTTGGAGATATGATCTATAAATAATAGGTCTTTTTTAGGCTCCAAAATTTCATCTCAAAGAGGTGATCGTGGGAAAATCTTCATATTTCTCTCTTTGAGAATTGGACTGGAATTCTGTAAAAAGTGACTGGCAATACACAACCTTTAGTTTCCTGTCAATAAATTTCATAGCCAAAGGAGGAAACAGTGACACGTGGCAAGTCGTACAAGTTCACTCTACTAAACCTGTCCATAATTAGGTCATCATAGGAGATTGGGCACAACTTTGTCTTCAAGAATCCAAATCATGTTAGACCTGTGGAATTTGAAAGCGGATTTAGGGTGCTACCTCAGTGCAAAATTTAAGATATCAAATATCCGAAATCACATAGATAATTCAGTTTCAATATCGAGCTCCTCAAAAGAAAGAAAACTGTGTGTTTTTTTTTCTGAATTGCGTAAGTCTTATGTAAAAAAAAAAATAGTTTGAAGTGATTCCAAGGGCCTATTGAAGAATTTTTATCATTATTTGGTTCTATAATGCCTCCAAAAAATAATTCCATACCCATTAAGCCCTCAGAAATATATACTATAATGCATGAAGAGGAAGAATTGCAGTATGAGATATCAAAATTATGGTACCAAGTGCAAAAAATTTCAATCTTACGAAGAGCAACCAAAGATGACATAGATGGTTTAAAAGAAGAAATGGAGGCTAAGTTGTATGGTTTTAAGGATAAAATGAAAACTAATATGGATGATAAAGTAGTGGAAGATCACATCGAGCATCAACAACAAGTTCCCCAACTCTCAAAGGATAACCTAACTTTGGTGCAGAATCAAATGAAACAATAGGAATATCAACACCACATCGAAAGAAGTTATGAAGTAGTCACAAAAACAAGAAATCAACAAGTACGATCAATTTCAGAGTATCTCAACAAGTTGAAGAACTTTCCCGCAGAAGTTTCCACATGGGAGGATGAGAATTTTATATAGAAACATCAAGAAATAATCAAGCGTTGAGGACAACACTTGTTTCAAGGACAGGGGAATGTTAAGTCCCTATATTACTAGTATAGTCCCTTATTATTGCTAGTGTAACCCCTTTATTATTTTTGTTGTACCCCTGTAACCCACATATTGTTATTATTGTGCCCTTACATTATTATTGTTAGGTCAGCTAGGATTACATTGTGGCCCCACTAAGATTACATTGTGGCCACATGAACTCCTATATATAGAAAGGAGGTTTTGTCATTTGTATCATCCAATAATTTTTCATTCATGTAATGTATTGGAGGTTTCCCCCTTGAAGTGGCTTATTTCTAAGGCGTTGATATCTATTTTATTCTATTTTTGGAGCTGGTTTCACAATAGAAGTTACAGTTGAAACATTGCAATTACTTTTTTTGGCTTCATAGTTGTTATGTATGGAATATATAATACGAGTTGTCCATTGGGATTCATACATGACCAAATGAAAAAGGCTTTAACTGTTGCTAAATGAAAAAATGAGATAGAATAGGATTGGAGGATTTTGTGCAAATTATATTGAAAAATAAAAAAGTGAAGGCCTGCACCTCCAGTGTAGTGATAATAGGGTTTCCTTCTTATAATAATATAGAGTTATTATTATTATTATTTGTTTGTTTTTTTTCTGACTCTTTCTCCCTAGTCAAGGTGTTTCTCAAGTTTGTCAACTCTAAATGCTAAACACACTTCTTGATGTATTGCAGTGGAAACACCTCACATATTACCATAGGTCCAAGATCTAGTTCTTGTACAATAGTGCAAACTGTGGAAGAATTGGTAAGTGCCTAATACTAAAAGCCTTGGAACTATGACCCAAGTGCTATTTGGCCACAACTAGAAGGTTATTGCATTGGGAAATAGATATTGTTATGTAAGTTGATGCTGCACACAAGGCATATTTTTGCAAGCCCTTTTTCCCATCATGTGCAAGAACAGTTTGCATCTGCAAGATGAAAATAGCATTTTCTTTGCCCAATAAATAACCTTGTAGTGTTGCTTGAGATTATAGCCTCTTTAGACTAAGGAATTGTCTACAAATTTGTCACTCTTGGTTCATATTTATCCTATGAGTTTATTCTGATTGCAAGACTTTTTCCTTCACATTCCTTTTCAATGTTTCTGCCATAACCTCAGAGCTACTCCAATCTGGGGTTGTTTCCTAGATATCTCTTGGGGTTTGGACCAACCTCCTGATCTACTGGCAACATTTCTATACCTCCAGCAAGTATATCACTTATCATAGGGATTTTTGTTTCTCCAAAATGTTCTTACTCTCGCAAAAGGGTGCATTCTAATTTAATATGATTTCTCCCACAACTCAACATGTTGTGTGCAATGTGGTGCTTTTTGGGTGATTTCAATGGCCTCTAAAAACTAGTTATTAGACAATGTTTCTAACCTTTTAGTAAGGATCTATTTAGCAGTGGTTGCCTCTCTGACAATTGTTGGTACTGATTGTTCATTAGTATATGGAAAAATTCATCGCTAGGGATTAATGTTTCAATTTTATCAAGTGTCTCTTGTTTCATATTCAACACAAGATGGACTTTGCATGCACTCAGTTCATTGGAGAAAGGATTTCTGGCTTGCCTTGAATATTGAAAGCAAGTTATAGAAGTGATCCCTAAAGATGGAACATCATTGACAACAATTCAAGCTCCTCTCAATGGATGTTTTCTAATCCCTCTTCTTCTGCTCCTTCCCCTTGTCATCTACATTTGTTTACAAGGCATGAAAAAGATACCGATAAGTCTAAATTTTAGCCCAAAAGAAAATGTAATGATAGCGAAAATGTTACGAGAATATTTTTATTATCACTAATGCTCTGCCCATTGTAATGAGGGATGTCTTAAGCAAAGAGTTCTCTATACATATTTTAGTGGCTGAGAAAAGGGCAGGAGAAGGTTAAAATGATTATAGTCAACAATCCCAGTTACATAAGTGGTTGTTGTGGACTTCCCAATCCATGGTGGGAATGCCTATGCTACTAAGTACAGTAATTCTAACAATTAAAAAAAAATTGGAAAAACAATTCTAAGCCCACAATTAGTCTTAATCATCACTAACTACTTTACTTTAGACAGGGATGCTTTTTCTGTGCAAAACTCTTGCATTATAGTTAATGGTAGTGATAAAAATCTCATTTACAAGACCATGTGAATTTTCTTAATTTTCCTTCAGAATTTTAACCTTGGTCTAAAATTTTAGGGTTGGATGAAGGATAAGGAACAAATGCAAGTTATGAAGGTCTGTCAATTCAGTTTTTCTATTGACCACTCCTTTGCAGTATTAAGTATGATGGCACTCTTGTTGACTCTTGTGGTCTTATTCCTTGGAAGGTTTTTTCAACACAATTTCCATGCAAGCTATTACACATTGTCTTGAAACTTCCCTATTTTTGTAGAGAATTTAGCGTCATGCTAATGATTAATTTGAAACTATATTTTAGTGGAAAAACTCACTGGTTTTTGGTGGAATAGTTCTTAATTTATTCTAATTTTTTTTTCAAGTGTATTGGTCATGATGATAAATGAGTTGTTTACTTCAGAGGTTTCTTAGTTCTTTCTAGATACACTTTTCATCATTTTCTTTAAATACTTCTCTAGTGATTTACTTTCATATTTTATCCCCTACAAAATTGCTCCTGAGGTCCATGTTGTTATGTTTATTGGTTGTTTCTGTGGAAGATTTTTCCTGAGGTTATGCAAGGTAAATCCCAATGCAAAAAATACTATTTTACATATTGATATTTTTTCAAGACATTGTTGTGTGATACTTGAATTTCATAAATATAGATTTATATTTCATTATCTATATCAATATATAAGAACAGGCCCATGGATCATTCATATTTCTCAAACTATGGAGTTGTTCCTTTCTTGTTGCATGTTCTTTTATATTTTTATGTTGTGATTCAAATTTCTAGTTGTTCTTTCCTATTATTCTCATACGTAGTACATTATTTATTTGATTATAACAAAAGTATTTCCAATACGATAACATTGATTGTTGTATGTGGACATATTTGTTTAGGATGGTCCATTATAAAATCAAAATGAGGAGCTAGATCATGCAATTGCACTTTCTCTTTCTGAAGAACTAACCAGACCAAATGGTATATGATGGAAAATTCATTTTTTTTACAATTACTTTTAGTTTAATTTTGTTATTTAGCTCGATGCCTTTCATATATCCAACTAAAATTTTGTTTCTTAACAAAACAATTGGAACAGGGTCTCCTACATAGCTGCGAATCTAGTCCATTTTATATATTTTTTATTATATTTAGTCTAACGCAGGGGTTTTGGGGTGGATCAAAGCCCCTTAAGCATTGCAATGGGTCAAAGGGTAGACCTAGAGTCCGCAAACCATGGTTTGTGGACCATAGGAAAGATTAGGCTAAATTGTTATAAATAGATGAACATTTTGAAGTGTAAAGTAGGAATGAATAGAGACTGATGCTACATGTGAATTGGTAGATCTGGTAAGGGTTGTTTGGGAAGGACTCTTGCTACTGTATGTGCAGAGCTTCTCTGTCCTACTGTGTGCGGACCCTGCTGCTATGTGCACAGGTTTGGTTTTGGGTATTGTAAGAAAGATCTGAAGGATTAATGAATGCAGAAGTATTGTTGGAATATCTAAGTCAATCTGAATTACTGTGATACGAATCTGTGATATTTGCTTGAGTATATATGCTTCAGTGTTATTGATTTAAGCTACGAAAGTGATTGTACTACTAGCTTATTTCGTGATCTATATCTATTATGTTATACTTTATGCATGTAAGCTTGTGATAATTATGTTACTGTTCCTTAAGTCTATAATATGTTAGCTAATATGAATATAATTGATATTGTGCACGTGGATGCAAAGGATTTGGTTCTATGATATAAGATCTGGTCGTTATAAGGTTGAATGCAACCCGGCATGACTTACCTACCCTCTCCTAGGGTGCAGAAACCTGGTTCCAACACCCTCCCATACTGCTTCAGGTGAGACTTTGGCTTGCGAAAGCAGGTCACTGCCAAAAGGGCCACTAGTATAGGGGTTTGTTGGCAAACATTAACCTGTGAACCTAGGTCAGGACCCCTCGAGCCAACAAATGGCTCAATTGCTAGGACCAGGAGCATTTTGAGAGAGTGATCGGGTAATGTCAAGGCTGTACTGGAAGCCTGAGAGAAAGGAAATTGATGAATGATTTGAACAGCAATTTTAGAAATTTTCCGTAAAAGAAAACCGCCGAAGTGTGGAAGAATAACTACATTTTCACAGAGATCTACGAGATCTTCTTTGTAATTATTGCAATCGAGCTCCAGGAGTGACTTGCAAGGTTGGTAGAATTTTAGAGGTATTGGAAGGACGAGCGGGTCACAGAGTGGACACCTGAACTCATCCATCAGTTAGAAAAGGATGATAACATAATTACTTGCATGGTGGACCATTGGGTACACAGTGTGTTAGGAGGATTCGTGATAGAATTTTCCATTGAATAGTTTGCCTCCTACTTTGAAGCAGAGCAAATATTCTTCAAGAGGTTCTGAGGTAAGTTTCTAAAGACCTTACCATTGCTAATCAAAATATTATTGTGCGAAAAGAGTATTCTGTGTAGCCACACCAAGTGAATGACCTCTGATCTGGATGGAAGTACAACGCGAAGTGGTAAATACTATCGGACCAACCAAGAAGGAGACATATCTGTGTATAGTCCAGTGAGAGAAGCGGCTCCACAAGGCCCTCCAGCCACACCACTCTCAAACCAGCATAGCGGTAAGAATTCACCTACACCACCACTGCCACCACCGGAGGATGATATGGCTGCGCATATGAAGTTACCTACCTTAAAAGGTGTGGGAGATGAGGACATGGAATAGTTCTGGTTTGTCATAGGGTCGGTATGGACTGCGCAGAATGTAGCTAGCGATGCGGTGAAAAGGGAGCAGTTGTCCCTTGCCTTTGAAGGAAGAGCCTTGGACTGGTACATGGGATACATCAGCCAACATGCGAATGCGACCATTGACGAGATTAAGGACGCATTAAAACAATAGTTCAATAAGCCTAAGTGTTACTCGCAAATAGTGGTAGATCTAAAGGATTTCAAGAAAGGGCCTACTAAGTCTATGTGGGAGGCCGATCAACGACTGAAGAAGGTGATCAAAGAAGGATGATTTCAGTATGATGACAAACAGCACACAGAATGGATCATTGGTATGCTACTACCTCACCTATGCTACCTATGGGTCACCAAATGCTCGAATAGCAGGAAAAAGC
Organism: Pinus albicaulis; assembly: GCA_034641835.2. NCBI lineage: Eukaryota > Viridiplantae > Streptophyta > Pinopsida > Pinales > Pinaceae > Pinus > Pinus albicaulis. The sequence goes on along the minus strand of CM076576.1, from coordinate 438,555,209 downwards.
CTTGGAGGTTGCTATGAAGTTAGAAGTTGTGCCTAGAGATGAGATCCAGCTGGGCATCCAGCAGATCCAAGGATAGCTAGAGGCGATGCACATGGAGATCCAGAATCTGTGAAAGGAGCAAGGAGTAGAGGCTAGCCCTCAAATATGGTGCATACGATGCAGGGTGAATGGTCACACCAAGGATAACTGTCCTCTATTAGCAGATTATATACAGGCTAGGGGACCTAGCCTATTGTGCCCTAGGGAAACTGCGGGATCAAGTGGGCTAGTTCTATGGTGTAATGATTGTCGTGTTTCAGGGTTGCACGATACAAACCACTACCCCCGCTTTGCTACGTACGTCCCAAAAGGAAAAGAGTAGTGGCGTAGATTCTGCAGATCTGTAGGACATGATGAACAGAGCTGTCAGATGTACGATTTGATGATCAATCAATGGAATCTCTATAGGGTGCAGTCAGATCCATCTTCATCAAGGTCCCTCTTGAGCTTTTGTGGCTCCCTGGCCAGGGGTAGAGGAGGAGGAAGAGGAGGCACCACAGGATGGGGAAGAGGTCATCTAATCTATTATAACTATGGAGAAGTAGGACACATTGCAAGGGACTGTTTGAACCCTACAAGGTAATCCTGCCGATATTTTAGATAGCTGGACCATGCGATCAAATATTGCCCAATATTGATAGCAAAAATGCAGGAAAAGCAGTCGACACCTACACAGAATGTGCAGAGAGTTAAGGCTGAGCTGCGAGACAAAGATCCCAGCGTAAAGGTCGTAACACACAGTGGATTGGCCATCAGGGGAACTAGGGAGAAAGCTGTGATTGAACCACTGATCTGACCAGAAGTGATTAGACAAGAAGGTTTGGACCTACAAAAGGAGAAAGACACATTCATCATAGCTTGCAAAGACTTTGTTGGGGTAGAAGTGCCTACCACCCAGGCACCTGTGGACCTTAAGGCTGATGAAGAGGTAAAACCCTTTTTACGGGCATGTATGAAGCTGCTACACAACCCTAAGGCTGTGGAAATATTTAGGCATTAATAGATAGCTATGCAACACGACCCAACCTACCTCTAGAAATCAAGGATGTGCACAAGCTATATAGATACAAGAAACACATCAGTAGGGAGATGTGGTTGACTGCGCATATAAGGGATATGAGATGGATCAGGTTATCTTCGACCTATAGTCAGATGCAAATGTACTACCTAGGTAGACTTGTAAATGAATGGGCGAACCTAAGTTGGAATGGTCAACTATCCAGCTGCGCATGGCCAATAAATAGAAGATCATACCCTTAGGGAGACTGTCGAAGATTGTGGTAGATATCGCAGGGGTCAAGGTCCGGGCTGATTTTGAAGTAATTCATATTGTAGAGGATGTGAACCCCTACCCTATGCTCCTAGGCTTGAATTGGGCCATTGATATGGGAGGCATCATTAACTTGAAGAAGAGAAGCATGATATTTGAAAATAACAGAACAAGGGCAATAGTACCATTAGATCCGGCGGAAGGCGAGCGATATACAGAACCAGTGCGTGACAAAGAAGATGTGCATCACATTTATAAGTTGACTACACAGGATGATTATTGGATCAAACCCATGGCGGATGGAGTGCTCTGCTAGGAGAAGGATAGTGAGTTCTTCTCTGACTCAGACAGAGAGATGGAGAATTGGAAAAATCGGTTGCACGATGTCTCTGCATTGCAATGCCTTCGAGTCACAAAGGACTTCCACTGCATATCTTCAGAGGTAAGATATCTACCTTAATTTTATGGCTCTAGTAATATTAAGGACTTTTTACAAGCATTCAAAGCTGAGGTTCCCAACGAATGAAGGTTATGGGCCCTTAAGCTAGCCATGTGTGGAACCCCTGTGCAATGTTGGGAGATGCATGAGGAGGCATTCCGGGATTGGGAGGAGTGTAGGGATATGATGATACTGTGATTTTAAGCCCCAAATGGTGTGCAGGTCAAGACATTCCTTGGATCAGAAGATCCGCGCAAATATTTGTTCGCTTGGGAAAAACAGTGGTGCAATAGGACGAATAAAGAGTGGATTCATCTGTTGATTCATGCCCTGGGACCACTTCCCTCTGCATGGTACTTAGATGCAGAGCTACATCAGCACACCCACCACTAGGGGACATTAAAGGAATAATTTCTGGGAACATTTGGGTTAGTAGGCGGGATAGAGGTGCTTGACACAGCCCTGCGGGACATTGACATTGTAGTATGGAGTGAATCACACCTGTCTATCACAGTAGGAGTACCCACATGGGAAACTCGGATACCAAGCATGGTCAAATACCACAATCTAGCCTCAAACGTAGGTAAGGATGATCCGCAAGCTGCTTTCAATTCAGAATTATAAGGGGTGCACATGGCTACCGGGCTGCTCAGGCTGCGAATGGGTAGCAATGGGACACACCCTACGTTGTCTATGAATGGGGATGCAGATACGTAAGGTAGAGTTATCATATATTCAGTGACTCTCACAAAAAGGAAACAGCTGCGCTCAATCCTCGACCACGCAGGTTACTACAAAAATTTTGTTTCGGAATATGCACTGATTACAGTACCTCTGAAAGACTTTATTACGTAGGAGGTATGGTTCTGTTGGGATGAAACATGGAAGGTGACCATGCCTTTGGTTTTAAAGCACCTAAGGAACAAGCCTGTGTTTGGGGAGGATGCCCAGGAGGCACAGGTGCTTGACCCAAGCGTAGTAGGTATAATGAGTGCACAAGAGGTGTGGAAGCTAGCCGTTGGCATAATAACATCTAGTAAAAAGCGTAAGTTACCATTGGAAAGCGCAAACCCCTGGCAGTCAATAAGGAATATTTTGGGGATTTTTTATCTTTTATCTAATTGTAAGTTCCAGGTGAAGTTTACCCTATCGTTGGATGACTGCAGGCACTATGAAAAGGGTAGGATAGCTTAGACAAGGGTTCTGTCTTGATTGCATAGCTTGTACTTATCATCTTTGTCAAGAGACAACTTGAGCTATAAGATTTTTTGGGTCTACACTATCCATTTCATGTCTGATTAGCCTACCCCTTCTGAAAATAGCCACCTAGAGTTAGGATTCATTTTCTGCGCAAGAATGACAACCACGAACCCTGTTGAACCCTCGGCACCTACAAAACTAGTAATTGAGGAAGTCATGGAGATTGGGTCTGAGGATGAGGAATTGCTCTCTATTCCAGTCACAAGGAAGGGAAAAGAGAAAGAACAGGGCTTAGGGAAGCCCTCAAAAGCTGCAAAATGGACTGTAGGGAAGCCTAGGACTTCCTTAAGGCATGCCAATTCTCCACGAGCAACACCTTAGGATCAGGTTGTACAGGGGGAAGCCCAACCTGCCAATCTGATCAATTGGTTACCTCCCTTCATCCGACTGTGTCGGTCTTCAACGCTCACACCAAAAAACTTGGATGGCTTTCTCACCTATCTGCAAACACCACTAACCCCAGGAGAAGTCCCTGTCTTCAGTGATCCTTGTGGGAGGCTCCATGAGGTCAAATTTGACGATCACGACTTGGCGAATCATGAAGCCTTCCCTGAGCTGACCCGCACATTATACATTGACACAATTTATGAGGATAATGGGGTTACTTTCATTCCGCAGCACTGGGTAAGAGGATTGGCCGGATCCGGGCTCTTGAACCTATTGCAAATGCCCCATTTTGGCCATTACAACATCACGAACCAGCTGGCCCGATAATTTCTCACCTTGATTCGTGATGGCTATTTATGGAATTGAGACCGAGTCCCCATTGATGCTCCGTTAATTCACAGGATTACGGGTCTCCCCATAAAGGGGCCACACCCTCTGGAGCGTGTGGGCAAGAAATACGAAGAAGACACTGTGGAATATGTGCGCCAAAAGTACCATGTGGAGTGGAATTCTCGAGGGTTCATCATAAAATCTATTAGTGACCCTGCTACGTAGATGGGCACTATGATGCTAGCATGCAAGCTAATGCGAAAGTGCCAGGTCGCAACTGTCCCTGGTTAAGTCATTCGGTTAGCAGGTCAGTGTGTGAAGGGGATCTGCCTCAATTGGGCCCAATACTTATGCGATGAGTTCTTGACCAATGTCCACGAATCACAGGAACAGGGAAAAGCCTTTTGCTATGCCCGGCTATTGTTCCTTGTATCCCTAGTTTCCTGGGAGGCCCATGCGGAGTCAGTCATCCCCAAGCTCACACTGGATATGTCTGAAGGGGATCGATATGCCCATTTATGGGATTTTAACGATGTGGAACACATAGAGGATAACCAAGTATTTTGGGTCCTCTTCAAGAGTAGCATAGAAAAAGCCATCAATTCTCAACCTCGGTTGTCCCCGATGGTATATGACAGGTACAAAGTATTGCAACATTTTAGGTTACTATGCACCACATTTATATCCACAGCCTCAATATTAAAACATGGACGTCACTCCCTTATATGGTAGCAGACGAGGAGATTGATATCATGATCGAGCTATGGCCTCTTGCCTGGAATATGGGCTTCAAAACCCCCACCAAGGAGACCGCAGGACCAAGGAGGAAAGACTCTGACGTAGCCACGAAATAGGACATGCAGCCAAAGCAGACCACCACAAATAACACCAAGGCCGAGACCCAGGTCGATTCGCAGCGAGAACTGGGCATAGAGGAAGTAAAAATTGGAGGTACAAAGCGAACAGGTGAGCCTCCTAAGGGGCCTCGAAAGAAGAACCATGCCCAGCGAAAGGAATGAGATGAGACGATTACGTTAATAGAGGTAGATCTCGAACAAATTTCAGATGTAGTCACTCTGGCCATAGAGGAGAAATGGGTAGCCTTAGAAGCTCAGCAAAAGGCTGCGATCGATATGATCCAGGCTGAGCTCCGTGCCTTCCAGACTAGTGTGCTTCAGGTACAGAGTCCCTCAGCGACTAGCAATGCAGTAGTAATTACAGAGGAGAGCCATCCGTGCTCCCTACCTGGTGCCACCCTTATGCTCAGTACACCGAACCAGGGGATCCAGCTCCAAGTAGATGCAGGGGTGCAGTTGAATATGGCCAAGCTACCCCATGAAGCATTACAGGGCCTCCACACTACTGTATCTTAGGAGACTCACCAACGAGCCCAATAGGTACACCAACAACTCAGGGTCGCAGAATAGACCATTGCCCAGCAGAATGCATAAGTGCTCCTCACTGTCACACAACAAGCAGAGCTCGAAACATTTATCCACTAGCTTTGCACAGAGGTTACAGAAGAGATCCCAATAGTGCCCACCCCCTAGGGTAAATTTGAAGGATTTTTCGCAACGTTGAAGGCTTCTAGGATAGAGATGTAGGTCATTAAGACTCAGCCGGAGCAGCAAATCGCCGACTTAAAGGCCAAATTGGAGCCCGAAACACCTCCGGAGGTACGAGCCCAGCACGTTGCATTGGTGACTGAAGCTACAAACATTATTATAGGGTACATTTATCATGGTGCTTAGTTACTGAAATACGCCATGTAGCTTTGGACCAAGATCCAGTGCGATCTGGTCCTTTAGAGAATCAATAAGGACTTTCGGTAGAAGGAAGAAGCTTTCGATCAGGTCGAGGCTAGATTGCCCTCCTTAGTCCCTGCATAGGGTCTGGCACGATTGAAGACTAGCAATGCACTCCAAGACAAGATTGAGGAACTCCAGTGCAAGAAGCATGCCATCGGAGAACGATTAAAGCCTTGGGTCGACGTAGCCTTCTAGCTATCACAGGCTACCGATGCTGCAGTCAAGCGACTGAATCAGACATTAGAGAGTGTCACCGCGGCGACTGAAGGACCGACATCCCAGAAGCTCGTGGATATTGCACAAAGTGCTACTGCTCAGAGTCAAGAAGTGTTGCCCCCTCTAATCACCGTCGTTAAAGCACTACGCACACAGGAGGAGACCCCACTACCATAGTGACTTGGGACAAGTCACAAGATTGTGTTGGGGGACTGTTGGAACAGGTTCTCCTACAATGCTGCGAATCTGGTCCATTTTGTATATTTTTTATTATATTTAGTCTAACGTAAGGGTTTTGGGGTGGGTCAAATCCCCTTAAGCATTGTAACGGGCCAAAGGGTAGACATAGAGTCAGCAAACCACAGTTTGCGGACCATAGGAAATATTAGGCTAAATTTTTATAAATAGATGAAAATTTTGTGTTGTAAAGTAGGAATGAATAGAGACTAATGCTACGTGCGAATTGGTAGATCAGGTTAGGGTTGTTTGGGAAGGACTCCTGCTTCCATGTGCATGGAACTTTTTTGTCCTACTATGTGCAGACCCTACTGCTATGTTCAGAGGTTGGGTTTTGGGTATTGTAAGAAAGATCTGAAGGATTAATGGATGCAGAAGTATTGTTGGAATATATGAGTCAATATGAATTGCTGTGATGAAAATCTATGATATCTTCTTGAGTATATATGCTTTTGTGTTATTTATTTAAGCTGCTAAAGTGATTGTACTACTGGCTTATCCTATGAACTGGATCTGTTCTGTTATACTTTATGCATGTATGCCTGCGATAATTGTGCTACTGTTCCTTAAGTGTATAATCAATTAGCTACAGTGAATATAATTGATATTGTGCATGTGGATGCAAAGAATTTGGTTTTGATATAATATCTGGTTGTTATAAGGTTGAACGCAACTTGGCTTGACTTACCTACCCTCTCCCAGGGTTCGGAAACCTGGTTCCAGCACCCTGCCATACTACTTCGGGTGAGACTTTGGCTTACGAAATAAGGTCACTACCGAAAGGGCCAATAGTATAGGGGTTTGTTGACAAACCTTAACCTCCGAACCTGGGTCAGGACCCCTCGAGCCAACAAAGACTGTCATTTCATTGTTTCAGTGAAATTTTTTATGGTTTGATACTCTCATACAACCTTTATCAAGTCACATGAACCCTCATTAGAGAAAAAAAGAGAATCTTTCTTTCCATGACTATCTTTCATTGTCATTGTTGACTTAACAAAGTCTTTTAGCTAAGAAACTAGTTTCAAGGTTAGGGCATAACTTGTGATATAAATTGAAAAAAATATATATCCAAAATGTTAAATTGTAAACTACTTAGTTTGTTTTAGGCTTTCCATTTAAAATTGAGTCCAGTTTGAACTTTGAACGAGTTGTTCCACAGACTTAAATATTAAGATATTTTGGTGTAAGGATTAAAGATTATCCCATAAGGCCCCTCAGTTATTCATTTATTTTATCTGAATCTAACATTTACTATTAAATTAGAACTACTTGGCACAAATACGTCATAGCTCAAGATCATACTTTGTAGAGTGTCGTAGAATAAAAATAGGAGCAATGATACTGAATTCTTTCAGTTTTCTTGGTTCTTACTACCACCCCTTGCAGTACCTTGACAAGTTTCAAATGGAAGTTCTAAAATATCTGGTATCTATTATCATCATGGCATTTATGGTATCCCGTCTCCATGTTTATGGGAAATGCGTTGGCTATTGGGAATCCATATTTATTTTGGTATGGCTTTGTTATTGAGTTCCATTTCGGTCTTGAATATTGTGCTCCATATTTATAAGATGAAAGTGAAATTTGTGAATTACCCATATCTTTTAATGATTAATTTACTCTAAAAGCATATAGTAGGTGTTGGTTTAAAATATCATGAAGAGGAATGGTTTTAAATTTTACAGAACACATGGCTTACCCCTCATGTGCATATTCATAATCACATATTTAGTGAAAGAAGAAAGCATACTTAATTGTGGAAAATAGGAAATTCTTGTGACTCATTCATCACCTTGTTTTTCCAGTGCATATGGGAACAAAATGAGATAAATCCTAAGACCAACTAAATACTTAAAAAAAATCCTTATATTGTAATAGGTACTGTGAACAAGATTTGAAGTACAAGGTGGTATCTGCTGATGGCAGTGTGTGTGCAGGCGTTAAGGAGAGCTGTTCAAATTTAGTTACAATGCTTTCTAACTTAGGAGGAATTTGTCCCTCATCTCCTATTCCACTCTCGATCATGAAAATTTATTAAATCTGCTTGATAAAACTAAATAAAGGGATAGGAAGAAGCAAAAGTCCCCTTTACCCTTCATAACATAATAATTCACTTTAACCAATGTTTAAACCCTTCAGAAATATTTAGCATCTCAATCACTTAATAAATCTCCTTTTGAAACAATATTAAAACCTTTGGAAATGTAATACTTTACTTTTAAACAAGGTTTAAATCTTTCGGAAGTGGGTTTCGGATTTCAAATATTTTAAAAAATCTCTATTGAACTAACCATCGAGTCCATAACTTGTTATTAACCCCCACGCAGCTACTGACACAAACATCATTGGATCTCAATTGTTTACAATCAGACGGATATCGCATTCAATTGAACCCCACGAATTATCACCCCAAAGCAACGTGAAATTGGTGGTTTTAACACTGTGACGTGTCGTGATCTGATACGATCGCATTCAAAATGAAAAAAACCAATGACAACCCAAAAGCGGCGTGACAACAGTGTCTGGTTTCTCTAAAACTGCTTGTCCTTCAAATTTTTGTTTTTCAGTCGCATTGACACGAATTTTCTGCTATTTTATAGGTTAAATTTCAAATTCTCTTGGAAACCCTCCTTTTCCGCTACATAACTCAATAACATAGATTGACTATCGGATAACCAATCTGAAGCAAGAGAACCCAATTTCTTCAATTTCTTTGAATCTTTTTACACATAAATTAATACACACTTGATTCTACACAGAAAACATTAATCCAATGAATTTTCGAAGGGATGAAACCCTCCGGGAATTTTCCAAGTATACAACAGATAAAAAAATAATGCAATTTTATTAAATCAGAGGCAATCCTCTCAATCAATTCTTCTACTACCCAAATTCTAAATTCCTCCTTCTCAGAGGTTACATTTATAGTTTTTTAACATAACATTCGACCTCTTTTGGAGGATCGAATTCTACAAATTTAGATAAAATCCTAATTACATAACATCTTCCTCAAATCTATCAACTAGAGGCTAATACTGAATCTAATCTAAAACTCCTCAATCTTCCTAAATACTAGTTCAACCCTATCTAGTACAACTGTAAATTGACAGCTAAAGGTACCAACATCTTTGCTTGTAAATTTTTGTGGATTTTTCGAATACTTAATGAAGCCTTTTGTCTCTAAGGCTCATTCCCCTGCATCAGACTCCTGATGACAAAAATCTTCATGGGCTCCTATCCATAAGCTCCTCCACAGAACTGCTCAATTTCTGCAGCATGGTTTCTGTCATCCAGGTAGCATCTTCAATTGGTTGATCCCTCCACTTGATCAAGTATTGAAAATACTCATGTCCCCTAATTTTCTTAAACACTTTCTTGTCTAAGATCCTCTCTGGCTGTAGTGTCTTTGCTGTGGGTAACTGTTTTACCCAGTCAATCTTTTCTCTGTCTTATGGTCTGTCATCTGTGCCACCATATTCATATCTGTACAAATCAGCAACATTGAATATTGGAGATATTCCAACATCAGATGGTAATTCAATTTCATAAGCATTTGCAGAAAACTTTCTCAATATCTTACATGGTCCTATCATTTTGAATTTTAAGTTGTTATACTTCTTCTTTGGAAATATTTCTTTTCTTAAGTGTGCTAAAACCAAATCACCAACTTCAAAATTAACTTCTCTTTTGCTCAAATATGTTATGTTTTTGTACTTGATGCTGTTGTCTTGTAGCTGTTACTTTACTTTTTCATGTATTGCTTGAATTTCTGAAGCAAAATCCTCTCCTTCAGCACTTCCCATTTCTTCTTTTCCCAAGTTCCTCAGTTTAGATACTCCTCTTGGGTGCATTACATAAACTATATGGAATGGACTTTGTCCTGTACTTCTGTTAGGTGAATCATTATATGCATATTTTTCCTATGGTAAAATATGATCCTACTGTTTTGGATATTCTCCTGCAAGACTTCTCAAAATATTACCCAAACTCCTGTTCACTACTTCAGTCTACCCATCAGTCTGAGGGTGATAACTTCAGCTAAAACTTAGTTTAGTACCAAGCTTCTTCCACAATTTTCTCCAAAAATTACCAACAAATTTGGTATCTCTATCAGAGACAATAATTTTAGGTAACCCATTTAATCTGACAATCTCCTTAAAAAACAAATTGGCAACATGAGTAGCATCACTAGTTTTATAACATGGAATAAAATGTGCCATTTTTGAAAATCTGTCAACTACCACATAAATTGCATCATTCCCTCTCTATGACTTAGGAAATCCTAAAAAAAAATCCATACTTACCATATCCCAAGTTCTGTCTGGAATAGATAATGGAATGTACAAACTTGCATTTTGACTTTCCCCTTTTGCATATTGACAAATTTTACAATTATTCACATACTTTTCCACTTCGGATCTCATATTTGGCCAAAAATAAAAATGAATTAGTTGCTCATAAGTCTTATCAACACAAAAATGTCCAGCAAGTCCACCACTATGTTTCTCCCTGATTAAATTTTCTCTCATAGAAAAATTTGGTATGCACAACTGATTTCTTTTGAACAATAAACCCTCTTGCAAGAAATAATCAAACCATTGACTTCTGCCTATCAAAACATGATTAAAACATGCTTCAAATGCTTCTTTGAAATCCAAATCTTTCTTATAGATTTCTTAAGAAAATAAAAACCTAACACTTCCATTTGACTATCTTGAACAAGAATGCTTTTTCTACTCAAGGCATCAGCTACCTTGTTTGCTTGATAGCTTATATGCTTCAATACAAAGTTAAAACTTTGAAGATATTCAACCCATTTTGCATGTTTTTGATTCAATTTAGGCTGTTGCATAATATACTGTAAAGCATGATTATCTAAATATATCACAAATTCTTTAAACATTAAATAATGTCTCCACTTCTTCAATGACTGTACAATTGCATAAAATTCCTTGTCATAAGGAGAGTACTTCCTCCTTGTCTCATTCATATTATCACTGAAATATCTACAGGTCTATCTTCTTGAATTAATATAGCTCCAACAGCTTCCCCACTGGCATCACATTTTACTTGAAATGGTTTATTAAAATCAGGCAAAACTAAGACAAGTTTCTCAGTTATCTTTTGCTTCAAGAACTGAAAATTCCTTTCAACTTTAGCAATCCACTTGAATGGTTGTTTGTCCTTCTTTATGGTTTCAATGATAGGCTCATTGATCTTACTAAAATAATTTATGATTTTTCTATAAAAACTAGCAAGACCATGAAAACTTCTTACCTCAAAAACAATTTTTGGTGAAGGCCACTCCACGATTTCCTTTATCTTCTCTGGATCCATTTGTAATCCTTCAGCAGAAACAACAAAACCTAGATATACCAACTCGTCTTTCATGAATGAACATTTCTTTAAATTTACCAGTAACTTCTCTTGATGTAACTTCCTTAAGACATAATTAAGATGTCTCAGGTGTTCTTCCTTTGTTTTGTTGTAAATTAATATATCATCCAGATATACTATTGCAAATTTACCATTAAATTCCTTCAATACTTCATTCATAAGCCTCATAAATATACTAGGTGCATTTGATAAACCAAAAGGAATTACCATCCATTCATACAGTCCCTCATTTGTTTTAAAGGTTGTTTTGCATTCATCTCCTTCCCTTATCCTAATTTGATGATACCCACTTTTCAAATCTAGTTTTGAAAAATATCTTGCTCCACTCAAACAATCCATCAAATCTTCAATTCTAGGTAAAGGAAATCTATACATGATTTTTATCTTGTTAACTGCTCTTGAATCAGTGCACATTCTCCAACCTCCATATTTCTTTGGACTTGATACTATAGGTATTTCACAAGGACTCAAAATTTCTCTGATCAAACCTTTGTCAACCAATTCTTGCACTTGCTTTCTGATTTCTTCATTTTATGTACGAGTCATTCTGTAAGCTGCTTTGTTTGGAAAATATGATCCTAGAATCAAATATATCTGATGGATGATTCTTCTTACAGGTGGTGATTCATCAAGAAAATCATCCACAATAATATCACAATAAATTTCCATCATTTCTTGAATTTCAATTGGCAAATTAGAAATTTTAGTAGAAGTAAATACTACCTTAGGTTTGCAAACTAAATCAAAATTTACCTCATCATCTTCAATCTGCTGCAAGTATTCTTTTCCGCTAAAAAATAAAGCCTTTGGATCAGAATTTTTACTTGATGCATCTTCTTCTTACATAGGTAACAATGTTTGATTCATACCATCTTTGAAAAACTTGTAAGTGTTTCTCTTCCCATCATGTACTTCTGCTCTGTCATACTGCCAAGGTCTACCCAACAATATGTGACACGCATCCATAGGCATCACATCGCACATAATTTTATCTTTGTAACTACCCATTTGCAATTCTATTTCACATTGTTCTTCTACTATCAGTTGATTTCCCTTCTGAAGCCATGACACCTTGTAGGGTGTTGGATGTTCCCTTGTCTTCAATTTCAAATTCTCTATCACCTCTGTAGAGACAAAATTATCTATACTGCCACTGTCAATTACCAATTGACAGCATTTCCCTTGAACTTTGCACACACTTCTGAACAAAGTCTTTCTATGTGTTGGTTCAACAACTTCCTTTGTTTGTTTTAACAAAACCTTCTTAACCACCAAAGGTTCTCATTTCTCTAGCACAATTTCTTTCTCTGCTACAGGAAAATTTGCTTCTTCTTCTTCAGTCTGAGCAAAAAATTAATTTCTTTGATTTGTCCCCACATTCTCTAGACACTCATAGGCTCTATGTCCTAATTTGTTACATTTGTAACATCTCACTTCTCTTCCTCTATTTCTTCCTCCTCTTCCTCTATAAGGACTCCATCTGCCACTTGTATCACCTTGTGTGGGTGCATACTGAGGTGAGCTACTGCTAGCTCCATCTCTGGGTGTTGTAGATCTTCCTCTACCACCTTGACTTACTCTTCCTTGAAAATTACCTATTCCTTTGGAAGATTACTTTCTTATGAGTTTTTCTTCAGCTTTTAAGGCCATCTAGTAAGCCTCTTCTACTATTTTAGGAGACAATATACTTATCTCATCTTGAATCTCCATTCTGAGACCATTTATGTACCTAAAAATCTTCTCTGCTATATCTTGAATTTGTCCTGCTCTTATGCTAACTTTGTAAAATTCTTCTATGTATTCTTTTACTATCAATAATCTCTTTCTAATATTCTGCATTTCTCTAAATAATGAAAGCTTATAATCACTAGGAAAAAACTTACCTCTCAATTTTGCTACCATTTTGTTCCAATTCTTGATTGGCTGCTTACCAACTCTCCTTCTTTTTGCTTACACTCCATCCCACCAAGGTGTTGCATGTCCTTTCAACCTTTTGATAGCAAAATTAACTCTCTTTTCTTCACCCATCTCTTCAAAATGAAAGCATTTATTCATTTCATTGATCCAGTATATCAACTCTTCTGGATCCAATCCTCCTGCAAAAGCTGATACTTCAAGTCTAGGCTTGGATGTAGATCCTAAAACTGATTTAAAGAATCTCATATCAGGAGTAAGGTCAACATTTTCTTCTTCTTCTTCTTCAGCTTCAGGTTCACTGACATCTTCAAGATCTCTTTGTTGTCCTGCTTCCATTGCTACCAATTTGGCTTGAATTTTCTACATAGTTTCTAATACTTCAGCATTTGCAACTGGTCTACCTCTTCTTCTACCAGCACCACCTCCTCTACCAATTCTGACAACCATGTTGGATTTATTTTTCTGACTTTTGGAAGCTTTTTCAGTGTCTATAAAATGCTCTGAAGACTACTTTGATACCACAAATGATGGTAGTGTGGGTGCAGGCATTAAGGAGAGATGTTCAAGTTTAGTTACAATGCTTTCTAACTCAAGAGGAATTTGTCCATGATCTCCTATTCCACTCTCTATCATCAAAATTTATTAAATCTGCTTGATAAAACTAAATAAAGAGACGGTCGAAAGCAAAAGTCCCCTTTACCCTTCATAACATAATAATGCACTTTAACCAATTTTTAAACCCTTCAGAAATATTTAGCATCTCAATCACTTAATATAGCTCCTTTTGAAACAATATTAAAACCTTTGGAAATGTAGTACTTTACTTTTAAACAAGGTTTAAAACTTTCAAAAGTGGGTGTCGGATTTCAAATATTTTAATAAAGCTCTATTGAACTAACCATCGGGTCCATATCTTGTTATTAACCCCCATGCAGCTACCAACGTGAACATCGTCGGATCTCAATTGTTTACAATCAGATGGATATCGCATTTGATTGAACCCCACGACTTATCACCCCAAAGTAACATGAAATTGGTGGTTTTAACACTGTGACGTGTCATGATACGATACAATCATGTTCAAAATGAAAAAAACCACTCACAACCCAAAAGCACCGTGACAACAGTTTCTAGTTTCTTGAAAATCACTTGTCCTTCAACTTTTTATTTTTTGGTTGTGTTGACACAGATTTTCTGCTATTTTACAGGTTAAACTTCAACTTCTCTTGGAAAACCTCCTTTTCCGCTGCATAACTCAATAAGATAGATCGATTATCGGATAAACAATCTCAAGCAAGAAAACCCAATTTCTTCAATTTCTCTGAATCTTTTTACACAAAAATTAATACACACTCGATTCTACAAAGAAAACATTAATCGAATGAATTTTCGAAGGGATGAAACCCTCCGGGAATTTTCCAAGTATACAACAGATAAAAAAATACTACAATTTTATTAAATCAGAGGCAATCCTCTCAATCAATTCTTCTACTGCCCAAATTCTGAATTCCTCCTTCTCAAAGGTTACATTTATAGTGTTTTTACATAACAGTCGACGTCTTCTGGAGGATCGAATTCTTCAAATTTAGGTAAAATCCTAATTACATAACATCTTCCTTAAATCTATCAACCGAAGGCTAAATATACTGAATCTAATCTAAAACTACTCAATCTTCCTAAATACTATTTCAACCCTATCTAGTACAACTATAAATTGACAGCTAAAGGTACCAACACCTTTGCTTGTAACTTCTTTTGGAGTTTTGGAATAATTAATGAAGCCTTTTGTCTCTAAGCCTCATGCCCCTGCATCATCTGCAAAGATAGCCATGTCAATGAGGAGACCAATAGTGTATCTGAATATGTCGTATGGAAACCATCAATAAATCAGTTGTCTATTGCATGCTTGGTGGTGCTCTCTATAGATATATTTCTATGGAGTTATAGAAAAATTATGTGAAATTGTATAGGCATGATGGTAATTATATTTGGCCTATAATTTTCTTCTTCATATGGCCTCCATATTTACTTCCACTCTGTAACTTCTAAGTTTGTTTAGGTTTGTTCATGTATAACCTTTTGAATCTAACCTAATACTAATACCTAAAATAGAATCTTGCCTCTTTAACTCTTTGAGCATCATTCCCCATGACAATCCAATGGTTAGAGGGTGCATCTATCTACCTAGTCCTGCACCATTGTATTGTTGTTTTTTTGATAACTCTACCCTCCAAGTTAATAATTGTGTTGCGCTGGCTAAGACATAGAATTTTCTCCCTCTTAAATACCATGAGGAAAGCACAAATCGATACTATTGTCATCGTCATCTATGTTAGCATCTTATTGATATCCTCTTGCTATACTCTCCTTGGGCACAATAATTTAATTTTAAACTAGAATCTAAAGCTTTCAATGTAATATAGGTGGAAATCAAGATGATTTTAGTGATTGTTACCTGACATTCTCATTATCCTGTTGTCATAAATGGTTATTTCGTAGAAGTTTAATTATGGCCTGTTGCCATTTTAAAATCGTATTGTAACATGAAAATGTTCATTTCTAAAATTTACGTGTTTTTAAACACTCCTTGGATTAAATCTCAATCAGTATATATTTAACCATTCTCTGTATTAAATCATGACATGACGGGATGACAAAATTGTAACAGGAAAGTCATGTTCCTTCTTGAAATTATAAATGTATTAAATCATTAGTAGTTTTGGTAAATATTAAGTATTTAATCATGAATAGTTTTGGTAAATATTAGGTATCATAGAGGAAATAAATCAATTGACTTATTGTCTTTTTATTATGTATATTGAATATCATATTTATTCTTACTGCATTTTTATTATGTATATTCAACATATTATTTCTAACAACCTTTGATATTCCTACATCTTCTATTCATTTGGTGTATCTTTGCACCTTTAGGGGCAATTGCTAGTGTAAAGTCTAATTCTTTAAATGGTGCTAGCTCAATGGAGGAGCACCTGCTTTACAAGCAGGAGGTTGGTGATTTGATTCCATCTTTCCCTGATATTCATATGGAATGGTGGCGATCATTTTTTGGTGATGAATGCTCTTTTGACCATCACCAATGAGCTTATGGTGACATTTTTCGACCCTCACCAGAATATGAAATGTTGATGGTCAATGAACGCCACCATATATATGCATCAATAGTGATGACCATGAAAGGTCCATCACCATAAATCATTGTTGTTGATATGAAATGGTGAGAGTCACTGTTTTTCATTATAGTCATTATTTGAGATGGACCTTGATGTCACCAATGAGCTTATCATGACATATGTTGAACCTCACCAAATATTAAATGGTGACAGTCAATGAACGTCACCATATATATGCACCAATAGTGATGACCATGAAAGGTTCATCACAAAAAAACATTGTTGTTCATATGAAATGGTCATGGTCACTATCCATCATTATAATCAATATTCATGATGGACCTTGAATGTCACCACAACACATACTTTCAGCGATGCCACCTTTGGTGACGTTCAATTTTTTGGTGACATAGGCTATTGTCTATCACCATTGCTCATATGAAATGGTGACGGTCACTATCTGTCATTATAAATAATTATTGGTGACGAACCTTGAATGTCACCACAACACCTATACTTTCAGCGATGCCACCTTTGGTGACGTTCAGATTTTGGTTGCAAAGGCTCTTTTGATCCTCACTAATGAGATTATGGTGACATTTTTCACCCCTCACCAATGTCATTTTTTCTTGTAGTGACCTTCTACCTCTAAAATAAATAATAACTACACATAATCCAATAATTATTCTATTCCAATACATGGTTAAGGGATCACTCTAGGAATTTCTAGGCAGAGCATCAAACCCCAACCAGAAGCTCGATTGTAGGGCCCGATAGATTATTGCGATTCAAGTGGTAGTGGGACTTAAATATCTACATGATGACTTTGAACTGTCAATCATCCACTGCAACATAAATTTTTCCAACATATTGTTGGACCATGAATATGTAGCTCACATTGCTGACTTTGGACTTGCCAGGCTATTGAAGAATCCTTACATTGATTATGAATCAAGTTCTCTGTTTGGAGGGACTCATGGATACATAGCTTCAGGTGCTAAATCTCCACAAGTTTCTCTTTATAAAACTGAATCATGTCATTCAATTTATTGTTGTTATGAGGTTTAGTTGCAAAGATAAATATCACATCGCACGTCATGTTCTAATATCTAATGCTATGTGCAGAGTGTGGGTATGGTGTGAAGGCATCGGCAAAGCAAGATGTGTATAGTTTCGAAGTGATGTTATTAGAGCGTAAGCAAAAAACCCCATGTGGTAGAGGAGGATGATAAAAAAATTGTACATCTACCTACATGGGTTGAGAGGATGACAAAGGAAGGAAAAATGGATGAAACAAGATTTGCGAGCGACGGTAATCCCTGTCGGGACTAAAATATTTATGATTATCTATTAGTAGTATAAAATTTGGTAGTTTACCTATGTTTCATCCCCTATAGATTTCTAATATTTTTATCCTAAAACCATAAATATTAAACCATAACTATGAAAGAACCATCACTGCAATTTTAGCTTAATTTTTTTATGATGAATATAAAAGTGCATTTTGTAATTTGGGATAGGATTTGTAAAACATTTTGAAAATTATGATGAAAAATATTATACGTAGTAAATAAATGTGCTAAGATTGATAGATATTTTTTTCCTGTAGGTAAAGTGAGATTTTACAGTGATGTTTTCCATGTTGAAAAGCTATGACCTTGTTTAATAATTAAATTCTCGCTTCCACTTAATGAAACACAGTTAATGAAACACAACAGTTAATGAAACACACCAGGCATTATTTTAAGTTGAAATTGTTCAGATCACCACGCCACATTATTTTTAGCATGTTGATTATAGAACAACTTAATTGTTATTGTTTTCTTGAGATAGTTTTCAACCTTTTTTTCCATGGTGAAAAGCTATGACCCTGTTTAATAATTAAATTATGGCTGCCCGTTAATGAAACACAACTGTTAATAAAACACAACAAGCATTGTTTTAAGTTCAAATTATTCAGATCACCATGCCACATTATTTTAAGCATGTTAATTATACCACAACTTAATAACAATTAAGTTGTTTCCATTCTGAGTTTGTTAAATAAATAATTTCATATACATTAAATAATTTTATTCGATATCCATTAAATATTTTCGAATCGTTTTTTTCTTTTTTGGAAAGTACAAATTAATGGGTATTTTATGAATTAGTGGTTACCTTGCACTTGCATTGCAGCTTAATTACATATTTCATTGCACCCACATATTTCATTGCCAAGGATGCAGCTGAAGAAGGTATGTACGCTTTGTTATTTTCTTTTATATTTAAATTTAGAGGATAAATAGTTAATGTTCTTATTTTCTTTGATGTTTACATTTAGAGGATAAATAGCTAATAGTTAATGTTCCTATTTTCTTTGATATTTATGGTAATGTAGTTAACATGGATAAATATTTTCTATTTCATTGTGATGAAGTATTAGGAAAACTAAAGGACAAGACCTTTCCATATGAAGATCCTAAACTGGGTGCACGAAAGATAGTTTTGAAAACCCTATTGTCGTGCCCAAATCGCGAGGTAGATTTCGCACCAGAATTTTCGCTAAACTAAATCAACGAAAATTGAAAAGATATGATGATTATTCATTGAAATAAAATTGTTTCCATTCTCAGTTTTTTACTGAAAACTTATTTGAGAGTATGTGTATATGTATTTATCTTAACTTAGTTTACTCGAACCATTTTCTCTCAAATAAATTTGAAATATCATCTTTCAAATATTTGCTAGTGTAGAATACCGAAAAAAGCAATGCCCTTCTAGCTAGTGACTACACCGAGACTACACCAGGCCAAACAAAGCATGCTCTGCCTACAACTTCGAAGCCCTGAAACCTCTAACTGATGGAATGACAATGCGAAGGATTAGGAAGTTTTTTAAGCCATTTATTATATGCTTGATTATGCATAGGAAATTGGTTAAGACATTTATTATGTGCATGATTATGCTGTTGCTTCTTACTTTGATTCAGTAGGGCGAGACGACTAGGATGGAGGGCGCTGGACCAGAGTTGGGGCATAAATATTTTATGATTAATCTAATAAAGCGTATTTAGGGTAGGTAATAATTGAAATGCAATGAAGCCATAAAATTAATATGGTGTTGCAATGCAGTTTTCCATGAAGCTAAAATAAATAAAAAACATAAAATTGAAAAAAAAATAATAAACATAAAATTGAAAACAAGAAAAGGATGTGTAGGGTAGGCACGCGAGGCTTGCATGTAGCCATAATACCCCCACCCCACTTATCCAAGCATCTAACCAAGTTTATTTTTTCATTTACATTGAGCACATCATATCAATTTTGGACTGGAAAAGGCACTGAAATTGGAACAAAATATTTCACAAGTTATGCTATGGGATTTCGATGACACTAATTCAAATGATCTTTCCTTTGCATCATGGCTAGGAGCTATAGCTTTTGTTAGAACATTACCAGGAGCGCATACTAATGTTGCAACAAGGAATTTTGGTCGAGAGTGCATCGTATAAAAATTAAAGCTACTCCAAAGCTAAGATTATTATGACCGTTTATTTTTTGACCAGCCCGAGTAGATTCAACCATCAGCCGTGGGTTGCTTCTAGCAGGGGTTTCATTCGTCAACTTTGAAAGCACGCAATCCATTCCCGTTTATTTCTTCGACCAGTCAGTAAGAGAATTTGTAACTATTTCGCCAGTAAAACACTCAAAGCCAACTGCAATGAGAGTCTCGATCCTCCCCCTCAAACGTCAAAGGATTTTCTAGTGGCCTAAGTTCATTAGGTGAATTTTGAGGTCTAAAATGGGCCTTCTAGGAGAAATTTACAACCAAAATAAATTTACTATTATTTTATAATTTCCTTAGGAGGCCCATTTTAGACATCAAAATTCCCCTAATGTGTTGTTGTTACTAGATGAACATTCCGAGGAGGATAAGAAAAGTAACACCACACAAAGGAGGAAACCTTGAAGTCAGGGTTAGTCTATGTCAGAACATGTCTTATCTGCCGATTACTTCGTTAGATCTCGATACTTGACTGGGCTGGAAATAATCATTTCCTAGAAGCTCTTGTTAGTTAATGAATCTATGGTAGGTGCAGGGTTAATAAAAAAGTGCACTATCCTATCGTGATTTTACAATGTTATATTAATATCTCACGAAAATGAGAAGGTTCTGAAAAGCTCCTTTGGACCTCCCTTATTTCCTTGCCCCCTATTTAAGGGTTAAGCCTGAT
The DNA here is from genome assembly GCA_034641835.2 of Pinus albicaulis. NCBI lineage: Eukaryota > Viridiplantae > Streptophyta > Pinopsida > Pinales > Pinaceae > Pinus > Pinus albicaulis. The sequence goes on along the minus strand of CM076576.1, from coordinate 438,534,556 downwards.
CATTCCTCTTTACTGCTTGTGTCCATACTAGAATTTTTGTACTATATTTTTCTTGCTCCGTCAGATTTCACCGGCAGCTCGCTTGCTTGAATATTAGGATTGCTTCTGGATGGCTAGGTTATTAACTGAGGGCTTACTGACTAGCTAGACTACGCATGTGTGGATATACTTGGGTAACAAACTCGACATTCAATATGTTACACATTATAAATAGGTAGGGGATGGTGGCCTACATTTTAGAGATAACGTAAAACCCATAGTTGGCATGTTGGAACAGGAACCCGAACCCCACCCTCTTCCTCACCATCACCTATATGGTTACTGGATCAGGTAATATCAAGTTATTTTTATGAAATAAGAATGACATGTTTTTTATAGTATAATTTTTTTTCATAGTTTTTGAATTAAGGAAAGATTTAAGAATTACCATATGAAAGAAATTCTGGAGCAACTATTTTTTCCTGAAGAAACTATTTTTGTCAAATTAATTACTGAAGGAACTATTTTTTTCATATGTATGATAGAGAATGTAGTAGTTTCTATTATTTTAGTAATACAACAATAATTACACTGTAAGTATTACCTATAACCATATGTTTGATAGAGAATGCAGTAGTTTCTGTTTCTGGTCCAGAGAATGCAATAATTTATGAATTTCTCTTTCTCTTTCTGAAAGAGAATGCAATAATTTATGAACTATAGGACTTATTTATCCATTTTTCTTCCTCGTAGCTTCATTGGGCTATGCGACTCCTACTTCGATGAGATTGCTACTCCGGTGACTCATCCGAGGATGATTCAAGCCTTAATATTTCTTCTAATTTGGTCTGTTACACTGCTCTCATGAGGATGAGTCAAGCCTTCATCTTTTTTCCACTCCGTTCTAGTGCACTCATCCATATTTTTGCTTCTCTGGTTTCGTGCACTCACGAGGATGAGTCGAGCCTTCATAGGAGACAAAGAAAATGAGTCAAGCCTTTAGAGATAAATCCTTGAGGGTTAAGATGGGCAAAGAAAAGCCTTGAGGGTTAATATGGGAAAGTCAAAGCCAAGTATTGAGTCTTCTGCAAACTGACACACATGGCTAACATGCCAATAGATAGTTACACGATACTCTTTGGATTTGGCTTATGTTTTTATGTTTTAATTGAATTGAAAGTATTCGGAACATTAAATGTTTCTTGAATTAATTCTTAGTTGAAAATATCATTAAAATAGTATCGAATATAAGTACACAAATTTTTATCATAAGTTTTAATAGAAATTACTAAAATCATGTCGTCTTCCCTGCAATAAGACTTCTAAACTAAAACTTCAGACAAAAATGTATTTGATAGAGTAATTTTTATTAAATATCATTATAAAATAGGAATAGAATGGTAGGTCAAAAGAAACTAATGCTAGGTCAACGAAAAACTAACACTATAGTCCCTGCACTACCTTCAGTAGCGACTAATAATTAATCAGGATTTGAGAAGTGCTCAAAGTGTTTTTTAGTCCCTGCTTGCCTGGGAATATAGCGATCAATGATTGTTTACCCAACATTAAATTATTTTAACTAACCATTGCATTCATGGTTTAAAAAATGCTTTAGCAGAAATATATCATCAAACATTTCTTTATGCAAAGTTTTAATTTGCACCTCTTATTGGAGGGAAAACAATATAATTTTAATAAAAAATAGGTCAATCGTTTCAAATCATTTCAAATTTCACTTCAATGTTAATTTAATGCTAGGCTGTAAGTAGCATTAATGGGAAAAAATTTAATGTTTGGGCAATATTGAAGGAAACCATTGTAATGTTCTCTGCCACTTAAGCCACTGTCGTACATATCCAATGCATTGCAAAGCTTCGTGGAAAGATGCAAGTCATCACCTCCCTGGTGCTAGGACATGGTATAGAATTCATCTTGAAAATAAAGTGATTAGGGTATGGGGTAAACAAAAGTGTCGCAGATGGTCAGGATCTATCTCGATATGTTGCTTATGAAATTCCTAGTGCCGAAATGACTGTTGGTGCTGGAGAAATTGCTAGTAGCTATTCCAAGATTTGAGGCACTTCTCCTTACTATAAAAATTCGTAAGCTAGTACTCGCCTGCTTCCTTTAAGGCCATTCAAGGAGCACCCTTTGTTGAGCTAGGCCTAAGCTAGGCCCATATAGATATTATTTGGTTAGCAAAACTTTGATGAAATGGATCACGTGGACAACATGACCATACACTGAAGGCTGCCATGGAAGTCTAAGCATACAAAAGATAGTATATTGACGACGATGAAAGGAGGCTTCTAGTACCTATTTCCTACTCGGCGAGGTAATTTACTATCCCTCTCCACAACTACAATGCTTTCTTGGATGACCACCTAAGAGACTCAAGAATTTCTGCAATTTCCTCTGAATAGCTTCGATTCTCCTATTCGAAGTAGCTTTGTGGTTAGTTCCTGTGTGTGCGGTCCACCACAATCCTTTTCTCTTGAAACATTTGCTCTATAGGTCTTCAATATGCTCAGCTGGACCAGAATAGCCATAGTGATACCATATAAAAATCCATTATATTCAACTTAAATCAAGTGTGAATCTAGTGAATGTTGTCTGGAAGATGGTGGCTCCATGGGTTTTGTGCATATGTGTACGATAAAGGGTTATCGATGGCCTAAGATAGAAAGGGAAAAGGTCGGAGGGAAGAAATGAATAAAAGGTCTTCCTGCCCTAACAGAATAAATGTACTTTGGATTTTTCCGATTTTTAACCATAGTGATTTTTTATATCGCTGTAAAAGGTCTTCCTGCCATGGCAGAAGAAATGTACTTTGGATTTTTCCAATTTTTAACCATAGTGTTTTTTTTATATCACTGTATATACTTTCATACGGAGGAATAGTTAAAAACAGAAGGGATTGACAATGACTATGATATGAGTAGGTTCACTCATTCTCCGCACTCCAACTTCTTGCCTATCCGATGATGCTCGAAGAATGGTTAGGGAGTTGGGAGATTGGTATATGTATCAAGATGGTGTCTCCATAGGCGCTACCCACAGAGCCTCCTCCATACTCGTATGGGTATCTTACCACCCTTATACTTCACAACATCCAAAATTTCAACACAAGCACTTTACATACAATTATTAAATCAAATTCTAAGAACTAACATCAACTCCCTTAAATTTGATGTTGCTGGATTTTTTTCATTGCCTAAAGTTGAAGTTGAGGGTGTAAAGTCTGCAATTCCGGGTAATACGCGAAGGGGAACTACATCAAAAAAGAAAATTTATAATGCAAAAATCTAGAGAATTAATAAAACTTCCCCAAGTATAAATTTTCCCACAAGAAACCTTAACAAATTTCAAATCGAATAATGTATGCCACTACATCAACAATGTCAATGACAAGAAACAAATATTAGCATGGCCTGTAATTTCAATTAATTGACCTCTGGAATGCTATCAAATGATGGTCTCCATACACCATGGCATATTTTGGAAGAATAATATTCTTTAACGTCTCGGGCTTTAGACTAAAGTTCAAGCCACACATGTCCCATTTACTTCTCCTTCATAGATAAATCCGAAAGCAAGGTCTCCGGCTCTTGCTTTGATATTAATATATTAATCTCAATAATACCTCCACAATTTTGGGCAGGCTTATTTGACGAAGGGGGAGTATTCTCATGCTTTTCTCTGCTTATTTTTCCCTCGCACCTGCCACTATCGATGGATTTTCATTCAGATAAAATGACGTCCTCTTGATGATTATTCTTGTTTGAAACTTGAGAAAGATAACTAGGAAATGGATAACTTGTAGCATGGGGAAAGAGAGTGGCACATGTACCGAAATGCACGAGTGAGTGTCATGGATACACATCCATGAGATTACCAACGTGAAAGGAAGCCCTGAGCTAGATTTAATTTCCATCTATTTTTATCACCCTTATCAACTCACTTGCGTGGAGAACCAACTGATTGAATCCAGTGTTGAGCATGTGCAATAAATTGTATTAACCTCCTCACATTGAAACTCACATTGAACCTAGCCACATTGAACCTGCACATTGAATAAATCATTTAAATGATCATTTCCTATTGAAAAATGCGAGTGTGATGAATTACCATGCATAATGTGTCAGATACAACCTACCATTTGTGAGGGTCCTATAATAATAAGGTTCATAATTTTTTAATTGACTATGATTAGTCTTTTAAATATGTACATACCTTGATTTCTACAAGTTGTTTTCTCATATTTGAAAATATTAAAAAATATAAAGAGGGTAAAAGTCGTAAAAGAAAGATCAAATGGCTTGAAAAGAAAAAGATAAAAAAAAAGAATAAAAAATGGACCCCAAACACAAAAAAGGGATAAAAATAAGACATGAAAGTGATGCAAGTCAAAGTGCCGCTACTTTTTAATTTTACTGCAAGCATAATGATTATGTGCAGCTTGTTTAAAATGCCATAATCCATGATAAGTTAAACAGTTTAATCTTAACTTTTTCATTTTTTGAATTTCATGTTTATAGATAGAGAATAAAGATATGTCAAACAGTTTAAACTTGACAAATCAGTAGATATTTAGAGAATAAATGAAGAGTTCAACAATTTAATCTGAGCCCTTAGGTGAAATAAAGTTAGAATCAGATAGTTTATGATTTAAAAGAAAAATGGATTTAGGGTTGCAATCTCAAATGAACCAATGAAAAGAATGAAAAAATGTTAGAATAATGATGGGTAGGTAGAAAGTAGTTGTGAAAGGCATGTAATAAAATATGATCTGGAAAATTACTAATTTCCCCTCCTCTACAATGTTCCAGTATTCAAAAACTTTAGTTAATGTGATCAGGTGATCATGTCCTAATTGGATAAAATACTCAAAATTTTATTTGCTCAGAATTGGTTGAGACCAGAACAACAGGAAAGGTCTCATCAAAATGATCCTGTAGCCATGAACGACACTCAAAACCGATACTGTATGAGAAAGATATTCAAGTTTGAAGTTTCTCAATTTCAGGAAAAGTCTAGTTTGACCATGTTTGACTTTGAATAGAAAATATTAAAAAATGAATATTCCACAAAATATTTCGAGAATATCCTATAAAATATTGCACAAAATATTCCATAGAATATTCTGCAGGGACCAATAAGGGGGCACCACATGGCCTGCCCAGAGGCTGCCACGTGGCCCCAAGATTTCAAAGAATTGTTATGGAAAAATTATTGGGCAATTACAAGTTTCTAACCCTGACCTCTTGGCAAACAGCACCCACGACTTACCATCATACCACACCGTTGGTTCTTAATATGTATAGGGTGGAGTATTTATTTATTGGTTATAATGTTTTGAAATGGCGGTGAAAGGGGGCTAGCCCCCTCACCATACGACCCCAGTCCAAGAACCCTGGCCCATGTTTTAAACCGCGCCGAATTAAATGGTTAAAAAATTGTTATATGTGGGTGTGCACATGAATTAATGTGGAGGTTCTGTTAAGCTTTAATGCCACAGTTCCGAAACCATCAGCCTATCCTCTGCATGTGGCCACGTCCAGCCCTCAAATTTAATGCTAAACCTTAATTGTGTGGATATTTTGGCAGAGTCCGCCCAGACTGGCGCCACCTCCAAAAATAGTGGAGCTATCTACAGTTCCACCACATTTGGTGGAGGTTTTCTAGCCTTGATTGGGAAAAAAACTATTTTGGTCATAACTTCTTCTAGGGAAGACCATTTGGAACGAATTTTTTATTTATTTTGGGTAATTTGAGAATTCCAGAACCAATGGTGTAGGTTGCAAAGGCAACATAGATCATATTCAGGTACTTTTTTAGCATAGAAGCTTGGAGAGCCATCAAGGCCTAGGGAGTGTTGGAGCTGTATTGGGCTATGGTTAACCTTTGGAGGTGAAACAAAAGCCTATATTTACTACTTTCAGTGTTATGAACTCATTTCTACAGCTATTTTTACCTGTTTAGGCTTTCTTCACATTATATAACTAATTTTGAGCATAATAAGAGCAAGGACATGCCCATTTGGGGGCCTTGGACCCAGCAGATGTACCCCAGGAGGGGTGAACTTCCTTATCATATGTTGTGTTATATTCTGTGATTTATTTGTTGTGTTTTATTAGAGTTAAAGATGTTAAACAGTAAAATGAAATAAACCTCCTACACACAAAAATACTCATACATTCACCAAAAGAATTTTGTTCCAATTGCAAAACATATTAAACTGTTTGCACACATAATTTTATGGATAATGAATACCTTGTAGCAGCAAACAAGTAGTTTCATTTTCAGATCATTAGTGATTACTTCTATTATTTCTTTAGGCAAAGTCTGGAAAGGGCCAGAAAGCTTCAGGATCTCATCCTTTCTTTAAAGGTGACATATCTTGTAAATTCCCCTACAGTCCATCTTTGTATTAGAAATAAGAAGTTCTCACATTTTAGATTAGATTGGTATCAAAGCATTTCGTCATAAAAACTCATTATATTGATTGGGTTGAATTGGATGTAGTACCGCTTGACATTATAGGTTTTGTGTTGGGTAGTCCATATTTATATGATAGAAAGGAAATCTTCCATCGCCATGAGAATAATTATCACTTGTTCAAGGATGGAAAAGAATACATTGTGAGAGCACATAAGAAGAAGCTAGAATCTTCTTTAGTACATGCAGGGCAATTGAAAAGGCTAGTTAATGTAAGTAAAAATATGACTTTGTTAATGATTAAACGAAAATATTTTGTACATTTACCTTTTCATGATATTCCTAATATAAATGATGGTATGTTTCAGTCTAATAACAATTCTTCTTTGAAAGTAGATGACAATGTGTTGAACAAGGTACCTTTGGTGATGATTTGTGCAGAGAATGAAGTGTCGGTGCAAAGCGGTGCAAGAGTTCATATTAGGTCCCTATATCACTAGTATAGTCCCTTATTATTGTTTGTGTAACCCCCTTATTGTTATTATTGTACCCTTGTAACCCCCATTTTGTTATTATTGTGCCCTTAAATTATTATTGTTAGGTCGGCTAGGATTACATTATGGCCCCATGGACTCCTATATATAGAAAGGAGGTTTTATAAATTGTATCATCCAAGAATTGTGCATTTATGTAATGTATTGGAGGTTTGCCCCTCGAATTGGCTTATTTCTAAGGCGTTGATATCTCTTTTCTTCTATTTTTGAAGCTGGTTACACAACATTTGGTATCAGAGCTTTGGATTCTAGGGTTTCGCTGCTCCAAACAGGTCATCATGGCATTTGCGCTATAAATTTTTTTCTACGAAGTTTCAGAAGCTGAAATATTTAGGGTGCGAAGCCAAAATCCTGAAGAAGCTTTTCTAAAAATTTCAAAGCTTGGTTCACAATATTTGAGGAGATATCATCTGTGGAAGTTAGGTATTTTTTCAGGCTCCTAAATAGGTCATCGTGGAATTTGCGCTATAATTTTTTTTGTACGAAGGTTCAGCATCTAAAATTCATATGGTATGAAGCTGAAATCCTGAGGAAATTTTTCAAAAAATTTCAGATCTTGGTTTGCAATATTTTTGGAGATATGATCTGTGGAAGGTAGTGCTTTTTCAGGCTCCTGAATTTCATCTCAAAGAGGTGATCGTGGGAAAATTTCAATAACTCTCTCTCTGGGCATTGGATTGGCGTTCCGTAAAATTTTTTCACAAGTACACAGACTTTAGTTTCTTGGCTATCAATTTCAGAGACAAAGAATGAAACAGTGACACGTGGCAAGTCGTACACGTTCGCACTACTGAACCAGTCCATAATTAGGTCATTGTGGGAGATTGGACACAAATTTGTCTTGGAGAATCCAAATCAGGTCAGACCTATGGCATTCAAAAGATAATTCAGAGGGCTAGATTGGTACTAAAATTTAGATATTTAAGTGCTACAATCAGAGAAATAATCCATTTTCAATATCGAGCTCCTCAAAAGCAAGAAAAAGGTGTGTATTTGTTTTCCAAATTGCATAAGTCTTGTTTGTATAATCAAGTTAAATTGATCCCAAGGGAATATTGTAGAATAGATATCAGTATTGGATTCTAAAATGGCCCCTAAAAAGAATTCAACACCCATTAAGCCTTTATAAGGCTCTACTATGACTCATGAAGATGAAGAATGGCAACATGACATATCAAAATTACAAGAGCAAATTTCGCTCTTGCAAAGAACAACAAAAAATGAAATGGAAGTTTTGAAGAAAGGCATGGAAACTAAGATGGATGGTTTGAAGAAAGGCGTGGAAGCTAATATGAATGGTTTGGAAGCTAAGATGGATGGCATGGAAGTGGGCATGGAAGCTAAAATGGATGACATGAAAGACAACATGGAAAACATGAAGAATGATCTAAAAGCATACATGGAAGGCTTGATGACAAGTTTAAAACCAGAAATGATTCCTAATGGCGAAAATATAGTAGAAGAACCTCATGATGAGAACAAAATAAATGTTAATCGTGATTTCATAAACTCTAATTTTGGCGGGAAGAACCACCATATTCCAAAAATGGATATGAGGAAGTTTGATGGAAAGGATCCTGTAACATGGATACTACAGGTGGAGCAATATTTTGATCTCCATAATGTGAAAAACGCACAAAAGGTACGCATTGAAACTTTACATTTAGAACAAAATACATTTGTATGGTATCGATGGCTTTGCTCCCGTAAAAAAATTGTCACTTGGTCAATTTTTACGGAGGAAATGATAGCACATTATGAGGATACAAATAGCAACACCTTCTTTAGCCAATTGATAAATCTCAAACAAAACGGTTTAGTGGGGCAGCACATTGAGGACTTCCAGAAATTGAATATAAGGGTAACTGATATTCCAGAGGAACACAGGATTGATCTCTTCATAGGCACTTTAAAGGATAACATCCAACATGAAGTTCGCGTTATGGAACCTGATTCATTGGAGAAGTCATTCAAGTTGGCAAGAAAAGTTGAATGTAAAGTTATGGCGACAAGGAAGCCTACCACTTAATTCTATAAAGAAGGAAGTGTTGCTATATCTAGATTTCCACAACCTACAAGGTTGACACTACAACAATTGGAAGAAAAAAGAGCAAAAGGGCTTTGCTACAGTTGTGATAGCAAATACACCAAAGGTCATAAGTGTGCTGAAAAGAAATTATTTTACATAGATTGTAAAGAAGAAGAAGAAAATGAACAAGAAGAGGATACACACCAGGAACCAGCCATAGAAGAGGAAGAAATGTATCCAACCATATCATGTAATGCACTGGCAGGAATTACCACTCCTCAAACTCTCAAGATAGTAGGACAGATCAAGAAGAAAAAGGTAATAGTGTTGATTGATTCAGGTAGCACCCATAATTTTATTCATTGTAAGGTAGCCAAGGAATTAAATTGTTTCCTATACCCACCACCAGAATGCCAAGTGATGGTTGCAAATGGAGGAACTATAAATTGCTCTGGGAAATGCCATAATATCAAGCTAACCATGGGGGAATATGTATTGACTAGTCCAATGCTTTCCATTCCTATGGGAGGTGCTGATGTTGTACTAGGAGTACAATGGCTACAATCTTTGGGGACGGTAGCTTTTAATTTTCAAGAACTTTTCTTGAAATTTTTTTCAGAAGGAAAGGAAGTCGAATTACGGGGTATTGAAGGGAAGCCAGGAAGGATAATAAGCTCTAATGTCATGACAAATCTTCTAAAGAAAGAACAACGAGGCGTAATTGCACAATTATGCTCACTAGAAGTTCCTACATCAAAATCATCTATTTCTGCAGATCTCCAACAAGTCTTGGACAATCATTCCAAGGTGTTTGAAACTCCCAAAGGACTCCCACCTATTCGTGATCATGATCATGCTAATCATTTGATTCCAGGAAGTGTTCCTCCAAACATCAGGCCTTATAGATATCCTTACTTCCAAAAGAGCGAAATTGAACGTATGATTGCAGAAATGTTAGAGGCAGGGATAATTCAACCTAGTCAAAGTTCTTTCTCTGCTCCTGTAGTATTGGTACACAAGAAGGATGGATCATGGCGAATGTGTCCGGATTATAGGGAGCTCAATAAGCTCACCATTAAAGATAAATTTCCCATTCCTGCGATTGATGAATTATTGGATGAATTACATGGAGAAATTTATTTTACCAAGTTGGATCTTCGTTCAGGATATCATCAAATTAGAATGAAGACTGAAGATATTCCAAAAACAACATTTCGAACTCGTGAGGGTCATTATGAATTTTTGGTCATGCCTTTTGGCCTTACCAATGCACCTTCTACATTTCAAGGGTTGATGAATTCCATTTTCAAACCCTTCCTTAGAAAATTTGTGCTAATATTTTTTGATGATATACTAATCTACAACAGGTCTTGGAAGGATCATGTTGAACATGTTGACAGGGTGCTCAAACTATTGCAGGAGAAACAATTATATGCAAAAAAAACCAAATGTTTCTTTGGAGTACAAGAGGTGGAATATCTGGGTCATATTGTATCTCACGAGGGTGTTAAAGTAGACCCTAACAAAATTAAAGCTATTAAGGAATGGAAAGTCCCCACAACCATAAAGCAGTTGCGAGGATTTCTCGGGTTAACAGGGTATTATCGCAAGTTTGTTAAGAATTATGGGAGAATAGCAGCACCTCTAACAACATTATTGAAGAAAGATGCATTTTCATGGACTCCTGAAGCAACTAAGGCCTTGAACGTCTTAAAGAGGCAATGTGCCTAGCACCGGTCTTAGCTACACCAGACTTCACAAAAACCTTTATTGTGGAATGTGATGCCTCAGGAAATGGAATTGGTGCAGTTTTAATGCAGGATGGAAGACCCATTGCTTTTGAAAGTCGTCCAATCAAAGGAAAGTATTTACAGAAACCTATTTATGAGAAGGAAATGTTAGCAATATTGCATGCACTAAAGAAATGGTGAACTTACCTAATGGGAAGACACTTCAAGGTAAAAACTGATCATGATAGTCTTAAACACTTTTTGGAACAAAGACTATCTTCAGAAGAGCAGCAAAAATGGGTTACAAAGATGTTGGGTTATGACTTTGAAATAATCTACAAAAAAGGAAAGCTTAATGTTGTTGCAGATGCACTCTCAAGAAAGAATGAAGAGGTGGAAGCATTGCTTTGTGCCATTCTATTATCCAACCAGATTGGATAACCGAAGCAAGAGATGAATGGAAGAAGGACAAAGATGTATGGACACTCATTCAAAAGTTGCAGCAAGATCCTAGTACATCCGATACATTTAGTTGGAAAAATGATTCCTTATGGTACAAAGATCGCTTATATCTTTGTAAGAATTCCCAACTAAAACAAAAGATTCTTCTCGAATTGCACACTTCTCCTTTAGGAGGACACTCAGGATTTTTAAAAACTTACCACAGGGTGAAGAAAGAATTTTTTTGGGATGGCCTTAAATCCGATATTCAAAAGTTTGTGGCGGAATGTTTGGTTTGCCAGCAGAATAAAGTGGAAACAATTAAGACCCCAGGACTTCTACAACCTTTATCCATTCCAAGTCAACGTTGGGAGGAGATTTCAATGGATTTTATCATAGGTTTATCTAAGTCCGAAGGAAAGAGTGTCATCATGGTGGTAGTTGATAGACTTACCAAGTATGCACACTTTTGTGCATTATCTCATCCATTTAAAGCAAGTACAGTTGCTACTACATTTATGGATAGAATTCAAAAGCTACATGGAAGCCCAAGGGTTATTGTGAGCGACAGAGATCCCATTTTTACTGAAAATTTAAGGACGGAGTTATTTTCTTGTTTGGGTACTCAATTAGCTCATAGCTCATCTTATCATCCTCAATCTGATGGTCAAACCGAGATCGTAAATAAATGTTTGGAATGATATCTTCATTGTTTTGTATATGATAAACAAACACACTGGGTCAAGTGGTTACCTCTTGCTGAATGGTGGTATAACACTTCCTTCCATATTGTAGCAAAAATGACCCCATTTATGGCACTTTATGGATATCATCCACCATCCATCACATCCTCTTTAAGAGAAAATTCTAAGGTTCAAGCAGTGGAAGATCACATCGAGCATCGGCAAGAAGTTATCCAACTCTTAAAGGGCAACCTGAATTTGGCACAAAATCGAATGAAACAACAGGCAGATCAACATCGCAGCGACAGAAGTTTTGATGTAGGAGATTGGGTATTTTTACGGCTACAACCATACAAACAAATGTCCCTCAAGCAAGCTAAGAAGGATAATAAATTATCGCCAAAGTACTATGGTCCTTACAAGGTGTTGCAAAATATTGGTACAATGGCATACAAATTGGAGCTTCCTGCTTCTTCACGAGTGCATCCAATTTTCCATGTTTCATGCTTAAAGAAGGTTATAGGTGAAAATCTTCCAGCTCAAACAATATTTCCAGAACTTGATGAGGAAGGAAAAATCATATTGGAACCTGAAGCGGTCACGGAAACAAGAACTCGACAACTACGGAATCGATCAATTTCAGAGTATCTCATCAAGTGGAAGAACTTACCCACCGAAGATTCTACATGGGAGGATGAGAATTTTATACAGAAGCACCCGGAGCTACTCAAGCATTGAGGACAACACTTTTTTGAAGGAGAGGGGCATGTTAGGTCCCTATATCACTAGTATAGTCCCTTATTATTGTTAGTGTAACCCCTTATTGTTATTATTGTACCCTTGTAACCCCCATTTTGTTATTATTGTGCCCTTAAATTATTATTGTTAGGTCGGCTAGGATTACATTGTGGCCCACTAGGATTACATTATGGCCCCATGGACTCCTATATATAGAAATGAGGTTTTATAAATTGTATCATCCAAGAATTGTGCATTTATGTAATGTATTGGAGGTTGCCCCCTCGAAGTGGCTTATTTCTAAGGCGTTGATATCTCTTTTCTTCTATTTTTAAAGCTGGTTACACAATAGTTCATGAGATGGAAAGGCATGCAAGCAAAGAGGGCACATAGTTTAGCATGGGTCAATGTTGGTTTCAGAATGGTAGATTGGTATGGTGAGAAAACTTGGGCAGGATTCGACACAAGTACAGGGTTCATTCAACAAAAATTCACCATGTGAACAGTTGGCAAGGTGAATCTCATTTTCAGTATTCTTTGAAGTTTGAACACTGTAGAAACAATATTATTTCTGCAAAATATAGTTGATTTTCTACAAATTTGAAGAATTTGCGTCATGACTCAGTCAGTTTTAGCGATGGTCGATCAGTGAATTCAAGAGACAATTTATCATTTTACGAAAAGCTCAATTTGATGAAATCAGGAGGATTTCAGTGGTTCAAAGTTGTAAGAGTGGAGAATCAGTCTCCTCATCTTTATTTTATGTAATCAGAGAGATTTTGTGGGTCCAAAAGCTTCCCACTTGGGAGGTGTGATTAGGTGATCATGTCCTAATTGGATAAAATGCTCAAAATTTTATTTGCTCGGAATTGGTTGAAACCAGAACGACAGGAAAGGTCTCACCAAAACGATCTTGTAGCCATGAACGACACTCAAAATTGATATTGTATGACAAATATATTCAGGTTTGAAGTTTCTCAATTTTAGGAAAAGTCCAGTTCTACCATGTTTGACTTTGAATAAAAAATATTAAAAAGGAATATTCCAAAGAATATTCCATAGAATATTCTGCAGGGACCAATTAGGAGGTGCCACGTGGCCCCAATATTTCAAAGAATTGTTATGGAAAAATTATTGGGCAATTATGATTTTCAAACTCCAACCTCTTGGCAAAGAGTGCCCATGACTTACCATCGTACCACACCGTTGGTTCTTAATATGTATGGGGTGGAGTATTTATTTATTGGTTATAATGTTTCGAAATGGCGGTAAAAGGGGGCTAGACCCTAGGGGCCAGCCCCCTCACCATACGACCCCAGTCCAAGAAGTCTGGCCCATGTTTTAAACCGCAACGGATTAAATGGTTAACAAACCGTTATATGTGGGCGTGCACATGAATTAACGCAAAGGTTCTGTTAAAATTTAATGCCACGGTTCCGAAACCGTCGGTCTATCGTCTGCATGTGGCCACATCAAGCCATCAAATTTAATGATAACCCTTAACCGTGTGGATATTTTGTCAGATTCTGCCCAGAATGGCGCCACCTCTAAAAATAGTGGAGCTATCTGCAGTTCCACCACATTTGGTGGAGGTTTTCTATCCCTGAATAGGCAAAAGACTGTTTTGATCATAACTCTTGCTAGGGAAGACCATTTGGAATGATTTTTTTATTTTTTTTTTGGGTAATTTGAGCAGTCTAGAGCAAATGATGAATTTTGTAGAGGCAACAAAGATCATCTTTAGGTAAGTTTTCAGCAGAGAAGCTTGGAGAGCCATTAGGGCCTTGGGAGTGTTGGAGCTGTATTGGGATATGGTTAACCTTTGCAGGTGAAACAAAAGCCTATATTTACTATTTTTCAGTGTTTTGAACTCATTTCTACAGCTATTTTTTCCTGTTTAGGCTTTCTTCACACTGTATAACTAATTTTGAGCATAATAAGAGTAAGGATATGTCCATTTGGGGGCCTTGGACCCGGCAGATGTAGCCCAGGAGGGATGAAATGACTTATCATATGCTGTGTTATATTCTGTGATATATTTGTTGTGTTTTATCTGAGTTAAAGATGTTAAATAGTAAAAATAAATAAGCCTTCTACACACAAAAATACTCATACATTCACCAAAAGCATTTTGTTCCAATTGCAAAACATATTAAAAATTTTGCACACATAAGTTTATGGATAATGAATACCTTGCACCAGCAAAAAAGTAGTTTCATTTCCAGATCATTAGTGATTACTTCTATTATTTCTTTAGGAAGAGTATGTAAATGGCCAGAAAGCTTCAGGATCTCATCCTTTCTTTAAAGGTGACATATCCTATAACTGACCCTACAGTCCATCTCTGTATTAGAAATAGGAAGTTCTCACATTTCAGATCAAAGGCTCAGAGCATTTCTATGACTTATGTTGGGACCAGACACAAGGCTTAATGACTGATTGGTAAAAGTATTGGATTCCCTTTATAAAAGCCCATTTCCTCAACATATTCACCCTTTTCCAAAAAGATAATCGATTTTCCTAAGTTAAAATACCTTTTTTCTTAGAAAAAGTAAAAAACCCTCTTAATTAATCTCATTTCATGCAAAAAAATTCAAAATACCCACCAAATGATATTTATCCGAAGTTTTAAGTGTAATTACTTAAATGGGACAATCATTGTGCTCAAAAGTTTATATTACACTTAGATTTTTTTTGTGCATTTTTCTATTTCTTTTCATATTAACTCTAATATAATGTATTAAATCCAAAATAACTACCCTTTCCCGTAGATATATTAACTCATTTATTTAAATATCCCAAACCCACTTATAAATGTTAACCTAGTTCTAAAAACCCACGTGATATATACCCCGCTATCCCCATAGGTTAAAATATGTTATATATTATATAACCCACCCTACGGTTGTAAAACACATGTAAATCATCTATTTACTGTGTGAATTCATATACCCCGCCTATCATATTAATACAATGGATTTTACGTTAAAAACATATGTTTTAAACGTATTATTTAAACCCCGACACATAATATTTCCCGGTCCCCATGCCCCACACTCCAAGAAACTTTATCATTCAATCTCCTCCATTCGCATACTTCCCTCTAGATCCAATGAACCAAATGTGATATCACATTTTCACTAGCGCGCTCAGTAATGCATTTGAGATTTGCAAAATAAGTTGTATTCCCCTCTTCTCTCTCCTCCATGCAGCGCCAAATTATTGGATTGCATTCGATCCAAATAAAACATTTACCACTTAATATTGCCCGTGGAATAACCAATGACAGTTTTCTCTTCCCAGTGCTAAACCACCTTACCTTGATTTGACCGCCATTCAATGTTGATACTGTTTAAACTTAAATTCATTATAAAGCTTCATATGCATGAACTTAAACCCTTTTTCTACATTTTAAACCATCTTCAACTGAATAAAACCTAGAATTGCTCCTGTTTTCACACTCAAAGAACTAGAAACCCACTTCAAATATTGTTGAGACCGCAAAAATATTCAAATCTACTTCCAAAAGACTTCAACAATCTCAGAAAGCTCCCGACACCTTAAAAACCTCTTTCAAAGATCAAAATACCTGCAAAAACAGGTATTCTTCGAAGAAAATAACCTTTCCTTCATTTGAAAGAACCAATTTTCTGAGAAATTGAGCTTGTAAACTTGTTTGCCCAAAAAAAAACCCTTATTTTTCCTGCAAAGAATTTATTTGCTGCTAAACCTTAATGAAACTGCAGTTTGAATATTGTAACGTGTTTAAATCAAAATTGAAATTTTTTTAAGCCTTTTTGCAGACCTTAGAGAAACTTTGCCTAATTAAAAATCTTTGCAAATACTCTAAAAACCTTTTCATGATTGAAATAAACTTTTTCAATCCAGTTTATCCCAAAAGAATAGCAAAACCATTGTTATACCATTTTCTAAGTTTGTAAAAGAGTTTGAAAAGAAAGTTTGAAACCAAATTCAAGTTAAAAACCAGAAGAAAACCTGATTTTACCTTTTGCTATTCAATGGACCTCTGTTAAACGAAAAATACCTTCTCTAAATAGTTTAAGCTTCTAGAAGAGTACAAAAAATCCTAAATACAGAGTTTTAAGCATCCAGAAGGTCTAAGATGTCAAAATCAAACCCAACAATGGCTTCCAAAACCACTATTGTTGTAACCCTCTACAACTTCCTGTTGCAGATATTGAGCATACACCCTTAGCTGATGTTGATTACAAAATAGCTGATCTAGTGATAGAATTTAATCTTCTAGACCTCCATTGCTAGAGTCTTGAAAAATCATTAGATCAAGCAGATGAAGTTCAGATTTGGGAATCCAATTTACCTAAGTATGTAGTTCCACATAGTCATCAGTGTCTAGAAGTCATTAGGCTCTATCAAACCTATTATTCCCTTGAAAAAAGAGCTATGGTTGATGAAAACAAAGAAGTATTTTTCACTATTACTATAGAGTCTATAAACCTAATGCTTTAGATGAAACAAGATCCCAATGCAATCCCATTGTCTATAGAAGCCCTTACCAAGCTCTATCTGGAATTAGATTTCCCTAAAAGGTTTCAAATATTTTAATTGTTCGTGCCTTTACATGTTGAAATTATACAGATCAACCCTCCCTATTCCACCTCTAAGTTCCCTGAAGGATCAAGACATGCCATTTCAATGTTGTCTTTTATCCTTAGCTACTTTACTAATGAGCACATAGATGAGTCAATTATTGGATTTCTATCTACTTTTGCACTAGGTCAGCCCCCTACAATCATTTTTTACTATGCTGAGTATATAGCCACTAATATACATGACCAACTAGTAAAAATTCCAACTGAAGGAGTATTTTAGGTATAATTCCTTTATTTTTCATATGTTCCTATACTTCCAAGTAGAAAAATTCCCAATAACTCTTCAGAAGCTGGATGTAGAGGGAAATCCATTGTCAGTCATTTTTTGGACTTCTTTAATCATGAAAGAGTCCACTTAGTTCAATTATGCATATTTTACAGATTCTTTTGTTCACCCATTGGTTAATATGCTTAAAAATAAGGTACAACCAAGGATACGTATTGAAATTAAGAAATTTCTACAGCTACCAAAGCAAAGTAGAACTGGATATTGGTACCTATATTAGAACCATATATAAATTATAGTTTATGGGTCAAACCTCTTGCCCTATAAACTACCTAAGTATGTGCCAATGAGAGTTTTTTCATTGGAATACATAAGACAAATTCTAAATTCTGATTCTGTAAACTTTCTGGCTACCAAAAAGAAGACTCAATTCAATTTGAAGAACCAGGTGGGACCTTTCATTTGCAATCACAGGGATTTAGGAATAGAGGTAGCAAAACAGTTGTTGGAATACAAATTTGAAGAAATTTTCTTATGGAATTATCATCCACAGGGAGGAATCAGTAAAATGAGGGTAAAATGCAAATTGACCCCTTATATCCATGATAAAAGGCCTGAGATTGAACAATTTTCTAATCAAACAGAGTGGCTAGAAAATACCTTAATAGAAACAATTAAACAGGATGATTCTAGTGACACCTTGAAGACTATAAATCAAGAAGATAAAGCTACTAAGAGAATCAGGGAAGAAGGTACCTACACTGCTGAAACAACAACAAAGACTAGGCTCAAACTTAGATATAATAAGAATCCTAAGATCAATCCAATTGATAAAGAGAAAGAGACCATTTTAGTAGAAGATACAAGTATTCCAGAAAAAAACAATGAGCCAGCGACATAGATTATAAATGAAGAGAAAATTGCTACTTCAAACACACACGTAATTGAGAAAAAAAAAAGTATGGAGGCATCCTCGTCACAACCAGTATAGGATAAAGATATTGACATCAGAGAGAAATATAAGCAAATAAAATCCAAGAATGAATAAATCAAGAGTGAGATTTATTCTCAGTATTTAAAATAAACACCAGGGATCTAGAATAGGCTTCTGTCAGCTTCTGATTATTCAAACAAGAAGTTTATTATGTCAGTGCTTCAACCAACAATTGAGACACCCAAAATAACAACAGATTACAAGAATGTTGACCTTGAAGCACCTGTAGAAAGTATCCATGCATTAGGTCAAATTGAATTTCACAGACAAACTTCTGAGATGCTTTATTCTAATATGACTACAGAGGAAATGAGTGTCCAAAACTCTAGAACACAGTAGTAAATATGAGAGATCAAATGAAAGTTGAAAATGCTTCTTCATCTGCTAAAGACCTCAGAATCAAATTTTTAGAAGAATTGGTGATTCAAGTAGGGTATGGCCCTGCCAATGTAAAAGTTGCAAAAGAATTGGTAAAGAAAAAGAATGTTGATATTACAACAGTTAGAAAACAACTCATGTTGGCAATATGATGCAATGTGTTGTCCTTGATGGCAACCTACTTGAGGAAGTTGTCCTTGATGAAAACTGACTTGATGAGTTGTCTTTGGATAGCAACCTTTTTGTTAATGATGTAAATCTGATGTATCTACAAAGCAGTTCAGAAGTAATGAAGAAAGAAATTCCAGTAAGTGCCAGAGTAATGATGAATAAGATATGTCACAATGTATACGTGAGTTTTTAAAGGCCAAGTCGCGTATGCACATGGATAAGTACGTCCCAAGTCGCGTATGCCCTTTTGTGCTCCAAAATTATAATACCAAGGGGAATTACCATGGTTTTGGAACACAGTACTGAGTGATGTATGGTTTATTTGATTACGTCCAAGAATACCATCGGAAGTTGTGTGGTTTTGGCTCATGGTATTGGTAAAAGCTAAATCTATTTAAGGAGAAGAAGATCATAGTGCAAGGTGTGCATGTGTAAGGGTTGTTGATGAATAAATCTATCTAAGGAATATCTGCATGGATGAACTATGTTCTTAATTGATAGATCTGAAGCTATGATGCACCCATAGATATATTGATGGTTCAAGATCTCTAGATCTAAAGATGATGAATCTCTAGTTTCATCAATGGAAGGAATGATAAAGAACTGGCGCAAGTCTGATGAAGAAATTGAAGAAATCTGGGTAAGTTCATAGATCTGGTCTGTTCTGCAAAGTTTATCTTTTACAGATCTATACGCTAGTTTGTCTCAGTAAAAGTGCGTATATACGCGGGTTCGCTTAATAAAAAGCGTGTATGGGAGTTAGGGTTTCTGAAGCTTATTTCACAGAGATTACTTTTGTGATTTCAGTTATCAATCTAAAGTCTTATTGAAGTTCTGGGTTGTTTTAATGTGATGTATGCTGTTGATAATGACCAAATCTAATCAATGATTGAGAAAACATGATGAGGGAAGAATGACTGTCTAAACTATTCTGCATGGATGATAGATTGTCTGAACAGAAATCTGATTTCAGATCTGAATATGAGTCTGAACAAAATCTAAAAGAAAGCATACACAGAAGAATACGCTAGTTGGTAAAAGGAAAAGCGCGTGTATACGCGGAATCGATAAAGAAAAGTCATGTATTAATTCAGAATATAAAAATGAGTATGCACTGAAGCATACGCAGGTTGGTGTGCAGAAAAGAGTGTATGTATGCGGGTTCAGTAAATAAAAACAGCGTATGGTATTTGAATTAATGGTTGTTCAAGGTTGAATGTGTATATGATTATCTACTTTGAAGTCTGGGTTATTTCTGATATTATGGTTACAGTAGTATTGCTGTTCTGATTGAAGTTCTGGGTAAAGTATGGTTGTTGAAGTTAAGGGGTTGTATTGAAGCTGTTTTGATCCAGTATGAAAATTGATGAAACGTGGTCTGCAGTGGATCTAAGGGTTGAAACCTTCAGTATAAAAGTGGAAGCTTTCAGCCAGTAGAAGCTGGTGTTGATTTCAGTGGGTCAAATCTCCCTTCTAGGAGAGGCTGGTAAATGAGATCAGGGGGTTGGAGCTCCCTTCCAGTTGCAGATGGAAAACGAGAGAAGGTTGCAGCCTTCTGTAGGTAGAAGCCTGCATATTGGTATGAGTCTGCATTAGTACTATGTTGTAAAAGGTTTTCTATATAATAAAGATTGAAAACAGAGACGACAAAAGCGGTGGTTTTCTCTCGAATTGGGTTTCCACCTTAAATATTGGTGTTCATATGTGTGATGATTTATTCTGTTGATTACTACTCATAACCTGATACATAACTGATAAATATGTTTATAAGACTACTTCTGAGAATTTTTTCTGAATCTGAAAAGTTAATTTAGTATACGCTAGTTTCCTTCTGCATTTCCGCGTGCATACGCTAGTTCCATTCATAAAAACCGCGTATGGAAATCTTCTCAAAGAAAAAGTTGAATTTATTTTATAAGCTCTAAATACTGATTCACCCCCCCTCTCAGTATTTTTCTGAATAATTGGTATCAGAGGAGGTCCTTCTGAAAAATCTTAGCCGCTAGAAGGAAGATCAATCAAGATGAGCAATCAAGAAGGAACAACATCTATCAGGTCTCCTCTCTTCAACGGAAACAATTCAATCTTCTGGAAAACAAGGATGAGATCCTATCTTCAATCTCTGGGAGCAGATGTATGGGCTATTGTTGAAGGAGGATATCAATATCTATCTGAAACACCAACAGATCCAATAGAAAGAAATAAATATGAAACAAATGCAAAGGCGGTCAATGCTCTATTGGGAAGTCTAACTAAATCAAAATTTGTCAAAGTCATGCAGCTGGATACAACAAAGGCAATATGGGAAAAAATTATTCTAAGTTATGAAGGTGATGCAAAGGTAAAAAGTGCTAAACTCCAAACTCTCAGAATTCAATATGAGAATCTAAAAATGCATAATGAGGAGAGCATTGCCAATTTCTTTTTACGTCTTGATGATATTGCAAATCGTATGAGAAATCTGGGAGAAACAATAACCGAATCTACTTTGGTTGAGAAAGTTTTAAGATCACTAACGATAAAATTTGAGTCAAAATTTTCTGCTCTTGAAGTAAAGAAGGATCTTCAAAATCTTACTGTGGTGCAACTTCATGGCATACTAATTGCATGTGAAATGAGAAGAGGAGGACCATATGAAGTCAAATAAGCCATCTTTAGAGCTTCTACAAAAGGGAAAGAAGTACAAGAGATAGAAGTATCAGGGTATATCTCAGAAGAAGATGAGGTAAATTTTGTAAAGAAACTCCAACTTGGCATAGGACGGTTCAGAGGTAAGCTTCCTTTCAAATGTTTTTCTTGTGGAAGAGTTTGTCATTATGCTGCTAAGTGTCCTTACAAACAAACACATGAAAAAGGGAAGGAAGTAGCAAGAAGGAATAAGAATCGTTTTAGCACTAGAAAAAGTTACTATACTCATGAAGACAGTGATGGGTTATCTGACAGTGAGGACGAATGTGAGCAAGATCTTAGACTTCTTATGGCATTTGAAAAATAATTTAGAGAATAAAAAGATACTTTTATGGATGCTTTAGAGGACAATGATTTTCTTGATGAATTCAATCAACTCAAAATATTCTTAGAAGAAAGTAAAATATTCTTAGAAGAAAGTAAAATATCCATAGAAACTCTGAAAAACCAGCTTGAAGAAAAGGAGAAACACAATGAGAAATTAGAATGTGAAATAGTAAGTCTAAGAAAAGAAATCGAGAAAGTGAAGACTTTGAATCTTAGATTTGCTAAAGGATATGAAACCTTATATGAGATTATCAAAGTACAACGTTCTCCTTTTATAAAGACAGGTCTTGGATATATCAGAGAATCTTCTCAGACTTCAGCACCAAATTATCTAAACGCAGCTACAGCCAGTATACAACATTCTGCCACTCAGCAAGGGAATAAAGAATCTTCACAGGTAAAGCATGACCATATGAATTCAAAGAACACTAACAAGAATACCTTTCAAAGAAACACCAACCAACAGGTAAATTCAAGCAGAAGATTTCATGATCCCAGAAATTTCTTCTTCAATGGACAATGTTTCTCATGTCACAATTTTGGTCATAAAGTTGTTCAATGTGTTGCATATAAAACCATCATGACAAGAGAAGCAATAAAGAAAAGGATTGATATTGGAACAAAGAAGAATACCTATAACAACTTTTCTCCTCTTCAAAATGAAGTTGAATGTTCTTATTGCAATAACTTTGGCCATGAAGAATCTGAATGCAGGAGCAAAGTCCAGCCAAAAGAGCAGTTTCCTTCTAGCTCCAAAGTGTGGAAAAAGAAGGAATTACAGATTGAAAATTGTGGCATAGATTTATTTGTAGAAGGTGAAGAAAATCAATGGTACATTGATAGTGGATGCTCAAAACACATGAGAGGTGACAAAAAAAAACTTCTTGCATATAGTGCTCTAGAAAAAGAAAAGAATGTTACATTTGGAAATGATACTCCAACTGTCATTAAGGGAAAAGGGTCTATTTTTCTAAAAGAAAAGGTGAAAGCTAATAATGTCATGTATGTGGATGGATTAAAGCATAACCTATTAAGTGTAAGTCAAATGTGTGATCAAGGAACTGAAGTTGTCTTTAGTTCAAAATAATGTGTGGTGCGTGATCTTGATACAGGTAAAACAATTATAAAAGGAAACATAACTCCAAGCAACCTGTATGTATTGAAGAACTGCAAAGAACAATGTTACTTGAGTAAATATTTAGAAAACTGGCTATGGAATAGAAGGTTGAGGCATCTGAGCTTCTCTCAAATCAACAAATCAAGCACACTTAAAGGTGTTCGTGATCTTCCCAATATTACTCTACCTAAAAGTATCATATGCAAATCTTGCCAATTCGTTAAGCAAACAAGAGTGAAATTTAATGCCAAGGAAGGATCATCAAGTAAGCCTCTTGAACTCATTCATATTGACATATGTGGACCTGTGAGGAAAAAGTCACCACGTGGTGAACAATACTATATCTTATTTATTGAAGATTTCTCTAGAATGTGTTGGATTGGGTTGATTAAACACAAAGATGAAGCATTTGAGAAATTTTAAATCTTCAAAGCACTGGTTGAAAACGAATTAGATCTAAAAATCAAATGTCTTAGATCTGATCGAGGAGGAGAATATACATCAGATGAATTCCTTGAATTTTGTGAACAACATGGCATAAAAAGACAGTTTTCTGTAGTTGGCACTCCACAAAAAAATGGTGTAGCAGAAAGAATGAATAGAACAGTTCAACAAATGGCTAGAGCTATGCTTGATGATTCTGGAACACCTAACACATTTTGGGGAGAAGCAGCACATACAGCGGTAAATATTCTTAAGAAGGCACATGTTCATGTAAATAGTGATAAAACTCCATATGAACTCTGGTATGGTAATCCTCCCACTGTGAAGCATTTTAGAGTTTTTGGAAGTAAATACTTTATCAAAAATAATTATGAAAAACTTGGCAAGTTTGGACCTAGAGTAGATGAAGGAATACTTCTTGGTTACTCCTCTAGGAGTAGAGCATATAAATGTTACAATAAAATACCTCGGAAGATTTTTGAATGTATTGATGTTGTTATTGATGAGTCTCCTGCAGCTCCAAAAGAAGAAAAACAAACAACAGATGAAGACGATGATGACACATATCCTTCTACATAAAATAGAAATAATATAGCCAGTGAACCCAATGAAGAACCCGAAGATGATTTATCTAAAAAAGCTCCATCCAGATATGTTCAAAAGAATCATCCAAAATCTCGAATTATGGGAGAAAAGGAATCAGGTGTACAAACAAGAAGGACTCTTGTGGGATCTTCTAGATATCTGGCATTTCTATCCACTATTGAACCACATAATGTCAATCAAGCTAGCAAAGATGAATGTTGGATTCAAGACATGACTGAAGAGCTTGATCAAATTGAAAAGAATCACACTTGGGAATTAGTACCAAGACCTCATGACAAAAATTTCATTGGAACTAAATGTATATTCAAAAACAGGTTAAATGAGAATGGGGATGTTATAAGAAATAAAGCTAGACTTGTTTGCAAGGGGTATGCTCAACAAGAAGGTATAGACTTTGAAGAAATTTTTGCTCCTATAGCTAGACTTGAAGCCATACGAATTTTGTGGTCTGATCTCATGCTCGAGATTCTTTGCTCTTGATTGTATAAGCTATTTCTATAATTTGATGAAAAGGAAATGTTAAGACCTTTGATGTAAAATTGTAATATTCAGTCATGTAAGGACTTGTTCAATTTTGTAAACCCACTTGGTTGGGTAGTTGAGTCAAAATGTGTAAACCCACTTGGTTGGGTACTTGATTCACATATGTAAATCCACTTGGTTGGATCATTGATGCACGTATGAGTCCTTGGTGATAGGAAAGGTCATAGAGTCATGTACTTCATTGAAAAATATGTTTGAAGATTCAGCGTGAACTCAGGGGGAGCATGATAACTTCAGTGCACATCATATCTACAGAGCTCTTCTTTCTACAAGAGAAGAAAAACCTTGTTTTGGTTTTGATCCGCCCTTTTCCTTTGATGTCAAAGGGGGAGAGTATCATGGTGTTTGAATAATGGTTATAATCAATGTATCTATCTGTTGTGGTGATCAAACACCATCATGGTTTCCATCAAGTCCAAAGGGGGAGATTGTTGGCAATATGATGCAATGTGTTGTCCTTGATGGAAACCTGGGGAGATTGTTGGCAATATGATACAATGTGTTGTCCTTGATGACAACCTACTTGATGAAGTTGTCCTTGATGAAAACTAAATTGATGAGTTGTCTTTGGATAACAACCTATTTGTTAATGATGTAAATATGATGTATCTACAGAGCAGTTCAAAAGTAATGAAGAAAGAAATTCCAGTAAGTGCTAGAGTAATTATGAATAAGATATGTCACAATGTATACACGAGTTTTTAAAGGCCAAGTCGCGTATGCACATGGATAATTACGTCCCAAGTCGTGTATGCCCTTTTGCGCTCCAAAATTATAATACCAAGGGGCATTACCATGGTTTTGGCACACAGTATTGAGCGTTGTATGGTTTATTTGATTCCGTCCAAGAATACCATCAGGATTTGTGTGGTTTTGGCTCATGGTATTGGTAAAAGCTAAATCTATTTAAGGAGAAGAAGATCATAGTGCAAGCTATGCATGTGTAAGGGTTGTTGATGAATAAATATCTCTAAGGAATATCTGCATGGATGAAATCTATTCTTAATTGATAGATCTGAAGCTATGATGCACCCATAGATATATTGATGGTTCAAGATCTCTAGATCTAAAGATGATGAATCTCTAATTTGATCAACGGAAGGAATGATGAAGAACTGGCGCAAGTCAGATGAAGAAATTGAAGAAATCTGGGTAAGTTCATAGATCTAGTCTGTTCTGAAAAGTTTGTCTTCTACAGATCTATATGCTAGTTTGTCTCGATAAAAGTGCGTATATACGCGGGTTCGCTTAATAAAAAGCGCGTATGGGAGTTAGGGCTTCTGAAGCTCATTTAACAGAGATTACTTCTGTAATTTTTGTTATCAATCTGAAGTCTTCTTGAAGTTTTGGGCTGTTTGAATATGATGTATGTTGTTGATAATGAACAAATCTAATCAATGATTAAGAAAACATGATGAGGGAGGAATGACTGTCTAAACAGTTCTGCATGGCTGATAGATTTTCTGAACAGAAATCTGATTTCAGATCTGAATATGAGTCTGAAAAAAATCTTAAAGAAAGCATAAACAGAGGAATACGCTATTTGGTAAAAGGAAAAACGCGTGTATATGCGGAATCGATAAAGAAAAGTCGTGTATTTTTCAGAATATAAAAATGAGTATGCACTGAAGCATACACAGGTTGATGTGCAGAAAAGAGCATATGTACGCGGTTTCAGTAAATAAAAACAACGTATGGTATCTGAATTAATGGTTGTTCAAGGTTGAATGTGTATCTGATTATCTACTCTGAAGTCTGTGTTATTTCTAATATTCTGGTTACAGTGGTATTGATGTTCTGATTGAAGTTTTGGGTAAAGTATCGTTGTTGAAGTTAAGGGGTTATGTTGAAGCTGTTTTGATCCAGTATGAAAATTGATGAAACGTGGTCTATAGTGGATTTGAGGGTTGAAGCCTTCAGAATAAAAGTGGAAGCTTTCAGCCAGTAGAAGCTGGTGTTGATTTCAGTGGGTTGAAGCTCCCTTCCAGGAGAGGCTGGTAAACGAGATCAGGGGGTTGGAGCTCCCTTCCAGTTGCAGCTGGAAAACGAGAGAAGGTTGTAGCCTTCTGCGGGTAGAAGCCTGTGTACTGGTATGAATCTGCATCAACACTATGTTGTAAAAGGTTTTCTATATAACAATGATTGAAAACAGAGACGACAGCAGCGGTGGTTTTCTCCCGAATTGGGTTTCCACCTTAAATATTGGTGTTCATATGTGTGATGCTTCATGATGTTGATTACTGCTCATAACCTGATACATAACTGATAAATCTGTTTATAAGACTTCTTCTGAGAATTTTCTCTAAATCTGGAAAGTTAATTCAGTATATGCTAGTTTGCTTCTGCATTTCCGCGTGCATACGCTAGTTCCGTTCATAAAAACGGCGTATGGAAATCTTCTCAAAGAAAAATTTGAATTTATTTTATAAGCTCTAAATACTGATTCACCCTCCCTCTCAGTATTTTTCTCAACAACTAAAACTTCCACCAACAAAACATCCACAAGCCAAGGAAATTGTCCAAGAGGTAAGCCAAAAAATATGATATGAAGAAATTAATTTTACAAATGATAGAACAGATTAAAGAGATGGAAATGCAAATGGAAAATCTTGTCGATGAAAGAGAAACTACAAAAACACAAGAAGTTGCTACATTAATTCCCATGGCAACAACAACTGTGTGCTCAACTCTGGCAAAAGAGTTGGCACCAAAAGTACCAATAGCCACAATAGTACCAGTGACCTCCTCCACTACTTCAGCTACAGAATCCTCTACCAGAACAACTCAATATTCTGATGAAGCCAATAAAATCATTAAGGCCATGGAATAAATTTCAATTAAAACCAATGAAATGAATAGGTTGAATAAAATGATTGAAAATCTGGAATATGCCAAGAAAGTAACCCAACTCAATGCTAAAAATGAGGAGCAGAAAGCCAAAAGGGCTAGTGAACAGTTAAAGAAATTTGAAATAGGGTTGACATTGAACGAACCAATGACTTTCATAAAGAATTAGTTGTGTTCCAAGATCATTTAGTCAATCAATGATATTTGACATTCTATTCAGGTAATATATGAACAAAAGGACTTGGTTAAAGTAGCAAAAGAAGAAATTGTGAAAACAAAGGAAGAAATAGGTGCCAAACCTGAAGAGGCCCTAGAAATAATCAAATTTCTCAATGCCAAGAACAAATAAGAATTGGATGAAATAGGCATCACTGATAGAACTGAAGCAACTCTTGAAGTGGGAAAGGTGATTACAAAGAATAATTTGATGAAGCAGTTTGAAGAGAAGTGCCAAAACATGGATTTGGCCATAACTAGATTTATGGTAAAGTTTGATATATTGAAACAAAAAGGCTTGCCAAATATTCTTGTTTTGAACTATAGATTAATGAAGCAAGAGGATTACAACAAGAAAATCATATATTTTTCTAAGGAACGGGTAAATAAGGCAGATTGGCAAGAAGTGTCTACAGGAAAAGTCTTGCACAAAAGAATTGAATATTTGTTTTATTTGCAACATTAAATAAAACATCTCTTTGTGGTTAAACCAACATTTATCAGGTACACAGAGGCTGATGAAAACTACATGAAACTTACCAAGATCAAATTTCCTGATGAAGAATTTTGGAAGAAACTTACTGATTTGCTGTAAAAGACAGTTTTACAGTAAGAGAGGAAGAAAAACAGTTTGTTGTTTTTACCCAGTAAAAACATTAATTTACAGGAGTAAGGCAGTTAAAACAATGGTTAAATAGTGTCAGATGGTAAAGTGTATCAGATGAAAGAGTATCATATAAAGTATAACATTTCAAAATAGATTAAAAGATCTTTTGTCAGCACTGCAGAAAACACAACAGCTAGGTGCACCTGATCCAAAACAACATTTCTATTGTATTTGGATGAATAGAACATCTTGATAAGTTGTTAAGGAGCTATCACTATATTATTGTAAAAGATATTTTATTTTCTTTAGAAAATTCCTATGAGTATTCTAGGATATTTTGTAAACATTTTTCTATAAATACTTCAATATTTGAAGTATTATTGTGGAATAAATTGATGAAGCTTTCTATAGTCATTTTTTTTGTACCTGAAGGATTTCTTGTAGCAAGTTAAAGTAGCAGATTGGATCAAAATCATAAAGCATAATATTTTAGGATTCATGTGATGAGCCATTGAAGTGAAGTATTTTCTACTGTCATTTTTTATCTTCTTATGTTTTACATGCATCCATATATGTGTTCTAAATTTGAATGATAAATCAGGAATATTATTACAGGATTTGTTAAAAGCACCATGTCTATAACTATAATTTCTATGTTTTCTGCTGATTTCTAGAGTGCTCCCTCTTTTGAATGACTTATGTCTTCTCCTTATCGGAATCAAATAATTCTTAGTTTCTCTTTATCCCGATCAAGCCACTTCACCAATCAACCATTGAAATATCTTTGATGACTTGTCTATCTTGCCCTGAAAATATTTGTCTTTTGACTCTGATCCTGATCTATATGCCTGAAATTTGACTCCTCTTTCCCAATGGATAAACAGATCTATCACTATCCATCTCATCAAGTTATTTTCTCCCACCAAACCAAACCAAAATAAATTTTAAAACCAAATTTTCCATATAACTAGCCTAAAATAAAACATAAAACAAAGTTAAATCTTATAGAGAGAGCCCTCTCTGAACCCTAGGAAGGATAGATCCTAGAGTTTAAAAGGTTTTTGGTTACCTCTAATTTTATTTAAACTATTAATCAAAATCTCAGAACTTGGGGAATTATTAGAGTGATAACTTAATGGCGACCATACTGGGAAACTAACCAATCCTCAGTTTTAAATAGGTCTTAAAGGAAGTATTTTTTACTATCCTTTTACCTTAAATACCATTTTATAAGTTGTGAGTATCATTTCATAAAAAAATGTAAATCTAGCTTCTAGAAGAATCTACTATACCATGTCAAACCCAGATCCTCAACCTGCTGCTATAATAGACAATCCAGACAGAATTGGAAAAATGAATAAACAAGTAGAACATTTAGTTACTAAAGTTTCCTTAGTTAGAGCAAATTCTCTTCCAAAACAATTGAAAAGTATACAAGACATAGAGTTTGACTTAAATTTTGAACATTCCTTATTCAGAAATTAATCAGAAAGTGACTTAAATAATGCTGTTATAGATCCTGAATTTATTTCATTTCTTGAAACAAAGAAGGAAACTGTCTCAGTAGATTTTGAATCAAAGATATTTGAATTTTATGATAAACTAGATGAAATAAATGCTACTATTCTTAAGGGAATAGATGAATCTCTTCTTCAACATTTAGTTGAATTAGTTGCCTTATTAGCATATACACCTAAGCCCTATACTTCTCAGTTAGATACCCACCTTTTAGAATTTGTAGTTTCATCTATTTATACCACTACATCATCTTTAATTTCCACCACACTTCAGTCAAAAAATATATTTATCCCTAAACAACCATTCCAACCTAGAGTATTATTTCCATATTCCACCACCTCAACTCCATCCACTAGTTTATCTTCTGCATTTTCAAAAACATCATTTTCATTTCCAATTAGTTCTTCATATATCCTAGTTTCATCTTCAACCATCCCAACTTGACCTTTTAGTTCTTCAACCACATTTTCTAGTACATCATCTTACATTCCAATCTCATCAACCACTTCTTTAACTGCATCAGCTAGTACTTCTAGTTCTACCCCACGCACTTCCAATTTACCTCCTAGCCAAGCTAGAATTCAAGCTATGGATGCTAGGTATGCTCCCTTGGTCCTTTTAGTACAGTTACATGATATGCCTCAAGATTACCAAAGTAAAATACCTCAATTTGATGCTACCAGTCACACTGCTCAGCAACATATTAATAAGATGACAGATTATTTTGAGCTTCATGAAATAGATGATTCTGATGTAGAAATGAGACTCTTTGCTCAAACATTAACAGGGGAAGTTAAAAAATGGTTTAAAGGTATTAATATTGGTAGTATAGATGATTTATCAGTCTTTCATAGATTATTTTTTAATAAATGGGAAAATAAGAAAAAATCCACTCCAAATATTATCTGAATTTGATGCTATGAAAAGATCTCCTAATGAAACAATCCAAGACTATTCCACTAGATACAATAGCATTTATAATTCAATCCCAGCTAATCTCAAACCCACTCTAGACTCTGTCCTACTCAAATTACCTGATGGATTTGGTACATACATGGTCTATCAGTTAAGAGAGAGAAATGCTGATACTTTAAAAAGAATGCAAATAGATGTTGTTAGTGTAGAGGTAAATATTTTGGCTAGAAAATCTAGATTAAGGATTGAGAGAAAAGTAACCATAAAAGAAGAGACATCTATTTCAGATGGAAAAATAGATCAACTAGCTTAAAATTTAGAGAGAATTATGGATAGATTAGACAATATATAAAGAACACCACAATGGGATAACCAACAACAAATTAGAAATCCCAACTTCAGGAAAAATACAAACACAAGAAAATCCAAAGAATCAACAACTGATTAGACAATAGGACCTCCTTTTCAAGAGAACTATGCTGAAATTTCTCAACAGAATGATGATGATGAAGACACCATAAATCTAATGGGTATAAATGATGATAACACTATTTTTCTCACATAGGAAGATCAAGAGTCATTTTAAATGCAACCAATTCAATTAGATTCAAGTGAATCATAACTAGGTTATGATTTTACTATAAATGAAGTACATAAGAAATATAACCTTAGAAACAAGAAAAACACTGAGCCTTGTACTAAGAAAACTGCACAAACACAAAATAAGAAAACAATAGAAGCTCCCACTACAAAGGTTCTGCAAATTCACCCTCAGGAAAACAAGCGAAACTCTAATTCATCCAGAAAGTTTTGAGCCCCAAAATTTCACATAGTCCCAAGATTGTTGATATAACCGATGAGGCTATCCAAACATCAACAGATTCACAAAAATCTGCTGCTGTTAAAACACCTAATTCTGCTAAAACATCAATTTTGGATTCCAAAACACCCACTTTTGATCCAAAATCAGCAGATCCAAAAGCTGCCACTACCAAAACAACTTCTGATAATTCAAAATTTGAAAATACATCTACTGGTTCTCAAACCATTCCTAAAAATAAAACTAAGAGTAGTAAGACACAAGAAACTCAAACAGAAAATAAAAAGATAACTGTAGAAAAACAAGACAAACCTACTTAAACTATAGTTACTAAAGAAGAGTTAATTTATCTTAGTAAATAACAACCCTCATTCAATATACAAGCTGAAATTGAAAAATTAAAAATACCAATTCCTTTGACAGAATTGGTAAAACATGATTTGTATAAAACAACTATCACTGAAACCTTAAAGATGAATGATGGAGAAGACTCAGTAAACTTAAATGATGATCAACCAGAGTTAATTTTTGGTCCTGATGTTAATAGAAAACACCAAGATGGAGAAATTCCACCATTTTACATTAGCTTTAATGTTCATGACCAAATATTACATAATTCAATGTTAGATTCAGGAGCTTCACACAATCTAATGCCAACAGCAATAATGGAAACCCTGAATTTAGATATCACTAGGCCTTACAAATATCTCTTTTCATTTGATTCAAGGAAAGTGAAATGTTTAGGTTTAATTAAATATTTGTGTGTCACATTAGTTCAATATCCTAGTAAAAGCATACTCATGGGCATTGTAGTAGCTGATATCCCACCCAAGTATGGAATTCTCTTATCTCACTCATGGGGAGAAAAATTACAGCGATCTCTACAATTGGATATGTCATATGCAACTATATCAGTTTTTGGCCAAACAAAGAAACTATATAGGGAAAAATTGATGAAATATATGGTGAGTAGTGCAGAAATACAAAGAAATTACCCAATTTACACTACACCTACTGACCTAGATTCATTCATCTTAAGCAACTCTGAAACTGATAATGAAATCAAAATTGAACTAAAAGATAGAAACAAAACACCAGACAGTGAAAATATCTTTCATGAATCGTTATGGAACTTAGATTTTGATGGATCAGTCAATAAAATAGGAGCAGGAGTAGGAGTTTGGATAACTGATATGGAAAATAATCATGCAGAAGGCCATTCTTTCAGACTGAATTTTCAATGTACCAACAATATGGTTGAGTATGAAACCCTCATTTTAGGGCTGTAGATTATCAGAAACTTAGGACGTAAAAGAATATCAATTATGGGAGATTCAGAGTTGATTGTAAAATAGATAAATGGAGAATATTCCATTTATAATCCAAGATTAAGCTGATATAGAGAAATTGTGTTAGATTTAATAGATGAACTACTGGAATGTAATTTTTTTGCAATACCAAGAAAGCAGAACATACAGGCTTACTCCTTAGTAGCCTTTTCTAGTACCTGTAATCTGCCATTTTAGCCAAATCATAAGTATACTGCAGAAGTCAAACACAGACAAATAACTCCAGATAATCTTAAATGTTGGAAATTTTTCTGACAAGATCAAAAGATTTACCATTTTATGAACAATGAAAGTCAATTTCAGAATTGTAAAACAAACACAGACTGTACATTAGATCAGGATTTAGATAGCGAAATTGATTTGAATAACATAGATGTAAATCATTTAAGTTTTGCTAAACTTACTAAATTTAGTCAATCAGACATAAACAACTTAGAGAAAGTAGAAATTGATGAGATAATCAATGATGAATAAAAATATTTTAAATCTTAAAGATAATTTTTTACCAAAACATTTAACCCATTTAGAAGATTTATTTGACTCAAATGATGTTGCAAGAAAACCCAAAATGGAGCCACTTAGATCTGATATTGAGGAGTGTAACATAGGTACGGAGTCAAAACCTAAGATGGTCAAACTTTCCAAAGCCTTACCTCAATAGAAAAAATAAAAATATATTTCTCTTTTTAAGGAATTTCAAGATGTTTTTGCTTGGAGTTATGAGGACGTAAAATCCTATGACACTAGTATAATATAGCATAAAA
Organism: Pinus albicaulis; assembly: GCA_034641835.2. Taxonomy (NCBI): domain Eukaryota; kingdom Viridiplantae; phylum Streptophyta; class Pinopsida; order Pinales; family Pinaceae; genus Pinus; species Pinus albicaulis. The sequence continues at coordinate 438,500,803 of CM076576.1, read as the reverse complement.
TTCCTATAAAAGAAGACTAAAAAAGTTTTAAACAAAATTTAAGAAGCATCAATACTTTTTTTATGCCTTTAATTGAAAAATAGGTAAAAAGAATGTATGAGGCCCAAATAATTGCACCAATCAGATATTCTGATTTGGTTTCTAATCTAGTTCCCACCAGGAAAAAGACAGGAGAAATTAGATTATGTGTTGATTTTAGAAATTTGAATAAGGTATCCTTAAAATACAATTACCCTTTACCAAATATGGATCACATTTTACAAAGAGTAGTTGGTTCTTCAAGGATTTCACTTTTAGATGGATTTTCAGGGTACAACCAAAGTTTAGTCCAACCAGAGCATCAAGCCAAAACTTATTTTACTACTCCATGGGGCACTTTTATGTATATAAAAATGCCTTTTGGGTTAATGAATGCAGGAGCCACTTTTCAAAGAGCTATAGATATAGCCTTTGCAAAGGAAATTCATGATTTTTGAATGATTTATTTAAATGATATTACTGTATTTTCAAAAACTGATTATGAGCACCTGGATCATCTCAGGCAAGTCTTTCTTAAATGCAGAAAATTTAGCATCTCTCTAAACCCTAAGAAAAATTTATTTGGATTAGAAGAAGGTAAGTTACTTAGACACATAATATGTAAAGAAGGAATTAGAATAGACCCTACCAGAATAGAGGTCATCCTTAACATTAGCCCTCCTAGGAACATTAAAGAGTTACAAGATTTTCTAGTTAAAATCAATTTTCTTAGAAGATTCATCTCAAATTTAGCTAAAATAATTAGAGAACTCAACAATATGCTGAAAAAAGATTCAGTCCTTAAATGGACTATTGAAGCGAAGCAATCTTTTGAATCCATTAAACAAGCTTTAACAAAAACCCCAGTCCTTATAAGTCCTAAATTTAAAAAGGATTTCGTTATTTTTTCATTTGCTTCATAGTACACTATTGCTATAGTTTTACTATAGAAAAATGACCAAGGCTATGGAAAACCTATAGCTTTCTTTATAAAATCACTTAGAGATGCCACTTTGAAGTATAATATCATGGAGAAACAAGCCCTAGCTTTGGTAAAGGCCATCAAAGACTTTAGAGTGTACATTATTTATTCACACATTATTGCCTATGTTCCAAATGCAGTTATAAAGGACATTCTAACTAGGAATGGTCTTGATGGTAGAAGAGGCGAGTGGATTGCCACAAGTTTGGAATATGACATAGAAATAAAACCCACTAAACTTATAAAAGGTCAAGGTTTAGCCAAACTCACGGTTGAATCAAATTGTCATGCTTTAAACATTAATTTTATTACCCAAGTAGATGATCAAGGAGAGATGGCGACTCCAGAGATCAGTGAAGCCTTTGTATTACTAAATTTACAATCTCCTCTTGGATTATCAAGAAAAAAAGATAGATTCTTAAAGCTAAAGGCAGTAAGATTTTGTATATTAGACAATGTACTGTTTTGGAAAGATCATAGTGGAATTTTATTGAATTGTTTGCTAAAAGAAGAAGCTGACAAAGTTTTAGAAGAATTTCATGCAGGTGACTGTGGAGGACATCTGTACTGGAAGACTACTATAGACAAAATCCTGAGAGCTGGTTTTTACTGGCCTACTTTGTTTGCAGATGTAAAAAGGTATGTGACCTCCTGTCACAAGTGTAAAATATTTGAGGGAAATAAAAAGATGTTACGCTTGCCCTTAAAACCCATCTCAATAGAAATTTATTTTCAGCAATGGGGTCTTGACTTCATTGGTGAAATTCAGCCTCCATCATCAGCCCAACGTAGGTGGATTCTGACAGCCACTGATTATTTTACTAAGTGGATAGAAGCCATACCCTCTAGGCAAGCCACTGACATTGTCATTATCTCCTTTTTAGAAAGCAATATACTTTCAAGATTTGGATGTCCTAAAAATATTATCACTAATAATGCATATGCATTCAAATATAAAATTATGATTGACTTTTGCCATAAATACCACATTACCCTTGGCCATTCTACTGTGTATTACCCTCAAGGTAATGGTCTTGCTAAATCTTCCAATAAAATCCTTGTGAACATCATCAAGAAATCAATAGAAGATAATAACAAAACTTGGAACAAGAAGTTAGTTAATTCCTTATAGGCAGATAGAATTACCACCAAAAAATCAATTGGTACATCCACTTACCAACTTTTTTATGGAATGGATGTTATTTTTACATCTTCCTTAGGAGTACCAGTAATGAAGATAATCCAAGAATTACAAGTTGAGACCAATGACATTCAAAGAAGGATTAACCAAACCATTCACTTGTAGCAAACAAGAGAAGAGGTTTATCTTAGGTCTCAAATTATCCAAGATAAGATAAAGAAAATGTTTGACAAAAAGTGTAAAGAAGATGATTTCTACATTGGTTACAAAGTGTTAAAATGGGATTCAAGGAGAGAAGAGAAAGGTAAACTTGGGAAATTCGATTTCCTATGGAAAGGACCTTATGCTATTTATGGTTATAGAGGTAAAAATGCTTTCTTTTTGAAATAAATCGATGGATCAGATCTGTTAGGTGGACCTATCAATGGCAGAATGCTGAAGCACTACTACTTCTCAGAAATAACCAATAGTTAATTTTGTTTACTTTGTCCATTGTAAATAACATTGCAGTTGTTAAATTCGATTGGTTGTTTTCCTAAAAAGTTGAAGCCTGGAGAGAAGGCCCTAAGCTTTGAAAGATAAAATATCATAAATATGAGCAATTGCAGAGATTAGAATAACACTTACAAGGTCATCTTAGTCAAAATTCAAAGGCTACTAGTCTCAAAGTTCTTGACATTTCACTAGGAAATGCCATCCCCATGTGGAGCCACTCTTAGGGTCGTATAATAATAGGGTTCATAATTTTTTAATTGACTACGATTAGTTTGTTAAATATGTACATACCTTTCTTTCTGCAAGTTGTTTTCCCATATTTGAAAATAATAAAAAATGAAAAGAGGGTAAAAGTCCTAAAATAAAGATCAAAGGACTTGAAAAGAAAAAGATAAAAAAAAGAATAAAAAATGGACCCCAAACATAAAAAAGAGATAAAAATAAGACATGAAAATGATGCAAGTAAAAATTCCAGTACTTTTTACTTTTACTGCAAGAATAATGATTATGTGCAGCTTGTTCAAAATGCCATAATCCATGATAAGTTAAACAATTTAATATTAACTTTTTCATGTTTTGAATTTCATATTTATGAATAGAGAATAAAGATATGTCAAACAGTTTAAACTTGACAAATTAGTAGATAGTTAGAGAATAAATGAAGATATCAACAAGTTAATCTAAGCCCTCAGATGAAATAAGGTTAGAATTAGATAGTTTATGCTTTAAAAGAAAAATTAATTTAGGGTTGCAAACTCAAATGCACCCATGCAAATAATGAAAAAATGTTAGAATAATGATGGATATGTAGAAAGAATTTGTGCAAGGCACGTAATAAAACATCATCTGGCAAATTACTAATTTCCCCTCCTCCACAATGTTCCAGTATTCAAAACCTTCAGTTAAAGAGGCTCAGAGAATTTCTCTTACTTCTGTTGGGACCAAACCCAAGGCTTGATGACTGATTGGTAAAAGAATTGGATTCCCTTTATAAAAGCCCATTTCCTCAACATATTCACCCTTTTCCAAAAATATAATCCCTTTTCCTAAGTTAAAATACCTTTTTGCTTAGAAAATGTAAAAACACCTCTTAATTAATATCATTTGATGCAAAAACATTCAAAAAACCCACCAAATGATATTTATCCTAATTTTTAAGTGTAAATATTTAAATGGGACAATCATTCTGCTCAAAAGTTTATATTACACTTTACTTAGTTTATTTTTGTGCATTCTGCTCTTTCATTTCATATTAACTCTAATATAATGTATTAAATCCTTTATAACTACCCTTTCCCATAGATATATTAACTCATTTATTTAAATATCCCAAACCCACTTTATAAACATTAACCAATGGTTCTAAAAACCCACGTCATATATACCCCACTATCCCCATAGGTTAAAATATTTTATATATTATATAACCCACCCTATAGTTGTAAAACACATTTAAATCATCTATTTACCATGTGAATTCATATACCCTACCTATCATATTAATACATTGGATTTTACATTAAAAACATATGTTTTCAACGTATTATTTAAACCCCGACACATAAGATTTCCTGAGCTCCATGCCCCACACTCCAAGCAAATTTATCAATCAATCTCCATCATTCACATACTCTCCTCCAAATCCAACGAACCAGATATGATATCTCATTTTCACTAGGGCGGTTAGTAATGCATTCGAGATTTGTGAAATAAGTTGTATTCCGCTCTTCTCTCTCCTCCATGCGGTGCCAAATTACTAGATTGCATTCGATCCAAATAAAACATTTACCACTTATAGCCCATGTAATAACCAATTACGGTTTTCCATTCCTAGTGTTAAACCACCTTACCTCTGAATTGACCGCCATTCAATGCTGATACTGTTTAAACTTAAATTCATTATAAAGCTTCATATGCATTAACTTAAATCCTTTTTCTATGTTTTAAACCATCTTCAACTAAAGAAAAGATAGCATTGCTCCTGTTTTCACGCTCAAAGAACCAGAAACCCACTTCAACTGTTTTTGAGACCGCCAAAAGATTCAAATCCACTTCCAAAAGACTTCAACAATCTGAGAAATCTCCCCGACGCCCAGAAACCTATTTCAAAGATCAAAATACCTGCAAAAACAGGTATTCTTCAAATAAAATAACCTTCCCTTCATCTGAAAGAACCAATTTTCTAAGAAATTGAGCCTTGTAAATCTGTTTTCCCACAGAAAAACCCTTATCTTTCTTGCATAGAATTTATTTTCTGCTAAACCATGATGAAACCCCAGTTCGAATATTGTAACTTGTTTAAATCAAAATTGAAGAAATTTTAAGCCTTTTTGCAGACTTTATAGAAACTATCGCTAATTAAAAATATTTGCAAATACTCTGAAAACATTTTCATGCTTGAAATGAACTTTTTTCAATCCAGTTTATCCAAAAAGAAGAGCAAAACCCTTGTTATACCATTTTTTGAGTTTGTAAAAGATTTTGAAAAGCAACTTTGAAATGAAATTGAAGGTAAAAACCAGAAGAAAACTTGATTGTACCTTTTCTATTCAATAGGCCTCTGTTAAATGAAAAATACCTTCTTTAAACAGTTTAAGCTTACAAAAGAGTACAAAAAAGCCTAAATACACAGTTCTAAGCATCCAAAAGGTATAAAATGTCAAAATCAGACCCAACAATGGTTTCCAAAACCAATATTGTTGTAAACCCTCTACAACCTCCTATTGTAGATATAGAGCATACACCCTTAGCTGATGTTGACTACAAAATAGATGATCTAGTGATATAATTTAATCTTCTAGACCTTCATTGCTGGAGTTCTGAAAAATAAATATATCAAGCATATGAAGTTCAGATTTGGGAATCCAATTTACCTAACTATGTATTTCCACATACTCATTAGTGTCTAGAAGTCATTAGACTCTGTCAAAACTATTATTCCCCTGACCATAGAGCTATGGTTGATGCTAACAAAGAAGTATTGTTCACTATTACTGTAGAGTCTATAAACCTAATGCTTCAGCTGAAATCATATCCCAATGCAATCCCATTGTCTATAGAAGCCCTTACCAAGCTCTATCTGGAATTATATTTCCCTAAAAGGTTTCTAATATTTCAATTGTTCATGCCTTTACATGTTGAAATTTCACAGATCAACCCTCCCTATTCCACCTCTAAATTCCCTTAAGGATCAAGACATGTCATTTCAATGTTGTCTTTTATCCTTGGCTACTTTACTGATGAACACACAGATGATTCAATTCTTTAATTTATATCTACTTTTGTAGTAGGTCAGCCCCCTGCAATAATTTTTGACTATGCTAAGTATATAGCCAATAGTATCCATGACCAACTAGTAAAACTTGCAACTAAAGGAGTATTTAGGTATACTTCCTTTCTTTTTCATATGTTCCTATACTTCCAAGAAGAAAAAGTCCCAATAACCCTTCAGAAGCTGGATGTAGAGGGAAATCCATTGTCAATAATTTTTTGGATTTCTTTAATCAGAAAAGAGTCCACCGAGTTCAATTATGCAAATTTTATAGATTCTTTTGTTCACCCTTTGGTTAATATGCTTACAAATAAGGTACAACCAAGGATAAGTCTTGAAATTAACAAATTTCTACAACTATCAGAGCAAAGTAGTACTGGAGATTGGTAGCTATATCAGAACCATACAGAAATTAGTGTTTATGGGTCAAACCTCTTGCCCTATAAACTACCTAAGTATGTGCCAATGATAGTGTTTGCAATGGAATACATAAGACAAATCCTACATTATGATTCTGTAAAATTTCTGGCTACCAAAAAGAAGACTCAATTCAAGTTGAAGAACCAGGTAGGACCCTTCATTTGAAATCATAGGGATGCAGGAACAAAGGCAGCAAAACAGTTGTTGGAATACAAATTTGAAGAAAGTTTCTTATGGAATTATGATCCTCAGGGAATACTCAGTAAAATGAGGGTAAAATGAAAATTGACCCCTTATATCCATGATAAAAGGCCTAAGATTGAACAATTTTCTAATCAAACCGAGTCGCTAGAAAATACCTTGATAGAAGTAGTGAAACAGGGTGATACTAGTGACACTTTGAAGAGTGTAAATCAAGAAGATAAAGCTACTAAGAGAATCATGGAAGAAGGTACCTACACTATTGAAACAACAACAGAGACTAGGTTTAAACTCAGATATAATAAGAAGCCTAAGATCAATTCAATTGATAAAGAAAAAGAGACCATTGTAGTGGAACATACAGATGTTCCAGAAACAAACAATTAGCAAACTTCAAAGATTATAAATGAAGAGAAACTTGCTACTTCAAATACACAGGTAATTGAGAAAAAACAAAGTATGGAGGCATCCTCCTCATAGCCAACAGAGGATAAATATATTGAGATCAGAGAGAAATATAATCAAATAAAACCCGAGAATGAAGAAATCAAGAGTGAGATTTATTCTCAGTATTTAAAAAAAACACCAGGGATCCAGAATAGCCTTCTGTCAGCTTTTGATTATTCAAAAAAAAATTTGATTATGTCAGTGCTTCAACCAATAGTCAAGACACCAAAAACAACAACATATTACAAGAATTTTGACCTTGAAGTACCTATAGAAAGCATCCATGCATTAGATAAAATTGAAATTCACAGACAAACTTCTTAGATGATTTATTCTACTATGAATACAAAGGAAATGAGTGCCCAAAAGCTCTAGAACACAGTAATAAATATGAGAGATCAAATGAAAGTTGAAAAGGCTTCCTCATATGCTAAAGACATCATAATTAAATCTTTAGAAGAATTGGTGATTCAAGCAGGGTATGACCCTGCTAATGTAAAAGTTACAGAATAATTGGTAAAGAAAAATAATGGTGATATTGCAGCACTCAGAAAACAACTCAAACTTCCACCAACAGAACATCCACAAGCCAAGGAAATTGTGCAAGAGACAAGCAAAAAAGATGATATGTTGAACTTAATTTTACAAATGACAACACATATTAAAGAGATGGAAATCCAAATGGACAAGCTTGTCCATGAAAGAGAAACTGAAAAAACACAAGAAGTTCCTACAATAATTAACATGGAAACAACAGTTGTGCCTTCAACTCTGGCAAAAGAGTTGGCACCGAAAGTACCACTAGCCACAACAGTACCGGTGACCTCCTCCACTACTTCAGCTATCGAATCCTCTACCACAGCAGCTCAACAGTCTGATGAAGCCAATAAAATCATTAAGGACATGGAAGAAATGTCAATTCAAACCAATGAAATCAATAGTTTGAAGAAAATGATTGAAAATATAGAAGATGCCAAGAAATTAGCCCAAATCGATGCTAAAAATGAGGAGTAGAAAGCCAAAAGGGCTAGTGAACAATTAAAGAAAATTGAAGTAGAGTTGACATTGAAGGAACCATTGAATTTCATAAATAATCAATTGTGGTCCGATATCATTGAGTCAATCAATGATATTTGGCCTTCTATTCAGGTAATTTATGAACAAAATGAATTTCTTAAAGTAGCAAAAGAAGAAATTGTGAAAATAAAGGAAGAACTAGGTGCCAAACCTGAAGAGGCCCTAGAAATAATCAAATTTCTCAACACTAAGAACAAACAAGAATGGGATGAAATAGGCATCATTGATAGAACTGAAACAATTATTGATGTGAGAAAGCTGATTACAAAGAAGAGTTTGATGAAGCAACATGAAGAGAAGTGCCAAAACATGGATTTGGCCATAACTAGATTTATGGTAAAGTTTGATATATTGAGACAAAAATGCTTGCCAAATATTCTTGTTTTGAATGATAAATTAATGAAGTGAGAGGATTAAAACAATAAAATCGGATATTTTGTTGAGGAACAGGTAAACAAGGCAGATTGGCAAGGAGTGCCTATAGGAAAAGTCTTGCACAAAAGAATTTAAGATTTGTTTTATTTGCAGCATGAAATAAAACATCTCTTTGTGGTTAAACCAACATTTATCACGTACACGGAATCTGATGAAAAATATAGGAAACTTACCAAGATCAAATTTCCTGATCAAGAATTTTGGCAAAAACTTACTGATTTGCTGTAAAAGGCAGTCTTATAGTAAGAGAGGAAGAAAAATAGTTTGTTATTTTTATACAATAAAAATAGGAATTTACAGTAGTAAGGTAGTTAAAACAATTGTTAAAGAGTATTAGATGGTAAAGTGTATCAGATGAAAGAGTATTAGACAAAATATAACATTTCAAAACATATTAAAATATCTTTTGCCAGCACTATAGACAACACAACAGCCAGGTGCACCTAATCGAAGACAAAATTTCTATTTTATTTGGATAAATCGGACAACTTGCTAAGTTGTTAAACAACTGTCACTATACTGTTGTAAAAGATATTTTATTTTCCTTCGAAAATTCCTATGAATATTCTATGATATTTTGTAAACATTTTTCTATAAATACTTCAATCTATGAAGTATTATTGTGGAATAAATTGCTAAAGATTTCTATAGTCATTTTTGTTGTACCTGAGGGATTTATTGTAGCAATTTCAAGTAGCAGACTAGATCAAAATCATAAAGAATCATATTTCAGGATTCATGTGATGAGCCACTGAAGTGAAGCAATTTCTACTGTCATTGTTTATCTTCTTATGTTTTACATGCATCCATTAATGTGTTCTAAATTTGAATGATAAATGAGGAATATTATTACAAGATTTGTTAAAAGCACCATGTCTTTAACTATTTATCATTTGTATGTTTTCTACTAATTTCCAAAGTAGGGAATCCTTAATTTCTCCCTCTTTAGAATGTCTTTTGTCTTCTCCTTTCTTATCCAGATCAAATAATTCTTAGTTTCTCTTTATCCCGATCAATCCACTTCACCAATTAGCCATTGAAATATCTTTGATGAATTGTCTATCTTGCCTTCAAAATATTTGTCTTTTGACTATGATCCTGATCTATCTGCTTGACATTTGACTCCTCTTGCCCAAGGGATAAACAGATCTATCACTGTCCATCTCATTAAGTGATTTTTTCCCACCAAACCAAACCAGACCAAATCTTAAAACCAAATTTTCCATATAACTAGCCTAAAATCAAACATAAAACAAAGTTAAATCTTATAGAGAGTGCCCTCTTTGAACCCTAGGAAGGCTAGATCCTAGAGTTTAAAAGTAGGTTTGTGGTTACCTCTAATGTTATTTAAACTATAAATCAAAATATCACAACTTGGGGGATTATTAGAGTGATAACACCATTCATTAAATAAAAACTCCTCTCTGAAAAGTATGATCAGCAAGCTGCCAAGATTTACAATGTGTTAGAGTCCTGTAATTTATAGTATCACAAGGTGATTATGTATTCCTTATTTTAAAATTTTCATATTGTACATATATTTCAATATTCAAATGTATTTCCAAAGAAGATAAAAAGAAAAATAAAAGAGGGTGATAAAAAAGGAAAAAATAAAGCCCCACAGAAAATAAAAAATGAATATTTTTGAAAGTGTTGCAAATCAAAATGCCACTACTATTGAGGAAATTTTGTGCAATCATACAGTTTAAGCATGATTGTACTATTTTGAATTTTTTGCTGATAGGTTAGAGAATGAAGATTTTCCGAGCCATTTAATTTTGGCTTATCAGTAGATAGGTATAAAATGACATTGGTTCAACAGCCTAATCTGAACCAATAGGAGAAATAAGGAATAGGTGATAGGTTAGAAATTCAAAGAAAAATGATTTCAGGGTTTGAAAGTCTAAATGCACACTAAAAAGAAGAAAAAAGGTTAGGTTTGTAGTTTGGGTAGTTAGATTTGTCGGAAAAGAGAAGGAAGAAAAATGTAAAATTAATTCCATGAATTAGAAGCCTCAAAAGTTGCTTGTTGATATTCCTATGATAAAAGAAGAGAAAGTGGAACAAAAGAAATCAAATTGAAAGGAGAAATTGTACTCTAAAGGTTTGAAAAGGGGTGTATATAAATTTTGAGACCTTATGATATAATTCTACACATAAGTCCCGACCACGTGCATTTCTTTTTTCCCCTGTCCCTTTTCATATTTTCCTTATCCTAAGTTTCACTTTATGCCCTTGACTCTTATACCCTGACCCCACCATCCCATCGCGGTCCCATCATGCCCCACGTCATCCCATCCCCAGCTACATTAAATCACCTCGTAACTCCTTACAACTCCCCACATCTTCCCACACCAGCCACACATCTGATGGCTCTTATCACATTCTGGCCCCCCTTCACCTTTTGAACATTAACAACGGCGGGTAGTCCGAAATGGGCGGTGCCTAATACTACCCAGCCCGATACGTGTCGTGCCTCGGGGTTGTTCAACCCCCCCCCCCCCCCCGCCCGCCAATACAACTAACTGCCTACCCTCACGGCCCCCTGTTTCGAAAACAGTTTCCTCCTCCATACAAAACCATCCCCCCGTCAGACCTGTTATCACTCTAATAATTCTTAAGTTGTGAGATTTTGATTTAAAGTCCAAGAACATTATAGGTAACCACATACCAACTTTCCAACTCTAAGATCTAACCTTCTTAGGGTTCATAGAGGGCTCTCTATTTAAGATTTAACTTTGTTTTGATTATAATATATTAGGCTAGTTATGATTGTGCAATTTGGTTTTGATTTGGTTTTGTTTGGTGGGAAAAATCACTTCATGAGATGGATAGTGGGAAATATGTTTCTCTATTGGGATAAGGAGTCAAAATTCAAGCAAACAGAACTAGGATCAAGGTCAAAAAGTCGAATTTTTTCAGGGCAATATAGATAAGTCTTTGAAGATCTTGGAAGGTTGATTTGGTGAAGTGGTTTGATCAGGATAAAGAGCAATTAAGGATTCTCTAATTCGGATAAGGAAGGAGTAGACAAAGGTCATTTGAAAGAGGGAGAAATTAAGAGTTCCCTACTCTCGAAATCAACAGAAAACATAGAAATGATAAACAATAAAGACATGGTGCTTTTAACAAATCCTGAAATAATACTCCTGTTTTATCATTCAAATTTAGAATACATAATGGATGCAGGAAAACATGAGAAGATACAAAATGACAAGTAGAAAGTACTGCACTTCAATGGCTCATCACATGAATCCTAAAATATGATGCTAGATGATTTGATTCAGTTTGCTACTCGAACTTTGCAACAAAAATCCTTCAAGTACAAAAAAAATGACTATAGAAATCTTCAGCAATTTATTCCACAATAACACTTCAAAGGGTGAAGTATTTATATAAAAATCTTTACAAAATATCCTAGAATGATTCTAGGAATTATCTAAGGAAAAATAAAATATATTTACAACAAAATAGTGATAGCTGCTTAACAAATCAACAAGCTATCATATTTATCCAGATAAAATAGAAAACTACTTGTGGATTAGGTGCGACTGGTTGTCTTGGTGTCCTCTTTGCTGGCACAAATATTTCAAATCTGTTTTGAAATATTATCTTCTTTATCTTATACCCTTTCATCTTATACTCTTTAACTCTGATTCTCTTTAACCTCTGATTCTCTTTAACCTTTGTAAAAATTGCCTTACTGTTGTAATACATTTTTTTGACTGTGAGAAATTCAGCCAACTGTTTTATCCTTTTTTCCTGCAATTTGACTTTTATAGTAATTCGGTGAGTGATTTCTGAGCTTCATCATTAGCTATTTTTATCTTTTCCAACTTCCTAAAGTTCTCATCTACCTCAGTTCTTCTGGAAAATGTTGGTTTTATAACAAAAAGGTGTTTTGTCTCATGTTGAAGATAAAACAAGCCTTAAAAACTTATGTGTAAAACCTTCCCTGTAGGAATTCCTTGTCCTTCTATTTTATTAATTTTCTCTTTGGAATAATCTCTAATATTTTTGTTATAGTCCTCCTGTGGCATGAGTTTATCATTAATTACCAAAATATTAGGCAAAATTCTTTGCCTCAAATTTTCAAATTTAGCCATAAACTTGGTTATGGCTATGTTCATTTTTTCACATTTCTCTTCAAGTTGTTTCATCAGATTCTTCTTTCAAATGAATTTCCTTATTTCAAGGATTGTCTCTGTCCTATCAGTAATTTCTATTTCTTCCTACTCTTGCTTTTTTTTACTATTGAGAAACTTGATCGATTATGTGGCTTGCTTAGGTTTGTCACCTAGCTCATCTTTTGTTTTCTGAATCTTTGCTTGTGTTGCCTTCAGTAAATCCCTCTGCTCATATATTACCTGTATTGATGGCCAAACATCATTGATGGATTCAATGATTTTACTCCATAACTGATTCTTAACATAAGAAATTGGTTCTTTTAAGGTTCAGTCCTTTTGTAGATTTTTCAACTCAATATTTAACCTCTTAGCCCTTTGTTCATGAGTTTTAGAATTGATTTGGGCTATATTCTTAGTATCTTCAAGATTGTCAATCACTTTCTTCAATCTATTTATTTCATTTGTTTAAAGTGACATTTCTTCCATGGCTTTTACTAGTTTACTAGCCTCATCAGAATGTTCAGTTGTTGTAGTAGAGGATTCTTTGGCTGAAGTTGTGGATGATGTCACTATCATTGTAGTAGCCAGTGGTACTTTTGGTGCCAACTCTTCTGCCAGAGTTGAAGGCACAATAGTAGTAAACATGGGAATTACTATAGGAGTTTCATGTGCTTTTGTAGTTTCTCTTTCATGGACAAGCTTATCCATTTGGATCTCCATCTCTTTTATCTGTCCCGTTAATTGAAAAATCAAGTTCATCATGTCATCTTTTTTATTTTGTTCTTGTACTATTACTTTGGCTTATGGATGTTCAGTTGGTGGAATCTTGAGTTTTTTCCTTAGTGCTGCAATATCCTCATTCTTTTTCTTCACTAACTATTCTGCAACTTTGACATTGACAGGATCATTTCCTACTTGAATAACCAACTCTTCTAAAGACTTAATCCTAATATATTTAGCATATGATGAGGCCTTGTCAACCTTCATTTGATCTCTCATGTTTATTATGGTATTCTGAAGCTTGTTAACACTAATGGCCTTTTTAGTAATATTAAAATGTAACATCTCTGAACTTTGCCTGTGAAATTCAATTTGATCTAGCACATGGATACTTTCTATTGGCACTTCAAGATCAACTTTCTTATAATCTGCAACTGTATTAGGAGTCTTAACTGTTGGTTGGAGCACTGACATAATCAAATTTTTGTTTGAGTAATCAAAAGCTGATAAAAGTATGTTTTGAATGCCTGGTGTTTGCTTCAAATATTGAGAATAACTCTCATTCTTGATTTCTTCATTCTCTTAATCTGCTTATATTTTTCCCTGATATCAAGATCTTTTTCTTTTGTTATCAGTGAGGAAGATGCTTCCAAATTATGTTATTTCTCTATGACCTGAGTGTTTGAATTATAAGGATTTCCTTCATTTAAAATCTTTGTTGCTGGCTCATTTGTATTGACTGTAGCAACATCTTTATTTGTCACTAGAACATCTGTGTCTTCTACTTCTATGGTCACTTTTCCTTTGTCAACTGAATTGACTTTAGGCTTTTTATTGTATCTAAGTTTAAAACTTGTCTCAGTTGTTATCTTAGTAGTATATGTACCTTCTTCTCTTACTCTTTTAGTGGATTTTTCTCCTTGATTTATAGTTTGCAAGGTGTGACTAGTATCACCCTGTTTAATTGCATCTACCAAACTGTTTCCTAGCCACTCATTTTGATTGACATATTGGCAATATCTGGTTTTTTCTCATGAATATAAGGTGTTAGTTTGCACTTAACCCTAATTTTTCTTAATATTCCTTGTGGATCATGGTTCCATGTGAAGCTTTCTTCAAATCTGTACTCAAGTAATTATTTTCTGCTTCTTGTTCTGCATCTCTGTGATTACAAATAAATGATGCCACCTAATTCTTCAACTTAAATTGGGTATTTTTCTTGGCTGCTAGGAAGTTGATAGAATCAAAATTTAAGCTTTTCCTAATATAATCTAAGGCAAAAATTCTCATTGGCACATACTTAGGAAGTTTATAGGGTAAAAAATTGGACCCAAAAACTCTGATTTCTGTATGTTTTTTATATAAGTATCAATATCCAGTTCTAGTGTGCTCTGATAGCTATAGAACATTCTTCATTTCATCAATGATTCTTGGCTATTTTGTATTTTTTAACATATTTATCAATGGATGGAAAATTTTATTTGTAAACTTTGCATAAGTGAACTCTGTGGACTCTTTTCTGATCAAAGATGTCCAAAAGATGACTAAAAGTGGATTTTCTTCTATATCAAGCTTATGGAAGGTTATAGGGAACCTGTATACTTAGAATTATAAAAAAATATGGAAGAGAAAGGATGTATATCTAAATACTCCTTCAGTTTGAAATTTGACAAGCTAATGATGGATATTATCAGCTATATACTCAGCGTAATTGAAAATTACAGAGGGAGGCTGTCCTACTGTAAAAGTAGATAGGAAACCTAGGATTGATTCATCAATATTCTCATCTGTAAAGTATCCTAGGATAAATGAAAACATGGAAATGACATGCCTATACCCTTCTGGAAATTTTGAAGTAGAATATGGAGGGTTGATTTGTGGAATTTCAACATGTAAAGGCATCAACACTTGAAAAATCTGAAACCTTTTGGGAAAATCAAGACCAATGTACAACTTTGTAAGTGATTCTATTGCTAAAGGAACTAATTTAGGATCACATTTGAGTTGTAACATCTGGTTTATGGATTCAGTAGTAGTTGTAAACATTACCTCTTTCTTTTCATCCATCATTGCTTTATGTTCAGGTGAATAATAGCTCTGACACAACCTAATAACCTTTGGGCATTGATGAGAGATTGGAACAACATATTTGGGTAGGTTTGATTCCCAAATTTGTACTTCTTCATCCTGATCTAAGGAATTTTCATAACTCCAGCAGTGGGGGTCTAACAAATTAAATTTAACAACTAGATCTGTTATTTTATACTCCACATCTACAAAAGATGTGTGTTCAATGTCTACAACAGGAGGTTGTGGAGGATTTACAATGATTACTGTCTTGGAGGACATAGCTAGATTGGATTTTGAAATTTTTTAGGCCTTCTCGATAACTGAAACTCTTTTTTTAGGCTTTCTAGATTCTTCTGTAAGATTAAATGGTTTACAGAAGTGTTTTTTTACTTTAACAGAGGTTCTTGGATAAAAAATAAGTACAACTTGGTTTTATTTTGGATTTCAACCATCAATTTTAGCTTTCAACTATTCTTCAGACTCGTATAGGTTTATGAAATAAGTAACAAGGGTTTCTTATACTTCTTTTAGTGATTATTGGGCTAAAATTGATTCAAATTGGGTGCAGAAGGGTTGGGGTTACCATGCAAAGGATTTCTGGGCAAATTAGGAGTCTTATAAGGTCTGCAAATGATAAGTGAATTCGATTTTTCCTTTAAAACTGTATTCAATATTGAAAAGGGGTTTTATCAAAATTTTATAGGGAATTAGCTCTTTTCGGGCAACTACAAGCTTCTTTTGGAAAAATGAGTTTTACTAGGTTTAATGCTTTCGGAAATTCCTTTTCAAATGATAACAGGTTTGTATTTATCAGAAAATACTTGTTTTTGTAGGTATAGGTCTTTCTAACAGGTTCTAAGGCATTTGGAGAGGTTTCTATTATCTTTGAGGGTTTCTGACATCAATCTAAGAGCTTTCTGCAATTTTTGACAACAAATGTGTGGCTTTCTAACTTCTTTGAGCGTAAAATAATGTATTGGCTTCGTTTTTTCAGTTAGAATGAATGCACAGAGATAATGCAGGAAAGACTTGATGGGTGTAATAAGAAGGTTTATATAATGTTTAGGTTAAATGAGCCTGCATTGAATGGCATTCATGTCGAGAATAGAGGGTAGTTTTGGTCTTTAAAGGCGAAAAACCGGAGGTGCTTATCACATGGTTTTAGGCGGTACGCTGTTTTGGTTGGATCGAATGTGATCCAGTGAGATGTTGCTGCGTGGAGGAGAGAGATGGATAGAAAACCACCCATTTCACAGAGTTTGAAATGGGTTATGATCGCGCATTTTAAAATGCGATATGCTTTTGTGTTCATCGGATCTAAGAGGGTTAATGCGAATGACTGAGATTATTTTTGGAGTTTTTCAACATTGGGTCATGGGGCCTAGGCCTTTTATATGCAGTGGGATATATTTTCATATTAAAATCGTAAGTTTTTATTAGAGAATCAATACTTTATTAAGTTTGGTGGGGCATATTACATAGCATATAAAACATTAATCAATTTTTTATGTCTATTGGGGCAGGTTTATTATATGGTAAATAAAACCTTTATGCATGTTTTAAAACCATTGGGGGTGGGATTAATATATAGGATATGATTAAACCTATGGGAAAAAAGGGCGGGGTTTTTATTTAGCATGTGGGATAAATAAATCATAGGTTAAACTTTAAATAAGTGGGTTTTGCGGATATTTATATAAAGAAATTAATAATATACGGGAAGGGAAATTTTTAAAGGGATTTAATACTTTAGGTTAGAAATTAATATGAAATGTAAATGAAATGAATTAAAATACATAAAATTTAAACTAAGTAAAGTGAAAATAGACATTTTTAGCTTAAAATTGTCCCATTTTGATTTTTAGACATAAACTTAGGATAAAGTGTATTTTGTGGGTTTTTGAATGTTTTTTGGATGAAAATGAAATTATTTAAGGGGGATTTTACTTTTCTAAGAAAAAATGTATTTTACATAGGAAAAGGGTTTATATTCTTGGAAAATGGTGAATATGATGATGAAACCGGTTTTTATGTAGGGAATCCAATATTTTTAACCAATCAGTCATTAAGCCTTAGGTTTGCTCTCAACAAAAGTTAGAGAAATGATCTAAGCCTCTTTGATTGAAGGTTTAGAATACTGGATTATTGTGGGGGAGGGGGAATTAGTAATTTTCCCGATTATGCTTTATTACATGCCTTGCACAATTGCTTTCTACCTACCCATCACTATTCTAACATTTTTTTACTTCATTTGCATGGGTGCACTTATGCTTGCAACCCTAAATCCATTTTTCTTTTAAAGCTATCTAATTCTAACCTTATTTCATCCAAGGGCTCATATAAAACTGTTGAGCTCCTCATTTATTCTCTAACTATCTACTAATTTTGTCAAGTTTAAACT